>CM043717.1:15075349-16275349 GCA_023969325.1 Oryzias curvinotus
GTGGATCCAAATGGGGAAACGGCATTGATACTGCACTAAACTCATCATGGCGTTGATAGCACCACAATGACTTCAAGACCTGTGTATTGCGGTTAATGCTGAAAAGAATTCAAAGAAGACAAAACATTGTGCTTTCTTGGGAGGCATGTTGTCTAAAAATGTGTAAGTTTTTAAATTGACAAGGTTATAGTGTGTGTTTAAATGCTGAGTTGAAAATGAGAATTGGTGCATAATAGCCTGCTTTTTAATCAACCCTTGTGCTATCCTAGGCACTTTAACATTTGGAGTTGGGTCATCTAGACCCCACTAGACAGTGAGCTGAACCTTTTTTCTTCAATGATTTGTGATCTTCACTGGTGTCTCATGGATTACATGAAATCCTTTTCACCTTTATCCACCTTTGTCATGGTAGGAATAACATGTCAATATAAGGGTGGGGTCATAAGATAGCACAAGGGTTAACCCCAGGCGGCTGGCGACCGGCGACACTTGATATGGAAGGCCACCTTCTGGAGACATTTACACATTGTCAAATCAGAGCTGCTGCTGGCCTGTGATCTGGGGGGCCACCGCCCCGTGGCTAACCAGCTGTCGTCCGATCTCGTAATCAAAATTGAATGTCGCAATACTGACGCCGTCTGCATTCATGACCATGCCACAATCTTAAAACAATTAGGCAACTGCAGCTAATCCAGAAGATTCTGCCGATGCCTCCCCAGTTGTATATCTGACCGTCACATTGGGAATGATGAGGACAGAGCAGAGTCAATGCTGAATGAGTCGAAATTTACTCAATGATCATTCCATGCCTTGTCCGCCCACTTGTAAACACAAGGTTTTAATCAGCTCTTTAATATTTTTAATTCAGAATTAACCTATAATCAATGCGTCAGCATGTGAATCATCGGCATAGTCTGTTTTCCTCTGTTGAACTTGCTGCATTGAGAACACAGGCAACTCAAGAATCCAATCATTTCATCTTGACCACTGTAGGGAATATAATGCCTGTACAGGTCTAGTTGTGTAGACTCCCAGCCATCCTCGTGGACACCTGGTCCCCAAATGTAATAAACATTTTGCTCAAAGACAGATTTTATCATTCAGATTGCCTGTATTCACACACACAAACACAGCAACTATTCTGCCAGCAGCACCTCTGTAGGTTGTTTGCCACTGAATACATGATTCATCCCTCAACTATATCAGCCCCCACATGCTCCACCCTTGTATCCAGCTGCACACAAACGTAATGGCCTTTTATCGATTCGACTGCCTTTCTTCGCTTTTCTCTTCTTTTCTTACTCTGCGCTCTGCACTGCAATGAGAGGTGGTTAAGAGAAGCTGCCGCATGAAAGGAGGGGTACAGGCGGGGGGGTGGGGGGGTTCAGCTCAGCATCAAGTGGGTTTCTGCTTGTTTGTGTCAAACTTTGTGTTCTCAAGAGTGGAATATGCCATTTATTAGCTAATAATGGGGACCCTCTGTGTGCTGATTGTTTATCGGGTGTTGTGTTTTGATTTTCAGCCATCAGGAGTGTGTCTTTTTAACATTTTCTTAAACCCAGGAGGGTATTAGTTAGCTAGAGTAATTTTTTTTTTCTTGAAGGAATTGAATTGAATTTTAGAGAAAAGCACACCTTTTGTGCCTAACACAAGACTCGAGCTGTCAACTTCAATTTCACAGAACTTCAATCCACAGCTTGTTGGCTGTCTTTCTGCGGATTAAATGTGAGCCTTTTCACAATCAAGCTCTTTGCAGTGTGGACAGTTTCCATACTGACTGTAGCTGGAGCTCATTAAGACCTTTGATAAAGGTTTTCCTACCTCTTAGTTAAAACAGACACTTCTATTACACGCGGAAAGAGAACATGCAGATGGTAGGGTATTATATATGAGTGGCATTAACAAAAAGAGGCTGTCTGATGAGCACCTCTGGGTTATTTTATGCAGAATGCATGAATGCCATTTCTTGATCTCAAAGGGGAAATGAAAGGATATTATATGAAGAATAAAGTGCAAAAAAACAACATTTAAGTAAAGTGTAAATTATAAAAAAAATAATGTAAATGTTTGATTGCAGACATTCACAACAAATTCTTATCTTTATAATTTTATATCCACTAAGTATGAAAAATGTAAAAAGAAAAAAAACACATATATCATCTGAAGTGTAAAAAGTGAATAAATAAATTTATAAATTATATAAATTAAATAAACAATTAAGCATTTAATTGTACTATAATGTTCATTTCTCACAAAAAGAAACCCAAAGTTGTATTTTGATCTATTTAAGCATTTCTGAGTATCCCTCTAAAGACCCACGCTCTGAGTATCCCTTCCAATCCACAAAAACTAGTGGGAGCGCACATTGTGACATTATAATAAGTAAGGAACAGCCCCTTCCAGGAAGAATCAGCACTGCCTCCAGGCTAACGCACACATCCACTTTCTCCACATAGCTAGCGGTGATCAGCAAAATGCTTTCCTTTTATATACACGATATGCACATCTATATTTTCAAAAGTTTGAATGTTGTTTGTTTTGGGGGCGAAATGCGACTCTAAGTTGACGTCATGAAATGGGCCGCAGCGACAAAGAACGAAAGCTGGTGCCTCTTACTTCTAGGTAGTAAAAAGAGCTGCGAAAACACTTCATATTTCATTAAAAAACGGATCTTTAGGTTGGCACCAGTGTTTGGCAGCGGAACCGTCATCAGTGTGTGAATGTGTGTGAATGGGTAAATGGGACTGTGACTGTAAAGCGCTTTGGGCCTTCGGGGAAGGAAAAGTGTTATACAAGCATACGCCAGCCATTTATAGAGGAGTTTGGGATTTTGGCTTCTTGGAGCCAGCAGGTACTTCCTGTTTGGAAGGCAAGGGGGGAGGGGTCACTCGGTCCAGTTCTCCTATACAGTCTGTGGAGAAACCTGAGTGGAAAATCCTTCATTTGTGGTTAAAAGGGAGCCTTTTGACAGAAAGCGCTCTGGCTGTATGAGGGGGATGACTAACTTGATCACAATTATGGCCTTTATACATGAACAACACATGGAATTTGACTGCAGTTTTATCAGAATGAATGGGAGAATTCCTTTCAGTATAGACGCGCTTTAGATCTTCCCATTTGTTTTAGAAAGTGAGCAAGGGAAAGGCATCAAAGACCGCCTGAATTCATTTGCCTTTTAAAGCATTAGACTTCTTAGTACTCTGGTAATGAAACTGATGATGAACAGCATTCATTGTTTTAGCAAATCCTCAGTACAACCAGCGCGCTGAGTGCTGAAGGATTAGGAGGCGTTGTCTTAATTGATCTCATTATCTTGTTCCCGCTCTTCTGGGGGGCCTTCTACTCTCGAGTGCATCTTGTGATTTCTCTGAAACGACTGCAACTTCCTGGAACTTATCATTGTCAACCTTTTCTCTGCTATAGATGAATTTTATTTAGTGAATCAACTAACTTGTCTTGTCCCTTGGCAGCAGCCACAGAAAACTCTCAAGATCTCACCTGAGTGGGAGTTCTGATTCCTGATTCAGCACAAAATTTGGAGTCATTAACTTGTCTGGGGAAGAGCCCATATCATGCGGTTTCAAGGCTAATAAGCATTTTATTAGTGCAAAAAGCTCATATTTGTAGCAAACTGATTTTAATTTTTTTTACCACACTCACCTCCAGATCTAAATTTGACATTGTTTTAGTTTATACTCCACACACAATGATAACAGGTTTCTTGTGATAGACTTACTTTTTAGGGCATCACCCACATGCACAATTATGCAGTTAATGTGTATTGTACGTAGTTTATACCCAGTACTTATATAAACATTATGCAATTATGCGCGATTTTTGGGAAATGCATACTTAAACCTGTGGTTTTCCACGACCGTTCCACGTATGTCTAACAGACTTTTCACAGATGTACCAACAATGTGGCTATTATATTATATATATATATATATATATATATATATATTATATTATATTATATCATATTGCTGTATACAGCGCACATCGTATATCACATTCAAATTACGTTACTGACACACAAATCACTAATGACAACAACACAGTAATCACGCTGAGTTCATGTTCTTCCGTGAATTTAATGTGTTGCATTCATGCGGCCGTGGTGCAGTGGTAGGGCGGTCGACTCATGATCGTAAGATTGCAGGTTCAATTCCCGCCTTGCACGCCCATGTGTCAAAGTGTCCTTGGGCAAGACACTGAACCCCACCTTGCCTCTGGTGGGAGGTTGGCGCCAGTGTTCGGCAGCGGAGCCGCCGCCAGTGTGTGAATGTGTGTGTGCATGGGTGAATGGGACTGTGACTAAAGCGCGACTTAATCTTTGAAATTTGCGCAATATGCGCAAAATGTATATAGTGGCTGTTTGACAAGGAAAAATACAAACTTAACAGTAATTTACTTGTATATAACTGGACATACAGTAAATGTGGGCATTAAGGGTTTACAATTAGGCTATGAAGACATGACGCAGTCTTCTATTTGGGGACTTGCAAGTTTTAAAACACTTAAATTATTGAACAAAAATGAAAATCAACTGAAGTTTAATTGCTGTGTTTCTTTCTAAGAAAAATCTGATTACTGTGGAGGCTGGTTTAATCTCAGCAACCAGCTGTTGTATGGAAACTAAATTTAACTGAGTGCAACTGTGGTCCCTTGCTAAGATACAATTTACCTGTATCTAACACTTTTTCTACACTTTTTTTTGTGCAATTTTGTATGGGTTTTTTTTTCTATTTAATAGTGCATTGTGTTTTTTGTTCTAATTGGCTGTGGACTGTCAATCAATCCCATTTGTACCATGTCCCCTCTACAGTTCAGAATGTGTTCAGCTTGCCAAATTTACAGAAATGTGTAATTCTGAAGTGCTGGACTTAATTTTCTAAGAAGGTTTGAACTTTGAGAGTTTAAACAAGAGAGAAAAGTGTTAATATGTTCTTGTCTGAGAAAAGTGTGTATTAAGGGGTTTCACAGCCTTACAACATCTATTATAATTGTAAAAAAAAGATGACTCTTACCTCTTGCAGGTAATTTTTAGAACATAACTTATTAACAAGAGACTGCTTTATTTTAGTTCTTGGAAAAAATATATATATCTAGTTTGAGGCATTTATCTTAAGAAACCTAGCATTCCTAACGCCTAACCCTGCTCACAGAAACTAGCTTACCAGTGTACATAACACTTTAAAACACAAGGCTAATTGGGAGCTAATTATGAGCCACAAAATAATAAACTAAACATAGGTGAATGCTGTAAAAAATAATGCTAATGTCACTGAATTAAGAGAAAATTGATAAAACACCAGATCAAAATATCAAAATGATTAATCCTTCATATCTAACAGAAGAGATCTTGAGATCTCTTGGATTTTACTGTTTTTTTCTTTTATGATCTACATTTTTATTAAGATAAAAAGGTGGTCTTCTAACTTTAGCTTCTATTAGCAAACAATGTTTAATACAGAGATGCACAATTTCATCTTTCTTGCCTCCTTCTAATCACAACCCTTTTTTAGCTCAAGCGTGTGATCAAATAATTGTTTGGGTTTTGTTACAGGACACTGAGATCCTGAACACAGCCATTCTGACGGGACGAACGGTTTCTGTTCCGGTGAAGGTGGTAACCGTGGGGACAGATGGAGCGATTTCTGACATCACTGAGTCTGTGGAGTGCAAGTCAACGGATCAACAGGTTGTTAAGGTAAAAGTTAAAAGTTAATCCTGAGCATTTAAAATGTGTGTAACTGTGAGTTGTGAGGAAAACGTGGAGTGAGGTTTTTGCAGAGTACCACGATTCTATAATTGACAAATTTAGAAAAAAGGCTTTGGTTCATACTAACAAGTCAGTTTTAGTCTTTTCATTTCTAAGTTGATCTCTAAATGCAAAGTATGTTACTAAAGTCTTAAGCAACATGGATTCAAGTTGCTGCTTTACTCTTTGCAGGAATCAAAGCTGAACTTAACCCGGGAGAACCCAAGAACAATTATGTTCTGATTAATTTGACCTTTTTTCCTGTGTTCATTTTGAATAGCAGCAATTAACAACAGCCAAAAAGAGAAAAGGAAAAAAAATGGATAAATAAAAAAAAAAAATAGCAGCCAAATCTGACCCTGTTGGTTCTCCAGGGTTAAAAATTACTTCATTTTTCAATAGATTCACTGATTTATTTTATCTTTGCGGCAGTGTCAATTTGAAACAATTTACATAAACTCCACATATCTGCAGAATTCACTTAGTCCACCAATGTCTACCAAAGAGATCAGGAACCTTAGACACGAGTGAAAAGAAACATCTGAGGCTATAAAAGCAGATTTATATATTTTTAAAATAATGTTAAGTCTTTAAAAAGCTGTTTTGCGATTTACCTAAAATGTAAAGGTCGGTGTTGGTTTCCCCCTGTTACCAGGTAACTAACCAATTCAATTTGAAATCTCAAAGCTTTGTCAGGAATTATGAGTTATTTTAAGCACCATATGAAACTAAATGAGACTGCAGGTAGAAATGTTTGCTAATTTGGCAATTTCCCAGCTATTTTATTCCCCTTTAGGGCTCAATAATTGCTGTTTTTTATTTAAGTTGCCTATTACTGAACACCGACTGATTAAAACAAATGACCCTGCAATTTTTTTTTTGTCACGTCTCTCAAAGAAACAGAACCTTGTTGAGCCTATGTGCATTGTGCACAGTTTACAGTTTTTTATTTTATTTATTTATTTTATGTCATTGTTAAAGTTGCATCAGGGAATCCAATAGGATGCGGGGAGAAACAAATGTTTCAATAACCTTAGTTACATCAAGTTAATGTCTTTTCTGCAATCTTATGAAACTGTTAAAACTGTTAAAATAATGTTTTCATATTAATTGATCAAAATCACTCTTTTTCACTTTACCTTTCCTAATAGTACACCTGCGATCCCTGTGTACATATATGACATATATTTTTATAGCAACATCTAAACCATAGTTGTAACCCTCCATTCTCGGTCAGCACAACCCAAATTTAACCTAATGGCTTTAGCTCTTGGGTAAAAAACATGATTAATAGTCTAAAAATTATGCAGGTTGGTTTAACTTAATGCATTTAAAGTGTGTTTATCCAAATGGTTTATGTAGCAATTAGGAAAATAGAAATCAATGACAATACTTAATATTTTAATGTTTTATTTTCTTTAGCAAATGCTAACGGAAATGCTGTTGATTTACCAAAACTATAGCTATTTAGAAATAAAACCAAACATTCAGATAACAAAGCATGGAACAGCTCTACGCCTGACTTAATGAAGGTAGGGAAACATAAAGAGACTCTTGATCAAGGAATTTTAACCAAATCAATCAGGGATCAGAAGTCAAAGAAGTGAACTCCTCAGATCCTTTTTAGACATCGACTTACCCCACTCCAATCATGCTTTGATCTATATTAAAAACTTTCCCAGTGGTCTTTTATTTATAATTATGCTGTTTTTAGCCAACATTTTTTTAAAGTATTGTTTTCAAGGACATAGTTTCTGCAGAGCAGCAGTACTTCCTTAAAAATGCACCTCTGAGTTGTGGGCGATACCTGTTGGTGCCAAGTGAACCTGTCTCTATTTCCCATTTGTTTACACTCTGTCCTACTAACCTACAGCCCCTCTTATGGGCATTTCACACATCAACTTTAAGCTTTTTCAAATGGCCTTTCTTCATCTGTTTTTGATTCACAAAGATTTGAATAAAGAAATAGATTTCTTTAAATTTGTCCTCCATCATAAGGAAAAATGCTTCAAGACCATATTAAAACACCAAAAACAGGAGTTTCATCATAATGGGTCTTTAAAAAACCAAAGAGGTCTTATTAAATGAACGACCCTGGGAGTATTTCAGGTAGGCAACTAGAGCAGTGCATTTAGCTAGTTACTTCTCCCCGCGGGGGGTTCAGTCTAATCAACTCACCTGTTTAGCGTCCTACTTAAGTCCAAGTGTGCGGTCCAATCCCTCTTCTTCCATTTCCGCGAGCTCTGCGTTCATCACCCCACCCTCCTCCCCAGCTTCCACCTGTGACTCCGTTAGGGATAGTTTAATACCCAAAGTTTGTGGGTTGTCTGAGTAGCCGCGGTTACATGTGCAAAATATCTTGATTGGATCAATGGTCGGATTCAAATTCAACCGTGTACATGGGCCCAGAAAAACTTTTCCCGATTAGAACGAACGTTTGTTTACATGCGCCACACTTTTGGTCAGAATAAATCATTTGGAGATGCGCAGTAGTGTTGAAAATACTGGAAGAGGAAATGAGTCCCGCTGTAAACAAAGTGAGCTGCCATACATTTATGCTGCAGCCCGGTAATAAACGAGATGATCTTCTAAATGTGGCTTTATTAATATTATGAATATTATGAAGCGCCTGTTCGCTCATCAATTTATTTTTAATCCGTGTGGTCAGTGCTTTAATTTTGTGGAAGAATGGAGCTGGAAGAAGCCAGGGTTAGGAGTGGTATAACACGCAACATGTAGCCTTGTTTGATAAACTCATGCGGGATGTGCTGAAATCTGCATCTTGGCTGCACGTAAATATGTGGGAATAACATCAGCCTTTATTTAGTCGGGATACGACTAGAAACACAAATCCATGAGATTGTTTGAACGGTTTCTAAGGACTGAGTGACATTTCTGCTTTGAAAGCTCACACACCGCCCCAAAGCGGCTGTGTGAGCTGGCGAGCTGAGCTCTGCCTGGAGAAAGTTCTACCGACATGGTTCTCCTGAGTCCGGCAGCTCGCTAACCCAGAGCGGCGCAGTTCAAAGCGTTCCACACGTAACAAAGCATCCTCCGTTCCCCTCAAACACAAAACTATAAGTCCGGCTGCTCTGCTCAGAGACACGATCCGCTCGGTCCACCGGCAGCCGAGCCAGGGTCGCGCAGAACGTCGCGAGGCACGATGCGCTTTTCCCTGGCACCCGCCTCGCAAGGGGTGTAAGAGAGGGGAAAAGCGAGGAGCCCGCGGGGCGAGGGAGGAGAGCAGAGGCGTCCGCGGAGCAGCCGGTCGGTTCTGTTTGAGCTCCAAAGCCTTCTCTGGAGCGAAACACCTTCTATGCGTGACGTAAAACCAGAGCAGTAGTGACACATTATCGGAATGAACTGTTTACATGAACAACGATCGGATCAACAATCGGTATAACCCACCTATCTCAATTGGAAAGACATTTTGATCCGAACAAGTCTGATCGGGGCAGAGTATTTTGAACGGCGTGTTTATATGACGGATTTTTTCTTCCGATCAGGAGTTCATTTCGATTACTTTTGTCCATGTAAACACAGCTACTGAAGTGTTTTCATTTCAAGATTATTAGAGATTGAGAATCATCTCTAAGCAATAGTCTTGATTGAGTCTTTCACAAACTAGTACCCCAACCTAAACATACATTTTTGTTCATCTTTCTGCTCCTGCCCTTTACAGGAGTCTTCCTCTAACAATCTTGATCTCAAACTTGCAGCTTCAAAGTATCGTCAAGTCCTCACTGTTCTACAGCTCGCTAAACTTGTATATGCATGAAAAAAAATCTAAAAAAACTTTCTCCTAAAATAATCCCAGACATGTTGTGGGTGTCCTGAACGTCAAAGCTCAGTCAAACTTTTCCCAAATTTCTATATGGTAAAGTTCTAGAAGCATAAAACATTACAGCGAGGGATTGGAAACTGTTGTTTTTGATTGTGACTGACTAGAAACTTGATTTGATGCTGGTATAGTTTCGTCTTGTGTTAGTCCTGTGCTGTTTCTTTTATTTAGTACACAGCCACGAAGCACCAGAACAAACCACAAAAAAATGGTGGGTTAGAACATTAATGTTAAACTGGCCCAGAGATTCTGCCCAGAAAGTACATAAAAACTCACACAAAGGTACAAGGCAGAGAAATGTTTTGTTTTATTAGCAAAGCACTGAGTGTGACTTTAAATGAAAATGTCACAAACTTACATTTTTTCTTTAACCTTTGATATCCTCTACTAGTTTGCAAGGTATTCAGCCACTGCGAGATACTGTCCTTTATGTCTGTGTGGGTGTGTGTGAGCGTGAAAGAGCGCAGGCACACTTGTAAAACTATTTCATCTATTAAAAATAGACCTCTATAGTATCACAGAAAATAGTTTTCTCAAAGGGTTTCATTATCCACTGAATTGGTGCCTTGCATTGTGACAGACCTTGCTATCGTAGTCCCAAGCCCACCAATTTGGTTTTCAAGCAGCAGCCCCTCCCTCCCTGGCTCAACACAGTTTTCAAAAGAAATTCAAAATGCTTCTTTGATAAAAAGCTATTTTCATCATCCTTCACGATTACTCTGCGACACTGAAGGGTTAGAACTTTTTTTTTCTAGCTAGGAAAAAGTATGACCTAGATCAAAGATGCACATTTTATGTCTTTTATGTTTCTGAAACTTTTGAACAATACCCACTAGGGATGCAGTGAGACACTTTCTTTACAATTTGATTCAAACTTTAAATTTTTGACTCATGGATTTGTTTTGGTTTAATATATGATTTAAAAAATCCTGTTTTTAAATTTGCTTATAAGAAGAAAAAATTTCATGATAAACCTTTCAGTTGATATACAATAAGCCTGATGTAAAGTAATAGAACACTGAATAGTAAATTATTCTCCCATTTAACATTGTAGAATCCTTAGAACAGAGTTTGATCATTTAAAACCAGGGACAGAGCTAGAACAGTTTATATGGGGGGCGGAGTTGGGGCAGAGCACAAGAGTGGAAGGCCATTACTAACGAAAGGATTAAAAATACGCATTTATGACAGTTTTATTATTATTATGGTATTAATTTAATTAAAACATGTTGTTTTTTGTTATTTAGGAAATGCTTAAAGAAGCTTGATGATTTCATAATCTTTGTCGATACTATTACAGACTCAAAAATTTGGGGGCAAATGTGGGGCAAAGCTTTTTGCTGGGGGGAGGGCAGCGGCCCCCTTTTGCCCCACTGTAGCTCCGCCCCCTGTTTAAAACTCTTCTTAAAGAATGTTATTCAATAAATTTTGCACAAGTTTTGCAAAGGTGCCTAACATTGTCATTAATGTCCGATTTTGCACAAAACAAACGACTTTTTTCAAAGTAAAAGAAAATCTCTTATTTTGACATGTGAGGATTCTTTTCATCATATCTGCGAATCATTGGTGATGTAACTATAAGTATCGAAATTTAGCCTCTGTCATAGTGCAGGACTTATTACGTTCTTCTACCTATGGAGGGAACAGAAGATTCTTTTATTGATTCTGTCTTGTGCCCAACATCTTTAGTGCTTCCCGAGTGAAATCCAAACAGTTTCTCAACTTTGATTTGACATCACCTTTTAATTAGAGGACTTCTGGGTGAGTTAACACTGAAAAAGTCTGAAGGCGAGACAAAAGAAGTTAGGAAAAGAAAGAAATGATTGGGGAGGTGGAGGAGAGAACTGACAGACATCAAGCTGTCAGTTTTGTTCCTCGGAGAGACGGGCTGATCTGACATTATTTGAGAGTCAAGCTGCCAAGCCGCATGCAAAGAAGTGGAGATAAGTGACAGTCTTCCTGTGGCTGGTTTGTTATTAATAATTTTAGCTCCCGAGGACATGTGCTGAAATGAACAGTTGTGCCAATCAAGCTTTTGAAAAACCCAAATGAATTCAAATTGGAGTTATTAAAAATAAAATTCAATGAATAACTGTCAAATAGAGGGTTGCAAAAGATTTTGGAGTTCATGCTGGTTTTTTGGGATATTTCCATGAACTTTAAATATCTGTGTTATGTCAGAAAACCATTTGATAAACCTCATAACTAACTAGAGTTTTACTTTGTCCAGCTGGTTATAATAGAGCTCTGAGTGTTTTGGATAAAACAAGTCTTTATGTGGCTCCATCTGTTAACTTGGATCAAAGTTACAGCACTTGTTTTTATATCAGACTCCCTGCTACACATTCAAAGAAACTGAAAGCCTAACAGAGGCACCTCGGAAGAAGCTTGAGTGATGAAAAGGACCATTGCAAAATGTATTATTATTTGTGAAAGTGAAAAACCCTTTTAAAAAACACAAATGTTACCAACATACTGCTAATCCATGTTTTTCTTGTCTCATATGTTAGGTGTCGGAACGATGTGACTATGTGTACGTCAACGGAAAGGAGACCAGAGGAAGGAGCAAAGTGATGCTCAACTTCACCTACAGTTTTCTGAGTGCGCAGTTGGAGATGAGTGTGTGGATGCCCCGCTTACCGCTGCTCATAGATGTGGCCGACCCTGAGCTCAGTCAGATCAAAGGCTGGAGAGTTCCTGCAGGAAGCATGAGGTAAGACACTGTTGGTTGCGCTGAGCCACAGAGGCACAAATATAAAACTTGTTTTCTCTCTGTTAAAGCTGAAAAAAAAAGGAATCTTAAAGTTCCAAATCATTTGGTAGTGTTAAAGTCCTGCTTTCTGTTTTTAATCCCCAGGTGATGCATTGTTTAACATTGTCAAACACCTTAAACCTTTTAATCATGCACAAAGGCTAGACAAAATAAATAAAAATAAAATCTATACATATAGACCTGTTACGTATTTTATCCAAGGTCCTTTAAAGTACGAAATGTTGTTTTTTTGTCTGTCAAGGTCAAGCAAAACACCAAATGAAAGGGTTCCTTTATCACACAGGGGGGTGTTTTAAAAAGAAAATTAAATACTTTCTTAGTTATTCATAAACAGTAACTAAATTATTAACTTATACTCTCAGAACAACAAAAAAGAAAAAAAAATCATAAGTGAGTAGGGGTTTAACTTGTCTAGCAATAAAACCAGCTAGTTTCACGTATTTGAATTCATAAGTTTCTTTTTACTGTAGTCATTTCAACTTTCCACCATTTTTCTCAGTTGAAAAAAGTTTCATCCGTACCACAACATAAACTGAAATAATATGAAATGAACACAAACTTTGGGGGTAAAAAGGCTTTTGGTGTGTAAGATTTTTAATTGTGTCTGTCATTCTATATGAGACATGTAAAACAACCATATTTCCAACATCATAAGGTACACTTGAAAACCTTAATTCTTTCAATAAAAATGACAGTACGCCTTATAATTGTCAGAAATCAGAACTCTGACTCCCTCTCTTGGTCATCAGCGGGAACCATCTGTACTGAATGCACTTCATCTCCCAGCAACCCCAGCGTGTACTTCCTGAATGCCACACACCTGGCTCTCATTCACTCAATCAATCACAGCCTACTTAAGCACTGCACTGAGCCTCACTCAGTGTGAAGTAGTTTTTTTTTTTTTTTTTTGTTCTAAATATGCAGACACGGCTAAGGTGTAGCTTTGTCAGACACTTTTTCTTTATGTGTTACTAACAAGGTTGTGAGTCAGCACTGCGCAAAAACCCCCAGAATCAGGAGATATATTTGTCTGGATATCCTCAGAAATACCCCATACCTGGTGATATCTACGGTGGATACTCTCCGGACATGACTGTTTCTAAGTTCATGTCTTGAGCATATCAACTCCGAGTATGGGACACTTTTATTCTGCTAGAATCTGGAGATGAGATTCTCTCCAGAAATGAGATGCGTCACTAGTGATATCCAAGGTCAGGATATTTCCAGATTCTATCCATGTCATATCTGTTCATATCTCATGTCCGTATACTAGTCATATCTGAGCATATCAACTCCGAGTATGGGACACTTTTATTCTGATATAATCTGGAGATGAGATTCTCTCCAGAAATGAGATGTGTCACTAGTGATATCCAAGGTCAGGATATTTCCAGATTCTATCCATGTCATATCTGTTCATATCTGATGTCTGTATACTAGTCATATCTGAGCATATCAACTCCGAGTATGGGACACTTTTATTCTGATAGAATCTGGAGATGAGATTCTCTCCAGATATGAGATGCGTCACTAGTGATATCCAAGGTCAGGATATTTCCAGATTCTATCCATGTCATATCTGTTCATATCTGATGTCTGTATACTAGTCATATCTGAGCATATCAACTCCGAGTATGGGACACTTTTATTCTGCTAGAATCTGGAGATGAGATTCTCTCCAGATATGAGATGCGTCACTAGTGATATCCAAGGTCAGGATATTTCCAGATTCTATCCATGTCATATCTGTTCATATCTGATGTCTGTATACTAGTCATATCTGGGCATATCAACTCCGAGTATGGGACACTTTTATTCTGATAGAATCTGGAGATGAGATTCTCTCCAGAAAGGAGATGCGTCACTAGTGATATCCAAGGTCAGGATATTTCCAGATTCTATCCGTGTCATATCTGATGTCTGTATACTAGTCATATCTGGGCATATCAACTCCGAGTATGGGACACTTTTATTCTGATAGAATCTGGAGATGAGATTCTCTCCAGATATGAGATGCGTCACTAGTGATATCCAAGGTCAGGATATTTCCAGATTCTATCCATGTCAAATCCGTTAATATCTGATGTCTATATACTAGTCATATCTGAAGTTAGGATTTGGAACATATGGCCAGCAGACATATCTGAAGAACAAACACCAGTGATATCCAAGGTCAGGATATTTCAAGATACCAGACATCTCAAAAATATATATAAAAATTAAAGGTGACAGAAAACCGGAATTACTCAAAAATATTTTATTACAAAATAAATAAATAACTCAAACACCACAGACAAACATGCATCCTTTTTTCTCTTCTGTCAGAAAGCAGTGGGTGGGTTTCTTTCAGTAAAGCCAGCTGAGTGTCTAATGCGTAATTTTGGGTCAATTCCACTCTTCCGGTTTTCATCCAAGGCTTTTTGGCATTTCAGCATCACCCTGGTTAGCCTAGTGGAGCGCCACTTTGGCGAGAATTGATAATAAGATGGTTTGTCCTCACTTTCCTTGTCGCTGACATAGTTTGCATTGGCTCCTTTTATATATGACAGATCCTCTTGATTGAGAATCTTCTCAGCAATTTTGACCCTCTTTTTGAAGAGCTGTGGACCAACAGGAAAGGAAAATATTTTAATGAGAAGAAACAACATACATACATATACACACACACATACACAGTTCAACTGGACCATGCATGACCTGAGTAAATGAAACAAGGTCACAAATAGGACAACTCACCTGATCGTGCTGACTGGTCCTCCTTTTGACCTCCTTGCTTCCATCTCCATTCTCTCTCTTTGCACTTGAGACTGTCAATAGCTCGATTACAAGCTCCTAGTGGATGGAAATATGAAATGTACAGAAGATGAGGTCAACATATTGCAAACATGTTTCCAAAGTGAAATATTCAAAATGTGCCATGCAGACTGTCACAGACGCTTATCTTAATTATCCATTATCAATGCTACATCGTTATTGTAACTTAGTGTTTGATCTTAAGACATGGAAACACTAAATGAGCTGTCTATCACACTAATACAATTGCCATCCTATCCCAAAAATCTCTGAAAAGAAAGTAACACTGAATACTTGACATTGAGTCTCTCACATTATCACTAACTTATGGTGAGTTGTGTAAATCCAACTTCATGTTGGTGCTTACTTCTAACTTGGTGGAAAGTCCAATTTGGTTCCACATCTTTCACTGCTGCCGTCATCTCCTCATTGTGTGGTGTTCTGAAGCTAAAAGAAAAAAGACAATATCTTATAACTGACTGGACTTCTTGTCAAGTTTCCTAAAACAACAGTGAGAAAGAAACATACTTGTCATCTGCCCAGACCTTCCACTGGAGCTGCTCTGCGAGGTTCTTGTGTATGTGATGGACAAGAATCTGAAAGAAAGAAGAAGTCTGTTAGGTTACAGTAACATTGCTGTTCTGGCCAATGTTCTAGAATACAGGCACCTGCCCAACACAAAACCCCCCAGCAGCCGAGTGGCAAACTCAAGAACGCATGTAGCTTATAATGGAAATGAATACAATGGAAATTAATAATCAGAACACAGTATTTTATATTAAACACATAAACAAAGAACAACTAACTTGCTAAATAGGTGTTGTAGAGTGAATATGAGTATGTGCTGAAACCCTGGTGTGTCAGCAGGGGGGTGTATAAGTGTCCCCCAGAAGAAATCTGATAGATTCTTTATTAACCCACGCTGAGGGTCCCAACGGGGAAGTGAACCCCAAAGGAAGATCCGCCAACGTTTTCCGACGACGGTCAGAAAGAGAAAAGTCATCGCAGGAAAGGTTCAACATAGGCTAAACATGAACAACCTTTTTTAAAGTCCAAAAAAAAGTGAACACGTGTCTGTCTGTTTGGCTGCTTTAGTGACTCGTGCTGCTGCTTTTATTTGTGTGTCTTCGTGTTGCGTGACCGGAACACAACACGTTTACCTTGTCAGCTTTCAGTGAGGATCTTAACGGGGGGGACAATGCTTCCTGCCGCGCTGAATTCCCGCTCCCATGGAGAGCTCGTTGCGCAGATACAGACGTATATTTTCCTGCCACTTTTGACAGAAGTGCAGAGACATCGGGACGCCTGCGCTCCCCCCTCGCCCCGCAGGCTCCTCCCCCCCACTTCCCCTTCTCCCTTTGCCCCTAGCGAGACGTTTGGACCCTGGCCTGTGCGGTTCGGGCGCAGCTGCCGCTGGACCCCCGTGTCTCCGTGCTGCCCGCTATACACAGGCCCCGCGGCGGTGGGGGGCGACGTCTGCCGCTGCAGCGGGGGAATCGGGAGGGAATCGCGAGGGAGTGACGCCGCGGCCGCCCCCAACACCTAAAAGAAACCTAATTGACATGGTGCACAGGGTGTCCAACATTAGTCCATAACCGCACGAGAATGCACAATAATTATTAGCAAAGATGAATATGTTTATAGTTGAAATCACCATATGCAGTCCTGTAACATTAAATAAATACATCAAAGTGTGGGTCCGCGGTGATGACGTCCCGCGGATGATGATGCGGTTTTACGGTCTGACACCGAATCCCAGGAAGAGCTAGGCTGCGCGGATGATCCATGATCCATACGGATCACAGGCCCCGGTTCTGCACAGACGTGTGCCGCGGATCCCCCCCCCCCCCCCCCTCCCTCCTCTACGCACTTCATTGAATCTGTACGGTCACGTCCTCTGCTGTTTAGCGCGTTAAAGTCGCTGCTCGACGTGATGACATGTTTCTGGGTTACTTGAAGTTTTATACAAAAGCGAAGTTTTCAGCACAAAATATTTATACACACTGAAGATACGTACGGAAACTTCGAGGGGGGGGGGGGCGTATCCGGTGTCCTTGTAGCTTCTTCTTGGTTTTTTCCACGTCGACCAGCCTCTGTGATTCTGTTTATATCGCTTCAGATGAATACTCCTTTCCTGAAAAAGGGAAGGATGTGGGTTATTTTTGCTATTTAAAATAGCCCCCGGAATTGTTTAATTATAACCCCGTAGCCTCCAAGCCCCGAATATAAACATGCCCGTTATAATTTAGATCAAAAGTTTTACCTGCACTTATAGGCTCGGCCGGGTCACTGCCGCCAACTCCCGGATCCTCTGAGGTCTGGTCGCTGTGAGGACGCGGTCGGCCTCGCTTACTAGAGGGGGTGCGCGCAACACAGTCCTCCATGTCTCCTACGGTCAACTTTATTCTTTTTTTCCGTCTTCATCTTCGGACCTACCGCTTCTGCCGCCATTGTTTTCAAACAGATTGCGTCATGGTGGCGCGGAGCGCTGTAACTCGACAGCTGATTGGTCGCGTTGCAGAACGTGACCAATCAAATTTCACTTTACTGGAGCTCGGGTAACACGTCACAGTTGTTGGTTCTCCTCGTGTTTTATTGCGGCTTCGAGCATTTTTTGTTTTGTATGTTGCATTTGTTCAATAAAAAAAATAAAATAAAAATATTACGCCTTCGAAACTACTGAAGACGTTTTGATCCTGGCAGTACTTGGAGAAAAGGCTGGAGTGTGACCCAACAATCTATGATAAATAAAAAAAATGAAAGGAGTTTTTTTAAAATCATTCACAAAATTTACCCCACTAATCAATTCATGCTAAGATACATTACAAATTGATCCTAACTGTCCTTTTTGTAAAGAACATCCAAAAGCAATTAACCATCTTTTTTGGAATTGTACTGAAATTAGAATTTTTTGTGTTTACAATTTATCAGAAATCATATTCACCCCAGCTTCACTCTGAAATTTGAATATATAATTGTTGGTTTGTATAATAAAAACTTGGACTCAAATAAAAACTAATAATTAATCTTATTATTATATTTGGCAAATGGTATATTCATAAATGCAAATTTTATTCATCTTCTATTCCTGAAATTTAATATTTAGTGCAAAAACCTTTGTTGGTGATTACAGCCTCAAGACTCCTCCTGTATGGAGAAACCAGTGGAATATATTGCTCAGGTGTGATTTTGGCCCATTCATCCACACAAACTGCCTTCAAATCTTCAAGGTTCCGGGGGTCTCTTCTGTGAACCCGGATCTTCAGTTCTTTCCAAAGATTTTCAATTGGATTCAAGTCTGGTGATTGACTGGGCCATTCTAGCAGCTTTATTTTCTTTTTCTTCAACCAGTTGAGTGTTATCTTGGCTGTGTGCTTGGGATCGTTGTCTTGCTGAAAGATCCACCCTCTTTTCATCTTCAGCAGCCTGGCAGATGACAGCAGATTCTGATCAAGAATGTCTCAGTACTTTTCTCCAGTCATTATTCCTTCAATGATATAAAGTCTACCAGTACCACATGCTGAAAAACAGCCCCACGCCATGATGCTCCCACCTCCAAACTTGACTGTTGGTATGGTGTTTTGGGGGTGATGTGCGGTGCCATTTTTCCTCCAAACATGTTATGTCTTATGACATCTGAAGAGTTCAATTTTGGTCTCATCTGACCAGAGTATCTTCTCCCAGAATGTCATGGGTTTATCCAAATGTTGTGTCGCAAACTCCAAACCAGCTTCAACATGCTTCTTCTTCAAAAATGGAGTCTTGCGTGGTGTGCGTGCATGGAGGCCATGGCGGTTGAGTGCATTACTTATTGTTTTCTTTGAAACAACGGTACCTGCTGATTCCAGGTCTTTCTGAAGCTCTCCACGAGTGGTCCTGGGCTGTTGGAGAACCCTTCTGATGATTGTTCTGACTCCTCTGTCTGAAATCTTGCGAGGAGCACCTGGCCGTGGCTGGTTTATGGTAATGCCGTGTTCTTTCCACTTCCAGATGATGGCCCCAATGGTACTCACTGGAACTTTCATAAGTTTAGAAATGCGCCTGTAACCAATGCCTTCAGTGTGTTTTGCAACAATAAGGTTGCGTAGGTCTTTGGACAGCTCTTTGCTTTTACCCATCATGCAATGCTTCTTGTCTAACACCTTGCTGGTGAGAAACCTTTTTAAAAGGCATCAGGACTATACCAGCTGACATTATTTTGCACTAATAGGGGGCAGGTTAACCTTCGGAATACTGACAAACTCCAGCTGCTTTCTTGGCTTGCCGGACCTTTTCACCCCTCTTTTTCTTCATGTATTCAATACTTATTCCCTGTGCCATTTCACTTTATTACACATAACTTCATTTATGGACATAAATGTTTGGATTTCTTTCTACGTGTGCATTACTTGGGTTGATGCCGACATCTGGTGAAAATTTCGTGTCAATAGCTGATTAGAAATATGTTTTTTGAGAGAAATGTTGACGTGTTCAATACTTATTTTCCCCGCTGTATCACAAAATACAGTGTAGGTACCAAAACCGTTCGGCCTGGATCTTCCATTCGGGTCCTTTCGATTGAGTATGACGTCACACTACGACATCTGCCTGGGCTCTACGTATTTTCATTTCACGTTCCCTTTTGTAACCTAAAGGAGTTTTCCCTCATAAATTGTGTCTGACAATATTTTTTGTCATTTTTGTAAAGACATGTTGTCACAATCTCCTCATTATTCCAGTTTAAGTTCAGCCGTGGCTGAAAATTTTGTCAGCACTACTAAATGTTGCCCTTCCGGGTCCGTTCTGTCAATAATAAAGCAATTGGTGCACGGATTAAAAAACTATGAGAGAACATGAATTCAATAATAATCATAATAATAAAGGCAAGTTTAGAATACAATCTCGCTCTATCTCGCAGCTCTGTTCGTTTACAACAGACGTCATAATATTTTCTTCTATGGTAGTATAAAATTGTCCAGACCAATCACTGTCTGACATGTCATCAGACCAACATACAGCCAATCACAAAATGTGACGTCAGCACTAGTCGAAGGACCCCGAACCTACAGCGGCAATGGTAATTACGGAGGATATGCACCAGAAATGCTTTAACACTTAGATAAGTATACACTACAGATACTACAGGATATTTACCTTCTTAAGCGTCTTTACTCCAGATATTTCCAGATTTGACTTCAGGTCATATTCGGAACTTGGATATGACCAAAATAAGACACAACCAGTATCTTCTGCCCGGATATCTTCAGATATGCTGCCTGTCTGGATATGCACCAGAAATGCTTCAACACTTAGATAAGTATACACTACAGATACTACAGGATATTTACCTTCTTCAGTATCTTTACTCCAGATATTTCCAGATTTGACTTCAGGTCATATTCGGAACTTGGATATGACCAAAATAAGACACAACCAGTATCTTCTGCCCGGATATATTCAGATATGCTGCCTGTCTGGATATGCACCAGAAATGCTTCAACACTTAGATAAGTATACACTACAGATACTACAGGATATATACCTTCTTGAGTATCTTTTCTCCAGATATTTCCAGATTTGACTTCAGGTCATATTCGGAACTTGGACATGACCAAAATAAGACACAACCAGTATCTTCTGCCCGGATATCTTCAGATATGCTGCATGTCTGGATATGCACCAGAAATGCTTCAACACTTAGATAAGTATACACTACAGATACTACAGGATATTTACCTTCTTCAGTATCTTTACTTAGATATTTCCAGATTTGACTTCAGGTCATATTCGGAACTTGGACATGACCAAAATAAGACACAACCAGTATCTTCTGCCCGGATATCTTCAGATATGCTGCCTGTCTGGATATGCACCAGAAATGATTCAACAATTAGATAAGTATACACTACAGATACTACAGGATATTTATCTTGTTCAGTATCTTTACTCCAGATATTTCCAGATTTGACTTCAGGTCATATTTGGAACTTGGATATGACCAAAATATAACACAACCAGTATCTTCTGCCCGGATATCTTCAGATATGCTGCCTGTCTGGATATGCACCAGAAATGCTTCAACACTTAGATAAGTATACACTACAGATACTACAGGATATTTACCTTCTTCAGTATCTTTACTCCAGATATTTCCAGATTTGACTTCAGGTCATATTCGGAACTTGGATATGACCAAAATAAGACACAACCAGTATCTTCTTCCCGGATATATTCAGATATGCTGCATGTCTGGATATGCACCAGAAATGCTTCAACACTTAGATAAGTATACACTACAGATACTACAGGATATATACCTTCTTGAGTATCTTTTCTCCAGATATTTCCAGATTTGACTTCAGGTCATATTCGGAACTTGGATATGACCAAAATAAGACACAACCAGTATCTTCTGCCCGGATATATTCAGATATGCTGCATGTCTGGATATGCATCAGAAATGGTCCAGATTCTTTAGATATTTAAGAAAGTATCCCCAACAGATATTTACAGATTCTGGGTCTTTTCGCGCAGTGCAGTGTAGTCACAGTAACATTTGTTTTAGCTGCATTAGTTTATTTTTTACATGTAGCAAACAAGGTTGGGTGTTTGTGTAAATACGCTTACACAGCTAACGTGTAGTGGTGTCGAACTGTTTTTATTTTTTTTAAGTGTAACTAACAAGGTCAAGAGTTAGCATTATGACAGTAATGTTTAGTTTAGCATTACCAGGGGGTTGGGAATTATAGGTATTGTGAATGCACTTACGCAGTTAACGCTACTAACGCCACTAGTGCTACTTTCAAATCTAACATGCAGAATGCCAAACAGTAAAGTCTTTGACTTTTTTCTCTCTCTTAGTGTGTTTTATAGTACAGAGCGCCTTATGTATGACATAAACTCAATGTAGACTGTCTATTGACAGTGCATCCTATGGCGCTTAAAACACGGTAAGCCCTGAAAGAATCCAACAACTGTTTTTTGTGACACGCTTGTAATTACCACAAAAAAAAAAAACATTAAACTGGAATACAACAAATGTTTTATAAATGTAAAATTCTTTTGTTTCAAAGTTTGTTTTGTGCTCTTATCATCTCCGATTCCATCACTAAAACAGATTATTACAGGATTTATTTATACCAGCTTTTTAATATTCTGGGTCACAGGGGTCTGCTTGGGCCTCTACAAGGTGAGTGGCATTGTACCCACGATACTATAGACCTCCACCTACACACTGAATGATGGGTGTGTGGGTGGAGGTAAAAAATATGAGACTGATTATTCAAGTGGAAGATGAAATGCATCAGAGAGATGGCTTTTAATGATAGTGTGCTGATCTGTGTGATGCTGCTTCTTAAAAAAAATAGACAGAACTGCTGCAAAGATGGCAAAATGGTGTGAAAAAGAAAGAAATCAGAAAGAAGTTGAATAAAAAAAGACTGATTTATAAGTATCCTAATTAGTACTGCAGCATCCTTAGGCCAAAAGAAAAACTTTTTATTGTAATATTAAAAAGAAGGAAAGACAGCAAAAATACTAATTTTACTACTCACCCAACAATTTTCTGAAATGTATTTTTTTTTTACCTCTGTCTCCTTATGATGATGAATGCTAGTGCTGTGGCAGAAAAATTAATGTAAAGTAAAAGTCAAATGCGGATTAATATCCGCAGTTGACCCAAGCTGTGAGCTGCAGACACAGCCGAGCTCGAGAACCATTTGGTGGTTTAACCCCCCAATCCAACTCCTTAATGCTGAGTGTCAAGCAGATTTTTCAAGCAAACACCCCTCCACAAGGCCACTAAATCAAAGTGTTGTTCACATCCGTTGCCATGGTTTCAAGTGACTTATCATCAGAGTTGGTCTGTGTTTTCACATAATTAGGATGTAATAGAAACAGTTTAATTGCTAAATTGTTTTTTGTCAACATTTCTAGAATTTCAATAAAGTGCATATTGGGCGCCCGTGGTGCAACGGTAGGGCGGTCGACCCATGATCATAAGATTGCAGGTTCAACTCCCGCCTTGCACACCCATGAGTCGAAGTGTTCTTGGGCAAGACACTGAACCCCACCTTGCCTGTGGTGGCAGGCGGGCGCCTGTGTTTGGCAGCGAAGCGGCCACCAGTGTGTGAATGTGTGTGTGCATGGGTGAATGGGTCTGTGACTGTAAAAGGGCTTTGTCCTTGTAGGTAGAAAAGCGCTATACAAGTATACGCCATTTGCAATTTTACCATTATCATATGTGTAATGGAAATGCAGCCATTGAAAGACTTATCTCTGACTCTTTTGTCCGACTTAATGCGCCAGATATATGACATAAGCTTGAAAATAGACCATTCATTCACCGTGCACCCTATAGTGTGGTCACCACTTGACCTGGGCTCTCCTACTACCCCTCTTCCTCCTACATGCACTGTCTGGAGGAATTTGCCTGGCTCATGGAGCTGCACTCCAAGGACAGGTCCCATGGGGGGCCCCCACCCCCCATCCTCCCCACCCTCCTGAGCCTCGTGTATTGTGTTGTGTCTGCATATGTGCTATTTGTGTGAACGGTGTAGTTTTTTCTTGTATCTACACATCGTACGCAGTGTTATATTTGAGACTTTTCCAAATGGTCTACAATGACTTTATTATCCATTCATTAGAAATTTCAATGAAACAAGGCTATCACTTTTTTTTGGATAGTCCAGAACTGAATTCTTTAGCGATGGGAGAATCAGCATCTTGCAAAAAGACACTTCAACATATAGTGATCCAAGAATAGACCACAGCTGGAGGAGAAGTACAGTTATATTTCCGCCTCTTAATGATCGCAGTAAGAGCAGACAGTTCTAATAAAACATTTTTAAAAAGTTGATTTTTCTTCTAATGTGAATAAAAGCTGTAGAATATGCAAATGACAATAGATGATCAGATAGAGCACACAGACTAATTAGCATCTAAAAATAGACATTCTAATCATAATTTACTGCCCTACAAAGAGTCAGTGTCATGATTTGAAGCATCTCTCTCAACCGAGCCCAAATATCCCATTAACACACCATTTGTATTGTAATTTATACGCCAATTACAGGAAGTGGCAGAGAACACTCAGATGATCTTTGGTGTTGCTGATAAACATGTAAATGAAATCAAGGTGTATTAGTTTGTGAAGCAGTTACATGAATGACTGCCTATGACATTGTGAAGAATTTTGAAGTAATAAATATGTAATGACACATTTGACAGGGGCATCTGTGATGTCTTGTGATTACTCCTCCACTTTGGGCCTTTGTTCCTAACAGAATGGTTTCATGTCTTTTTTTTTATCATTGTTTTCATATTGTGGCATTTTTGGCTCATTGGTCGTTAGTATAAAAGGTCAACACTTCAGAGGTGAGCAGAAACCGATGCCGGCTAAATGCACAAGTGTGCTAGATAACACCAATGCTAAAACCATACAGGTGCATGGATTTCTATTATCAATTTTCATAAACAAAGAGAACCACATTCATTCTTCTTGGCATAGATAGCAGAAACACTACTTGTTTATATTTACATGAAAATGCAGTCAGCTGCACATCTATGATGTTGATCTTACTCTCTAAATCATCTCAGAAGAGTTATGTTTAATGAAAATGTGCTGACAGTGACGCTAAGCAAAGTAACCTCATTGCCACGGCCAAGACGATGGTTAGATAATATTTAAGGTTTGTGATATTACGCATTATTGTAGACTATCAGAAGATGGGGAATAACATGGTCAGCAAGAATGCAATGGCAGGCTGTGGGATTTAAATGATGTACAGTTGCTTTTACGGTCTGTACCATTTTACCATCCAAACAAGCCTAAACCAGTGACAACCTGGATCTATGCATTAAAAGGTCTTTGCATGTTTCATTGCTCTTCAGATTGAGTCAGATGTTTTCTAATCTTCAGTGGTCCTGTTTTTCTGGTCTGATGTGACAGTGATGGAATCCAGTGAAGTCTTTAACCTGAGTCATATGCACCCATAAGGGGGGGTTGACCTGTACAGGTGCATACAAGGAGCACACACTTTTTTTCTTGAACAGCACTAAAGGGCCCCTTGTGCAGTGTGCACTGTTTGAGGGCATTGAAAAAATTTAATATCGGTACGACAGGTCTCACCTACTAAGTATTTACTATGACCTGTTGTCCGCAGCGTGCCTGTAGAAAATGTGCATGAACATTTTTGTTCTATACGGGCTCACCAAGTGGTACTTGGATCTTTTTTAGGAATTGGTTTATTTCAAGCAATCCAAAATAAAGAAGAAAAGACTAATTCATTCATTCATTCATTCATCAATGAGATTTGTAACTTAAGACAAAAGGTGCCAAATTCGCCTGCAAACATCAGAAATCCATCCAGTGACTGCTCATGAATTGTCCTTCATATTTACCTTTGTTTTGTTTTTAAACAAAAAGTATTAAAATAAGTGAAAGTTATCTTTATCAATTTTATTTTTTTGATTCGTCTTTAGTTTCTTTCTTAACATTTTATTTTGATTTCTGAAAATTACTTTTGTTTCCGAAATGTTTTTTTTTAATAGAATTTGGGAAAAGTTGGTACAATAATCATGTCATTGATTGGATGATGACATTTTTCCATCATTTCAACATAAAGTTATTTGGCCTGAAGCAATACTGGAGATGCCCCTTACTAATCATAAAACTCTTATTTGTATGCAGACATTGAAGTTTAAAAACTCAAACATCATCATCCAAGCAACAATGTCTGATGGTATCAATCTTTTCCGGTTTCTAATTGTGTTCAATTTTTAACATTTCATTTTCCTTTCTGGATAATGTGTGAATGAGTGTGTAAATGGGTCTGTGACTTTAGGCCTTCGAAGAAGGTAGAAAAGCGCTATAAAAGTATACGCCACTTACCATAATACTTTTGTTTTTTAAACTGTTTCTAAAAAGATTTTTTCTTTTTTATCATTTGTTTTGTTTTTCTATTTGTAATTGAAATTTTAATTTTTAATATTTTTCTGCATTGATTGATTTGTTGATGTGATTTGCACTTCAGGGTCTCCGTACTTTCAGAAACCAGTTTAAATTGAATTTCACAGTAACACATAAAAAGGCATCCAGCCTTGGTGACACTTGTAACTCTGTTCACTCCATCCTTTCCTCTTCTCTCGTCCGCTTGCTTTGGAGCATACATTTGATTCCATTGCAAAAGGGATTTATAGAAATACATCACAGGCGTGTCTAAGCAGTAGTTTATTTATGTCCTATCAAGACAGTAAAATAAGTCAACTGTATAACCAGGCAAAATTAAAAATGAAACATGCCTTGAATCCTTTTTGTGTCATAAAAAATTGTTTTCAAGCTTATATTCCACAAAGTGTCATTTTTATAATTGTCCAGTTTGGTTTTTGAGTGTCACTCTTCCACCACGTGTTAGCGATGTAAGAAGATTAATCATTATATCCACCAAATTTTAGATTTATTTATAGTTTGTGCACATTTTCGACCAAAGACAGTAAAACAGATTGTTTTTTGACATTTCTTTCTCAGAGTGCTGCATGCTCCACCTAAGTGAACAGTCATTCAGTGTGCAAGCCTCCTTATTAAAGTCCCGCACTCTGGATGACCTGTCAGTCACGCCAGCAAACATGCCCTGACCTTGTGTTTCTGCTGCCAGCAACAAATGTCACCTTGATGTAGATTGCTGTCCCCTCACTTATTTGGAGGAAGAGGAGGGGACGGCGCATTGAAGCCAGGTTAGGAAGCAAGCCAAGCCACTGGGCCACAACATGTTAACCTGTCAGCCCATTTTTCTGCCTGACTAGCCATGCCTCATTAAACCTAATGGAAACTGTCAGTGTCACTCCCCTCGGCCACCTGACCAGAAGAGAGGCAAGTGGTGCTCGAAGGAATGTGAATAAAAGGTGCAGAGGAGGGGAGGAAAATTAAAGTATAAAAAGTAAAATGTGAACATGTGCAAGGAACTGATTAGATACTTCATGTTGTAAAATAATGCATTAAGGGATATTTAACATTATTTAAAGGACTTTGCAGTTTTATTTCCCTCTTTCTCAGACTTTACTCCTATAGGTCTTTAACGCATGGATGAAAAGAAACCAAAGAACCAACATTTGACTACATTCCACTACTAAAAGCAGTCAATTCTTAATTTCTCTGATTCTTTTATCTGCAAAGGAGCCAAATAAATGCCAAGCATGAAATATATATATATATATAGGTTGCCCTCTGAAAGGAAAAACGAGAAAGCTAGTCTGTCTGTAGTTTGTCTCTGCAAACTGTTTTAATGGATTTTCAAAAACTCAGGAGACTGTGACTTTTGGAATGTCAGGCAAACGTGCGGCACGACACAGAATCTGACAGCCTTAAATGCATCAGAAGTTTTATCGACTTTTATCTTGGAGAAAAAACCCAAACCAATTATTGTGACACAAAGCAACTGAAATAGAACTGCGTCTTTGCAAATGTGTAAAGCGAAGAGCTTCCGGAGGTTACCTAGCAAACAGTCGTGTGTAGTGTTTTTTTTTTAGTCTCTCTGCTCTCTATCTATCGCTTAACAGCTGTCTTCTTTTTGCCTTCAGGTATGAGAGAGTTACCGACAGCAAAGACGGGAATGCAGCAGATGACCCGACGGAGAACTCCTGCGGACCTCAGTACCAGAGTACCACTCTGCGCGTCCTCACGCAGTTTGTGGCTGATCTGGAGGAAATGAAAGGAGTCTCAGAGGATGATGGGATGGGTCAACAGAACTTCCTCCTTGGTAGCGACTGGCATGTGGACATGACACAACTTGTCAAGGAATTCTTGAGGGTGGAGGAGCCAAGTATCGCGGAACTGCTGAATGGTCAAGTGCTAATCGGACGTCGTGCTGGAGTCACCAAACTACAGGTTCTGTACTTTCATCAGATGTTTGGCTTTAAGATTATGCACTTAAACAGTTTGCTTCTCATAAAGTGCAGTTCACAACTTTCGCAGGGAAAAGGAGGGCGTGGCCTGAGAAGGTCAACTTCCTTTATCAAGCTCTGCATAATTATTAGGCAGATTCTTATCAGGATAAAATGAGACAAAAAAGGGATTTCACTGATTCAAAAAGTATAAAAAGTCTTCCAGAGACATGCAGAACTCTCAAAATATCTAAGACCTAAACTCTATAGAGAACTTTTGGCCATTCCTTAAGCACAAAAATTCCCTTCCGACCAGATCAAGAAACTGAATGACTCCAGGAATTGAAGGCTTGTGACTGTTATTGAAAACAAAGTGGCTATATCAGTCACTGAGATTTTTTTTAACAGGTGAAAATAAACAACTGACATAGGAATAGCTTTGGGTTTTTTTTTACTGAGTTGCATAATTCTGCACACTAATAGTCTTTAAGGAATTCCAGAACTTTTACTACCAAAATGGTAACATTGATGGTTAGTTTTGGGTTAATCAAATAGGTTTTGGATTAATAAAATGAATCCTCAAAAATACAACTTGCCTTGTGCACACTGTTTCTTATATATCAGAAAAATTCAGGAAATGTGTGTTTGGTGAATTATTACCATGAAATAACAAGCCTAGGCAGTGAATTTTATGTTTTTTTTCAAGCCTGTGTTTATCATTATATGTTACCACATCTGTAAGGAACAAGTCTTCAAACTGCTATGTTGAGCATTTGGGCTGAAAACTTTGCCAAAACCTCTCTGCTAGTAACTTATTTCTTCTTCAAATCTATTTGAGCTTTTGCTATGTTGTGGCCAATTCTGTATTATTGGTGCAACCCACCTACTCAGTAATTCTGTTCATCCTCATGATGAACAGAATCACAGAGTAATTTGTCACTCACAAGATTGGCACAATTTAAAAGGTGATTCAACTGAAATTTATCACTAAGAAGCATTGGTACAACAAAGAAATAACCTACCAAACACAAATTTAGGCTTTTGAGTTTAAGTTGCCAGAAAAAACAGTGCATCTTGAGGAATAAATGATCATTTGATTAACAGAACATCAGACAAAGACACAGAAGAGAGTTTGCAGAATGTGTAGTAAGACAGTCCAGATTTGGCAGTGCAAAAGGAAGAAATTTAAGAACCGCCAAATCGATTTCACTTGGGCATAAACACTTAAACCCATCATGAGGCTGACAGAAAGACATGCTTTAATGGCACATCCAATAAAAGCCTACACCTGCGTGGCCTTTACTTCTCTCTGCCTTTTAGTCTGCTCCTTCCAGCCACGTGGGCATGCACACACATGCACAAATACTCCCAATCCTATTTCTTTAATGATACAATCAGGGCCTTGCTCTGGGTAACACGTTAGTCGCGCTCACGTCGTAAATCAACATCAGTCTGACATTTACAAGATGGCACAACAACCCAACACACTGTTGGAACACAGGCAGGACTGGGATCGTTTCTGCTCCTTATTATGCATTGAAGAGCGCCGTGTGCTCTGCACCACAGAGTAGCCGCTACATACTGAGGTTATATATATTTATTTTTTGAAAGCTTTGTCTCACACAACTGTAGGCAGATGGTTTTTTGTTGTAACAGTGAAAAGCAGTTCAAAATTTCAAACACAGCCATTTTCTCTGAAGCTTTACTAATTTTCCTTTTAAGTAACTTTTTTTTTCATACACATTTGCATGTTTTATAAGCAAAGTAGACATATTTGAGCCGGGCATGCAGCGGGGCTTCTGCCAGCACCGCAGCACGCCGGATCCCCGGCGGAGGACCACTCTGGCCCACAGGAGCACTTATTGAGGCCTGGGCCGGTTTGCGTGGCTCCTCCATTGGAAGAGAGTCCTGCCACGGCAACTAATGCCAAACAGCTCCGATGACCCACCATACTAGCAGCATTTAAACGCATCTTCTAAACACAAATATAGAGACAATTAGTGTGTAATAATAAAATATCTGTATGAGTAGGAGCCTTTTGGAATTCATAGTTAATTTTAAGATGGTGTAGTTTCAAGTTGTGCGAGCGTAAATTGTATTTGTATTGGAAGTCTTTGATGTTCGAGTGTACATGTGAATACACAATTGCAAGAGCACACGCACAAAATGTATTGTATGAGTTACAAATCAAGAACTACCGGTACTCACACACAAATCCATTGTGTCTATTTTCTCTCAGAACTGTACAGTATAATAGCTGAGTATTTTTATTGCACCGGTAATATTAGGTTGGGGGTGTGAGAGGCTGTAAGCTAGCGGGAGAGCACATAAACAAATGGCAAGGCAAGTTTATTTGTATAGCACAACTCGTACACAAAGTAATTCAAGGTGCTTCACAAAACAGAAAAATGTATTAAAATCACAATATATCATAGAAATAATCAACATAAAATTGACTTTAAAAGAAAAGAAGAGAAAAAAAAATCGATTTAAAAAGAAAGGAAGGAAAGAAAATTGCAGATAGGACCTTTCATTCATATACACGGCTAAACAGAAATGTTTTAAGTCTAGATTTGAACATAAACACAGAAGAAGCCTGTCTTACGACTTCCGGGAGGCTGTTCCAGATTTTAGCTGCAGAATATTGAAACGCTGATTCCCCTTGTTTAGTTCTGACCCTGGGAATCAACAGGAGGCCGGTCCCTGAGGTCCTCAGAGTGTGAGATGGTTCATATGGCACTAACATGTCAGAGATGTACTTTGGTGCGCGGCCATGGAGAGACTTGTACACAAGCAGAGCTGCTTTGAAGTCTATTCTTTGAGGTACAGGAAGCCAGTGCAGAGACCTGAGCACAGGACTAATGTGATCATACTTCCTGGTTTTGGTCAGGACTCGAGCAACAGCATTCTGGATGCACTGAAGCTGTTTTACAGCTCGTTTGGAGAGGCCGGTGAGCAGGCCGTTACAGTAGTCTAACCTACTGGAGACAAATACATGAATAAGTATCTCCAGGTTTGGCTTTGATACCATGTTTTTGATATTGGCAATGTTTTTCAGATGGTAAATGGATGATGGGAAATGGGGGCCGGGTTACTCCACGGCAACAGTCCAGCCCACAATTCAGCGATGAATTACTACTAATCTCCTGCCACTCTGCAGGAACTAACGACACAGCTTTTTTGATTTTGGCTAAAAACGCCAGAATCACAATTAAAATACCGCTGGGAACGCCTTTACAACAAATCAAAAGATTATTAGAGTGGGACTTTAATAGAGTTCCGTGTTTATGAATTTAAACAGAGAACACAATCAGAGTCTTGTTTGGGCTCAGCATAACAGCTAAAGACATGACATTTAAGCCGAAGCCAAGGATTTCCAAAGACTCTACTCATGTAGAAAAATCCCATAGTGCTATTGAGTTGGTAATAGGATCATTAAAATACTGCAGGAGGAGGAAATAAATCAATTTAAGCGCTCACTTTCTGACGTGTAATGGATAGGGCAACACATTCTGCAGCTAACCTTTGCAGAAGTGTCACCCTGTGAGTCAGAGGCACATGGTATAGATAGCAATGATTTTATGTCATTGTTGGTTTCTCTACACCTGTATCAGAAGATTGGATTTTACTGGTTTTAAGGGACTGAGGTTCATCTTGGATCTGGTCTAAAATAATAAAGGACTAGACTACTGTCTTTGAACTGAAAGTTGGTTGGGAGGTAATTGCTCTCATTGGGGAATGCATAAGGAAATCTGTAAAGTTGGACATTGGGAGGGTATGCAATTGGATGCATTTGGGAGCTTTTTTGGGAAAATGTCACGTTTATGGATGAGGGCCAAAAGCAGAATTTGCAGTTGATTCTGTAATGGGGGTGAAGAAGGAAAAAAAAAAAATGCATAAAGAAGAAAAGCAATCTACTGTGTCTATCAAGTCGAAGAAAGAATCAGCATCCTACAATGTAAAAAAATATAAAGCCTGCACACTTAGAGGCACATAATAGTGAAGGAAAGGAGCCTTGATCAGCAATGAAATGTAATATATTTTAATGTAGTGAAGTTTTGGTCCTTCATGATACATGCATGATATACAGAATTCGTAAGTGTTTTTTGTGTTCGTCATTCGTCGATGTGCACCGAGGGTTTCGGCCAAAGAGTCTTAAATGCAACTATTCCGTAAAACTTCTGCAATTGTGTGTGATTTTTGCAAGATGCATGCGGAAATTTGTGGCTTTCCATGACTGTTCCATGTATGTCTAATGGACTTTTCATGCATGTGCCACGGATGTATAACTTTTATATTGCGCATACTGCGCACCAATGATGTTAAAAATTATGCAATTGATTCCCAAATTTATGACCAGATTTAGCTTTTACATTGGTTTACGTGTTTACGTGGTTTATTCGTACTTCTTTCATGGTTTTCACGTAGTTAATTTATGATACATCGGTGAAAATTTTACTTAAAGACCACAACATTTCTCACTTTTTCCATGCATATAAACGTATGACTAGTTTTCATCTGTGCAAAATGTATATAGTGGCTGTGTGACATCACCTTTAGCTTTAGTAAAGAAACAACAAAACTTCATTTTAGCAAATGTACAGTTCTGGTAAATCCCAAAATTAAATTGTGACGCAGGAAAAAAAAAATGGTTTACCCAGAAGCTAAAATGAAAAAAAAAACTTTTTTGCCATCTTTTTTTTTTTTTTATTGCATTAAGTTAAAGATTTAAAATAGTCTCCAACAGAGGTTCAAAATCAACACCAATTTCTCTTTTGCACCAATTCTTCATGATGACACCTTCAAAGATGTGCCCTTTACAAAGAACTTACTCTTAGCGATTAAAAATGAGAAAATACTACGTTGGGAGCAAAAGGGAAAGTGCAAAGAGGTAAAGCAACGGCAGGAAAACAAGTAAATGGGGCTGTACAAATGAGGCAGTGATCAGTGCTGACAGTTCATTATGGCTGGTAAATGCAGCCATGTGGGGGCGGCTACAGGAGAGACTGGAGCTGTAATTGGACCGGAAAGGAGGGAATCTTATAACGGTTTCACAGTCTGCTTACACAACGGGTAGCACAAAAGGTTAAAGTGCACGCTAATCCGACCAGGATTTAAATACATATACGTTTTTTGGAAGGTTCAAGATAAATCTTGTATTGTATCCTCATGTTTTTAAATGATTTTTGTATGCATTTTGTGTTTTAGTTTTTGTTTCTTAGACAAAAAATCTGACTTTATGTCAGTTTTTACTAATTCTAGTGCAAAAGGATATAAAAGGTTCATCAGCTGTTCATAGGAAAGTTCACAGTGTATCATTTTGACCTTATTGCCATCAAAAGTTTGACATTTTATTACACGTCTGTATTTTAGAGGTCACTATTTGCCCCAAACACAACTGCAATAAAAAAATTAACTCAAATTAAAATCACGTTTTGGTATTTTTAACAGGTTCTTGTGGCATTTCTCTCATAATGGACGACATGTATAAAGAAAACGAAGTTTGAAGTTGCATTTCTGAATATTTCTTTATTTAAATGTTTGCGAATTGGGAGCAGACAAAAAATTGCCATTTGAAAAAGCTGCAAGCTTCCAGCTCTGCTCCATTCTGATGCATCCACTTGTAGATGACCAGATCCATGTACGTCTTGGTTTTGCACGTGCAGTACAATACAATTTGTTTTGTTTTTTAGGCAGCTATTCACTTTAGCTTGTATTTCTTTGAAATACAGATGGTTTGACCTATTGCAAAACACACAAATGCAAAAAAAAAAGAAAAAAAATCTACATTTGAATCATTGCATTTGTATTTACAGGCTTAATGGTTTGATTCTTGTACGGAACATGCTTAAAAAGCAGCTCTGTTTTTTTGTTCTGCAGGTGCTTTCCCCTCTGACATCTGCAGTCTTGGCTGAGAGGAGCATCCGGGTCATGGATGATAAAGTGAGTGTGACAGAGCTGGGAGTGCAGTTGGTGTCTGGACTCTCTCTATCGTTGCAACTCAGTCCCGGGAGCAACAGGGCAATCGTTGCCACTGCGGCAACACAGGAAGTCATGGAATCCCCTAAGCAGGTAGAGTACGGCCATTTTTTCTAAAGTAAAAGTCTAAATATTTTTTCAGAGTATTAAGCAATTTTCTCTCAGAGAGATGTGAGTTAATTAGGGATAACTTTAGCAGGCTTGAGTCAGGATTATTAGGGAGTTTATTTATACTCACTGGAATTCTTAAAAATGATACACCTTGTTAAGCAAAGCTTTCACCGTGATTACAATCCCCACCCACAGAACTGTTACGTTATTAGTATAATTATATTTTCCAATGAAGGCTGCATCTCTTGCTAAAATAATATTTTGCTCTCAGGCAAAAATCCAGTCCATCCATTTGTTATAATTAACCTTTTTGGTGCAATAAAAAGCTATTTTTTCTCCCCCTGTGTCCCTCTCTTGTATTTTCTAGTGGATTTTTTTAGGTCCTTTCACATTGAAATTGATTTTTTTGGTCAGTAATTTGCAGTGATTTTCTCTGTTTTACTGCTGTTACCAATTTGAGTTTGGCTCCGTGTCTGTTTCCACAGGAGGCTCTCATCAGTTCTTGGCTCCAATTCAGTGATGGATCCATGACTCCATTGGACAACTACAACGCAGCTCATTTTACCCTGGCAGCCACCTCTTTGGATGAACAGGTGGTGGAAGTGCAACGCAGCGAAGCGTGGCAGTGGCCCATTGTCGTAGCCAAGGAAGAAGGTCAAGGTTTGCTTGTTCGTGTTGAAATGAGCTCATCAGAGGTCTGTCAGAAGGGCAAACGGCGTACAGTTTTGGCCACTGGCATCGTAAATGTTCAGGTGAGGTTTGGTCAATCTGAGGAGCAATACAGACAACCAGGAGACAGAAGAACACGTCCAGATCCTCCATATTACGGGGGATCTATATCTGACATGGAGACTGGATTGATAAACCGTGGAGCCACTACCATCAGGGGCCAGGTTCCAATGAAGCCCAATGGGGGCCGTTTATCGGCGGACAGGGGGGCAAGGGTCCCAAATCAGTTCTCTGAATACCCAAACCAGGCTGAGCTCCCCCGAAGCCGCAGCACTGATGAGGACTTGCTGCCGTCACGTCGAGGCCTGACGGATTTGGAGATCGGAATGTACGCCCTGCTGGGCGTCTTTTGCCTGGCCATTTTGGTTTTCCTCATCAACTGCATCTCTTATGCATATAAATACCGTAACAAACAGCTGTCTCTGGAAGCCCCGGAGACGATGCCTCATGCCCACGACTGGGTCTGGCTCGGACAAGAAGAGGGGCTGTGTCTGCAGCAGCAGCAGGAGGAGCTGAGTGGAACGCTGGAGGAGGGTAGTCAATTATTAAATGGAAGCGTGCAGCATGGTCGTAGCAGCGGAGGTGGATGTAGCTCGAGTGGAAAGGATCACCGGAGTGAGTCACTTAACTCACCCACTACAAAGAGAAAGAGGGTGAAGTTCACTACTTTCTCAAACGTAAAGTCCAGTAATGGATGCCCAGTACTCAGCCCACTAGCGCTGGTGCAGACCAGCGAGATAAAATGGGTCTGTCCAGACATTGAGCTTGGGGACTCAAAGGATCTTAGAAACTACATGGAAAAGCTTAATGAGAATGCAATTAAGAACACTGCATAAGAGGTACGGGGTGTTTTCAACGAACTACAGAGAAACTCACCTGAATGCCTTTAGAAAACGGAAGGAGAAGAGGGAAAAAAAAGAAAAGAAGGGGTGAGGAAACAAACATGTGGCTGTTCTTTATTTGTCCATCTCCACATTAAAATAGAATAGTGGACTCAGCCACTGGTGTTTCAGTGACAATTTTGACAGAGAGTCAAGCAACAATTTTCCCAGACACGTTTAGCCACGACAAATTAACACCATGATAAAAAAAGGGGGGAATTGTGATCATGGTTTTGTTGCTTTTTTTCTCATTTTGTTTTGTCTTAAGTTAATTCTCATTTTCCATTTCTTTGTCAATGCAACATGTAACATTTTAATGTTTTTATTGTTTTACTAAAGCATTTTTTGGTAGTTTTTGAACTCCTTTTCTAACTTTCCCCCCCAGATATGATGTATCCTCTTCACCATATGCCGGCAGTTATAGATTCTATAGCAGGAGTTTAAACCAACTTTTTATTGTATATAAAAGTAGAGTTTGATTTGTTGATACTATGTGTAGTAACATCTTGTAAAGTGTTGTTTTTATTTAATTAATTTTTTTGTGTTGTTTTGCTTTACATTTCGTTCTCCCCAGTCTTCAGGAAAGCAGATCTGTGCATGATCTTACATAAGGGGAAGAATATGTGTCTGGTCTGGTACACAGACTCAGAAAGTGTAGATAACTTAAAAACTTGTTCGCTTGGAGACATGTCACAACCATTCACAATGTGAGGACTTGAAATTGTTTATTACTGTTATTTAATTTCTTTTTTTTAATGTTCCCAAGTTTCTTTTTATCATAAATTGTTGATTTTCTTTGTGATGACTGCTCCTCCCCCTTTGTGTATGTCACATCACGTAGGCTTGTCTGTACAAAATCAAATGGCTTCATGTCGCAATTATGTCAGAACAAATTATATCCATCTGCATAATCGTGAGTATCAAGACAATCACAACACAATTAGTTTGGTCGAAATGAGCAGAAAAAAAAGATGGGGAAAAGTGTATATGCCATTTTGGATCCTAGTAAAGAAGTCATGACAATTTATAAAAGAGTTATGAAAAACTGTGAAATCAATGACCATATCTGATCTATTACCCTCTTTTGTTGTATGGCGGTATTAGTCAAGTTCATCCTTTTCTACTGTGTCTCTGTTTGAAAATTGGCTGCTGACTTATTAAAATTGAAGGTGACTCTTATTTGTCTTTGGGATTCATTGGTCTCCTCTGTTCTGCCTGCTCTGTTCTGTCTTTCTGACGGATCTAGGAGGTGCAGAGATGCTGCTTTCATTAAATATTGTAGTTGTTGACAGTATGGCTGCTGGGGCTGAAGAGGAAAATATTAACTCAGGACGCAATGCACCACCTTGAGCTCAGCTTCTCTCAAATGTAATATTTTAAAGATAATAAAAAATATTAGTTTTTTTCATAAAACCTGATTTAATGTGTATAGCTGCTGTTCAATAATGCACAAAGTAAATTTAAGTGATAAAACTCCAGAAAGAGATTTGTGACGTGTATCAGCTGTTTTTATATTTTAACCTTAATTTCATCACAATTATAGTTTTAAGGAACTCAAGGAAACACCCCCCCCCCCATTTTTATTTACATTTGGGAGCATTTTTGTGAATAAAAAAGCAGTTTGAAGTTTTCTCTAAAACTGAAACTTTATGAATTTTTAAAAAAAAATTTCTTTCAAGAACAGTTTTCTTATTTTTTGTCTTGTTGAAGACCGTGTCACACAGACACTACGTACATTTTGCGCATATTGCACGGATGAAGATTGGGCATATGTGAATATTTGTAGAAAAAGTGAGCCACAAATTTGCATATCTCGCAAAAATCCCACAAATGTGTAAGACTTAAGTAATAATTGTGTATAAACTATAAAATAGAGACCCATCGGCAGAAGCCCTTGACGGACATCTGCGCACATCGACGACTGACGAATGCACTTGCAAATGCGCAAAATATATGTAGTGGCTGTGTGGCACGGCCTTAGGAAAGAATCTTATTAAGAAAGCTTTTCAGTAGCAAAGTAATCTTGGTTTAAGAAAACATGTCTTAAAGGTTAAACATTTTTCTTTAAATAAGAATTCTTGTTAAGACCATTTTTCTTACCCCATTGACTGATTTATTTTACTCATTTAAAGAAAATCAGCCAATTCTGTAAGAATTTTTTTACTTATTTTGAAGTTGGCTGTTTGTGCAGTGTTTTTTGCTAATTCTGTGTTTTATTTGATTTGTTGTCTGTCTGATACTTCTCAAAAACTTTGTTTTTAGGGTCTAAATTCTAAAACCATCGTTAGCAAACTGCCTAAGAAGCAAAAACGAATAAGGGATCACGTAATTAAAACCAAAGATTTTTCAGTACACTTAAATAGAAGAAAATTGTATTCTCAAAGTACGTTCACACCAGATATGTGACGCTTGTTCCTGAATTTACGTTTAGCTCACGGTTTCCTCACTGGAAGAGCAGGGAATTGGTTTTTCTTTATTTTCTACTGCTTACTAGCGCATTACTGCCACCTACAGTTGGAAAAGACAACGTGAAATGTCAAAGCAGTACAAATCTTGTAAATCTTGCTCCAGGCTTTTTCTTTCGCACCTCAGTTCCAATAAAGACTTGGTGTCATAGAATTCCAGCCTGGCACAAACAGCAATTATTAATTTCTCCTCCATGATCATTTTTCAAACAGTCGGCACTTATGTGAATTAAATGGGCCGCCATCCACACGTCACTACCAAATTGGTCAAAGTTCAACATGGTTTAACGTGCATGGAGGGCCCAGTCTATGGTAGACTCCTAAAAGTGTTCGGTAAACACTAACCTATGGTAGCTAATAGACTACAGAAGACTAATGTGTCGTGGTGACAGTCATTTCAGTGTAGCAGCCATAGGGCCTCCCTTGGGGAATACATTTGGGGAGTCTATTTCACAGGTCCTTTTCTATCATGTGAAGAACCAGAGTACTCTGTACGAGTTTGATCTAACTTTTTACTAAATTCCTATTGAGTTTTTAGATTACTTTTGTCCTCATCACAAGAACACAACGAGGCTTATCTCACATTATCCCATGTCACTACATTTGTATTATTTACCCTACGAACTGACTGAAAGGGGCTTACTGACTCTCCCATGCAGGATATTTGTCTTTTGAATTTGATGTGACTGAATTGGGTTCTGAACTTTCAGTCATTCAAATGACTTGTGCTGCTCTGAGCTCTTGAGAAACATTGAGATGTCACAAGTTGAACCCGGCGGGTGCGGCGATGAACCTTGCAGTAAACAGGAACAAAGACATGCATTCACACCAAGATGGCGAGGTGGAGGAAAATCTCCTTTTTTCTTTGTTAAACTGCGTCACGCTGAGCTGAAAAGGACTACAGTTAAAATAGAGTTCATTCAAAAGCTTGGATCCCACCAGCTACCTGCTACACCTGAGACACTCAACCTTTTTACTGCTGTTTTCCTCTTCTTCTTACCAGACAAAAGTATGTTTGGGTTTTAAAGATTTTCTTTGCAGAAAAATTCAAATAAGCTTCGCAACCTACCAGGAGTTCTTCCCAATTATTCCTTTGTACATGTGTACATGCTTCTTAGATAAAAAAGACTTCAAGCAAGTCTTAAAGATATAAAGACTTGAATGACTTCCAATGTTCTTCTGCTAAATTCAGATAAGACTAAGGGTTTTATTTTTTCTTGTTGTTTTTGGAATTCTTTCAGAAACATAATTTCACTGTATGGCATTACTTTAATCACTGGTCCTGCAGTGGAACACCTTGGAGGATTTTTTTGAATAGAGCTTTACTTCAAACTAACACATTTTGTAGAATTGCCTTGTCCCTCTAAGTAGCGTTGACTAAATTACATATGTTTCAAAGTAATGTTGCAAAACTTGTGGGTATCCTGATCAAAATTGGACGCTAATTCCTCAATAGCAGGCTGTTCCAAAATGACCAGTTCTGATCAAAACAAGTAGGTTTTATAATTATTTTGTTTTAGCTTCTTTTAAGTGGCGTTTAGTACATTACTTTTTAGAATATTTCCATGTTTTAATTTACAAATATGCTGATTATGTAGGTTTGCCCACTGAAAAAGAAATTGAAGTTGTGTCACTATAATGGTAGACTTGTGTAACCATTGTGCTATCCTAAGCACTTTACCCTTGGGAGTTGGGTCATCTAGACCCACTAGACAGTGCGCTGAACCTTTTTTTTTCAATGATTTCTGATCTTCACTGGTTCAATGGATTACATGAAATTTTCCACCTTTATTCACCTTTGTTATGGTAGGGAGAACACGTCAAAGTAAGGGTGGGGTCATCTAAGATAGCACAAGGGTTAAAAATGACCCCTTTGCCAAAAAGACTTAGTACTTTTTGGCAAAACCCTAATTATCAGGCACAGAGGTCAGCCGTTTCGTAGAGATGATGAACAGGTTTCTGCATATATCAGGAGGAATTTTGGTCCACCCTTCTTTGTGAATGAATCACTAAAATGTGGATCACTGGGATTTGGTGGCTGTCGCTCTGCAACTCTAAGCTTCTACTCTCTCTATAGGATCTCTATAGGATTAAGATCCGCAGATAACATGACCTTCACTGTAAAAAAAGTCCGTAAAATTTACAGTACAATTTTGTAAAATACCAACATAATTTTACTGTAATTGAGAAAAAAACAAAATTGTGTATTTTTTACGTGCATATGTAGCATTTAAAATAAGTAAATATCCTTGTTATTTTAACAATAAAAACATGTTAAATATGTAGATATTTCCTTGTAAAATATACGGGTCACCATAAAATAAACACAGTTGATTTGTCATTTGGAAAACAATATAATCTCATGCCACCAACAGCATAAATATGTGAAAAATACATTTGTCCTTTGTTAAGAAAAAACATTACTGTGTGTAAATGTTTTTCGTTGCTAATGTATTTTTTGTTTTCGTGAGACCACACTTTTATATTAGTGATTAGTTGTTAATAAATTTTTTTAATCATTGTCTTTATACACTAAACATTTACCTATACCTCTGCATTTGGGCAAAACCAATTCCCAATTACGTAGTTTACTGGGGCAGGCTAAGCCCCTTCTTTAATTTTTGTTTTGTTTTAAGTCAGTGTTTAGATTTTATTAAAGCTCAAAACTAAGCATTTTATGTTGGTGGTGGATTTTCGATGAACCCAACAAAGTTTCCCATTTCCCTTTGTCCTGCCAATGTTCCTTTTTTTTGTTTTTTTGTTTTTGTTATTTGTTTTTGAGGGTAGCGGAGTAATCTACAGGAAATGAGCCTGGAATAGTCAGCTCCTTAGGATCCCCTAATAAGGAACTGAAATGCTTTTAGCAGGAGGAAAGTGTTAGATAAACAGGGTGGATGGCTGTTGCACTACATAGATTTTCACAAATAGTAATTTTTGCACTTTAAACAAGATAAATAGGCACTGATTTGCTATAAAATCTAAAAATTCATGACTGTAACTTGCTTTAAACCAAAGTCCCCTTTGTTGCCTGGGGTTAGAGGCTCCTCTAATGGACCCGATCAAGTCCGTCCCGAAAAAACGATGCGAGATTATTCTCCAGTGGCCCCTCCACCTGCAGGATTCAATTCAATTCAATTGAATTTTTATTTGTGTAGCCCAAAATCACAACAACAGCCGTCTCGATGGGCTTAAATAGTAAAATAAACTAACGAACTGACTAAGCTATACTGGCATCCCTGCCCTTAGACCCCCCTTCGCGGTAAGGAAAAACTCCTAAAAAACCGGATTCCGGAAGAAACGAAGAAACCTCAGGGGTGCCCACATGAAGGAGGGATAAAAAGGAGAGCTCAAAAGGGGCCGGGCAATGTAGTTTGGGTGGCAGTTAGATGCGGTTGCCTCAGCGGCCCAAACCCCGGTCATGGAGCTTGACTTTAGGGCCATGGAATGTCACCTCTATGGACGGGAAGGAACATGAGTTTGTACAAGTGGACCAGTTTTTCAACCTCCACTGTCTCTGTTGCTGTTAGGAGCTGTGGTCGCAATGACTCTGGGGCCTCTTGTGGTGGCAACCTCCAAACCCGGTGGTGGACACCAAAAGTAAGGGATGCCGGCAGTCTAAGCGAGCTGTGGCCTGGGCTTTTGCATCCTCAACAGCCGGGGCCACAGCTTTTGCCCTTCATCTGACCTGTCCAGTGGAACAGGTCAGATAAAGGGCAAAAAGCTCTTTATTGGTGAGAGAGGGCTGCCCTTTATCACTGGTTCTGTTCATAGTCTTTATGGACAGAATTTCCAGGCGTAGCCAGGGCCAGAAGGTGATCTAGTTCAGGGACCACAGGATTTCTTCTCTGCTCTTTGCAGATGATGTTGTCCTGTTGGGTTCATCAAGACAGGACCTTCAGGATGCATTGGAGTGGTTTGCAGCAGAGTGTGAAGCAGCTGGGATGAGGTTCTCAGACATAGTGGTGCTAAGTCTGAGACCGCTTTACAGCTAAATCTGGGGCCATGGTTCTTGATCGGCGAAAGGTAGTTTGCCCTCTCTGGATGGGTGGAGTGCTTCTGCCCCAGGTGGAGTAGTTTAAATATCTTGATGTCTTGTTCACGAGTAAGGGAGGATCGGAGCGTGAGATCGATAGGCAGAATGGAGTGGCATCCGCCGTTAAGCAGTCATATATATATATATACTGATCATATACGGATCATATACTGATCCGTTGTGGTGAAGACTGAGCTAAGCCAGAAAACAAAGCTCTTAAATTAACAGTCAATCTTCATTCCTATACTCATCTACATGATCATGAGCTCTGGGACATGACCAAAAGAACAAGGTTCTGAATACAAGCAGCTGAAATGAGCTTCCTCCGCAGGGTGGCTGGGCACTTCCTTAGAGATGGGGTGAGAAGCTTGGTCACCCAGAGATCTCGGAGTAGAGTCGCTGCTTCTCCACATCAAGAGGAGCCAATTGAGGTGGCTCAGGCATCTGGTCTGGATACCTTCCAGACACCTTCCTATGGAGGTTTTCCAGGCATGGGCAGAGGCCCCAGGGAAGACCCAGAACGCAATGGAGAGACTATGTCTCTCAATTGGAATGGGAACGCCGTGTGGTCCCCCTCTACGAGCTGGAAGAAGTGGCTGGGGAGAGGGAAGTCTGAGCATCTTTGCTTAGACTGCTGCCTCTGCAACCTGGTCCCCAGATGAGCAGAAGATTGATGGATAGATGGGTGGGTGGATCAGAATTGGCCAAAAAAATGCAGACTTCGAGTTAATTTTTAGTCATAAAGATGTGGCTGTTAACTAGTTCTCATTAAACATGTTTACCTAAAATAAACACGGCGTGTCTGAATAACATGATTTGGCATTTTTATAAAAAAAAAAAAAGGAAATTAATAAAAAGGATAAAAACAAACAAGCAAACAAAAATCCTATATTGAACAGAACTGTTTCTTTAATGTAGTGAAACATTAATTTGTCGTTACAAATGGCAATTATTAATAGTTACTTTATCTTTGCTCTAAATAACATTTGGCATTTTTCATTAAACATAGAAATGAATGCAGAGAGTAAAAACAAACAAGCAAACAAACAAAAAAACCATTGTAATTTTCAAAAACAGTTTTTTTTACTGTAGTGAAATATTAATTTGTCACTTGCTTATTTAAATGCAATAGTTCCTTTGTTTTTTACATATGGGATCGATTAGTCGTTACCTTAACTTAGGAATTACAATGCAACATTCCCTCCAGAAAACGGGGTTAGTGTCTAATTTCAAATTTTAGGCGCCTCAGCTCCCCCTATCGCTGTGCAGCTTAGTCTGCTTCTGCTTGCTGATTGGACCAACAAGAGCGCACAGTCCGCCCTCCTGCTGGAACTTTCCATACGTGATTGACAGCCACACCAGAAGAGATCTGCGTGCGGTAAGTTTTTCTGTTCATTCCAAACTCTATAAAACGTTAATATCATGATATTTTGCTGATGTTAATCTGATGTGTTTGTATTTCTAATGCTGTGGACTGACGCTACTTTAGCTAATAGATACGATGCTAGCAGGTTTGTGATCGTTTATGTGTACTGTTCTGCTGCAGACCGTCGATGTTAGCTTAACATGCAGTCATGCTAAATGTGGCGCTAACGTTTGTTTCAGCCTCACAGACAGAAGCTTCGTAGAAAACTCCACAGATATGTGGGATTTATGACATGTTCTTCTTTTAGCTGAGAAAAAATGTAATGATATTCTGTAATAGTATTTATGAGTTTTTTTTTGTTTTTGTTTTGTTTTTTTGTTTTTATGGTAGTAGAGAGGTGAAGTTCATAAATATGCATTAGTGCTGAGAAAAGTTTTATTTTTAAATATTGGGCTCTGAGAGTTGTCAAATGACTGAGATTTTATAGAAAAGTCTAAAATCTACATATTTTCATTTTTTATTTGACTGACTAAATTAAGATGTATTTATTGTATTTTTTACTTTGAAGGGTTGTTATCCAGGACACACCAATAATTTATAGAAAATTCAGGAAGTTAGCACAGGGGAATGTTCTGACAATAAATATGTCAATTTCTCTTAAACAATTTTGTCTTTGTACAGTTCTGCATGTTATTAATTGTTAATTTTTTCTCTCTCTTGTTTTGGCTTTTCAGGTGCAGTTATTGGGCCTTTCCTGAAGGACTATAGTTGGTAAATATGATTACATGTCAGTTTTGCACTTGAATATTAGCAACATTAAGGGGATTTGCATTGTATTGTAATGTTCACAGAAATGAACCTAATAGTGTTTTTTTAAGCGCCATGGCCCAAACTGTAAGCAAACATGTACTACTTATGCTGCTTTTAAGGCCCATTTTTATCAGGTTCTCAGTTTTTCCACACTAAAGCTAATTCCTCTTGTGTTGGCATAGGTTTAAAATGGGTTTTTGACCTGTGTCAACTAATTTTAAAGACCTCATAAGGGAGGGTTGCTTTGTATCATGTCCAGTGACTGGTTTTAAAAACACATTTAATGTGATGTATTTACTGCTTATGTCCAGGAAAAATAGAATATTTACAATGATTGGAAAATATGTGTGTAGTGTTCAATAAAACAGTTACTAAGCTTTCTGATGTCACTTATGCAGTGATCTGCTGCTGCCCGACTTGGATGAAAAGGAAGATGCAATGTTTTGCCATGTTGATGACGTCTGCCTTCCAGAAGAAGTAAAAACAGATGACGTGAAATTGACTCCTAATTGTTGTAGTATGCGGTAAGTAATCAATTTTAATTTTTTTTATACTGGCAGGTGCAAATAGTTGATGATGGTAAAACAGATCTGTGACTAAGTTGTCAAGTCATGACTTCTTATTACGTGTGTGAATATTTTTCACTAGTTGTATCTCCAATCTGTTTGATCAACCTGTGAATAGAGATAAACCAATATGCAGTTTTAGTAGGGAAACTCACAAAATGTATATAGAAATACATAGGTCGTATTTTTCTTGAGAAGTAATTCCTTCCATTAAAGTCTCATTAAAATAACTTTTCTGTTTGCTTTTAATAAAATAACTTAAGGCTTTGTGGTTTATTAAGACATATGTTCTGCAGAGAAGCTGTAGCTCATTAGAAATTTGCTTCTGAGTTGAGGCTGAAACTGTTTGCATGAAAGTTAGCCTTTCACTAATTTCCCCTCAACCCTTTGGTTAAACTATAAGCCAAAACTAACATTAGTTTAGCAAAAAATGGTGACCAACATTGGAGCAATGCAGCCGTACAGTTTTGATCCAAATGACAGCTGAGATGATAAAAATGAAGACCAACATGGATCTTTTTGTCTGCAAGTGGAGGATTCAGAATTTGAGTGGAAGACTTTCACCCACCCATCGCTTTCTCAAACACAGGGTTTTTATCTGCTCCTCATCCAACACAATTTGAATAAATAAATACTCAGAAGCCAAAATTTAATCTTTAACTATTTTATATATATTCTTCATCATGAGAAAAAGAACCTGTTAAAAACACCAAAAAAGGGGGGTCTTGAAAGACCCACTCCATTGGAAAATCTTGTTCTTGCTCCTTCGTGAAGCAGTTTAAAAAAGCTTGTGTTTGTGACACGGCAACTGCGATGGGCGAGCCAAAGTCTCCCTGCTCTGATAAAATTTCATCTGGCTCAAAACTGTACAAATGGATAGCTCCAATATTGTTTCCACTTTTTTTTCGTTATGCTAATGTTAGCTTGTGGTTGTGAGGAGCGGTAAGCTAGCAAGAGGCAGTTTAAACAACGGAATGCTTGGATACACTATATCAGTGTATCCCAACCTAAAAGTATTTGCTAACCCACCCAGAATCAGGTATCTGAATCACTTGGTCTTGCCACAGGTGTATTAAATCAAGCCTTGGGTTTTTAAAATTACATAAACCTGACCTTTTTTTTCTACTCTTCCTCATTTTTAGGGCATTCCTGCCTTTCTGCAGGAAAGTTCATGCTATGTCTGGATGGAAACCTTGTACAGGCCAGCATTGCTTCCCACATTTCTCTGCTATGCATGATCTTCTTCGCAAACTACTAGAGCTTCAACATCCACTATCCACCGGAGCTGACATCAACTTTGGAGTTTTTACAGAGGTTTGTCTTTTTAACTTCAAGTTATAATTTTACAGATTTTGATTGCTCTAGGACAGGGGTGCTTACACTTTGTCAGCATACGAGTTACGTTTGACACTACAAGCTACAAAAGATCTATATATATAAAATTAAAATTATCATTTATGTGCTTAAAGACACATACTAATTGTGAAAATCAGATTTAAAATTGAATGGATACATTTAGATTAACATGTAAGATAACAACATGATAAAAAGTTTCCAGCATTTTCCCTTTGACAACTTGTTGAATCGTATCATGTCAGCGGCTCCGCTCGGCTTCTGTGTGCGTTCTGTTCTAGTTTTTTTTTCTTCCTTTTTTGAGTGACTGACCCCAGGCCTGTCGAGACTAAATAAGTAAGGGTTAATGGCCGACGAAGCGTGCGGTTATAACTTTTTAACGCACGACGTGGAAGCCTGAACCGTCCGACGCGTCCGCACACTTCGAAGGCCATTAACCCGCTTATACCATGGTCACTTACAAAAGCAATACATACATATTAACCAGGTTTTAGTCCTTAATTCTTGTTTCTTTTTCGATTTGGATCGCTTTTCTCACAAAAAGCGGACTATATGTTATGTGATGCGGCGCGATGCGCCGCGTCACGTAACATATAGTCCGCGTCGTGCAGCACCACCGCTGCAGTCAAGATTTGGCGATATATATATGCTGATCGTCCCGATGGGTTGAATAGAGAAAGTTCACCTCTTACCGCTTGTTTTTGTCCAAATTATGAAGCAAAAGTTGTTTTAAAGAAGCCGGCGCAGTGATACAAAACATTTAAGCTAGCTGACCGGAACTTCTTTTTTCACCGTGCGGTTATCAAGCTTTAATGCATACCCAGCAGCCAATCAGAATCGAGTATTCAAGCGGACCATGGTATAAGGCGCATTAACAGCTACATCTACGGTTAGGAGTCTGACACTGAACATTCACACCTTTCTTAAGACGGGGAAAAGAAAAACTCTACATCTGGTGCTCATTTTTTTACTTTTAACTTTGAGACAAGCATATTCTATTTGTAGGATCAACCAGGTGTCCCCCAGAAGCCAGACCGTATGGGAAGGCGGTGGGGGGGGGTCACTGTTGCTCACTCAGGCTTTGTAATGGGTGGCGGGGCTGGCGGCGAGAAGTGGTGGCGACAGAGTACACGCCGTGCAGCCCAGCATGGGCCCCGGTCCTTGGGCAGGGCTTGAGAAGCACATGCTTCTGGACGACGGTGCTGCCTGAGCGGGCTCGGATCCCTTGGGCAGGAACTGCAGACTTCCCAGCAGTCGCCATGACAGGACGGCTTGATCAAACAGGGCATCTCTGTCTCGCTTCCAATTAAGGATGAATAAACACTCCTGCGGGTCGTACTGACCCTCTGCTGGGACCTGTCACACAGCTGGGCCAATAGAGGCTCTCTCCCATGTCAGCCACAATTTGCCAGTCGATCACACATCTGGCACTCAGTGTAGTTGAGCACGCATGTGCAGTGACATGTATGAGAGGATGTTTGACTGGCCATTGTTCATGTCAATCAAGTGACATCATGGTGAGGAGGATTATTCCCTGACGGCAATGTTTTAAATGTAATATATTTGTATTTTTTTGAGTATTTAGTTTTGATGTCCCGCGGTTTATTGGGTAACACGATTGACGTAATGAGCACCCCTGCTCTAGAATACTGGAACCGCAAACTTAATATTTATCTAAAGTGAGCCCTTTCATCGAGTGTGTATTAGTAAGGACTTGCACATTACTTTCTAACTTTGACCCTTTTTTTTCTCTCTTTCTGAAGATGCTTTTTCTCCATTAACCCAGAGAGGGGGACCAGAGTGGACAAGGAGGGCAAATCTCGTCTCATCTTGAACCCAAGAGTCCTAACCTCAGCAACGGTCAGATTTTGAATGGAGAGGCGTGTAAACACTGTAAGCAACATTGCAAGCATAGTTTTAAGGTTTCTTTGTTCTTTGTTAATCTTTTGCAAAAAAAAGTGATTACATAGTTTTCTGTTTTATGTGCTATATTTTTTAAGAATGTTTTATTATCTACAAATGATAAACATTTGCTGTGTTCAGAGGCAAAAGGTTGGGTAAAATAAATGTATGTAAAGACGTCTTTGTATTGGAGTGATTCTTCACTTTGAATTTTGCTACACAGTTAGCAGATATTTTGAAACTGGGTTACATTTTCAGTACATTTAGTTTCTTTTTAAGTCTTAGCAAATCTAATGACCAAATGTAATAGACTTCAACAAAAAAGTAAAACGTGCAAATATTTTTTTTATCAGGATTGTTGAGCAATGCTTTAAATTCATCAGTAAGAATAGGTAATTTCCAAATTACATTTTATATTCTCTATTTGTAAAAAGAATCTTGGTTTCAAAAAAGGAATTAAACACAAGAGTATGTTACTGTGATTGTATTTTGCATGGAAAAAAAGGAAAATTTTGTTATTTTTACGAAAACAAATTGGCAGCAGTGGTTGCCAGAATAAAAATGTAGAAAATACGGTAAAAATGTAAACAACTTTACAGAACACTGTATAAATTTAATTTCATAATCTTGTAAATACAACAACACATCCCAGACTGTTAAACATCAGGTTGTTGTAATTAAGACATTATTTTATGTAAAACAAATGTTTATTGCCGTAATTTTTACCCATAATATTGGTCAAAATAACCTTAAAATTCAGTATTTTCTATAAAATATGACTGTTAGAATTACAGTATAGACTAGCAAATTAAAAAAAAATTATCTGTAGGTTTTAACAGAAAATAATTTTTAAATTACAGCTTATTTACTTAAATTAAAGCATTAAAGTATGTAATATTTACGGTGAGCCTGTAAAGTTGTTTACATAGTCGATGTATTTTTTACAAGTTTATTCTGGCAACCACAGCTGCCAGTTTTTTTCTGTAAAAACTACGGAATTTTTTTTACAGTGTTGATATCCTTCTTCTTCAGCCATTCCTTAGTTGTCTTGGCTGTATGTTTTGGGTCTTTATCCTGTTGGACGACCCATCCACCACCCATTTTTTGCCTTCTGGCAGAAGGAAGGAACTTCTCACCCGTGATTTGACATGACATGGCTCCATCCATCATCCCACTGACAGTGAACTCGCCCTGCAAAGAAATACACCCTCAAACCATAATGTTTCCACCTCCGTGCTTGACAGTTGGAACGACGTTCTTGAAGTCAGAGGCAGCATCTCTCTTCCTCCAAACACGACGGATTGAGTAGATGCCAAAGAGCTTAATGTTGGTCTCATCTAACACACACACACACTGAAGGAGGAGGTTTTGGGGAAGAGAAGGAGGGAGTTAAAATTGTGTGCCCTGTCTAGGCTACCCCACCTTGGTGGGACACAGCCTGGGCATATAGATATAGATAGATATTCATCTGACCACAGCATCTTCTCCCAATTACTCTATGGTGTTCGTTGGCAAATGTCAGGTGGACCTGCACATGTGCCTTCTTCTACTTTGTGAGCACTGCAAGATAATAAACCACTGTGGCGTAGAGTATTATCAATGGTTTTCTTGGTGATTGTGCTCCCAGCTGCTTTGAGATCAACTAACTGATAGGTCCATTTCTTACTGTTGTCATGATCATGGAAACCCCATGACGTGCGATCTTGTTTGGATCCCCAGACCTATAGGTGGATCGATGGTCATGTGTTTTGATTTTGGCACAACTGCATCAACAGCTGTCACCTTACTTCTCGCTGATGGTTTTGTAGTCCTAAATAATGTCTCTTTTTGCTTTGATCAAATGTTTTTTTCCATTCCTTCTATCAAAACTTTCAGGTTGCCTTGGTTTTGAACTACGGTAAATTGCATCGTGCCTGAGCGCTATCAGCAATATGTTCAACAATTTCTGCTCACTACTCAGCCGAGCAGCAGAAAGCTAAGTAAAACACAAAGCTAAGTGCAAAGTACGTAACAACCATCTTTCAGGTTTATACCCATTGTGAAGGTTGAAAGCCAGAATAGTTGTATTTGCACAAAAAAATAAAAGAGATGCCAGAGCTACAATAGTGTGCTCACGTATGACATTTCTGTGAACACGCAAATGATGAGCAGAGTTGATATGCAGTTTAGGAAAATCCCATGTATAGGATTGCCTTTAAAATGTATTTGAACCTGAATATACCTCTCATTAACTAGAAGTGAATATTAAATGGCTCAAGCATTGAGAGCTTGTCAGTTTTGTAAAAGTGGAAACACAGTAAAGAACCACGTATAGTATAAGTGCACTTCTGCGAAAACTTAATCCCAAATGCCACCTCTGTACTTAGCCACATCGTAATTTAGTTCATACTCAATACATCGTTCTTTTTCATAAATGGAAGTTTAATAAAAGCATACTTAAAAGCCCACTCTGAGGAAAATTGTAATTTTAACATGTTCTTGTAGATTTTTCTGATGATGGAGGACATATACAAGGAAAATTAAGGTTAAAACTGCATTTTTGAGTATTTCTTTATTCAAATCGTTGTGAATCAGGAGCAGATGAAAAAAATCCAGTTTGCAGAATACCATATTTGTTTTCAAAGGACAAATTCACAAGTTCCCTTCTTCTCTCCTTTCTGATGCATCCACTTGCAGACAAGTGGTCTGTGTCCGTCTTTGTTTTCCTCGTCCGAGCTGGTATATGGCTAAAATCTGTACATCTGGATACCTTCAATATTTCTCGCTAGTTTGTTGCACCATAATGTTAGTTTGGTAGTGTGAGGGGTTATAAGCTAGCGGAAGAGTGTGTAAACAGACAGCTTTCAGTAGCAAGGAGTCCCGTCCACAACTCAGAGGCTAAAAATAGCAAAATCCTAATTATAAGACCACTAAGAGCGCTTTTAAAATAGATCAAAAGATGATCAGTGTGGGCTTTTAAAGAAACAACAGGTTACAGTGATAACATTTTCAAGCAATTCATAATCATTGGCATGCATGAGACAACTTTTCTAGTTCTTGCATCAAAACAAAAAGATTTTAGAAATCATTGGACCTAACTGCTGCTTTTGCCTTGCAAGTTCCTCTTTGTTAGTTGTTCTGGACACATGTATCAAAACATATCAGCACATTTTTTTATTTAATTGGATGCGGTGTGGAAGCATATAAACACCCCCTCACACATACATAAAGAAAGTTGAAGAGAACAGTTGGAGAGCTTTTTCAAATGACTGGAGTTTAAAGAAATAAAATCTGTTTATGCAAACTTGTGGATTAGCACATAGGTTTGGAAGCAAGTAAATATATAGAAAGTATGTTTTTCAAGTCAAAAGGCTAATGTCACACTTCTATACATGAACATTTTCTCAGTGACATTTTAGCAACTGCACAAATGGGAAAAAGTGAAACAGGAAATGTAGCCATGACAAACTTTTAAAGTAATTTATTTCAGTCGCTGGTTCAAATCCCAGCTGGGACCTTTCTGTGTGCTCTTTACATGTTCTCCTCATGCATGTGTGGGTTTTCTCCTAGCACTCTGCCATTCTGCACATGTACATCTTTGCATAAGGTCAAAACTGTCGAAACTAAGTAGAAATATGCTTACACTCTTATTAACAAACACAGACATGACACTTTTTTGCAGATTTAAGGCAAGTTGAAAAACACACTGATATAACAAGCAACCTTTTTACAAATATGTCTTCATTTTGAGTTTAGTTCACCATCATGTTTAGACTTCTTTGTATTATTTATCAAGGCATTTTTTTAGGAATGTGGGAAAATGTAAAGTTCTTTCTTGATAATATTCACAATCTAAGGGTGTATTCAGACTGGATGCATTTGGTTCGCTCAAAGGGAACCAGAGTTAGTTTGCCTGAAAATCTGTTCCAAGCACACCGTGAGCGCAACATGTCCGTCTTTTTCTCATTGTTTTGACCCACACTCGTAGTTCCTCGCCAATGACAGAAGAGGTCTTCGTGGTTTTGTTTACAAGCTTTGGTCACGAAAGTCTGCTTGACAGCAGTCCTAATACAGACCAAACACATGGTTCAGGACTCGATTCAGATCAAATTACCTGGACTCAGTCCGGAACACATGATTTTTCCAGTTCCTCCATAAGTTCAAAGCGGTTATCAAAAAAAAATAGCTGATTACCAAACATTGCAGTGGTGTTTAAATGCATTTACACATGAATATTGAAGACGTGAAAAGAGTCTCACATCTGATTTGTGCACAAATTGGGTTTTGTGGGTGTGTATCAGAGGATTGGTGTGCTCTTTTTAAAGATTTGTATGTGGTTAGTTTCAAGCTGGTGTAATTTTAAGTTGTTCCTGCTGGTTCTGGCATGGAGAAAAGCGTCTTTTATATCAGCTTTGCAACGTTATGCAACACATTAACGTAAAGAGATGCATATTGGTGCAAAGCCAACATACAAAAGTTGCTTTTCTCTGCATCAGAATCAGCTGATTTAAGTGGATTGCATAATCACTTAATTTTTGTAAAATGTTGCATATTAGTGCAAGGGTGCTGTTCTTGTGACGGAATGGCCAGGGGAGAAACCCAGGAGCAGAGAGGAGACATTGCAGATCCACAATATAACCAAGGTTTAATGTCTCGAGAAGACTCTCCTTCACTCTGTTATGCTGCCTCATTGTTAGGAATAATTAGAAATAGAATAGTTAGAAACTCTCTTTTTACTTTTATTACATTTACTTGTACCTTTTATTACACTAATGGTTTAAACTTAATTCACTGAGCATGTATTATCATCTCAAAATTATATTACATCCTAAGACAGCACAACCAAACTATTGTCCTCACAGTTCCTCCTCATCCTCCCTTTTTACTTTTTGTGTGTTCTGGTGTTTGTGCTCTGGCAAATGTCTGTGGGAACATCAGAGAGATCTGACACTTGAAGCTTTATGACCTTCAAGTATCCAGCCTGCAACAGCATGTGGGTGGGTTTTTCACACCATAGACCCTCGGACCATCTTCTGAATATGTAAATGCCAGGTATATATACCAAGCCCTTTTCTGAGTGTCTTTGTTCAGACTTTGTGATCCTGCTCCTCTGTCTGTAACCCTGCGTACAAATCTGTGCTGTTTTGTGCGGAGTAAATCTTCACTGAAGCTAAGTATTGTCTCTGTGTCCTCATTCATTCATTTCTGTGTGCTGGAAACTGAAGGGAACGAACCAACCTAATATTTTTTTTATTAATACAGTCCTTTATAGAAAATCCAGTTTCCTCACACTCATCACACTTAAATGTTTTTGGAAAAAAGATATATATTTTTCCTTTATCTTTGAAGCACCCTTTCAAGCACCGTTCAGGCTCCTGAACCATTTAAAAGTAGGTACTGGAGAAGCTACATTTAGTAATGTTGAAAATAAACAGCACTTTATTTCCTTAATCATACTTTTAGAACCTTATGGGTTAAGCCACATTCATTCTATGTTTTTTTCTTCTACTAAAAAATATTTTGTTGATAAATATATTAAAAAATTGTTCCAGTAGAGTATCGCAACACATATCATATTGTTAGATGTGTATCGTGTTATGCATCATATCTCTAGACACATGCCAATAGACACACCTGATGTACATACCATTTACTTAAAACCACAGGTATTTTAATAAACTGTTCAAAGGTCCAAAGCCAAGTGCGGCGTATTCAGACTATTAGTCTTTTAAATAGGATCACAGACAGAATCCTTCTCAAAGGGCAGCCTAATTAAGGATTCCTTAGTTCAGTCTTATTGCATGTTAATGTGACATTTTCCGTGCAGTCTTTCTTGCCAGCTTAGTTTCCCTATTCTATAGAGTTCCATTTATCTACCTATACTTTAGACCTAAAAAACTTAGAAATCTTATATTCTTTACTCTTCCAAATCTGTTCCAGTTGATAATTGTATAACAGTAGAAGACTTCAATAAACACTTTCTGCCTCTTTTTCTGGCGTACAGTCCTTTATCTTTTTCCAGATATATGCGTTTCTTTGCCATCTATAGGTATCTTTTACTGTGACATCAGGAACTTTGGGCTTGCACTGGAAACTGACATCAGCTGTCAAGCCTATTGGAGTAGAACCCTTACATTACCAACCATGTCCACTGACATTTCCAATGCCGTCGCACCAATACTTTATCCTATTTCATAGGTTTTTCAAACAGTTGCTATGACAACAACCCTCAAAACAACCCTCGCTCCTTTCTATTTCCTTGCACTTTCATTTACTTGACAAGCTGTGTGTCAAAAATCAGCAATAACACTTCTGTTATCTGCAGCATACAGACGAAGTGTTCAGAACAAAGTTTCCCAGTATCCAAGAGGGGAACTGAAGGTAGGCACAAGGTCTTTTTCATGGCTATAAAGTCTGTTGTGCTTTACTTTCTGCAATGTTCTGACTAATGGCTAAAAGTGGGAAAACCAAAAAACTGCTGTAATCATAATAACCTTTCATCTAAGCAAAAATGTTTCCAAGTGTGCAGCAGTACACATAAAACTAAGACAACAACATTGAAGCATAAAACATTGAGTGTAAGATATAAAACTCTGCAACCATGCATTTATGAACTCTGCTACAACCCTAATGTGCATGTGAGAACTGGACTGAGCGAACAGGAGGTACCCGCTGGTCTCACATCAAACATTTGGAACGTTTCACTGTGGTAGTGGTGTGGACTTCCAACAAGGTCACTCCTGATTGAAGACAGCGGTTGCCACAGAAACGCTTATTTGGTTCGACTTAGACCAATCAGTACTTACTAGTGTTGTCCAGTTTCAATATGGTGATGTCCAAATAGCTAAAAATGTGACTAAAGTAACTTCATTTCATTGGAACAGGAAGCAAGTACTTGTCTATGTGTGACTTCACACTGGCTTGATCCAGTTCTTTTATACTGTCAATGATACATGCACATTTAACCTAGCATTAGAAATTGTGAAGTTTCACTTAACTCCATTTAATGTGTGTCCTCATGAATTCATGAACTGCAAAAATGAAACCTAAAGTGCTCAAGTGTCTAGACGTGTGTTCACTTGTGATTCAAAAATGGACATTTGGATACGACAAAGAAGTTTTGTTGATTCCACCTGTCACTGACATAACAAACTCCTAGAAATTTTCAAGACAGTTCACAGGGCTGGACCCAGACGCAGAGATTTTAGTGGTTTTAATTTCTGAACAAGCTTTAGCTATGCTCTTGAAATAACAAAACAAACTGGCACAGGACAAAGGGAGACTCGGACTATTTAAGACATGAGGAAGGGGAACACAGGTGGAAACAATCAGGGAAAATTACAGTCACACCTGTAGGGAACAGACAAGGACAGGAAGGAACAAGGCCTGAAACAAGAGGAGAGTTAGTGTTTCAAAATAAAACAGAAAGTGCAACACGAGACAATACAGGTGACAGACATAGACCAGAAGTGCACAACTCAGGACAAAAGATAAGAATGACAAGACATGACAGAAATGAATACATTTGAGGTCTAATAAAATGAAAATGTCCTAACTAAAAGATAAGATTAAATCAGTTGTCATGTGTAAAAATAACTTTAAAAAATTTTTTTAAATAGCATTAAAGATTGAAAAAGTTACTGAGCATACATTTATTTTTGTTGTAAAGCCAAAATTGGTAGTCAATAGGAAATTGCTTTTAGTGGTCATTTGAGGAACTGCAAGAATTGGTACAACTAGGTTTGCCTTAAATCCAGCATGCAAAGGCTTGGTTTTACCACAGGTATAGCGATAGTCTTTAAACTCTGTATTTTGGCTGTTTTAGTATTTCGGAAGGCCCAAATTACAAAATAACTCCATGTGACCTTTATTAAAATTACTGTGACAGGTCTGTTTTACTTTGAGTTTTTTTTTTCTTTTTTGTCTTTATTGATGGTTTGAGCATCTATTTTGTCTTCTTCTTCTTCCCTCCTGCCTCCTACAGTGGTTCCAAGTCACCGTCTTTGATCAAACACACCTGTCTTTTTGAATTCCTCATACTTGTGTATTAAAATAGGTCTGTTTATGTGTTTTTTTTTTCTTGTGTGTGAACACCCCCTCTCTTATGTGCATATTTGTCTTTGTTCCCAGAGTTAAGCAGTGCAGTATTGTCCTCAAAAAAGTGTTTTTTTTAAACGTGTCTGGGTTTATGTGTTGGTTTCCTTTCTACCGTATCAGTCTAAGTTTTATTATTGTTACATTACACCTTTTTTGTAAGTCTCACTCCTTGTGACCGAAACTGGTGTCTAAGTTTCAATGATGCAATGCCTAAACTCTTAGCTACGACATATAGGCCCATCCAAAAGATATACTCTGCTTAAAGCCCCACTCTGATTATCTTTTAATCATGATTATGCTGTTTTTAGCCAAAATCAAATAGCTTCCTTGGACATAGTTTCAGCAGACTGGCAGTAGTTTAGTAGAAATTCACCTTTTGAGTTGTAGGTGCAACTGTTAGTGGGGAGTAACCCTGCGCTTGTTTTCCATTATCCCTTTATTTACACTTTCTCATGCTAGCTTTTACGACTGTGGCCATATTTAGTTGTGTTCCTCTTGTTATTCTGTGTTTTCTGTGTTTTATTTCTGTCAGAGTAGGGGGGTATTCCAGGAAGCATGTTTAAACTAGCCTGACTTTAAGCCTGAACTCTGGCTGAAATCCGCCTGAACTTGCTTACTCTGGGTATGTTGGTTCCAGAAGATCGGATATGAGTTAGCGTAATTACGCTCGACTTGATAACCCTGGGTTAACGCACGTGCACGTCGTGTACATAAAGACATTCTCAACAGATCGCCGATTTCTGGAGTCACCATGGAAACGCGTGGGGAAAAAAAAGAAAGCGCGACACTTGAGACGGAAGTGAGACGGAGTCTGAGATTATAATGACGGCGTATGAAGATTATACGTCCAACAAAAAAGTAACACAGCTGCATCATCAAAAAAAAAGAATTTCTGCTTGGAGGAAAACTGAACAGAAAACAAGCGATTGACAGATCTGAAACAAAGCACCAAAATCTGTGTTTTTATACAGAACCAGAACCGCTTGACAGAGAGTTTCAGCTTTCATCCCCATGTAAGGGTGGTTGGGGTTTGGACAGTGATCCTACTTTTATAACATTGAGATTGGGCCAGTAATTATTCAAGGGATTTTATTCAAAGAAAAGTAATTCAAAGAAATTAATAATCTAAATCTCCACACCTTTTCCAAACTATCTCCAAAGTCTCACTGATTGTAAGTCTCTATCAAACACCTGCATTATAAATGGAACCTGCGGGATTCATCCCGCTGTTAAAACTCACGGCACAATCTTAACCACTCCATGAACCAGTCACGTGGTACAGCCAGGCAGTGAAGCTTCAGGCGTCATCATTTTTTGCTCCTCCCCCAAATTAAGCAAACCTCTTAGCGCTCAGCGGAAACTCCTCCTCCCTACTTGGCCCCGGCACACGCTGTGAAGCCTATACCTTTGTCAATTAGACTTTTCCTTTGAGGCAACGTAACAAACTGGATTCCTATCTACGAGCAGCAAGACATACCTGAACCTTTTGTTCTCGTGTGTGTGGAGTTGCCTGAGTTTTTTTTTTTTTTTTCTGTTTGTCTCCTGCATGTTGATTGTCATTGGCTCAGTGGAGATAAGCAGAAAGAAATTTTGTTTATACATTCAAGTGTGTGTTTCTGCGTTGACATGACTCATGGGTTTGAATAATGTAATTAAAGCAGATTTGATGCGCTCCTGTGTTATTTATTGTGTTGATATTGAAAAACAATATGGCTTTGGCCTTTGGCTTTCTCTGCACCTGTAAGCACAAAGCAGGAATGCATCAAATATTAGAGAATGTTGGGTTAAATGAGTTGGTGTACCCCTGCAAAACAAACTGGTAGCTCATTAAGGGAAACTCATAGTGGCATTTTCGCAGCGCCAGTTGCTCACTTGAAATCCCTGTGGTGATGGCCTTATTGAGCTCCACAAGGAGAAGGAGCAACAGCTGCAGAACACGTTACTCTGAACACAGAGCATATTCCTTCCTTAGTCTGGATATCATTTGCAGCTGTCCCCCCCCCCCCCCCCTTTTTTTCATTAATATTCCTATTTCTAAGTCTGTTTTCTATCATCCTGAGGGAATTATAATGATTGCTTAACTTGCAAGTGTGTTTGTTTTGCTACAAGGTTCTTTAGAAACAGATCAAGTTAAGAAAATGACTTATGGAAATAGTCACAGTATAAAAAAAGGAAGATGAAAGGCGAGCCAAAGCTTTCAATGTTGTCTTTTTTCACCGATGGCCATTGTCTCAAAGTCAAACTAGAAATAATGAAATCATAAATATGAGTGAAAAATGAGCTTACTGGACCATGACTGCCGGCTGTTTCTAGGCTGCTGCTACAGTAAATTTGAACATGTTCAAGAATTTGTTGTTTCAGATTAGTATTAAATTATTTTTCATTTATGGCTAAAAACTTTGGTTAAAATCATTGTTGAAGTTTTATTCTTTCTGTAAAGCAGAACCTTTTCTCTGCTGTGGGGCAGAAAATGAATGGTTAACACAGGCCAAAAAAAACTCACAGTCTCACTCTGTTACCAGTGGTCTTTTGATTATAACTGCTGTTTTTAGGCAAAACAAAATGAAACAAAAAAAACTGTTGATTCCTAGGACATAGTTTCTGCAGAGCGGCAGTAGTCATTAGAAATTGAATCAGTTAGTTCAAAAGGGGCCCAAGTCCAAGATTTGTGTTTTTCCAGGAAAGGATTTTATTGCATAGCTTAAAGGGAGGATACACCAAATGATTAATACTTGATTAGTATTACCAGATTTAGCACCAGTTCATAGCTTACAAATGTTATAATATGAAGCATCTCATTTTTATAATTACAGAGGACTAGCAAAGTAAAATCTCTGGACTTGGGCCCTTCTTAAATTAAACAGGGGCGCTGCCATATTGGATAAATAGTGCTGCCATCTATGGGAAGAAACAAAACCCATGCAAGAAAGGCCCAAGTCCAGGAATTTTGCACTTAATGCATTTTAAATGTCAAGCATAGTCAATACATTACAACGGACTTGGGACTTTTTTGCACATAATCAGATAGCTTTTTCCTTGAAGACCATAGAACAGGGGTGTCCAAACTTTTTTTGGTGAGGGCCAAATACAGAAAAATGAGCAAAGGTCCGGGCCGCACACAAGAGGTGACATATTGACACGTGATTACTATGTATTTTTAACTCACCCATAATGTGAAGAACTTTGCTCTCAGTGGGAGCAGTGATGCTGATCTGTGCCACATAAAACAAGCGCACGTCAAAATGAAACATTCACTCAGACAATGAAACCTCATTCCAACCAGGCAGTTCAGAACGGGTTTATTGAGCAGCTGAAGCCAGCAGATGTTTACATATGGAGCCGTTAGTGTGGTTGACTGGCAGAGTGCACAATTTTGTAGATTATAAAAAGTCGACTGTTTTCTTAGAAAAGTAGACCCAAAAAAAAAAGGGCTTATGGGTGACCAACGAGGACAATTTTAACATTAAACGCACACAAATTAAAAAGCTTCATTTTACAATTACACTCTGTGACAAAATATGAAGCTATGAACAAAAAAATATCCAAAAATAAAACAGGTTCTTTTTTACATAAAGGGAATACTTTTTCACAGTTCAGAATGCATTTTCTTCACCTTTTAGGTTCACTCTATCTCTGTTGAAGCATGCAAACATGGCCTTGCAAACAGCATCTTGGTAGGTGTCAGACGGAGACAGCTCATAGGAGCTTCCTTTACTTCCTAAGCCTGTGCCCTTTGATCTTAATAAAGCATGTGGGGAGATGTGAAGGCCATTATTAGGAGAGACCGGCAGGTGGCAGCCGCTCGTGTAACGCTGCTAATTACACGAGGAAAATAGTGAAGGAGGCCTGAATGGACGGCGTGTGTGGACTCACAAGGAGGACTCACAAGATGCATTTTTTAAATGCAACAATAACATTTATTTGTTTATTATTCAAATGCTAGTGACTATACAGTGATATGTTATCACCACATCAAGAAGGCAGCACCAGGTAGAAATGTTTTCACTTCATTTGTGAGGGTTTTCCTCTGGAATAACACAACCAAACTCTTTTGGAGTTGCTGGACTACATGCATAGGCAACTCAAAAATAAATGCCTAAAATCTGAATACTTTAAATGGCGTATACTTGTATAGTGATTTTCTACCTTCCTCGAAAGGCAAAGCCCTTTACAGTCACAGTCACACACACTCGCACACTTATGGTGGCTCCGCTGCCGAACACTGGTGCCAACCTTCTACCAGAGGCAAGATGGAGTTCAGTGTCTGGCCCAAGGACACTTCGACATATGCAAGAAACTCAAACCTGCAATCTTCCGATCAGAGGTCGACTGCCCCACCTCTGGAATACTTTATAATTATCTTGAGAAAATTGCATCAAACAAACCTTGTGACATTTTATCAGCATACTGGAATTATGTCACGGTGAATAGACTGACATGTTAATTTCCAATTGTATTCCTAAATCAAGTCCATCTACCAAGAGAAATACGAGAAATACAAGAGAGCTGAACTTGCTATCCTGTCTACAGTTTCAGAGCCTTCTCAGCACAGGGCCGGGCCTCTTTATCTGTTTTTTCACTTTCTCTGAGTCACTTGCTTTGATATTGCTGCCAAAAAAGATGACTGCAAGGAAAATTGCATTCTCCACCACAGACTGATAAAATATATCCAGCATCTTTCTGCAGATATGGAATAACCTATACTCTCTCAAAAGTACAAGGTGATCCAAACTTTGAAAAAAAATAATAAAATAAAAAAATCCAGCCTTTCAAATTCACCTGACATCCAGTTTTGTACCCTGCTGCTCCATGTTGTCCTTTTTCAATCCGGTTGGAGATCATGCTCTGCTCATTCTAAACGTTTTTACAATTCACATAAAAATTAACTCTTCAGTCTGATGGGATTGTTTCAAACCATGTTGGAGTCAAACCAAACGTTGTAGATCATAACTGCTTTTATACTGTGTTCTATTTCTTAGTTGAATAAATACTATCAATACCAGTGTGAGTATTGATACTAGCATGATGAGATTGATCAATTCATTGCAGTTTTTCTTCAATACGTACATTAAAGTACTCAAAGATTTCAGATTGTTGTAGTTAGTTGACAAATTTGATTTGCTGTTGTTCACCTTTCAGCATATCCCTTCAGGGGTCACCACAGCGAATCAGCTTGCACAGATTCGCACAGGTGGTTTAGCAGAGATTTTTACGCCCTTCCTATCACAGCCCTGTATTTTACCCGAGCTGGGGACCGGCGCAGGGGGACCCAAACTTGGGTTCCCCTTGTGGCTACATAGTTGGGCAGTACCTTGAGGGGTCTTGACTAAAGGCCCATGAAGCTCACCGCACTCCTGAGAATCAAACCCTGGTTTCCCATGTGCCGATCCTACACGCAGCCAACTGAGCCATCCAGCCGCTACATACACATAATTAATAATGAATGCCAAATTTACTAAAATATTCAAATATCACAGTTTAAGTAAAAAGTATTTATCTGCGATACTAGCCTTGGCATTGGACCTATACCCAAATTCCCAATATCACCCACCCCTACTTTCTACAGTATAAGTAATAATGTACTTTTTTTATCAGACTTGCTAGGCCTCCATAGGTGAACACACAGCTGGAGCAAGGGCAAGAGCACTGTTGTACGTGTATTACATGTTAAACAAGGCAATGGAGTAGACTCTTTTTATATTTTATTTTGCAGCAATAGAAAAGAGTTTGCATTATCACCGTGAGGGTGACCTTGTGTCTGTTGTCCTAAATAGGTGTGCACGGCAACCATAAACTAACGCCCAGCTTGGCGTCTATCATTGCTGTCTTGAAAGAAGAAATGATTGTCTTTCAAACGTCTTCTGGGTCACAATGTTCACCATGAGGGGTCTTACTGAAATGACTTGTTTTAGTTGTGCAATGGTAGAATTTTCTATAAAGCAGAGTGGCCATGGCACCCAGGATTGAGGGCAAAGTAAAGAAAAGAAAAATGTGTGAATAATGCAGAACTGTGTAAAAGTTGTTTTGGAAGAGGGCACACCAGCTATTTTTTTTTTAAACTCTTCTTCTCATTCATGTCTTGAATGGGCTTGATGTGAACTGGTATCAACACAACCACTGTGGCTTACAACAAACTATGCTATCGATCAGCCATGAGAGCAACCATCTGAACTTTTCCTAACTGCCTCAGAAAGTGTAACTCCTTGTTTAAGCCCACTTTTTTTTTTTTTTTGCTCTGAGAAAAATGTCAATTTTTCTTTTCAAACCCTACTCTTTTCTTGGCAAACTGTTTGTGTGTCTTTTACTGCTAATCCATGAAAGAAAGGGACTATATTTAAGGTGCTGCAACAAAAAGGAATCAGATGCTTGGTATCTAAGCATTGGAAGGCCCACATGCTGTCAAGCCAAGAGCCACTTTATCTCAGACCAAGGATTTATCAAATTATAGCCTACCTTACAGGGGAGATTACCAATACATGAAGAGGAAGAGGTGGTTTTTAGATAGAAGCCCATACTTCAGCCTCCAATCAATAATGCCCCATCCTCTTATACCAATATAATCTACCATTCCCTCTTTCTTCTTGTCCTTCTTTCAGCCATCTGTTTGTTGAGCTCAATACCAATCTTGAGAGCACACGAGACATGCTAGTGTTTGTGTGTTCTGACTTCTGTATGGACAGCATGAGCAACTGAACTGTCTTTTCGTGTGATTGTGTTTTGGTAAGGTGAGATGTAATGTGGGAGAGGTACTGGCAGCTCCATTATCTGGGTGGTGTCAGCTTGTCTGCCTGTGCATGCTTCCTTTCTCTAAGCCCACCTTTCCAATCAAACATTTATTTGCTGCCCTGACATTCCATGTCAGGCCTCCTCTGCTTGTCTGTCAGTGGAATGGAGCTTACTGTACAAAAAGCACAGCAACGTCTAAGTTAGCTTCAACATTTTTTTTTTATGAATTATTTCCACAAGTTTTTTCCTGCAGTACGTATTTGCATATTTACCTGAATAAAATATTCCATCAAGTGAAATGTATAGATAATTCTGTATTTTCCTTGACAGCCATAGTAGAAAGCAGTCATAAAGGTATTTTTAGTTATTAACTTTCTGTCTGACTGCCAGCTGAGAAGAACAATGACTCAGCATTTGATTAAGTCAGTAATTCAGGGCAAAGTGTAGGGATTAATTATTCTATTAACCTTTTTTTACTGTAGGTAGTTTAAATCAAAGCCGAACATTAAGGATAAAAGCCAAGAGAAACTCTTTGAAGCTCATATATTTTCACATAAAACATTGCAGTGTGACTAAAATGAAAAGGTTCAGATGCATACTTTCTCTGGCACATGCAACCCGAGAAAGAAGAGTTACATTGGGGCATAAAAGATTTGTCATTTACCAAGTCTTCAAGTTGTCCCACTTAAAAAATGAGGTCTGTAATGATTATAATAGGTTCAAATATGAGAGACAGGAAAAATCCAGGAAACTGCATTGTATGATTTTGAAATAATTTACTGGTACTATGGTGCAGAAAATAAGTACTTGGAAACTAAAACAAGTTAACCTTAATTCTTTGTAATGAGATCAAACATCTTCATCAGGTTGGCACAGTAGCTGCTATTTTGGCCCATTCTTCCATGTAGATGTTCTCAAGATCCATTGAATTTGCTAGGCAACACAAACTTTCAACTCTCTTCCTCTCTTGAATTAAAGTTTGATGATTTGGCTACACCCCTCCAGAACCTTAAAATACTTTTTACCAAGACACTACTTTGTTGCCTGGGTGATGGGTTTGAGGTTATTGTGGTGCTGGAAAATCCAGTGATGACCCTAATGATCTCACTGATGTAAGAAGGTTTTTGCCCAAAATCTTAGCGTTCCTATCCGTATTCCTCCTTTCCTTAAGTCAGTCGTCCTGTCCCCTTTACTGTTTGTGAATACATTTTTTTTTTTTGCTCCATTATACAAATAAATTATGAAAAAAGTTGAGAATGTGATTTCTTAGATTCCTTTTTACATTATGTCTCTCAAGTTTCTGTGTTTCTATGATGAACATTACAGACCTCCCTAAACTTTTTAAGTGGTACAACTTGGAGAAGCAATGACTGACAAATCCTTTCCTGCCCCATATATGTGGAAAATTCTTATTAGTGCCTCTCAAGCCACATAAGCTGTAGAATACAAAAAGCAAGACGTGACTCTGGAGACTAAAAAAAATTGCAGAGCTTTCACAAAGATGCAAAAGATTGTAGATAGTGGCACTTAAGGCCCCTGCATGAGAACTGTCTTTGTTTTCTTGTGGTGGCAGGCGATAAAACAAAGTTGGTTCTTGTCTGAACATTTCGTACTTCCAGTACAAAACTTACGTCATTATAAGTTCCTACCCCTCCTTGAACATTATACATTTGAGTTAATTGAATTGAGGAACAACAGGAACACATCATGGTTTTTGGATCACTTTTTTAAAAAGATACAAGACAGGACAGCTAGATAAGTTGATCATGTAAAATGAGTAAATCCTATTTGCTCATTTTGTCTGTCAAGGTTGGAGGCCGCCATTTAGCTTCCATTCAAAACATACTACTATAGTTCCTCCATTGCTGCCATGCTCACTTAAGCTTTTTGACAATTAAATAATACTTTTGAACAAGAGATAAAGAACGTTTTGATCAGTGGTGTAGCAAAAACCCACCGCAAGCTCTTTCAAAGTTGGGAATACATCTTGGATGATCGTCCTAGCCAACAAGTGGAGCTGGGGATTCAGTGTGAATCAGTCAGGAGCCTGATTGTTACAATCTTGGATGTCTTTCTAGACAGGAAAGTTGCATCAAATATGTTTCTCAACTAAAAAGCTGATAAGAGGTCACAGGAGAGATTGACAATGGCACTCTAAAGTACTTCTATTCATACAAATGGAAATTAGAGTATGTTGAAGTGAAGGTGAAAATAATTTTGAACGAAGTGGGTCATTGGAGGAAAATATTACATTTGTAGTTTTATAAAACTGCTTCTTAGTATTCAGATGATTGGAATATATTTTTTTAAAAATGGGCCTAGCAACTGGTGGGGCTGGGTGCTTCCTTAGTGTAGGTTCATCATTGCAGCAAAACCAACAAGACAGGCATACAACTCTGCACTTCTTTATCTCTACTAAAACAGAAAGATTATTAACCCACTGATTTGTCCAGGACTTGGTGTACATCAGGAAGTAGACTGTGATAGTGCCACTGTCTATGCACCACAACAATTTTCTCTTTTGGTTTCAACAACAAGTAAACTCATTCTCGATAATAACCTGATTTGCAGTTCATTAGAAAGTTTTGCAGACACATGAGGCCAATCAGAGGAACCAAGAGAACTTGGTGTGCTGTGAAAGTCCCAGTCTGTATGGCTCGCGTCGATTCCCCCTGCCCTTGTTGGATGCTAAGAATAAAGGCGTCTTTCGTGCAAAGTCATCAGTGCTCCGTAAGTTTCCTTTGAATTTTTCCTTCTACTCACAAATGCACATAATTCAATGGGGAGGATGAGTAGTTCTTGTCGTGTTTAGCGCACAGTCACAAAATACAAAATAAAACAGGCAGAACTGTCAGCAGGTGAGATGCTCTGTGTTTCAACTTGCCATCAAAGACGATGTCTTTATAAAAGGAAAAACAAACATATCTCTTCTGGGGAAAAGAAGACGACACACAGCAGTAAAATGTTTTGAGATTTTCAGGTACAAGACAGTTGATAAAATGCAAACTTGTAAAAGGTTTCAGTGAACATGAGGTTTTCTTTAACTTTCTTTTTATTTGTCTGATACCTGAATTTGTTGTTCCTGCATGAACCGTGATTTTGAGAGTGACCATTTGATGCTGCAGGACTATTTTCACTTTCAGTATTGACACAACATACAACTTCATTTTTGGACTAAGAGCAGATTCAAACCAGTAAAGGTATCTTGTTTGCTTTTTTGGCTCGGAGTGAGAGCGGTCGTACTTTTTTTTTTATAAGCAACCATTTGCAGTCTACCCTGTATGACGTTTATCCATTTTTATTTCTATCACCTTTATTCTTAAAATATTTTTTAAATAAATTGAGTGAAAAAATAATAACTAGGCAAGATGACATCAAGATATTTCTTTTTCATAATTGTTTAAATGATCTAACTGTCATGGAAGAGAGAGGAAATTCCTTTATTTTATTTTTTTTTGCTGTTTCCTGATTTAACCCTTGTGCTATCCTAGGCACTTTGACATTGGGGATGGGGTCATCTAGACCCCACTAGACAGTGCGCTGAACCTTTTTTTCATTGATTTGTGATCTTCGCTGGTGTCCATGGATTACATGAAATCCTCTTCACCTTTATCCACCTTTGTCATGGTAGGGATAACACGTCAACGCAAGGGTGGGGTCATAGGATAACACAAGGGTTAATGGTTTAGGGATTTTATTTGTGGTGTAACAATTGACTATAAATGAGACCTGGACTGAGTGACCCCTCCCCCACTGTGTTCCAAATAGGAAGTACCCGCTGGTTCCAAGAAGCCCAAATCCCACACACTTCTATAGAACAATATACAGCCCTTATACAGTAATTCTGCCCATGTGTCAAAAGTTTAAAACACTTACAAAAAAATATTTTTGAGATATCTGTTTGCTTAAAAAATTCTCATCAAGTAATATTTTTTCTTCTGAGAATTATACCACTGTGTGTTTAATCCAAAGATTTCCATGGACTTTCTTGGGATTCAGAAACTAATCTATTTTTTTTCACTACTGTCCTCTTTCTTTCTTGCAACCCTCTCTCCATCCTCCTCCTGGGAAAAAAAGAAAACTGCTATCAACCATCTGTCCCCAAGCGCAAAACACATGCATTCAGCAGTCACCAGAGAGAAGGAAAAGAGCATTCAGGGACAGAGCACATCCATTAGTGCAGTAAATTCTCTTTGTTCCTCCTCTCCCTTTTTTCCTTTATTCTTCTAAATGCCAGATCTCCTCAAGTTGTACACTGTCACTGCAAACTTTCATCGCTGGATAACTACGTCCAGCAGCTATCTTCAAACTAAAGACACTTTCAGTACTCAAATGAAATAATAAATTGCCAATATGAAATGATAATAAAGAGAAACACATCATGTTGTTGTGTTCTTGTATTTGTTTCTTATCTCAGCAGTGTATGCTGGTTTCCCCATCTCGACCACCACGGAAATTCAGAGTCAGGGACACACACAGGATGTTTAGAGGCTCTGATAGAGGATGCAACGCAAATACAAACCTCAGGCCCTGCATGCCAAAAAGCATAGCCACAGAAATTCATCCTGACATTCTTTTCTAAGGGGTCATAATGTTCTCCATGCAAACCTTTACATGAAATATTTCATTCCAGCTTGGTTACAGTTAGGTGCATAAAAATGTTCAATTTTATTGACTTGTGTGTCAATGGCTAAGGTCCCTCCCACCTCATTATATCGCAAATAAAATTTTAAAAAGTTCCTGCAGACCGACGGAGCAATATTGGAAGTGTGTTTAATAAGAAAAAAAACTATGTAAATACATTTAATAAATATTTGAAGTGTGATCTTTAAATTAGAAAGTGAAATATTAATTTAATGGCCACAGCAAAAGTTAAATGTCCTCAGAGCATTACTTTTTAATGTTCTCCTGAAAACAGAATGAGCTCCAGTTTGTGACCTCAGCCAGGCAGACATCTTCTAACTGAGCAATGTCCTCCTTTTCATTTTTATTCTTAGGTTTTTATCCTCCCAAACCTTCTTCCTCAAAAGGTTTTAAATGAGACCTTGTGGCTGCTGATGCAGTCCTTTTTTAAAATAAGAATGAAGTACCACTGCATGAAGGTTATTAACGAAAAGTGGAGATTACATTAGTCCGGATAAATTCATATATTTAAAAGAGAATCCTAAAAAAAGGACAAAAAGTGTACTCTATCATAATGATCCAGACAAAATCCATGGTTTTTAGTACTGTCCAGTTCTTTTTTAAGTTTTCACCTATTTGACATCAAATACTGTTTCATTTCGGTAGCAATCATTTAGTCATAATTAGCTTTCAAATGAAACACGATTTGAACAGAGAACATCATTTCCGATCCTTGAAATGGAAATGATTTAATTCAAATGGAGTTGCTGATGACGGCCAGGTTTGAGTCCTTGATGAAGTGTTAGACAACACGTTCAGTTTTGCATTTATGATCTTCGCTTCGACTCCTTTCATCAGTTCTACAGAACCTTGAGTGTTTCTTTGCCTATACAGAAGGTCCCATGGCATCAATGAAGGTGGACTTTTAGGGATGGTCTACAGTTAAAAAAAAAAAACAGCTCCAGATTTATAGCATAAGAATTAAAAAAAATCTATCTGGGATAAATTGAATCACTGAAAAAAGCTTCCTGCATTTTAATAATAAAAATTAAGTAATAATTCCTAGACTCATACATAATTTTACAATGTTATGTTGGAATGTGTAAAACTGAATAAATGTTAAAGTGATAAATCATGGCTTTCACTATATTTCAGGACTGTAAAATTAAATACATTTTAAAAGTGTCATGATTTTGTGCTTGCCAAAGAGCCTTAAATGTTCAAGCTAAACAAAATAATGTAAAATGTATTCTTATTCTAAGTCTTTTGTGTCAAGATTGGCTCTGAGAAAAAAAAAACAAATGAAGAAATGTTAGCCATTCTTACACAGATTTTTTTAAATTAACACATACAAACGTATTGCTGCTGCTATACTACTGTTTTTTTTTTCTAATCTGATGTATTCGCCTTATAACAATCTATTTAGTATAACCTTATTTTCAAGAGACAAAAATGGTGTAAATGGTGTAAATATTTAGTTGTACGCCAATTCTGCCTCACAAAATTTTTTTAAACAGATTTACTGGCAAAGTATCTCTTTTACTTTCCAAAACAATAAAAAAAAAAGAGTCATAATAAATAATAATAAAAACAAAACTGAAAATTGACATGGAGGATGCTTGCCAAACCAAAAATCTATTTTATATTTGAGATTTTGTTAATTTATTTAATAATATTTTAAAATTTTAATTTCGAACACAGTGGTCTAAAAGTGTTAAAAAAAAAAAAAAAAACTTTCCAATTTTTTTTATTGGCCTGAAAAAAGGCTTTATAAAATAATAAAGAAAAGGGTTTCTCTATTTAGGGAAATTAAAAATCAATTAAAACAGAACATTGTTATTGTCTGAAAACAAAAAAAGTGTCTGATAATTATGAGCATTAAAGAAATGTTTTAGGTGAGCTAAAAATAGACAGTAATTAAACATAATTTGTTTAATGATAACAAGGGTCAATGCCAAAAAGAGAACACCAAAACAACATTTACTTAGATCAAAAATGTCCTTTTTTTTCTAGGAACTTTAACAGTGCTGTTTTACAATTTGAGAGGGAAAAAATTAAAAAAAATGTATTGTGAAACTGATTGAAAAATAACTGCTGAAGCTTTTAAGTTAAAACATTTCATTAGTACTTTTTCTTGGATTTGAACATTTCATATATTTTCTAATGTTTTTCAATCGTTTTATAAATATTTTAGTTTTAAACCCAATTATAACTACCTGGCATTATCCTAACCAATGATGACAGATTTAAATTTTAACCACTAACACTTTGAAATGAAACCCAAGTCCTACTTGCTTGCACCCATACAGCAGCAATGGAATCAGAATAAAGGTATACTGGTAATTCAAATGGAGAAAAACTTTCTTTTTAAAAGATGGATTAAAAAGAAATCTCTGATCTCAAAAGTGTCTCTGAAACATACCTCCACCACACCATTCTCTTCTCATAAAATGTCGACATTGCCCACAAAAGAAGAAAAATCAACAGGAGCTTTGACACTTGTCACAAAGAATGCAGCTCCCATCTGCTGTGTTTCATTATGAGTCCCAAAGGGATTAAAAATAAAGATGCTGACATATCAAGTGAGTGTGACATCTTTCTGAGTGGTTCACAAGAGAAGATTTGTACACAATAGTTTCCCTTCTGTTTTCTCTTTTTGTCTAAAATAGGAAAGGAAACTGAATTCTGTCAACAAATGGAAATTCAACTTTAATTGCATAAGAAGTTGAATTGTCTGATCTTCTGGTATCTGTTGTAAAATATTAAGTTGATAATAAGGATCACAAAAGTAAAAGCTTCCTAAACATTTAAACATCAAAACATGTCAGTAAAGTGGGCCAAGACTGCAAGATTTATAGATTTTTTTAAAGTAAAGATCAAACTTTTTAATCCAACATTTGTAATTTACGATGTTGTTACATGTATGCAGTTTCATATCATATATTTCTCAGAAGGTCCATAGAAAAAAAAACCTAATAATTAAAAATCACTATTTGTGGTGCAACTACTGGTGTCACTACTACTGCTTTTCATCGAGATCCATATTTCATCTAGTTGTTTTCATAAAATGATTATTTAAGTTCTAGTCTTACAGCTTTGTGCTGTTGATTTTTACACATGCTTTTGAAGTTCATTCTTAAAGTTAGATGCTGTTTTGTCCAGCAAAGCTTTGAGGTAATTGCTCACAACTGGTCTTTGTTGATTGCCACACCTATCCCTCCTTTAGTAATCTCCTCAGTCATTCACAGATTTACATGTCATTGTATCCTTTTGTGTTTGTTTTTTGGGGAGGAAGTTCTGTTCCGTGAATTCTTCTAATGTTGTGATGTTCGTCATGTTTTGAAGTGATGTGCAAATGAAGCAAACATTTGGTTGATTGATTTAAAGGTTTGTTTCAGCTTTCTCTAGTGACAAAAGAGGAGAACAAAATGTCTTCAAAGCATTGTGATGACGGGTTTGATCAGTGGAAGCCGGAGTACCTCCCTCTGAACACTTTGAGCTACTTCATGTAAAAAGTGCTTTACAAATAAAGATTGGTTAATAGACTGATTTAAAAAAAAAACACTTTATAGTCTTAAAAATTATTCAAATATATATATATATATATATATATATATATATATATATATATATATATATATATATATATATATATATATATATATATATATATATATATATATATATATATATAACTGGGTCGTGGGGGCAGGAGTCTAAGCAATGATGCCCACACTTCCCTCTCCCCGGCCACTTCCTCCAGCTCCTCTGGCCAAGAGACTTAGTCTCTCCACCGTGTCCTGGGTCCTCCCCGGGGCCTCCATCCAGTGGGACATGCCTGGAACCACCTCCCCAGGGAGGCATCCGGACCAGATGCCTGAGCCACCTCAACTGGCTCCTTTCAATGTGGAGGAGAAGCGGTTCTACTCCGAGCTCTCCGCGGGTGACCGAGCTTCTCACCCTATCTCTAAGGAAGCGCCCAGCCCCCCTTTCATTTCAGCTGCTTGCATTCGGGACCTCATTCTTTCGGTCATGACCCAAAGCTCATGACCATAGGTGAGTATTGGAACCAAGATCGACCGGTAAATTGAGAGCCTTGCTTTTTGGCTCTCTTCACCACAACGGACCGATAACAGCGACTGCATAACTACGGACGCCGCTTTGATTCACCTGTCAATCTCACGCTCTGATCTTCCCTTACTTGTGAACAAGACCCCAAGATATTTAAATTCCTCCACCTAGTGTAGGGACACTCCGCCCACCGAGAGATGGCGCTAACTTTCTCCGGTTGAGAACCATGGCCTTAGATTTAGCGGTGCTGACCCTCATCCCTGAGGGTCAGCTCGATGAAGCCAACAGGACAACATCATCTGCAAAAAGCAGAGAGGAAATCCTGTGGTCCCCAAACCAGACCCCCTCCGGCCCCTGGCTGCGCCTGGAAATTCTGTCCATAAAAACTCTGAACAGGACCAGTGATAAATGGCAGCCCTGCTGGAGTCCAACATTCACCGGGAACAAGTTTGACTTACTGCCGGCAAGCTCCTGCTCCGATCATACAGATATACATACCACACTATGCTATTAGCAATAAAGATAAAAAAATCTCTTTATTGTCTTAAAAATGATTTAAATGTACTATTGGCAATAAAGAAATAACCAAATATGACTCAGTAGGCAAATAAGCAGGGATGTTCCGTAGTTCTGTTGATTTAATGAAATGAAAATGACCAAATGTCTCTTTTAACGATTTTATTGAATTTCCAGTTAGCAAACATGTACCATGTTCTGCCTCTCCCTTTCTTTCTTTTCTTTTTTGAATCCATTTTTTTTTTTGGGAAAATTACCTCTACCACAGGCTAAAATTGCCATTTCTCATTGAAACAGCATTTCCATCAACGGAAATTGCTGGGCACCAGGGGTGTATACTTATTTTGTCCGTGATGTATTATTTTATTCACTAGCTTTTTCCATTTATTGTTGGATTTTAGATGACTGTGGTCCAATTCTGATTAGGGGTGCATGTATTCATTACTGGGCTGGGGCTTTGCAAACTCCAAAAACAAGGACAAGCATTGTGTTCTGATGATGTTTTATTAGAATTAGCATACATCTTACCTTAAATTTAAGCTTCGATAACATGATCGTTGATTTACACTACCTCATCCATCCTTTTCTTTTGCTTCAAATAGTCTCTGTTTCATCGTGGTCTTTTTACTGATCTAGTCTTTATGGATCCTAGCTCCATAGAAACTCCACAGAAAGTGCAAATTTTGAGATGCTCAAACCAATCACATCGGCACTTCTCCAACTTCAGAACTGATTTTTTTCTGCATACACATCATAAACACATACATGTTTATTTACTGTTTTGTGTCAAATTTAACAGAGTACCGTAGTTTCCTAACTATATGGTGCATTTCAAAGTCTTAGTTTGCTTCAAAAACAGTGTGTCTTATGATCTAGAGTGCTTTATATATATTAGTTCATTCTAGTTGTGCTTACTGATGTTAACCCTTGTGCTATCCTAGGCACTTTAACATTGGGAGTGAGGTCATCTAGACCCCACAAGACAGTGCGCTGAAGCTTTTTTCTTCAATGATTTGTGATCTTCACTGTTTTTTTTAAGTGTTGCAAACAAGGCTGGGACGATCAGGAGATATCGGTCACTCTGAAGTAAAAAGCGACACAGGACAGCAAGTCTGCCATTCGGTGAATCTTATGATGAGAATGTTGTACGAATCCCACGTCATAAAGTTTTTCAGTATTTAGAAAGTTGGCCGTTAAAAATCTTTTCATTTGTAATGACCTTCCACTCTGCGACTCTCATTTGCCCCCCCTCCCTCCCCTCCATACAAAATGTTTTAGCTCCACCTTTAGATGAGGCATTTATACTGTATAAAACACTGGTCTGCTATTTCATCAAATGTGTGCTGTTGACCTCCCCGTACACATCTTTGGTAGCTTTCTCACTGTGATGCTGGACAGCCTTCCAATTCTCCCTCCAATTTATTCCTAACCTAACAAGCTCCTAAATAAATGAGACCTCAGAAAAATCCAACAGTTACTGACACGTTGTTTGCAGCCCAGTGCTCATGTTAGTGTACATGTGAACAGAAGTGCCCCATGATTCAACCTAAACTGGTGGGGGGAAAAAAAATCTCCAAGAGAAAGAGAAAGAGTGAAAAAAGGGAAAACTGATGTGACAGTGTTATCCTCTGCAGCTAAATAAACCTGAAACAATGCAAACTTACAAATTATTCAGGAGCAATCAAGCCACTGTGCAAGCTCGAGGCAAGCATTATAAACAACTTAGCCAGGTAGCAAGCTTTGGAAATGTAGCGTCATGAATAAATGATCTTCACATCTCCAATTTGACATCAAAAAGAGACGGACTGAGCCCACCATCAAAGGCACTCCATCTTTGCCTGTGAATTGTCACCACAAAAGTAATAACTTTCTATTACTCAGCCTACCTCTGTTCTCATTCCTCCTCCTCTTTGTCTCTTTCATTTTATTTTTCATGCAACACAATGTAATTACATTTCTTTGCAAGTGAACAGCCAGGCAACGTTTGATAGTGAAACACCCGGCCCACAGACATCCTCCTGTGGGCTGGATGTCAAGACATCAGGAAGAAGGAAAAGTCAACCACCTGCTGTGCAAACCCACGCACGCCATCACTTGATCAGGAAAAAAAAAACAATCCTGTGCCCGACACGGAGCAATGCTGAAAAACAACCTCCCAAGTCTCAGAATGACACATCTTCTAAATGATCTAAAAGCTGTCATGGACAGTGGACTCATCAGCTCTGGTGACAAGTGCGCTGATGCAGATCTGCCAGATGGAAACATCGGCTGAACATGTGGGTTTAAAAATGTATTTCTCCACTATTTGTTTTATTTGTGCAAATATTTGTGCTTCGATTTAAACCCAGTGACACTAGTGTGATTTAATGTGTGACAGCTCATTAAAAGTAAAAAAAAAAAAAAATTAAAAGAATGCTTTTTCATGTTTTTCAGTAGATCTGATGACTGTAATTTGTTCTTAATTTCTCAGAATGTGTTAAAACTACATTACTTCACTTTCATTATGTTTGTTTTCAGCATTTTTCAATTTTCAAGGAAATTGGTAAATTGAAAATATGATCTAAATGTTGCAGCTTCGTGAATATTATTTGTTTGCAACATATTTGTGCAGCATGTTGCTTTTGTGTTAGTTTAGACTGCAGTCTGTTCAGACTCCACCATTAAGTCCAATCATTTTCAAAGCAAAATGTGCTGCAATCTGTTGGTTGGTGCATACTCGAGCATACTCCCTCTATGTATATATATATATATATATATATATATATATATATATATATATATATATATATATATATATATATATATATATATATATATACAAATGTGTATATATATATATATATATATATATATATATATATATATATATATACACACATGTGTATATATACATTGTGAACATTGTAATCTGTTCACATTGTAATTGCATGAATTTCCATCAGAGTGCTCTGGTCCCCCAGCATCTGACGCAGACCTTGTTTGGCCGGGCGACGTCTGAGCCGGCATGACATGTGGTTCATTGTCTCTCATGTAGTGAGGTAGGCATTAGCGTTAAGGGTCTTGCCCAAGGACCCTCACTGGGTGATGTTAATTGCACGTCATTGTTATGGCATTTGGCCCATTTATATTTATATAAATATATATATATATATATAAATATATATAAATATATATATATATATATATATATATATATATATATATATATATATATATATATATATATATATATATATACAGCACAGACCAATACACACCTCAAAGAGTTTTCTTTATTTTCATGACTATGAAAATTGTAGATTCACACTGAAGGCATCAAAACTGTGAATTAACACATGTGGAATTATATAAATAACAAAAAAGTGTGAAACAACTGAAAGTATGTCATATTGTAGGTTCTTCATTGTAGCCACCTTTTGATTTGATTACTGCTTTGCACACTCTTGGCATTCTCTTGATGAGCTTCAAGAGGCAGTCACCTGAAATGCTTTTCACTTCACAAGTGTGATTTCTTGCCTTATGGGGTGGGATGGTAAATGGGGGTGGTACCATCAGTTGCGTTGTGCAGCAGTCAGGTGAATACACAAGTGATAGTTCTACTAAATAGAATGTTAGAATTTGTATTATGGCAAGCAAAAAACAGCTAAGTACAGAAAATGAGTAACCATCATTACTTTAAGAAATGAAGGTCAGTCAGTCTGAAAAATTGGGAAAACTTTGGGAGTGTCTCGAAGTACAGTCACAAAAACCATCAAGCGCTACAAAGAAACTGGCTCACATGCGGACCACCTCAGGAAAGGAAGACCAAGAGTCTCTTCTGCTGCGGAGGATAAGTTCATCCGAGTCACCAGCCTCAGAAATGGCAGGTTAACAGCAGCTCAGATTAGAGAGCAGGTCAATGGCACACAGATGTAGCAGCGGACACATCTCTACAATAACTGTTAAAAGGAGACTATGTGGATCAGGCCTTCATGGTAGAATATCTACTAGGAAACCACTGCTAAAGAAAGGCAATGAGCAGAAGAGACTTGTTTGGGCAAAAGAACACAAGGAATGGACGTTAGACCAGTGGAAATCTGTGCTATGGTCTGATGAGTCCAAATTTGAGATTTTTGGTTCCAACCACCATGTCTTTGTGCGACGCAGAAAAGGTGAACGGATGTACTCTACATTCCTGGTTCCCACCATGAAGCATGGAGGAGGAGGTGTGATGGTGTGGGGGTGCTTTGCTGTAGACACTGTTAGGGATTTGTTCAAAATTGAAGACATACTGAACCAGCATGGCTACCATAGCATCTTGCAGCGGCATGCTATTCCATCCGGTTTGCGTTTAGTTGGACTATCATTTATTTTTCAACAGGACAATGACCCCAAACACACCTCCAGGCTGTGTAAGGGCTATTTGACCAAGAAGGAGAGTGATGGGGTATTGCACCAGATGACCTGGCCTCCACAGTCACCGGACCTGAATCCTATGGAGATGGTTTGGGGCAGTGCTTCTCAAATAGTGGGGCGCCCCCCCCGATGCGATGCCAGGGGGGTAGTAGTGGTTTTAAGCACAGGTAATATGGGCAATTGTCCGGGGCGCCAATTTAACGGGGTGCGGTGATGAAAGCGGCTCAGTGTTTGGAAAAGAATCTGCGCCACTATTGATTTCCTGTTATTTGTTCTATGACAGTGTTTGTAACAGCCTGAAACCTGTGAATCCCCGTCCCTGCAGCTGCTCCTGTCTCCTGCCACATGCGGAGAAGGAGAGGGGAGAGGTAGTGGGCACAGGCTGCAGGAGGAACACGCATGCACTCCAATGATTCTCTATTGAATTGAGGTCTGGATACTGGCTAGCCTACTCCAGAACCTTGAGATACTTTTAATGTAGCCACTCCTTTGTTGCTTGGGTGATGTCGTTGGGGTCATCATCATGCTGGAAGATCCAGGTATGTTTCATTCTAAATGCTCTCATTAACTGAAGGTTTTTGCCCAAAATCTTACGATAAATGGCTCCATTCATCCTTCTCTTTATACAAATCAGTCATCCTGTCTTCTTCACAGAAAAGCAGTCCCGAATCATGATGTTTCCACCCCCATGTTTCGAGTGTATTGTTTAATTGATATGCAACTCAGGACTCTTCCTCCAAATATGGCGAGTGATGTTTATACTAAACGTTTGTTGGGCTTGGACATATGCTGGCTAAAGCATCTTTGGATCACTAGAGGATTTGCTTTCATGACATCTTAGTTTGTTACCATTGTAACCTTTGTTACTGTGGTCCTATCTTTAAGCCATGTTTCAGTTCCTCGCCATTCTCAAGATAATTTTTATCCCAGAATTCCTGCTTGTTTGTGAGAGCTAAATACTTATTTTCTGCACCAAAATCGTACAGTGTGATTTCCTGGATTGTTTTTATTCAACATTTTGTCTCTCATAGATGAAGTCTATCTACAATCAACACTATAGACCTCTCTCGTCTGTATAAGTTAGACAACTATCAGAGTTGGTGTTTGTTCTGCCTCACTAGCCGCAGTTACATGGGCAAAATATCTTGATCGGATCATTGCTCGGGTTAAAATTCAACCGTGCACATGGGCCCAGAAAACCTTTTTCCGATTAGAACAAACGTTCCCATGGCTCACACTTTCGGTCGGAATGAATCATTTGGGCATGCACAGTAGTGCTGAAAATACCAGAATAATGAAGAGTCCCACAGTAAACAAACCTTTGCTGTCATATACATTTACGCAGCAGCTCGGTAATATACGAGGCGATCTTCCAAACGTGCTTTTATTAATGTTATGAATATTATGAAGCGCCTGTTCGTTCATCCTTTTATATTTAATCCGTGTGGTCAGTGCTTTTTTGTGGAAGAACGGAGCTCCCAGGAGAGGCTAACACGCGCTAACAACATTAGCCTTGTTTGATAAACTCATGCGGGATGTGCTGCAATCTGCATCCTGGCTGCACGTAAATATGTGGGAATAACATCAGCCGTTATTTTGTCGGGACACGACTAAAAACAAAAATCCACGTGATTGTTTGAACAGTTTCTAAGGACTGAGCGACATTCTGCTTTGAAAAGTTCGCACACCGCCCCAAAGCCGCTGTGTGAGCTGGAAGTCCGAGCTCTGCTCAGAGACGCACAGTTCTCCTGACAGCAGCTAACCGAGAGCGGCGGGACGGATCGCAGTCACACAAACTACAACAAAACGCACACGCAACAAAGCATCCTCCCCTCAAACACAAAGTTATTAATCCAGCTGCTCTGCTCAGAGACACAATTCGTTCGGTCCACCGGCACACGAGCCGGGACCGAGCAGGGTCCTGCTCCTTCCTGGCACCCCCCTCGTGAGGGGTTTAAGAGAGGTGGAGAGCCAGAGGGGCGGAGCGGCGCTTCGAACCGGGTGTCCGCAGAGCAGCCGGTCGGTCCTGTTTGAGCTCCAAAGCTTTCTCTGGAGCGAAACACCGTCTATGCGTGACGTAAACCAGAGCAGAAGTGACACACGATCGGAATGAACCGTTTACATAAACAACGATCGGATAAACGATCGGTATAACCCACCTATCTCGATCGGAAAGAAAATTTGATCTGAATGAGTCTGATCGGGGCAGAGTATTCGGAACTGTGTGTTTACGTGACGCATTTTCCTTCCAATCAGGCATTCTTTCCGATTACTTTTGCCCATGTAAACGCAGTTAGTGTTTACTTGTTTACTTCAGGCTTTGCATCTTGGTAAAGATTTCTGAGAGGCTCTTTCTATGAAAGGAACTATACAAACGTAGCTACCTTTCCTTGATTGAGTTGCTGTATGCTAATTAGGTCTTACATCTACTATGGATAAAAGAAGAAAATGGCTGAAACACATGGTGCTCAAGATCAACAATGGCTGTCAAAGAAGGCTTAAGCGGAGATCAAACTGTCTCTAATGGAACTGACATGACAGCATTGAAAGTAAATTTTCCCAGAACGTTCTAAGACTTTAATACTCTTCTTAGAATTGTTAAGGTCAATGAAATGCATCTGTGAAAAAAGGTACTGCACAAATGTTAGTCTACCCCCCCTCCCCCAAAAGTAGGAAGGATTTGGATTGAATTTACAGAATCCCTGTAAAAAAAAAAAAAAAAAAAGGGTACAAGACAATAACAAAAGCACAGAGGGAAACCATACTGGTTGCAATATGTTGCTGAAATGGATGACCTGCTGGGAGGGCAGCATGGTGCTGTCTTTCCAGTTGCTGGTTGAGCAGACCAAAGGTGCTGAAACATTGTAAAAACAACTCCTCACTCCATCCCTGACAAGAAACACTAACTGCCATCCAGGTGCCTCAGAGAAAAACGAAGCATTGACAATAACGAGCTTCGACAGCTTTACAGGTATTTCAAAGGGGTTGGGATGCGGTACAGCGAGGAGGAACATTAGCAACTGATGTTGGCTTAGAAAACGATGGAGGACACTGCTGACCAAACTGTTGCAAAAAAAAACCTGTTGCTTTTATCTTTTTTTTTCTTTTCTGCAGTGCAATTGTTTCTTTCATGCTCAGTTAATGCATCCAGTTCTGTAAAAGCTCTACCCTTGTATTCACAAAGCTCCCTCATGCATACAAACCTGCTCACTTATTTAAACCATGTTTATGCTCTCAGATTTGATGTTGTATAAATAATATTTTAGCTCATAATGTTGATACAGAGACAACAAGTATTTGGGTAGGTTTACCTTTTTATCACATTAAAAGTGAAAATAAAATAAAAAAAAAACAAGTAGGCAGTATTAATGTTTTCAAATGTGTTTTTTCAGACTTAAATACTGCTCTAAAATTTTTTTTGTTGAAACCACTTTTGGAATTTGGGTTAAGGTCAAGTGAAAGCATATTTACTATTCAGTTTAGTTACTTATGCAAAATGTAATACTTTCAGAACTACTAAATGCTGTGCAGGTAAACATTTTCTAGTTTATATCATTTTTGCAGTATCTGTTCTCAAAACGGGGAAAAACGTGTAAAAAAAATCAAAGCATAACCGTTTGTGAGGGATGTTGTCATTATTGAACAGCTCAAACATTTATAAACAGTGACAAGAATGTTTTGTACATTTCAGTAAACTAATATCACTGACTGAAGTTTAAATATATATATATATATATAAAACGCCCCTCTCACCCTCCGCGGGTGGTTTCTCCTCCAGGCTCGGGTCCTCTACCAGAGGCCTGGGAGCTTGAGGGTCCTGCGCAGTATCTTAGCTGTTCCTAGCACTGCGCTTTTCTGGACTGAGAGGTCTGAAGTCTTTCCAGGTATCTGTTGTAGCCACTCCTCCAGCTTGGGGGTTACTGCCCCGAGTGCTCCAATTACCACAGGCACCACCTTCACCTTCACTTTCCAGGCTTTCTCCAGTTCTTCTCTGAGTCCCTGGTATTTCTCCAGTTTCTCATGTTCCTTCTTCCTGATGTTCCCATCGCTTGGCACTGCCACATCCACCACAACGGCTTTCCTCTGTTCTTTATCCACCACTACGATGTCTGGTTGGTTCGCCATTACCATCCTATCAGTCTGGATCTGGAAGTCCCACAGGATCTTTGCCCTCTCATTCTCTACCACCTTCGGAGGTGTTTCCCATTTTGACCTTGGGGTTTCCAGTCCATATTCTGCACACATGTTCCTGTATATTATTCCAGCCACTTGATTGTGCCGCTCCATGTATGCTTTACCTGCCAGCATCTTACATCCTGCAGTTATGTGCTGGATTGTTTCAGGCGCCTCTTTGCACAGCCTACACCTTGGGTCTTGTCTGGTGTGGTAGATCTGAGCCTCTATTGCTCTGGTGCTCAGGGCTTGTTCCTGAGCTGCCAGGATGAGCGCTTCAGTGCTGTCTTGTAGGCCAGCCCTTTCTAGCCATTGGTAGGACTTCTTGATATCAGCCACTTCAGTTATGGTCCGGTGGTACATCCCATGCAGGGGTTTGTCCTCCCATGAGGATCTGTCCTCCAGCACTGTATCCTCTGCTCTCCATTGCCTGAGACATTCACTGAGCACACTGTCAGTTGGGGCCTTGAGCTTGATGTATTCATGCATCTTGGATGTTTCATCCTGGATAGTGGCTTCTACGCTCACTAGTCCTCGGCCTCCTTCCTTGCGGCTAGCATACAGTCTCAGAGTGCTGGATTTGGGATGGAACCCTCCATGCATGGTGAGGAGCTTCCGTGTTTTAACATCCATGGTCTGTATCTCTTCCTTTGGCCATCTTATTATTCCTGCAGGGTATCTGATAACTGGCAGTGCATAGCTGTTTATTGCCCGGGTCTTGTTCTTGCCATTGAGCTGGCTTTTCAGGACTTGCCTTACTCGTTGAAGGTACTTAGCTGTTGCAGCTTTCCTTGTTGCCTGTTCCAGGTTGCCATTTGCCTGGGGAATTCCAAGGTACTTGTAACTGTCCTCAATGTCTGCTATTGTTCCTTCTGGGAGTGAGACCCCCCCTGTGTGGACTACCTTGCCTCTCTTTGTCACCATCCGGCTGCATTTCTCGAGCCCGAATGACATCCCAATGTCACTACTGTAGATCCTGGTGGTGTGGATCAGGGAGTCAATGTCACGCTCGTTCTTAGCATATAGCTTGATGTCATCCATGTAGAGGAGGTGACTGATGTTGGCCCCATTTCTGAGTCGGTATCCATAGCCAGTCTTGTTGATTATTTGGCTGAGGGGGTTCAGACCTATGCAGAACAGCAGTGGGGACAGAGCATCACCTTGGTATATCCCACATTTGATGGACACTTGTGCAAGTGGCTTCCCATTGGCTTCAAGGGTGGTTTTCCACAGCTTCATTGAGTTTCTTATGAAGGCTCTTAGAGTCCTGTTGATGTTGTACAGCTCCAAGCATTCAGTGATCCATGTGTGTGGCATTGAGTCATAGGCCTTCTTGTAATCAATCCAGGCTGTGCACAGGTTGGTGTGTCGTGACCTGCAGTCTTGGGCGACTCTTCTGTCGACCAGGAGTTGGTGTTTGGCTCCTCTGGAGTCTCTACCAATGCCCTTCTGTGTGTTACTCATGAATTGATCCATGTGCCTATTTATCTTGGTTGCAATGATGCCTGACATGAGCTTCCATGTTGTGGAGAGACAGGTTATTGGCCGGTAGTTGGATGGGACTGCACCCTTTGAGGGATCCTTCTGGATTAGGATCGTTCGCCCTTCCGTTAGCCATTCGGGGTGAGTCCCATCTCTTAGCAGCTGGTTCATTTGTGCTGCCAGGCGTTCGTGGAGTGTGGTAAGCTTCTTTAGCCAGTAGGCATGTATCATGTCAGGGCCCGGTGCTGTCCAGTTCTTCATACCTGAGACTCTTTCTTGGATGTCTGCCACTGTGATGGTTACTGGATTCTGTTCAGGGAGGTTGCTGTGTTCTTTTCTCAGAGAGACCAGCCACTGGGCATTGCTGTTATGTGCTGTCTCTTTCTCCCATATACTTTTCCAGTACTGTTCAGTTTCTAGCCTTGGTGGGTCTGCTCGGCTGTTTTGACCCTGCCACTGAGCGTACACTTTCGCTGGTTGAGTTGCGAACAGCCTGTTTATTCGTCTGGCTTCATTGTCTCTTGTGTATCTCTTTAGGCGGCTACTCAAGGCTAGGAGCCTTTGTTTGGCAGTTTCCAGGGCTTCAGGTATGGGCATCTGGCTGTATCTCTTAGGTACTTGCTTTCTCATTGTACCTCTTTGAGCCTCTGTCAGCTTACTCACATCCTTCCGAGTTGCCTTGATTTTGGCCTCTAACCGTTGCTTCCATGGTGGGTATTGTTTTCTTCCATGGTTGCTCTTATAGCCAAGCATCTCAAGGATCACTGCTGCTGAAGTGTAAACCAGTTCATTGGTTTCTGTGATGGTTGTGGTAGGAATTGCCCTCAATGCTTCATTCACAGTTTCCAGTAGACTTTCAGGCAGTACATCACTTAACCGTTGTAGCTGGTGTCGGGGTTGCCTAGTGTTCATTGTAGACATTATCTTGTTTTTCAGGTCAGTTGCTGCCTCGCTCAGCGTAACTGTGGTTGTTGGGGCTGTGTACCCAATCTCAGGGTGTGAGTGTGGTATAACCTCCTCTCTGACCTGTTGTTCTGGCTCTCCCGTGGTATTGGCATTGTACTGTATCACTTCAATCTCAAGCTGTGATAGGAGTTGGCGTTTGTGGATATTCGAGCATTGGGCTGCCAGTTGTTTGGCAGTTAGCCTTGATTGTGGGTTTCGAAGCATCCATTCATTCCACATTCTCTGCATGTACCCTCTCTGGGTTGGATTACTTGAGTAGTAGCATCCTAACAGATCCTTGTTCTCGCATCTAGTCCATTTCCGTCTTGTTCCAGTAGCCCACTTTCCATCAGAGTGCTCTGGTCCCCCAGCACCTGACGCAGACCTTGTTTGGCCGGGCGACGTCTGAGCCGGCATGACATGTGGTTCATTATCTCTCATGTAGTGAGGTAGGCATTAGCGTTAAGGGTCTTGCCCAAGGACCCTCACTGGGTGATGTTAATTGCCCGTCATTGTTATGGCTCCACATTTTATCAAGGCAAATTTCATTATAGAACATGAGAAAAGAAATGAGGATAAGCAAAGAGCTTCATAATTTATAAAAATGAGTAACAGCAGAACTGGTGGAGATTTTTGTGTGGAGGTAGGCTTCTGCCCTATACAAATGGATAGCTGGATGAAGTCACAACAGACATAAAATAGGAACAGGCAAACAACCAAGTAGTTGTAAGTGACAAGATTTTTTTTGTTTAGGTTTAAAATCTCTGTTGACGGAGTAACCTGGACAGAGACAGGGAGAAGTTCAGCAGCATCAAGGCAGCAACTTTAAGCAACCTCAGTCATTTAGTTTGAGAGACAATCAGGATTTGTTGTCTGCAGAGCTTTTGGAGATGGTGCAATATGGATAAGGCTGCAAGGCCAGTAAGAGTTATAAGTACAAAAATCAGACTTTATTTTACTCCAGAATTGCCTTGGAGTCAATAAAATAGTAGCAGGGCAGTGGCGATCTCACTGTGTACCTGTCAAAAATGGAAAACTAAAAGTTCAGTCTGCTATTTTAAAGTCTATATGAATTACAAAGAGGAAATTAAAACGAATCCCTTGATAACTTAATTACCTAACATACAAGACAGGATTTTATCGTATTGTTTCAGTCAATTATGTTGGAACTGTTCCCTAATCAATAATATAAAGTATAGGAAACAGGTCTGTGATCTGATCATTACCACATCAATCAATCAAGTCCACTTATTTATAAATAGGATAGGTCAGATAGGGGCTTTGCTTACATGCATAGTGCGAAACTGGAAATCTGTGGATGCAATGTCTTCAGGTAAACTATCACACATCTTTTTTACTGTTAATCTGAAATGATTATTGGCTCTCTATGGTGATGTCATGAAGCAGGATGGTGAAGAAAGTGATCAAAAATGTTCTTGTGGCATCTCCTTCTTTTGGTTGTGATGGCAACCTTGTTTTTTTGTGAGTGAAGAAAACCCTACAACATATTCAACTAGATCCAAACTACAAACTAAACATAAAGTTCTTTTTTTCTTTCTTTGAATTTCTGCTTTGGTTCAGTTTAACTGAAGGCGTAATGATATTCCAACTTTTTAGTCTTTTTCTTTACTAGAAATGCTTTTAACTCGGTTTGGTGTTATTTACATTAGAACTTCCAAGGCCCACGAACTGGATTTAGATATTTGCTGGCAGAATTTAAGAAAAGCAAATGTTCAGTAATGCTGTCACCCCAGAGAAAACTATTTACATTTAACTGTGACCTCCTACATCAGCGACATCTTTATTATGCAGTAAAGAAAGAAGGCATCAATGGGAGCACATGTGTACAACAGTAAAAAAAAAGGGAGCCAGTCAGTTTGTAACTTAATAAAGTCACAAACAAAACTGATTTTTTTCCTTACAAAAGAGCTTAAGTTAAAATGTTGATTAAAAATAGAAACCATGGCATCTAATAGTTGAGGTTTGCATTTTGTCTTATTTCTAAACTGCAAAAGATGTTAAGAGTTACACTAAAAAATTACAGTGAAAGAACATCAGAAGTTGTTTCTTAAAAGAACTGAAACTATTATCAAAATGTCATCTTTTATGGATTATGCATGTGTACTTTCTTTTGTAAAAATAGAAAAAAAAAACAGATTGCTTAAATTTTACAGTGTCATGTGTTCACGTTGTCATCCAACAGAAACGCATCTCCTGCAGCTAAAAAGTCTTAGAAATAAAATGGCACAACAGATTTTTCATATTTTTATGAAAATAAAAATAATAATATTTTTGTGCCCTTCATGTAGTCTACTAAATTCTAGTGGTTCAGATGAAAGTGAATTATTTTTTCAATATTTCATTATATTTATTATATTAATATTAGCATCTTTTACCAGTAACACCTCAACTTTTTTTAAATCAGTACTTTTCATAGTCATTTTCTTACGAAAATATAAACGTAACACTTTTCTTTTAAAGTACAGAGGAGTACAAAGGTATGTTGCACTGCAAGAGGCAAATAGTGGTCACACCAGTTTTGACTTAGGTAGAGGGTGTTACGTAGGGGTGTAAGAAAAAATCGATTTGGCAATATATCGCAATACGTTATTTGGCAATACTTGTATCGATTCAAAATGCTGCCAGATCGATATTTATTTAATTATTTCTGAGCGTCTTTCACCGTCTGACTCTTGTTGTCCACTTCACCCTCCGACCGCAGAGGCAGCTTGATCTGTTGTTATGAGACATGAACTATTTAGTTTTTACTTGGAATGGATACCAAACAGAAATCTGAGCCATGTTGCTGCCAGTAAGATATGAAAACGTGGATTGCTGTGCTTTTAGCGGCTCAGATAAATAAGATAGATAATGAAGCACGGCAGCAGCTAATAGGCTAATGCGCTTAGCATCTGCTAACATGCTATCAGCAAAGCGGGCTAAAGTTCTGCAGAACCTCCCAGCAATAGATTCTAGTTTAGGGACTTGATGGATCAGAGGGATGTGTACAACGCTCTGAAAAAGGCTGACATTGTGGTGATCAGCGTTGCCAGTTTACTTCCGTGTGTGAGAAGCGTGCCTGCAGGTGCAACAGAGCATATATGTTAACAAAGCCCCTTTTCTGTCACATTAAAGCAACTTTCCTTTGTTCTGTCATGCTGCCTCATCATCACACTTTATTGTTTCTGGAAAGAATCAGTGTGTGTCCCCCACCCTTTGTTTTTAAAGCACCATTTAGGCTCCCGAACTGTTTAAAAGCACTAGAGAAGCTACATTAATGCTGAAAATAAACAGCATTTTATTTCCCCAATAGAAACTTATTGGTTAAGGCTCATTCATTCTTTGTTTTTTCTTACACTGAAAAAAATATATATATTTTTGGAAATCAGAAAATGTTGACCGTTCCCTTTCTATATTTTAACTTACCAAAATAAAAGCACTGTGAATTAGCTTTGGTAAACGCAACTTATATATAGGAGATACAATTGCAGTGCAATTTGACCATTTTATTACAGTGGAAGACATTAAAATTTAGGTTGAGTTTTTTCAAAGTCATATTTAAAAAAACAGAAAGAAAACATGTTTTGTTAAAAGATCAGGATACGTATCGTATCGCAGGGCGCGTATCGGGATACGTATCGTATCGCCAGACTCTTGCCAATACACACCCCTAGTGTTACGGCTGTGGCCGCATTACTTTAGTTTTTCTTTTTATTCTGTGTTTTCTGTGTTATTTTTCTGCATCAGAGTGTGACCTCTGTGTTTTTGTAGATCTTTGTTTGTCTCTCTGTTCCTGATTGTTTGCAGGTGTGGTGTTGAAGGTGTGGCTCCCATTGAACCCAATTTTCTGTTATACTCCTCCAGGTCCCCCTAAACATCAAATGGGGCATAACATGGGGTTGTGCTGGGCTGTAAGAGAGTGTGATCCAAAGTCTAAAAGACTTTTTCCTTGAATCCAGTTTTCCTTTTGTTTTATGGTATTGTCAAGAATAAAATTAGAGTTAGCTAATAATAGGAACTTGTGTATTCCAGAATGTATCATCTGTGCCTGCTAATGTGCTTGACGAATCCAGGAGAGACTTTGTCAGCTCCCCCATTCTGCAGAAATATTGCTTGGTTGATGTTTGTCCTTTTCGCATGATACAAAGCTGCAGCCAGATTTGGCTCTGTTGCCACCCTGCAGAAAAATGAAACGGTCAGGCATTTGAGCAAGTCAGATGTGCCGTGGCAACATTAAAGTTGTTTGTAATGGAATTGTCATATTCATCCTTCAGATTGCTGCAGGCGCCTGTCTGGCTTCATAGTTACTTTTCCGCCTCATTTCAGATCTGAAAAGCAGCTGTGTGTGGAAAAGATGAATATACTTGTGCACCATGTTGAGGTTGACTTTCACTGTAATTTCCAGTCTGTTAGTTGAGGATGAAGTCAGGACCAAATATTACAGTCCGTGTATGGTATGTTAGACATTTTTAAGCTCATGCCAACTATTCATATTGTTTACTCTTGTTTAGATGTTCAAGAAAAATATTTTTTAACCACACAAAGCACCTTCGAACTAAAATGCAACTGCCCACTTCTACAAAAACCCTCTCCTCTGAAGGCCGTGTTACACAGTCACTACATTCTGCTCATTTTCCACATATGAAGCTTTGGTCTTTTGTGACACACGTTATATGAAAGTCTGTCTTGTGTTAATTTTCCATTGATATGATAAGATGTCCATCGAGGGTTTGGGCCAACAGGTCTTTCCGTTTATTCAGTTTTGAGCTGTTCATAGCTTTTGTTTGGTTTATTATTGGGAGATACATACGCAAATTCGTGGTATTGCATGTCCGTTCCACATATGTCCACATATGTCTAACAAACTCTTCACGCATGTACCACCGGTGTATAACTATTGCGCATGTAGTGCATATTACATTAAAATTACATAATTGAAACTCAAATCACTAATGAATTGCATATAATGCATCAAAATAAACAGCGCAATACTCATGCTCAGTTCATGTTGATTTACGTGTTCTTTGTTTGCTTTATTTGTACTTCTTCTGTGGTTTTAACGTGGCTCTTTGTGGTGTGAAAAGTTCTCGTAAAGAACTTTTCTCACTTTTTCTGCATAAATTCACGTATGACCAATTTTCATACGCGCAAAACTGTACGTAGCAAGCTGTGTGACACGGCCTTTAACTTCAGGATGTTTGCCTTATTGCATAAGACATGCAGAATTTGAGTCCAACCAACTCAAAACTCATGTTTCCTCTGTTTGTTTTGACAAAGTCTTTTTATTTTAGCAATCTGTCTCATTAATAAAAAATAAAGCTTCTCTTTTGGCTTCAGCTCACATATTTGTATGACTGCTGACACTGTTATGATGCACACTGAGCTCAGACACACTGACTAGCAATGACAGCAATAAGTGTGGCAGGAAAGCAGAGGGTACTTTGTCTTAATGAGCCGCCACACAGTTTGAGCTGCTTTCCACCTGCAAGATGACTATATGATATCTCTTTCATCTTATGCAGAGGCTGTCATTTTTTATGCACTGCATTTTTGTCAACTTATCAGCTCTTTGAAAAGAAATAAAGACCTGTTTGTCGACACATAGTTTGTCAGGTTTTACGGTTCTTGTTTAAAGCCTCTTTACTGTGCTTGAATCTTTAACAAGGAGTTCCAACATAAAACAAGGAGTTGTGCCCTTCCCTTTTGGTGTAGTATACAGAAGCTATTAGAAACCCTTAGTTCAGTTTTGCTTCTTGTTGTCTTGACCTCAAAATGTAAAATAAAGAGATTAATTATTTACGGAATTTGCATCCTCTTATTGACATGCTTGTAATATCTTGCAGAATTTTACAGGTTTTAATACTAATATCTGAAACGATAACAAGCCTCTTTGGACTTCACAGGACATTCATCTTCATTATTTAAATTTATTTATGTACGTTTATTTGTCTTTGTGTGAAGGCCTTGGTTAGAATTCAGGTCGAGTCCTTTTGGTGTGGACTTCATGCTTTCCCTGTGCATGTGTGGGTTTTCTCCAGACTCTTCAGCCTCCTCCCACTGTTCAAAAACACACTTCATAGCTTAATGGAAATTGAAACTTTGACCTGTATGCAGCTGGAAAAAAATCTAGTCTGGTTGTTGGTGGTCATGAAATGTTTCTGAGAACTTTGGGTATAGGGGAATATACTAGCGAAGTATGGAGAGCTTTCCTGGAAACAGACTTTAAAAAAAAAGACTCAGACAATGGTGAAATCTGAAGTAGAGGAGGCTAATTGGCTTTGAAAAAGACTGACAAGATGAAGTGAATCAGGGAGTTGAGGATAATTATGAATGAAGTGTGTGAAAGAGGAACGGCTGAAAGATGAGACCGAACAGATGTGAGGGTGATGACAGCAAGCTTTTTTTATGAAAGGTATTTTTAAGATTTATAGAAATTTCACATGTCAAAGTGGTTGCTGTGAAATCAAAACTTTTTCTAAAATAAAAGTCTCCTAATTAGTTAAGAAAAATAAATAAAGATTTGTTTTAATTATTATGAAAACTTGTGATTAGATATTTAAAAAAATGATGATATTTTTTTCCAACCTTCAAAAATGAATCATGGTTTACGTAAATTTCAGTGGCTAATTTACATTATGTAATGAGTTCAGACTGTCTACGGCAGGGGTGGGAAAACTACAGCTGGAGGTCATATGCAGCCTGTTAAACTATTTAATCTGGCCGGCCAAACTGGAACGAATTACATTTATAATCCTTATTAATATTTTATTTTTCCTTTAATTCTAGTTTCTCCCCATAGATGGTTACACTACAAGTACATTGACCTTTTTTTAAGGGCAGAAAGGTATTCTACACTAAAGTGTTGTTGGAAGATTTCTGACGTTCGTTTGTGTTTTTTCGAGTTGGATAGTCTTTTTTTCCGATTGTTCCAGTTTCAGCATTTCTCTGAGTTTGCATTTTTCAATGTATTGTTGCAATTGGCACTAAAATGGGAACAAAAGTCACAGTAGGTTTCAAAATTAAAGCTTATTTTAGTCCAGATTCCATGTTATTTCTTTCTCTGAGGTGGATTACCAAATCATTCTACGCATCTGCTTTTGGTCCAACCGTTACGGTCCAACTGTACGATTTTAAAACCCTTTGTGACCCTCAAGTCAAAAAATTTGCCCTCCCCTGGTCTAGTGTGACACATGAAATCCTGGAAAAGTTTTGGAAATTAAAAATGCAATTTCTAGGTCCTTGGAAAGTTTTTGAAAAATGATATATCCTGTAAAGTTTTGGAAAAGTCATGAAAATTTAATGTTTTGGATGCAAAAAACATAAAAAACTGAAAAGATGAACATGAGATTTGAATTGAAATTATGTCAGAAGTTCAGCCTCATGCCATCAGTGCTGGAAGTTTGCGTTGCTGTAAAGCAGTTTGAGTTGTCGTCAGTTCAGTGCATGCACTTCAGTGCACTTTCAGCTTGCTATTGTGAAATGCCACAAAAGGCCTGGGAAGTGTAGCTTTAACCACGAGTGGCTTTTCAAGGAGAGCTATCAACTGTGCAACTGAAAGACCCTGAAACACATTTTGCACGTTTCTGGTGCAAAATGTGTTTCAGGGTCTTTGAGTAGCCAGACTTTACTCCAAGTCCTTTAACATAAGCAGCATGGGAGAAGCGGGGCTGGTGAGCCGCATGAAGGGAAGAAACAGCAACTGCTGCTTAATGATGCAGAAGCCAGTCGGTCAGGGAATTTTTAAAGACAGGTAATGGTGGCGTCACTATGGAAGTGTATTGCATTAAAAAAAAAACACAGGTGTTATTCATTCAAATCTTTTCTGTGATTTTAGGTCTTATATTTTCAAGAACTACAAAAGCAAAGCACTCCAAACAGGCTGAAACTAAAATGTGAATGGATTTGCCATTATTTTTGTTTACTTGTTTGTTTTAACACATTAAATTTAAACTTGATTATCATGCAAGAAATACAAGAATTCTGGGAAACGTCACCTGCACGGTTCACTACCCTGGTAATAATCTCTGAGTGGGCTTTTGACCTAGATTGATTTTAGGTCAGTGAATCGGATCGTTCAAAATGAACCAATGTCGACAATGAATCGTATCGGCAACCACAAATTATGATATGAATTGAATCGTTGTTCTAATCAATCGTTACACCCTGACTGGTTACAGTTTATCCTCCTCACCTTTATTATGACTGCAATATTTTTATTAATATATGTTAGTAACATATATTTTTTTGTTTTGACTTTGTGCACTAACTCAGCAAGAACAATAAACTTTCAATATCAGTGTCACACTCTTAACAATGCAGCGGAGACTGACCACAGATGATGACATAAATATAACTGTATTCCTGCTCTGAGTGACCGGGACATGGCTGCTGAAGATACATGATTGACAGATCGCAGCTAAATTCGAGGACACTGACTGGACAAACAGAAGAGTTCTTACTTCCTTTTCATTTTAAAACTGAGCTGAGGGCTCAGATGTGTGATGCAAACGTCAAACACTGATGGACTAAGTCAGTAGCATGGCTCTAACTATCATAATAGATGTTTGTGACACAGTCAACACCTGTGATTGATGCAGCTTAACATTGTTTCTCTGGTTGCTTGTTGGTGAGCGAAGGTCGGTGTGTGTTGAATTGTTAATAACATCTCTTCCTGCAGAAACTTTACAAAACTTAGTGTGAAAAATATGAAATTGGAGCTGTCTTTCTCTTGAACTTAGTTCTGTTTTTGGACTTATTTGCTGCAGTTTATGGAAGCTCTTCGACAACTTTAAGACAAAAAAAAAATAGGTGCAGGGATTTTAGCAAGTCAGGTACCAAGCTTATTGTAAAGCACACAGCTAGATGGCAGAGTTAGCTTGCCTGTGTTTTAAGGCATCATAAACGGTCTATTTTTAACATGACGGAGGGGGAGGGTTGACCATTATTGACATGGAAAGTAGACTGGTGACATCACACGACCCCCGATTTTAGATCTGTTGTGGCACACTCAACAGAAAATAACTGAAATTTGATTGTACAGTCATTTCTATGCAAGTTGTTTTTTTATGCATTTTGGAACTTGCATAAATCTGAAGCACCATAGGGTTGATTTAGGAGTTCTTCTTTTGAAAGAAAGCTATGAAAATGATAAATGTTTTCTCCAACATTCCCATGAAATCCTGTTGTATCAGCAGTGTATCTGTACCTATAATGTCTTGCAGTCTTGCATCCAATCTGTGTGAAAGAAAACTTAATAAGTGTCCTTGGCTCTTTTGTCCCACATTATAAGGACTGTACCACTGAGACGCTCCACTAATGCACTCTAATCCTCCAACACAATGACCTCAATCCTTTAAATCTGTCAACAGGGAAGCTGATGCTCCAGCTTAGGGAATCTGCTGAAATGATACTGTGGGACTTTTTTTATTTATTTTTTTAAATGTGAAAAAAATGTTTAAAATGTACACACATTCCTGGGAAGTGTATTAATTGTTTTCAGTGGATTACTTCCAAACATAAATGGATTTTGGAGAAAATGTTAAACCTCCAGACAAACCCTTTGCTTCTATGAAAAATGTAAATACTCAAGAGATTACCCTCAGAGGTGAGAGAGTCAACAGGTTCATGGAGATTTGTTTTTCTAATGTTTAGTTTCAGTTGGAAGAGTAGAACGGAATTAGATTTTATTTGCATTCCATTTCCCCTAGTACAAACAAAAAAGCAATTAAAACATTAAAACAACATCATTTTGCTCATCTTTATAATTTAATATAATTGTATTTTGTGTTTGGATCCCCCTGGCGTTTTCTACTAAACAATTGATTTACAGTTTATTGTTCTTTGCTGTATGCCACCTGTGTTCTGAAATATCTTTTTTTTTTTTAAAAAGAGTAGGACGGATGAACTGGTAAAATTAAAATATTTGAAAAAGCTCTAATATTAAAGCAGAAAAGCTCCTTTAGAACACTATATTTTTTTAATTGATGCAATATGCAATATACTGTATAATTTCAAATCACAGTTTTACAGTCCTTTTTGTATTGTATCTTAAATGGTTATGCAGGCATAAGGACAGCAATATGTTTTATCGATTTCAAGTTATGTTTATTGAATTTAATAAAAAAAATAGGAAAAGGTTTACAAAAGCTTAACATGCCTTGTAATCTACCTGGTGCTGTATGGTCACCTAGTTTTGTATGAGCTCTATTAAAATGCAGAAACTGTTGTTTATCACAGCATGAAGAACGCGTTTCAGCTTTTCTCAGCCAAGGACACACTGCTCAGCTTTCACTGTCATTACAGACTCTAAAAATACCAGGGGAAGACACGAACAGACTTTTTCAGGAGATTTTTTCTGACTTATGTACTGAAATGTCGTGATTAAAAATTCCCAACTCATCCTTTGAGCAGTCTGATTCCCTGTCAAGTATGGGTCCTGTACCAGAGGCCTCTACGGTGGCCCTGAAGTGCAAATCAGACCAACAAATCACTCGACGGAAAAACAAATTAAGATTACAATCACAATAAAAAAGCAAAACAAATAATAGAGAAAAAACACATCACATTTGAGAAATCAAAACAACATTCCAGCAACGACAACACAATTGTCCGCCCATTGTTTTAGGGATAAACTTAATTTATTCCAAACATTTGATAAAACAAACACAATAAGAAATCAGAAAAGGTAGATACCATGGGGTATCCCTGATTGGATGATAATGTTTCACATTTGATGTTTGAGTTTTTTTTCAAATACGTCTTCAACGTATACTAATAAAAGTTTTATGATTAGTACGGAGCACATTCAGTATTGTGTCATGCCATAACCTTTGGTTGAAATGACGAACAAACATCATCATTTACCCAGCGATGTCTCATAGTACTTACCTTTTCCAGTTTCCTTAAAAAAAAATTCCGAAAGCAAAAGTAATGTCTAGAAACAAATAGGCCTGGGAGCTTGCAAAGCATCTCTACTGTTTCTAGTGCAGCGCTCTTCTGAGTTCTTCAGATGCTGTTCTTGGAAATCTTGGAGGTTGGCTGCGCGGTTCTGGGTCCCCATGTTGGTCATGATCTTGAATCTGAAGTCAGACAGTCTTGTGTGCATCCTGCTCAGGCTTGTAACTGGAGCTTGGTGCCTGATCTCAGAGTTTACGGTTGATTATATCTCCCCTCTGAACTGACACCAACTCAATGTAGCAGTTGTGCTGTAGAACAGTTGAGCACTGATCCACCAATTTACTGAGCAAAACTAAGGGAAAAAAAATCTAGCTTTGTAATGATTTATTTTTTAACCTAAAAGCATAACATTTGCAAAAAGTATAAAGCAGCTGCTTTTGGACAAGTATTTTTTTCAAACTGTATATTTTGAGGTGCTTCTAAATGGGAAATTAATACAAAAAAATCAAAAACATTTGTGTCACCATGTGTTTATTGGGGATAATTAATGATCAATTGAGAGTATGATAACTTTATACACATTGCTTCTGCACATTATTTAAAAAAAATATATATATATATAGGATGTAAGATGCTGGCAGGTAAAGCATACATGGAGCGGCACAATCAAGTGGCTGGAATAATATACAGGAACATGTGTGCACAATATGGACTGGAAACCCCAAGGTCAAAATGGGAAACACCTCCGAAGGTGGTAGAGAATGAGAGGGCAAAGATCCTGTGGGACTTCTAGATCCAGACTGATAGGATGGTAATGGCGAACCGACCAGACATCGTAGTGGTGGATAAAGAACAGAGGAAAGCCGTTGTGGTGGATGTGGCAGTGCCAAGCGATGGGAACATCAGGAAGAAGGAACATGAGAAACTGGAGAAATACCACGGACTCAGAGAAGAACTGGAGAAAGCCTGGAAAGTGAAGGTGACGGTGGTGCCTGTGGTAATTGGAGCACTCGGGGCAGTAACCCCCAAGCTGGAGGAGTGGCTACAACAGGTACCTGGAAAGACCTCAGACCTCTCAGTCCAGAAAAGCGCAGTGCTAGGAACAGCTAAGACACTGCGCAGGACCCTCAAGCTCCCAGGCCTCTGGTAGAGGACCCGAGCTTGAGTGAGAAACCACCCGCGGAGGGTGAGAGGGGCGTTTTTTTTAATTTTTTATTATTTTTTTATATATATTTATTTTCTTCAATCATCAAACTGTAGTGAGTGAGCAAAAATAAATCCTAATTGGTATTTGGTGTGATTACCACATTTTGCCTTCAAAACAACATCAATCCTTCTTGGTACACTTGAGTTCAGTCTTTGAAGGAATTCCAAATATCTTGGAGGACTAACCACAGATTTTCTGTAATTTTAGGCTTTCTTACATCCTTCAATTTCTTCACTTAATCCCATACACTCTCTGTGACATTCAGATCAAGGTTCTGTTGAGGCCATATCATCACTGTCAGTACATCCTGTTCTTCGCCATACTCGAAGATAGATCTTAATGACTTAATTACTTAATGACTGTATATTTGCAATTTGTGGTCCTATAGCAGAATACATTTAGGGCCAATCATATTGTGGGTAATATCTGCCTTCATTTCTAACCATAAATCCTAACTAAATCTCTGATTCAATTGCAGAAATGCAGCTCCAAATGTTGAAGGAACCTTCCTTTCTCTTGGACCTCCTCTGATTTTGAAGGGTAATAAACTTGAAGTGTCTGTTCATCTGCTGCACCAAGTTCCTAGGCAATCACTGCATCAACCCTCAATGTTCCCCAATTCTTTGTGCTTCTACAAATAAGCTATAACTTCTCTAAACCCAATCTGCTTGAAAATATTTGGGAAAGATCTTGCTGATGCTTGTGTCTCGTTGTTGTATTTTACATCCTCACCGTGGTAGCAGAGTTTGGCTGCTTTTATCAACCAGTTTAAAGCCTCCTAACCAGCTGTTTCTATTTCAGTTCATGACATGGTTTCAACCTACACTAACAATCATCAGCACCTGTTTGGTATAATTGGTTGATCAAACACCTTACTGAAGTCTTCCAAAATTTCTGATTTTGTGCTTCTCAGAGCAGTTCAACAAATATTAACTTGATTGAAAGTTTTCTTTTGCAATTTGTAAATTAATAAAATCAAGCTGTCGTGCTTTTTTTTTTTTAAAGCTGTCTTTGTTTTCTGCATTTTTTTTCACACCTGTTTAAAAGTTTTGCGCAGTACTTTATTGTTTCAAGTCAAGCTTGTAACTTCTAAGTTTGTGTCTGTAGATCTGTGTGTGCGCGCTCAGAGAAAACACTTGTGCTTGTAAATGTGCTGTTTAAAGAACTCAAAAAACAAAACAAAAAAAAAGGAAAACTGTTGCAAACGTGCCAAATTATTGTAATTTTTTTACATGTACAATCTTTTTTGAAACAAACGCAAGTTAGTATGAAGAACAAATTTGCCATGCACTTTCGTTTTTTTACTACACACATATTGTATGTTGATGCAAAACTTAATAACATACCGTATTTTCCGGACTATAAATCGCCCTTTTTTTCATAGTTTGGCAAAGGGTGCGACTTATACTCCGCAGTGACTTATATTAGAAATAAATTGAAATATATACATTGTTAACCCTCCTGTTATGTTCATTTGTGAGTTCAAATGATGTTCATGGGTCAATTTGATGTATGAGGTATGTTAAGTGTTAAGAGTATGTTAAGTGACTCAGAGAATCAGCAAACTTTTTTTTACAGTAAGATCTTTAAGGCTAACAACATAATATTCTATTTTCCAATGATCTCAGATTCCGAAATGCAATAAAAATGACAGCTGTTTCTACAAATACAGGATGAAAACAGAGTATTAGTTAGCCAATGATGCTTCATGAAAGGAATAAATAAATAAGTATGAGAAAGAATTACTGTGAAATTATGAGATAAAAAGTCTGCTATGATTGTGTCATATGAGGTTGTGCAAGTTATTAGTTCTTGGTCTCAGATTTTGTCAAATAAATTTCCCGTCAAAATGCGACTTATAGTCCAGTGCGACTTATCTGTGTTTTTTTTCTACTTTATAATGCATTTTTGGGCTGGTGCGACTTATACTCTGCAGCAACTTATAGTCCGGAAAATACGTTATATACTTGTGTGACAATAACTGCCCAGTGTTTGAAAAAGACTTCTCTGTACAGTTTACTTGTGTAATTTAGTGACTTTAGTAGTATTTTTCTGTTGAGATCAGATCTTACTGCAAATATCTGTCTGTGCACATATTGTCGGGTATTTCTTTTCTCAGCATTATCAATAGCTATGCCAATTAGATATAGTGTGACATTAAGAAAAACATTAATTACCAAATAAATATTAGTAGTTGTTCTTGCAATTCATTTGCAATTATTTTGAAGAAAAAGAACATTATTTTTTTCAAAATAAGTTTAGGTCAGCAGAAAAGGTTTTGCAGGCCCTGTTGACCCACAACTGCCAAATAGTGTAGACTGTGCCAAAAAGGAATTATGGGTAAAATCTTTTAAAAATGTGTAAAGTTTGCTTGGCTTTAAAAACAACAAAAAAGGGAAATTAAAAAGGAAAAACAAGTAGTGATTACTTTTTAAGTGAAAATGTGTTGTACTAATACGTATGCAGTTTAAGTGTCCAACTTTACAAAATTTCATTTCATCATTCATTCATTTTCTTTTCCGTTTTTCCCTTTCGGGGTCACGTGGTTGCTGGAGCCTATCCTGGCCACTTGTGGGCGAAGGCAGGGGATACCCTGGATAGGTCGCCAGTCTGTCGCAGAGTAGAATGTCCACAATCACACACCCATGAACTCACACCTATGGACAATTTAGAGTTACCAATTGACCTATGAAGCATGTTTTTGGACGGTGGGAGGAAGTCGGAGATCCCGGAGAGAATCCACGCATGTAAGGGGAGAACACGCAAACTCCACACAGAAAGGTCCTCCATTAATGTTGTGTTTTTCATGTCCCCCAGCCGGGACTTGAACCGGGGGCCTTCTTGCTCTGAGGCAAGAGTGCTAACCACTGCGCCATTGTGCAGCCAAAATTCAAATTTTTACGATTTTCCTGAATGGTATAATATAAACTACAGTCAGTAGTTAAGATCAAACTATTTTTAGCACTTATTCCAAATTAAGCTTTAGTTTAAAATCCAAATTCATTGTGCATTCCTGGGAGTTAGTGATTTATAGTAAACAAAATTAAAACAGAATTGAAACAATTTTTTTTAAATACATATATTTGTCTTTATTGGTTGACACAAATAGGAAAAAAAACATAACATTTGGTTTAGAAATTGGAGTGATTTGCATAGAAAAATTATTAGTGTCTAATATTTTGCAGATGAACATGTATTAATGTCATACAAACTGTTTCTGTAAGAAAAAACCCAAGACACTTCAACGGATTGTCCATTTCAACTTGTGGATAGCATGAATTAGATTTGAATAACAAGGGGAGGACAGTGGCTAGGAACTTTTCGAGAGGCTTTTTTAAAATAATAAATTGTCTGACAAACTGTTAAGAGTTCTCACGTTTTTGTTGAAAAAAAGTCCAGCACACAAAAGATCAGAGAAAAATGCAAGGAAATTACCAAAATAATGGCTAGCAAAATATTTAGCAGGTCATACAGGAAAAATACAGTTGTACAAAAGTAGAATAGGACACGTTTTTCCCATAAAATGTATAATGTAGTACACCACTCAAGATAGATATTTATACTAAAAAATTACATTTTTAAATGAAAACTTTAGCAATTTGTCCCGACAGCACATCTTTTCAGATATAAATTGTCCTTCATACATTTACAGTCAGTGTGTCTTAACTTGTATCAAAATTGCTTATTTTCTTTCAAACATTCAGCAGCAGAATGTCTGTTGTGAAAATCCTTTCTGTCCTAATTACATATATACACAAATTGACAGTTTAGTAAATTCAATGAGGCTCTCCCAACGGTTTCACTACAGGCCATGGCATGTCGGGTAAAGGCGTCTTGGGTTCAGCGACGGCCTGTTGCTGCTGCGCTTGTTGACTGGCCCAGTTTAAGTCCACACCATTCTTCTTTAGTGCTGTAAGGTGCTTGATGTCCAGGGTGGTGAAGGTAGTGAACTGGACCTGATTTCTCTTGCTGGTAGGGGAATGGAGTGGCTCGCTGCGATGCGGCCTCGCAAGCAAGGTGGCGGAACGGATTGCCATTGGGTTGACTGCCTTGCCTTGATACTGATGTTGCTGGGAGCTAGTCCTGCTTCGTCCCAGTGTTGCAGTCCTCTCTGGAACTGCTGGGGCACTCACAGTGGGCAGGGTGTTTTCTATACTGGAATGACCCATGGAATCAATAGAATGGTGCGATTCCAAAGAGCAAGGAGGCTCGCGTTTTAGTGTGGAAACTTGAGCGGGCACATCCTGTGCAGGACTGCTGCTCCTCTGACTGCCGCCCCCCAACCAAACCCAGTCATGCTTGTGTTCTTTTTGGTCTGTGCTGGGAGCCGGAGTTGTCTGTATAGGAGTCTTACTATTACGAAAACAGAGATTATATGAAGCACAGTTCAGCAAAAAAGCCAAGATGGCTATGCAGGAGACCCCCACCAAGGCATACATACCAATCTCCATGTCTGACATGGCTTTGAATGTCCTAATGAGGTCTCCTTCAAACAGCTTCGGTGGTTTGGATTTGGGTGGCTCCTTCTTAGGTATTTCTGCATTGGGGTTTTCATTGATAGTCTGTAAATTGACATTGTCAAACATGTTTCCATAGCTGTTTTTCTTCCCTTCAGCTTGATCAAGGACATTGATTGTTGGTTTGGCAGTGTACCATTGTGTATTTAATCCTAGTTTGCTCATAGTTGTTGGGGTACCTCGGCTCATGTCACCAAAGTACGTTCCTCTGGTAGCTTTACTGGTACCTACCCAAACGGCATGAACATAATTGGTCGAGAAGGTTGTTGAAGTTGTAGTTTCTGTCCCACCAGACAGCTGGTCCAATGCTGTACCTCTGAGCAACCTTTTATCCTTGGCAGTATTTTGGGACACCACTGTTGTTTTGATGCCACTGTTCACCACTTTTGGTGTTCTACTATCCACATTTTTTTGCTTTTGAGAGCCTGATTCTTCTGGAAAAGCTTTGTCGCTCTGGAAACTGGTCTTTAGAAGCCCTGCACCCACTGCCAGCTTACTTTTCCTCTTAGACTTCTGACACTCCTCACAGATTCTCAGCTCCACCTTCACTAGCTTCCCCCGTCCTTCACTTTCACTTTGAGCTACCACAAACGTGGACTGGGGTGTCCGGCGTACTGTGGCCACTCTCTCATCTGAAGTAGAGACTGTGAGAGAGTAGACGCTCCGGTCAAACAGCTCCAATGGAGTAACGGCCCCGTCACTGAACTGAACCCAGCAGCTGATCAGAGCTTCCTGTGGGAGGGAAATGGGGAAAGGCAGAGTCATAACTGAGCAATATAAGGCTCACAAGATGAAAAGCAGGTCAGAAAACAAGTAGCAATCAATATTCAGTCTGGCTTCACACTCTTTTTTTTATTCCCGCGACCTCTAATTAGACCAAATCGGCTGACTTTTCATTGTGTAAAAAGACATGCACATTGCTTTAACTGTGGTTTTTGTGAGAAAAAAAAATGAATATAAAAGCATAATAGAGGTCTTTCATTAAAAGATCCAAAAGTGGTGCTTTAGAAGTTATAATAAGATGGGAATTAGTCAGTCAAATCCCATTAATACACAATGACCCATTTCCTATGGCTAATGAAAGATACTGGGTTGCCACAGACCCAGCATGTATTTTGCATTTGAATACATTCTGACTGGCTCTGAGTGCAACATCAACGACTCGCCATCGCACACACAACTGGCTGCTGATCTGCTCTGGCATGCCGACTGCAGTTTATTGACAGGGGAATACCAGCACTGACAGTGTACAGGATGTAAGACGACCTGTCGCTCCAGCAGCTATGGGCCAGCTAATTGCTGTTCCATGAACACAACAGGGTGCATGATTTTAAGTGGGCAAGCTGCCATTTCTAAATGTGAGAGTGAGCTTTTAAAATGATCATCTGTGCTCTCTGTCGGCCTCATCTTGATTTTTTTTCCCACACAGCATGGCAGCTACAGAAAATGGATGGGGCAGCAGGCACATTGTGTTCACGTTCGGGGAAGCAAGGGCAAAGCATAAATATTGTCAAATATTTTGTGCTTGGCTTTAATAATAAGTTCATAGTTTGCCCCCCTAAATACAATTGAAACAGCAAAAATTGGTTTTCAAAAGCCTTTGATTTTCTAAGCAAGCACCTGCCATTCAGAATTGAATATTGTTTTGTTTTTTCATTGTTCTTTTGGTTGTTGATAACACTTGAAAAAGCTGGGAAAAGTGGTAAAGCATTTTCCTTACAAACTCAATAATTTCTGTGGCATTCATTAGTCTAACATTTTAAGACCTCTTAAGGACTTTTCTGGGGGGTTTCTGATTGTTTTATGCATTTTTATGCCTTAATGAGAAGTTTGACTGTTTTGTCACTTTCCATTAATGACTAAAAATGAGTGATTGCAAAAAAGACAATAAAAACTCAGAGACCTGTTGGTATTGTCCACTAAAAAGATTTTAAAAAGTCTGGACAATATCAAAAATGAAGTATTATAAATATATATGTACATCACATTTCCATGTTCTCTTTACAGACACAAGGTCCATTCACCCATGCACACATGTTTATGATGGTGGCAGAGGTACCATGCAAGGTGCTAGCCTGACCACCAACAGCACCAGTGACGTGCAGTCAGGAGAGGCAGGTGAGGCTGTGTGAGTAGACTCATTTATTATATTTAATCAGTAATTTGTGCTTTGCAGTCATTTTCCATTTAAATGTACCATTTTTGGGGTTTGTTTCTTTTCAAAATCGCTGAATTTCCGCATTTGCCGTTCAGATACTAAGAAGTGACGTGCGATGAGGCACCAGCCCGCTGAGCCTCACCTTGGATTGCGCAATACCTATGCAGTCAGATGGTACTGCTCAGTGACGTGCTGTGAGGTTAATGGCTGGTGAGGCACTGACATCATCAGTCAGATTTACAAACATATGAACCATACTGAGTAATTTATTCACCATTTGATTGACAACAGTTAACGTTTTTTGTTTAAAATATCATTTCAACATGTTTTTTTTATAAACAAACTGCAGCATAGAAAAAAGCACAAACCTTATTATCATCTTACCTTTACTTGTAAATAAAGTCCATACGCTGCTCCTTTTGAAGAAAATGACTTGCCGCTTGCTATCTCTTATTCTATTATTTTTTAGTGTCATAATCTCAGGGCTCACCGGCGCCCCCTGACATGAGGCACGAGAACTGCTGGCCTCACCCAGCGGCTTTTTTGCCGGCGTTTAGTGCTCAGCACAAGAAACACGTCCCTCACATACAGTTATTTATAAAAACAAACACTGTACATCATATACATCTGCTAAATTATGTAAACTCAACTCATATAGTACAAGTTAATGAACCGACATACAGAGAGACAGCAGTACTGTCTGACTGCATAGGTATTGCGCAATCCAAGGTGAGGCTCAGCGGGCTGGTGCCTCATCGCACGTCACTTCTTAGTATCTGAACGGCAAATGCGGAAATTCAGCGATTTTGAAAAGAAACAAACCCCAAAAATGGTACATTTAAATGGAAAATGACTGCAAAGCACAAATTACTGATTAAATATAATAAATGAATTTATTTTTTCTCTTTTCTTCCCTTAATAACGGGTGAGGCACAGCCTCACCTGCCTCTCCTGACTGCACGTCACTGCACGTCACGTCAAGTGTAAAAAGTCTGTTAGACATACGTGTAACGGTCATGGAAAGATCACGCAATAAGATTTACAGAATAATTGCATGTAAACTACATAAAATATGCATAAACTGCATAATTCGTTTGAACAACTCAAAATCAAATTCACGTCAAGATCCGCTGGTTGAAACCTTCAACAGACATTGACTGTGCACATTGATGGATGCAAGAAACACTTATGAATTATGTATATCACGCATGTATCACAAAAGTCGAAAATTTAATTTATGGAATATGCGCAAAACATAGCAGCTGTGTGACGCTGCCCTCAGGTTAGGTTGGTCCTACAGTTTGTCCTGCTGCAACAAAATGAGAGATATGTTTTTATGAAAATCTGAACTCAGAAAAACTAGAAGCTAAATAGAAGTTTGGATCTAACAAAACATTTTTAACCCTTGTGCTATCCTAGGGGCTTTACCGTTGGAAGTTGGGTCATCTAGACCAGTGTTTTTCAACCTTTTCTGAGCCACGGCACACTTTAACCTTAAAAAAAATCCCGCGGCACACCAGGATCCAAAAATTAAAAAAAAAAACACACACAAAAAAAACGGAGAAACTCATAGTCTGTATTGATCTACAGTCCCTCCACAATCTCACATGCATTTTTGAGATAATTGTTGCAGAAAAAGCTGGAAACTGCAGCTGTTTTTTTCTAAAAGATGCAATAAAAGTTAAGTTAGAAGATTTAAAAACAGTTTGAAGTGTGTTCGTTGGTTTCAAGGCGTTTAACAACAGATCTTGTGCGCGGTCACTCTCACAACCCAATGCATCATGGGAGATGTAGTGCATTAAACGGCCGGTGGAGATCGCGTCTCTAAGCTTCATGGTTTTGTTCTCTTGTTCCACGGTCTGACGGTATTTTTGTTAGAACTGAGCGATTTTACGAGCTAAATCGGGACAAGGAAGTGAAGACTTTAACCACTTCTGATTGGTCAGACTGATGACATGTGATTAAGCCTTCAAGAATGATTGGTGGAGACAATTAAAGGGGCGGGACTTTTACAAAATACAGCCGGAGCTGCAGCTGAATCGCGGTACGTCATTCTTATCAAAATGTCTTTAACAAAATAAAATAAACGCAAAGAAAAAGTATTTTACGATCTTTTATATTCCTAACTACTCAGTGTTTTATCAGGGTTTGTTTGGATGAACAGAGAGCTGAAATCCTGGAGATGGAAAATGTTTTTATATCAGTTAATGAGGGCAATTCCCCACGGCACACTTGACCATCTCCCACGGCACACTAGTGTGCCGCGGCACACTGGTTGAAAAACACTGATCTAGACACACTAGATTGTGCTCTGAACCTTTTTTCTTCAATGATTTGTGATCTTCACTGGTTCAATGGATTACATGAAATTTTTCCACCTTCATCCACCTTTGTCGTGGTAGGGAGAACATGTCAAAGTAAGGGTGGGGTCATCTAAGATAGCACAAGGGTCAATGAGATCTGACAAAGAAGAATTAAAACCATAGACTTCAGTTTGAAGCGGCATTAACTAAACACTCTTAAACAAATCATTCCCTTTCCAAATGTGATGTGTTGCATATAAAAACTATAAAACTGGCAGGCATAAAATGGGAAAAGTGCCAGCGAGACCGACTAAGCAGTTTCACACACTTTTATGCTCTGCGTCTTACAATTTTCCAGCTACTTACTTGCTTGATCTGTGTGATCATCTCACGCGTGGCCGCCGTGGCAATCACAGCCCTGTTGCTCCCGGGGCTGAGCTGAAGGGACAGAGACAGACCGGAAACCAACTGTACCCCGAGTTCTGTCACGCTCACTTTGTCATCCAACACCTTGATGGTTCTCTCTGCTAAGACTGACAATGTCAGGGGAGACACCACCTGGGATCAAGAGACAGCTGATGAGCATGTGTGGTGCCGGAACCAAACAGCCACAGGGGCACAGCAACGTGACCCACCTGCACCACAGTCGTACCAACGCCCCGTCCTTGCAGGACCATCCCATCAAGCACTCTGGCCACATCAGGATCTGCTGCTTTTAGAGAATCCCGAACAAGATTAGTCACGTCCACCTGTTGAGGTAACATGCAAGAGTGCACCTCAAAATACATGTACCGTAATATTCAAATAGGTTGCTTTTTTGCATAGTTTGGCCAGGGGTGCAACTTATACTCAGGGGCTGTGGTTGCTGTGGTTTTTAAAAAATAAATATTTGCTCAAATATGCGTTATTTTTCCCACTAACAACTATTATTTTATTTATTTATTTTATTACTATATAATAATTAACATTTGTTTTCCACTAACAATCACTAGAGGGCACTGTAGGTATGTGTGTCAGTATTTTTCACTGACACCAACACAGAAGAAGAAGCGCCGCCCAAAACTAACACCGAGGACAATCTGCCAGTTTTGCTTCTGAACTTTATGAAGTTTTTTTTTTTTGCATCAGGACATTAATATTCTTGTTTTTATGTTTTTATTTTATTTTATAATATTTGGGTTAATGCGGGACAGAAAATCGTCTAACTGGGTTACAGAGAGACGGAACTACTGCTGAACGCACAGCTCCTGCAGTTGAAGGTAAAGATCAACATAAAATTGAAGAATAAACTAACCAAAAAAATTTTCTCTTTAGCAACATTGCCTCTGAACAACAACTAGACAACTAGACAATAGATTAGAAAATATTTGAACGAAGTAACTTAATTTATTCAAATTGTAAACATTGCTCTTCAAAGCTAAAGAGGGGAAAAGAACTGCATGTGAGAAATGATTGCACTTTTCTCCCAAAAGTGTGACTTTTTTAATGGCTGCTGCGATTTATGCTTCAAAGCGACTTAGTCTAAACAATAAGTGTCTTTTTTAATGATTATATATTGATTTATGATTATATATCAACCTTAAGAGTGCAAATTATGGTTTCCTATTTTTTAAAGTATGATTTAAAGGCTTAAAAGCAACATTGTGCAAAACGCTTATACCTGCCAGTCCGAACCCAGGAAATACTCAACAGCATCCATCCCATTAAGTGCGTCCAGGAGCACCTCAGGGTCAGGCTGAACTATGAAGGGAGTGAGCACCCTCAACGTGGAGTGCTGATACTGCAGCATGCAACCTCTGCCCTTCCTCATCTCCTCGTCCTCCTCACTGTCCCATGTAGACCTGCCACATAAAAGCAACAGAAAACCATCCGTCACACATTTCTCTAATTAGACATGTAATCAACCTTGTGGATTTCAGCTCACGCTCTTCACTCTGAGACATCATCCAACAGCATGTTTTTTTCTATTTCCGTTATGTTTATTTTATTTAAAAAATACAGCTTTGCTCTGAAACTCCTGAAAGGCAAATAGTACAGAGCTAGCAGAGTTGTTATTGCTCCTATAGAGGCGTAACACATGCTGAGTGACCTTTTCTTTCAAACGCATTTAAGGTAAATTAACCGAGATCCTGTGGCGGAGTGGTTTGTTTGTGGGTGATGGAGGTTAAGCTGTGAACCCCTCAGCTATGATCACATAATTATCATACGCAAAGCTGATCTGTCAAACAGTGCACCCCAGGTGTGCCGCGGGGCTGCTGGAAATGTTTTCGTACTGCAGGCAGAAAGCTCCTGTCAAGAGTTACTGTCAAATAAACATCATTATTATACAGCCTTAGGTCAGAGCTTAAGATGTGATGGGAAGGCTGCTTGAATTAAGTCAGTGTGACTCAACACCAGACCTTAAAGTAGCTCTGCTAAATCTTGCTGTCCGATTCCTGGTGGTTAAAGTTGCAGCTCAATGTTTTCACAGAATGAACTCATTTTTATTTTTTGCCTTCCTCTGTCTGATCTGAGGTGACTTTGAAATTACATCAGCTAATAAGTTGTTTAGTATGCTTGTTCTTTTCTTTTGACTGTTTTTTTTCTGCTGTAACTACTGCACAATTTTAGAATTTTTTGGGGAAGTTTTTCAGGTTTTCAGAAGCAGGTTCAAAAAGTTAAACATGGAGTTTTTTTTGCTATTCAGTGAAATATTTTTCAAGACCCTCTCTGAGGAAAATTGAGTTTTTAATATTTTCTTGTAGCGTTTTTTTTTTTCATGATAGAGAATTTGTGTTACGAAAATTACAATTAAAACTCCATTTATGAGTTTTTTTTAATCAAATCCTTGTTAATCAGGAACAGATGAAACAAACAGATGGAAAAGACTGTAAGTACAAACTACTATGACAAGCTGCAAGCTCCCTGCTCCAGAGACTCATTTTTAAAGAAGTCCTGCTGCTCTGCAGAAACATTGTCCAAGAACACAACACAAGTTTTTTTATTTTAGATAAAAATTACAATAATCATTACAAAACTACTGAAAATGATTTTACAATGGATCAAAAGATGATCAAAGTGGGTCCTTAAAGACAAACAGACAAACCTTTTTTAGATGTGTCACGCATGTACACATTTCTGCTAAATTCTGCTATAACCAGACACCAACACTTCTGCAAGGGTAAAAATATAAGCAAATTACATTTATTAAAGTAAAGAAAGCAAGAGAAAAGAGAAGCTAAAGCTGGTAAAACATATTTAAAGTAACTTTTGAAATAATTCAAATGTTTCCATAAAAAATTATTTTCCTCTTGGATGATGTGCAAAACATAAATTGTTATTTTTCAGGTCTTCAGTCCTGAAGTTCAACTTGGTGTTTTCTTGTCATCTGGTTTGCAAACGTTCGCTATTCTACCTTTAAAACTCTAGTACAAGTTAGTATAAATTATAGACCATTTTTAGTGGTTGTGACAATGACTGTTTTTAAAAAAAAACACCTGTGAGATAATGTGCAACAGTGCATTATTTCCTTGTACGATTTTTCTATCTATATCCATGCTGCAAATAATAGCAACTGATGCTACAAATCAGGTTTCAGCTCAGGTTTAGCCACTGTTTACTTTCAAAGCACTTTGCTACTTCTCTATTCACTGGTTTTCATCTAAAGGCGCTGCAAAAATAAAAAATAAAAAAGACACCCGTGACCCATTATCTATTTGTATCTGCAGCTGGGTATCGATTTTTATCGGAAATGACAGGCCAGTCACCCATTATCAAGCAGTACTGAGTGATAAATTAATGACTTCACTGTACTTATTGAGTGAATCCCACTAACCTTTATCTGCAGGGCAAGCGTGCTGCTTTTTCACTCACCCGGCATCTAATGTACCAGACACAGGCGGCCTGTTGCTATATCAGACTTTATAAAGCGTTGTGAGAAAGTTAAGAGAAAATGTTTTATATATATTTTTTTTTTTACATTTTTGAGGCTGTTTTTGCCTTAAAAACAGCCTGTTTAAAGGTAAAGTATTCAACCTGAAGTGTGAATTTATTCTTTTTTGAAAACTTTCCAGGTATAACAAGGAGAGGAGCAAGAATCCTCCGTATATGTAATGGGGGTAGCTTTGAGAAATATTGACAAATTAAATCCATTTTTCATGGAAGTTTTCCACCAAAACCTCATAGTCTATTTGGCAGCTGCTCTATCACACAAATTAAATGTTAGACCGCTGCTTTGTAAGGGGAATACCACCTTCTTGTTAAACTTTTTGAGCCCACTATAATTTTTCTCATGGGAAATCCTTATTATCAAGGTTCCAACAAGTCAGACAACAACTAATGCAATGCAGTTGGTCAGAGCTTACCTCCGGTTGCCAGTGGTAACGGGAACCCTCCAGCCTTTGATCTGGCTAAGCTCAGGGTCGGCCACATCAATAAGCAAGGGCAGGCGGGGCATCCATACACTTATTTCCAGCTGTGCACTCAAAAAAGCATAAGTAAAGTTGACCATTGCCCTGGTTCTTCCCCTTGCCTCCTTGCCGTTTACGTAAATGAAGTTGCACCGCTCTGACACCTGAAAAGAGCAGGACAAAAATGCTGACATTCACAGAAAAAAATTCCAATAAAAACCTCTCAAACTTTGGATTTAATCCACTCCAATTGTTTCTATAAATTCTTATTTCATTGTGTGGTTTCTGTTTGAACGAAGTACATTTGTAGCTGTTTACAGATGCAGATTAGCCCTGTTACACAAATGTCCCTGCAGTGCTCAGTTGTTGGCAGGAGAAGTCTCCAACCAGCGAGAGCAATGAGGCAAGACGCAGCAGTTAGAGTTTTATTTCAGATTGGAGCCCTATCCACACGGCTGCCTCACTTATCTTAAACCGTTGGCTCCACCAGAATAATTGAAGAGTGCCAGACTGGTTGTAGCTCCGAAGAGAGTAGAGAAAAATAAAGGGAGAAGCATGAAAGAGGAAGGCAAAGGCAGGCGAAGGAATGACTAAAGAATCATCATTTTGTACTTTTATGCAAATTTAAACAAGGGCAACTATCTAAAGTGGATTCCACTGCCTTGCCCACACCTTAAGGCCCCACTTTGAATGAGCACTTTGAATTGCTTCTGCAAATGGCGCGATGCACCTTTTTCACTGCAACTGCATGCTATATGTACACTATGTTCACCAATCATTTCTGCAAAGCAAGAGTGTCCACATATCGAGGTAAAACTAAGCTAAATCCCACATTACCTTTAGATATTTTTGCATGTTTTTAATGATACTTTTCCTACAGTGTTGTAGCTATGACAATCTGAGAAGAGTTGGCAAAGTAAGACAAAAAACAAGCACAAATTTTAAAGTTTATTGAAATACTGCCCAAAACTAAAAATGGGGAGACAGAAAATTGACGGTTAAGTGTTTTTGAAAGCAGTTCTGGAAATAAGATTGGAACCAAGTTGCGGAGAATTTTGTGGTATGAAAATATTTTTAATTAACAGTTGAAACATTTTGGCTTTTCTAAGACATACCTTTAAAAATGACATGACATTGCACAAAATGTTTTACTACTCTTTTGCACCATATTCTGGCTTTTATAAAGGTTTCAAGCATTGAGTCACAGGGTTTAATTTACACATAAAAAACGTATACTTCATAAATCCAAGCTATTTTTATTTTATTTTTTTCATTTAAGTCAAGGAATTTTTTTTGGTCTTGGTATAAAATTTTCTTTGAGTTCAATGTTATACCAACTTTTTTTCCATGTTGTATATTAGCAAGAAAAAAATGCATGTTACTTTTTAAAAACAATATAACAAATTTTATATTCAAGAACTTTTTGTAAAATTTTATATAAGGTCTTCCTTAATTAATTGATCCTTGATTAATGTTTTATGTAGTTACTGGACCAAAACAATTTAGCAACTTTCTGTCCCTGTATATGTTGTCATTAAATGTACGCTTACTCTCCACAGTTGAGGAACAGTTACTGTTCTTTTGCAGTGCGCATTGTAACATTTATTTTTTAACAGCCATCATTGATCTATCCTAAATCATGATTTAGTACAGACTCTTAGCTTTTGACAGTTATGCTATGACAAACTCTCTGTTGTTGGATTTTTTTCCCCATTTTTTGTTTTCATTGAAACAAAACCATCATATTAAGCCTCATATTAAGACTCTTTCATATTTTCACTTATATACTTTTAAAGACTACAAGGTATCTGTTTTTTCTTCTACCTAATTCATTGTAATTGATTACAACAGTTTTTATATAAAGCATAAACCAGTTTTAAGTACTCTTATTTTTAAATAGAACATCTACAAGCAAATATATGTTTAAAACATTAGAATTTGGCTGAATTGAGCAGATGAAAAGCATAAAATTATTGCTAGATTTCAAGTTGTTGGGAAATAAATACATAATAGGAGTCTTTGTTTAATTTTCATTAAGTTAAAACTGTTTCAATACCTCATGAGGACCAGAAAAATGTTTTTTTCCTGTTTCCTGGTGAGCCTCAGGAAAAGGAAAACTCAAAGCTGCTATGTCGATAAGCTCTGGCTTTATCAATTCTGCCATGGGTTCTAAAATAATTCATAAAATTTGCTTCTTTTCTGATATTGCTCCAAATACCTTTGTGTTTCTCTAAATTCCTCTTTATTGCATTTCTCTTATATGCAGTTTAGTGGAACCCCCAGCTATGTGTGATGAATCTGTATATTTTTTTCACATAAAGCTTATATTCTCGTGAAAGCATCAGAATTGTAGTTTATTAGTAGAAGTGTAGAAAATTTTTACTGCTTATTCTCTGGGGAGACAATTTTACAGTCCTTGCGTGGAAAAAAAATAATACAGAAATAGAAAAACCAGATACAGGAAGAGCTCTGAAGACTGTAAGCTAAATATATATGTTTATGTTTGATTTTATAATGATTTGAAATGTGCTCATAATGCCATTAATGCAATTGAATTCAGTCTGGAAAGATTTAACTGCATTTAGGCAAAAAAAAAAATGATAAAGTTCTCTTTCTTTGCTTTTATGATTTTGCAGTACAAGTTTTCTTTAATTTGAGCTTTGGGGTTGAGGTAAGAGTAAAAAGCTTTAAAGTCTTATAGTATGTTAGCATTGAAGTCCTACAAACTGTCAGGGTCACACTTCTTTATATTTGGCTTAATTGAATTTACACAATTCTATGATTGTACACCAAAGAGGATGCCAGTGGACCTTAAAAAGGTAGCTCCATTGCATCAAGCAATGCTATGTTCACACTGGACATATGTGACATGCTCAAGAGCATGATGAATGCGCATTCAAAAACTAAGTCATTCTTGAACCAGTGTTTAGAATGGTGTTCAAACTGGACTGTCGCTACCGGTTACTAGCGCATTTTCACCTCCCTCAAATAGAAAAGACTTGGTGTGAAATGTTGCGGTGGAGCAAATCTTATGAATGTTACTCCAGGCTTTTTCTTTCACAGCTCTATTCAGATATAAGTAAGACTTGGTGTCAAATAATTCTGGCTGGGCACAAACCCCGATTATTCATTTGTCCTCCATGATCAATTTTTAATTCACTTCCATGAATTGAAAAGGACGCCATATATATGTCACTACCGAATCTGAGACCCTGATTGGTCAAAGTCCAAGCTGGTTAAACTTTCAACCAGTAACTTTCAAAACGCACACTCAGTGGATGTGCGTTTTGTACGTAGGGATGGGTATCGTTAAGGTTTTAACGATACTACTAAGGTACTCTTATCGATACTGCTTATCGATCCAGTACTCTTATCGGTACTCTTATCGATACTTTTTGAGGACGAAAAAAAATAAATAAATAACAAATTAAGAACATAAAGTGTTTTATTTCCTCACTATGCAACAACATTGTTTTTTTTAACAAAACATTTTACTTTATACATGAGAATGTTCCAGACAGGATATTTATTTATTTATTTAATCTAATTGTTTTTATTCTTTATGAGCGTGATGTTTCATTTGGTCTTTTGTCCATTTTCCACAACCTTGAATAGACTTTTCTGTCTGTCAAACACCAGAGTTAAGATAAGTTAAGTTAAATGATGGAAACATATTCACTTTGATGCAGACTCCTTTCTATTTTGCCAACTCCATTTATTTTTCTTTAAACCCAGTAAACCAAATAAATGATATTAATTTTACGGATGACGACCATCATTAGTTATTAATTATTATTAAGTATTAGGAAGCAGCTGATAGTTTGTCGCGGGTCTGGAATCATAAGCGGTGAATCTAAGCCCCGCAACTCTACCTGTTTGTTGTATTCTCCGCGTGCAACCCCCCCCGCTGCCCCAGCCTGTTCTGCACAAACAGCGCAACATGCGGTCATCGTAGCAGCAAGGTGACAGCATGGGCGGCAAACGTAATAATTTTTACGCAGAAACGTTAGTTCTTAGTCTAGGGCGGCATGTGTCCTCTACAAGATCGCCACTGACTGTGTGTGCGCTGCCTTGTCTTGTGTGTGTGCGCGCGCGCGGCGCGTGCTATCTGAACAACAGCCCCGCCCCCCGTGCACACAAATAGACAGACAGAGCTCTCCTCTTCAACGAGAATACCGAAATTAATATCATCATCTATAATTAAAGCAAAATTGACTGACTTGGTGAGTTAAATATGGCAGATAACGTTTATATTTTGTGGGACACAAAAAAAAAAAAAAAGTAACTTCTCCAGTACCGATAGCAGAACCGTTAAGGTCAGATCTTAACGATACTGCGGTCTTGAAGAATGCGGCCCAGGGGCTCGTTCAATACCGGGGAACGGTACCCAACCCTATTTGTACGTAGAGCCCCGATTTGGTTGTGGAAATTCGTATAGCGACATGCGAGAGTTTACGCAAGTTTACATCGATTTTTCATTGGAATTGGTCGCTGGAACACGCGTTGTCGAAGGTGGTTTGATTATAGCATTACTACAAAACTTGTTTTAGTAAATAAAAGTTGCTCATTAAAATTAAGAGGTGAACTAAAACCTTTGGTCAATAGGTTGGTCTACTCCAGAAGAATGTAAACTTTTTCTTTCCCCACAATTTTACAAAACAAACAAGTCAAAGCCTCATCAAGGCAAAAAAAACTACTCCAGCAACTAGATTTTGGGGCTCATTGAAAAAATTATTAACCTTTGTTTCCTCTTTCAGTGGTTAAAGAACACTGTGCTTTCTTTCTTTGCAAACCCTGCTAGCATTATGAGCTCAATGTCAAGTGCCATATTGTGTGAAGCGGCTTTAGTCCATAATATGTTCTGGCACGCGCACAGAAAAAACACGTGGGAGTGTGCAGCTGAGTGATGGCACAGCAAGAGTGGATGTGGTGGAGGCAAACGCCACAGTTTGTCACTCTGGCTGCCCTCATTCAATGGCATCACAGAAAAAAAACTGTTTGAAAATAAGTCTTAAATTTTATCATTTAAAGAAGCATAGCAATCTGACTTTTTTTGTTGTTGTTGTTGTTTCCTACAACTGAGATTAAATAAAGCCTATCCAAAAACTTAATTTGACACTAAAATTCTAGGAGAATCACATACCTTGAGCACATCCTCTTCGGACGACTTACAGCTGGTATAGTTTGTCACATCACTGACAGAACCATCCACGTCTACGGCCAGAGTTTTCACTGGAACTGAGACCGTTTTACCCGTCAGCACGGCTGTGTTCAGGATATCTGTGGTCTGAGCAGACAGAGGAAAAAGGGGGCTATTATTTACCTGGTACTCTTAAGGCCTTTGGTGTATAAGCTTTTTCAATAACATAATGTTAAATCAATCCAAAAAAGTGAAGCTGGAACGATTTATTGGCGCAAATAATGAATCCTATTAGCAACACTACCAAAAGAAATTGCTATATGATTCATACTAAAGAAAGTTTTACATTCTGGTGTAGAAAAGAGTACAAAGAGTAATTTGAAAAGAAAAAAAAAGGAAAACATGTTGTGAAAAATTTGTGATTGACACATGAATTCCGTCTAAAGATAAATATAGTTTTCCTTTTAAATGGGCCACACGAGATTTCTTCTTTTGAAACTTTATTCTATCAAAGATTTGGGGACATGTGGAGGCCTTCTGAAGCAAAAGCAGTAAAAACAGCTTGGTTTTTATGATACACTGAATGCTTATTTTATTTATAGTATGAATTTAGATTAAAACTAGTTCTAACAGAAACATTTGTAAACAGAACCAATTTTTTTGTAAATCAGCTCAGGTATAAATAAACTTTGCAATGTTTGTGCTGATCAAATTCACAGCGGGTACAGAGTTTTAGATGTTCTTACTATGTCTACAAGTTTTTGTTTTTGTCAAGATACGTCCATCTTTTAAAACTAAGAACGTTTAAGTTGGGCTTACTGATATTTCTAAAAAAAAAAAAAAAAAATACTAGGAATGAGTACAGAGTGGTTGTCCTGGTGACCCCAGCTGTTTACTCAGAAAAAGCTTCTTTCTCCCTCCACTTTTATGGACAAAATCCACCAGGTCTGTGCTTAATTTGTGTAATTCTGTTTTAGTTAATGCAACGACCTGATGAACAGCAACATTACCACGCATGCAAATATCGAACCAAAACTAAACCAAATCAGCACCAAGGACAGAGACACGGTTAGCCATCAATGTTTTTCCATGTCTTTGCATTTGAAATCTAAAATGAATGAGATGCAACGTTCACACCAGGCTTGGAAACGTGTATTCGAGCAATCCTTTCAATAAAAACTCTAAGTAAACACACACATTTTGGGCTTTCGCGTTCCAAGCTCTCGTGTTCAGGTTTTACTATCACTGACTGTATAATATATGACGTCACCTATAGAAAATGCCTTGCTTCCAGTTCCAACCAAATGAAGTCAATTCAGTCGCCATTTTTCCATTATATGTCCTTCGCCATAATTGAAGCAGATGTCCTCAGTAGGCTGTGATTGGTCCATTTCCATTGCAAACACTCTCTCAAATCAGGAGTGGGTACATTAGAAGACCACACCCCTTCCACTGAAAGCAAGTTCAAGAGAATTTGTCAATCAAATGCTTTGAACGTTTGACGCAAGGCTGCCTACTTTTATTGAGGCATCTGATTGATCAGTTTATAACCTAAATAACTTGAACTACAGCAAAATACCATGAAAACAAATTACTATTAGCAAGAACATATTCATAACAGGTACTAGAGCAAGAATGGTTCTGACCAAAATAGAATGAGTAATAGCTGTTTATTTCTCAATAGAAGTCTATAGGATTTCAGCTTTTTAGGCGCAGTGGGCACGTCCTATTTGGAACACGAGGGAGGAGGGGTTATCCAGTCCAGTTCCTCTTTTACTGTCAATGTTTTCAGTTTTATTTTATTGTGCAAATAAATTCTTATCTACAAAATATCACTTAATTGGAATAAATAGCTCCAGAGACAAAATGTGGTACAATAACCCAGTATGCTTTAGAATATTCTCCTTTTCTTCACTCAAAAATAAAATATTTGCTCATAGATAAAGGTGTTAAAAATAAATTAATTTAATGTAATAATTGCAAAAACTGTTTTGCCCTTTTCTTGTTTATTAGGTAAGATAATAACAGCTTTAATTTAAATGCTAATTACTGTGTGATCAGGACTTTCTGAAAATATTACTAATTATCTAAATATGAGTACACAAATTCACATCTATTTTTTTTGTGCAACAGTCATTTAGAGGGTGAAGAACAGAGAAGAGGTGTAGTTTTGACACATGGCACTGGGTTGCAATAACAAAGCCAACTGACATTTAAAAAAAAACAACTGCTCACTGTACCCAGACGAGGAGCAAAGATGGAGTGTTGCCGAGGCTCACCCTGATTAAAATGCAGGCTGACAATTTTCATTCACATAAATCCTGTTGAAACAAAGCTGTCACCTTGCATAGACAGATGGGCTAAAAATAAAAATAAAAATCTCTCTCTGCAGATGTTCTTTCCCCAAACACTTGGAGAGACATGAATAAAAATAAATCCTCATTTCTGTACAGGGTAGCACCTACAGGAAACCTGATTATGTTTCCGATCTTTCAAGTTCTTTCTTAACCTTCAATATACATTTTTGTGTCAAAGCTGAGCCCTTACTCATCCTGTAACACCTTTTTCTACTTTAGTTGTTGTCCACCTCCAAAAAATTCTGTTTTAGAAGTACTGACAGTATAAGAAGCTTTCATCCATCTTTTTTATTTTGCCTTCCTTCCTGATATTAAAGTACCAGGTCGTGCATGGCAGATGTTCCCTGGCAGCATCACGTTTTTGAACTCTGTTGGCGAGACAGCTGCTGACCGCAATTCCAAAAGGACATGCTCCAGTTCAGGCAGCAACACTGACCCAAGCGTAAGCCACTGGATCAGGGGTAGCAGAAAATCAGAAAGCAATTGCATTTCTCTGCAGCCATGCTAGTACCACACTGGGAGAAGTTCCCATCCCATGTTTCTGCAAATTCTGCAGTAATCTAGTTCTCAGTAATCCTGTTCAGCTCAAGTAGTCACTGTTTGGACTTTTATTTTCCTAATGAAACTGCTTGATTTGCACACGCAGAGACAAAAGCAAGAATGCTTAAAAAGGAGGTCATTAAAATTGAAAAATATTCCTTTCTGACTGGCTGTAAGACTTGATAGTTTTGCATCTTACTGCCCACATAAATGCTTTTTATGAATTTTCTGACAAGATATCCTACCTTTTTAGTGAAAATTTGTCATTTTTTATTGTTAAAATCAATGCGTAACTGAGATAAAATACATTTACTGGCAGATTGACCATCACGCTATGAATTCATGTTTTTAATTTTGTTTCAAATAAACTGACAACAGTGTACAAAACAGATGGTAATTATAGCGTGCAGGACATGATTAATATTTCACTGCAGATGTGAGCTTATTATTTTTTGACAGATAGTAGCAAGTTGGGAGCCAAAGTGACTTCTTTGCTTTAATTTTATTTTCAACCAAAATTCACTTTTTCCTGTTTATTGAAGTATCATGTGAGTCCACTCACAGAAAATGCTAATTACTGTCAGAACAAAGCCTGTTTCATTAATGATTATGGTCACTTTGAGATATCAGAAAAGGAGCTTTAAATAAATGACTGCATGCAGTTTTGTCAAAAGTGCCTTTCTTGTTTTTGTGAAGTACTTTTAACAATTCTCTGTTTAGGATTCGAACTCCCTCATTTGTTTATTCAGCAGAGGTCTTGGTGGGGACATTAAGCCTGAAGTGTGGGATTTCTGTCTGCTCATAACGAGGTAAAGCCACACACATAATCTGACTGCCCTTCCAGCTGAGCACATTCCATTTTAAGACTCTAATCCTTTCTCTGAACACTTTCTTTTTTTATCTTTTAGTGCCCACTTTTTAGCCTTGAATCTGATTCATTTGTAAAAGCAGCACACTTTAAATATATATGACTGTATTTTGCTGAGATGATGGAATTTAAGTTTGATGAGAGCAGGTGAGGTAATGTTCTTTGATGCTCTTATATAATAATAGTAGGTGACAGGACTTTCCTTTTGCAGGATTTTTAACTCCTTTTCCATTTTAGTTTTATCAAATTGTGATCTAAAAAGTTAATTTATCCACTGTAAAAAAAAATGTCAGTGTTTTTTACAGGAAAAAACTGTAAAATCATGGCAGTTGACAAGTCCAACCATGAAAAAAGAAAATGATAGTTTAAGTAACGTTAAACTTTTTACACCAGTTATTTTTATAGATTTGTTTCTGTATAAAATCCATAATTATCTCGCTGAAAAAAATGAGCACCTTACTTTGTACTGCATGTAAATGTCCTATAATGTTTTAATAGTGACTGCATGTAATGTTTAAGGTTTTTGGTTGTAAATGTTCTAACCAACATCTAAACATTTTCCTATTTTCATAATTTGTCAACTACCGTAATATTCATGACTACAAGAGCCTTACACAACAAAATCTTGTAAAAGTTACAATTTTTAACAGCAGCCAGGCCCACCACCCACTAGAAAGCCTAAGATGGCGGCCAGGACCCCACGCCCTCTTGTGCGCTCTTGCTCCTGGGGATACCTGGTTGATCCTGCCAATAGCTTCCTCTTTGCAATCTCAAAGACTTCTTAAAGACGAGACAAGAAAAGAAGTACCTGGGGGGGTTATGTGCAATGTTTTGGGTATTTTGAAGAAATACTTAAACTTTTATAGTATCATAAATGTCATTATTCAATTTCTTTTTTGCCAGTAAAAATGTGTTAACCAAATGTATTTTATCATGATGAATTTTTCTAAACTTTTACTTTAAGTTGGATTTATTGTCATTAACTCAAAAAAAGAAACTTTACAGAAATATTTTAACCAAATTTAGTAAAAAAATTACTCTATAATTCGAATTCCTAGCGAACAAGTTAGGAGTTTTCACTATATAGTTTAATGCATTTAATTGTCTGATTATTACAGTCTGATTATTACTTATTTCAAAGTTTAATGGTTATAGTTTTACTGTAAAAAATTTTTATTTTATTTTACTGTGAAATTCTGATATATTTTTCAAATTAAAACTGTTAGGATGACAAGAAATGTGTTTTTACTGTAAAATATTAAACATTAAAAATATATTTAGCGTTGTTATTAAGTTAAAATCCTGGAAACCTCAGCTGCCAGTTTTTTACCGTAAAAATTAATGTATGTGTTTGTTAATTTTGTAGACTGACGTTGAAATTTTTATGGGATAAATTTGATGTGCCTACAGTAAAATTATGATACAAGGATACAATATAACAACAGCAATTTCTTTTAACCTCATATAATAAAAAGTTTTACTGAATATTTTACGTGCAAGGGATATTTTACAGAGTTACACTGTATGTAAAACCAGATAATGTATGTTATTAAGAATATTACCTAAAAAGAGCTGTAAAAAAGCAACAGTTTTGTTACCATAATAAAGCTTAAAGTAACACATTTTTACAGTGCAACTATGGCAACCACAGCTGCCAGTTCCTTTACCATTAATTACTCAAAATTTGTTTTACAGTGCAGACTGCAACTTAGGTGTCTATAATTAGAAACAAAATTATTAGGATAAAATTATGACAAAAAAAAAAAAAAACAATTAGTAAATGTTTGCATCTCACCATCACCAAGGGTGCAAGCCCCATGTAATCTCTTTGGGTGGTGTAGATCCTAATGATGCCGACGTCTTTGACATTCTCTGGCAACTCCAGGCGCCAAGAGATGCTATGACTCTCTGCCTGGTCTGAAATGTCTTTTGGTGAAAAGTCCAGCTGTAAAACCTCCAGGAGACCCCTGTTTGGAAGCAAAGGAGACAAATTATTTTTGCAAGTAAAATGAGATCCAGCTGAATTCAAGCTTAGTTCCAGCTGGTCTTCTGGGATTGTATTCATCCAAACACTAACTAGGGGCCTCCTTATGTGTTATTGCTCATTACCATCCTTTGAAAACAAAAAACAGCAAATGAGATTTCTGAAAACATGCTCAACCAAGTGAAATAAAACATCTTTCCCTACATAAGAAGTCACAACCTTGTACTGAATAAAGCAATAGTTGGATGGTTTTTAAGCATAATGTAAAATTCGTAAAGACTTTCAAAATGTCAAATGTTAATTTAAATGCATTGAGAAATAAATCACTTTGATTTTGTAAAAATTGAAAAAATGTATGCAAAAGAAGACAGTACCCAACATTTTCCCACACATCTATGGATGAAAAATCGTAAACATGGGGAGGCTGTTGAGACTCTGGTCGAGTATTCCGGTCAAGGGAATGTCACTGAACGGGCATGTGATGTTATTTGAAGCTGGATCGTACATAAGCATGCCTGTCTGTAAGAACAGATCAAAGGGAAGATGCAGCAGGGTTTAAATGGACCTGATACCCTTTGAAGAGAAGCGAAACTTTGCAAGAATGAGCCTACACAAACGGAGTTTGCAACAAGAGCATTACACACTAATGTTTGTGAACCTTCGTAAATGAGTCTGCTCTCTTAAGAAAATGGCCAAGGATTTCCACCTTTATAGAGGCTTTTTATGCAGTTTCTGTATACGGGGCATTCATGCAAGATTCAAAGCATCATAAATTGACAGACCATTCAGAGGTCAATGATACATTTTAGCTTTTGCATACGCCATTTGAATAAAATTCCAATTTTATATACTTTTTAATCACAGAGGACCTATTTTTTTTTTTTCCACTGGGGTCTGTGAGAAGAAAATACATTTTTCAGATCAAGTCAACACAAGTTAAAAAAGCTTCCTGTCAATGAAAGATAAAAGAAAATTGACAATATTATTGTTTATTAAAAAATAAGTAGCTGAGTTTTAAGTAAGTTGCAAACTCTTTCAGTAAATAAATACAGTGACTATGTTTGATTCTCATAATTAACTGACCAACCAAACATTAGACTTCATTTATGCATGTATTTCACACTGTTCCTGAAGTTCCTGAAAAAACAGCAGAATGACTCACACTTATTTATTCTTTCATTGTTTTTCCTTTTTTTAAATTAAAATAAAGGCTTGCATAGCCCCACTCCAGGTGTGTGAACTTTATACTCTGCATCCATCCCCTGGGGGAGTGGTGAGCTGCAGTCACAGCCATGCTCCAGAACACCCCACCCAATTCAACCTTTTATGCTGAGTGTCAAGCAGTGAGCCATTGGGTCCCAGTGTTAAAATCTTTCATAAGACAAAAACAAAGATTTGAACCCACAATCTCCTCGTCTCCGGCTGGATTCTCTAACACAAGACCTTTGAGCTTGTTTGCAATTATCATCTGATTACCATAGAAACAAGTCTGGCTAATTCCTACAGAAAGGCATGTGTCTGGGGAGCCGTGAGCCTAACACATCAAATGAAGACAGTAATCATTCCAAAAACAGAGAAGGAATAACACAATAAATTAAGGATTATCAGTTTATAATCTTGACATGTGATTGATCTATAAAATAATTTACCTTGATTTTATTCAACTATGCATGCAGTACTTGTTTCTGAACAGTTGAGTTTGGTCCGTCAAAATCATCAACTGACTCCACTAATCAACAGGCAGAGTTTTTAGGGAAGACTAGCAGATAAGGACGGAGGAAGATCGCAAGATACAAGAATGAAAAGCCGTACTTAATGACCCACTAGATTTGGATGAGAAAGTCTAAAGTGGCACATAGGTACATTGGAGTTGTTCAGGACACATGCGAGCTGAAAGACAGTGGTGAAATGTAGGTGTGACAGAGCAGTTCATGGTGGAGGTGGGTGATGCACTAAGGATCAGTTTAGAACTCCTTCTTTCTGTGGTGATGGATAGACTGACTGGCAAGAATCTCTGTGGATCGTTATGTTTGCAGATGGTGAGGATGGATATGATCAAGAATGAATCTGTAAGAACAAAGGAATAGCTTCTTGAGGTAAATTCAGGGAAGCAGATTAAAATGATTTGGACACATTGAAAAGATGTTGGTCAAAGGATGCTGAGGTGAGAGCTACCAGGAATTAAGACAAAAGGAAGACCAAAAAGGAGTAGCTTTGTGGATGTAGTGAAGGAGGACATGAGGCGATGTGTGTGAGGAGGATCCTTGGGATAAGGTTATATTGGGGTGAATGATTCCTAGAGGGAGCAGGCAAAACTTAAAGAAAAATATGTAACCCTTGTGCTATCCTACTTTAACATTGGGAGTGGGGTCATCTAGACCCCACAAGACAGTGCGGTAAACCTTTTTTCTTCAATGATATGTGATCTTCACTGGTGTCCATGGATTACATGAAATCCTCTACACCTTCATCCACCTTTGTCATGGTAGGAATAACATATCAATGTAAGGATCGGGTCATCTGGACACCATAGGATAGCACAAGGGGTAACAAAACTATATTTTCTTCTTTATAAAGCTTTTCTTTTATCTATTACTCAAAAAAATCCTAAACAGGTTTTAAATAAATTGAAATCTCTCAAACCTGAAATAAAGTGAACCTGAGTACCTTAATACTAATGCCTCTTTATCCAGAAATTCATCCATTATCACATTAAAGGACAGTGATGTGAGTGTATATGTCTGATTTATGTGTGTGTGTGTGTGTGCGCACGCATGTGTGTGTGCACGCGTGTGATTGCTCTGGCTGGGCTCGTATTTTGCGTGTGTCACCCCTTGTTGAAAGTAAGTAAAAATGAACACAACTTGGAAGAATATCTTTGGCTCCTAATCTGCATTTCTGAATGTGCAAGCTCTTAAGCCTGGATAACGTAGTCCTGATTATGGATGATTACAGCTATGTGGGTCGGATGGACAGCGGGTGGCGCGCATCTGTGTGGGTGGGAGGTTGCTGGGCGGAGGCGGCTGCTGCTGTGCGCCATCAGCATCCGCATCAGGCATTATTGATGTAATGAGTTTCTGTTCAAACAGACAGAGGATGTGTAAGAAAAATTTATATTTCGTAAAACAAAGGATGTGGTGGAGTGGTATTCCAGTAAATTACCACATTTGACTTTTAGAGTTTTTAAACTTCCAAAGAACTGAAGTAATCTGACAGTTTTAGCATTGTCATTCCCAAGATGTATGTATTCATCATTAATAATATATTTATTTTTCACTTATTGCGTGAAAAATCCCTTGTAAGTATAAATTTCCGTGAGGGAATCTTAACAAAAGGAGACATGAATTTTTAACAGGATAAAATGCACAGACAAAGGGATAATTGGGGCATTTTGCTGTGGGAAAAAGGAGTGCTGTGCTGTGATTGGCCATTCTTCCATAAGATGCAGTGGGTAATTGTAAATTACAAACAAAACTGGATTATTATAATCCAGTTTGCACGTTGCTTTTGTCACAGGCCCTTTAAGGCCCAAATGTTTAGTTAATTTCAAATTAAAAACAGATATAATCTAGTCATGCCAATGATTGCTTTATGTCATACTAAATTAGTTTTTTTTTAAGATTTTCTGTATTTTAGAAATTTGTTTTCCTCTCAATGGTGGAAAGTTTTTACATATATTCTGCTCCACATCTGGGGAAAAATGCATGTTTGAGAAATACAGAGCACATGGCTGGGTGTGGGTATCAGCTTTAGGAAGTTTTTTGTTGGTAAGGAGATGCAGGTCAGGCTGGAAAAATTACTTCATGATGCACCTTGATGCTGATTACTTTGGCTAAAGGTTTGTGGAAGTAAGTAGGGGTGGGGTTGGGGTAGTTGGAGGGAAGCTATTTAAATAATGCTGTTGGAAAAAAAACTTATTTGTGACAAAAAAAACTACAGTTGGTGGGCCACAAGCTGATGCATCCACTTGTAGACAAATAGATCCATGTTCGTCTTCGTTTTCCTCGTCTGAGCTGGAATCTGGCTCAAAACTGTAAGATATAATGGATTGGATTTTTCTGCGCTTTTCAAGTTAATCAAAGCGCTTACAATGTATGTCCATTATTCTTCACTCCTCATTTACACTTGGTGATGGTAAGTTACTGATGTAGCCACAGCTGCCCTGGGGTAGACGTACGGGGGCGTTGCTGCCAGTTCATGCCTATGGCCCCTCTGACCATCACCGGTACATTCATACTACTTCCCACACCAGTGGTGAAACACTGAAGGCTTGGAGGGTGAAGTGTCTGCGCAAGGACAAAACAGCACTTGACTGGGAGAAGTGGGGATCGAACCACCGATCCTTCGATCATTGGCAGACCTACTCAACCACCTGAGTGACGGCTGCATGCCCCAATATTGTTCGCCATTTTTTGTTGAACCGGTATTGTTAGGTTGAGGGTGTGTGAGGGGCTATAAGCTATCAGAACTGAGTGTAAACTGATAGGTGATGGAAGGTGGGGGTGGGCTGGATCTGCACCAACAGTCCTGCCTACAACTCAGAGGCAAATTTCTAATGAAATACTGCCACTCCAGACATTTCTTTGGGCAAAAAAAATGTCATAATCATAATTAAAAGACCGCTGGGAATGCTTTTTGAATAGATCAAAAGATGAATGAAAAGGGACTTTAAAAGGCCTTTATAATGCCTTTCTTATGCCTCTCATAGTAAACCATATCCATATACTGTATATGATAACATATTACCTCTGGCACACTGCAGAGCGACATTTTTATAAAATGTGTTATTTTTCAGGAGCCTACTTCTTAGCCGGAAGTAAGAGAACTCGATCTCTGAGGCACCACCTTTCGCTCCTTGTGGGTGCTGCCCATTTAATGATGTCAACATAGAGCAGGCCTCTGCAGCGTGTCTACGTTTAACCCAGGTAAACATACAACATTCAAACTTTTGCAAAGATGGATGTAAATATTATGGAGCCTTACAGAACGTAACAAAGGATTTGGCGGGTGTGTGCTCCTCAGGGCGGTGCGGGCAGTGCTGAATCTTTGTGATAGGGGCGGTTATCACTTATCAACTTCACAATATGAGAACCTCTAGGTTTTCATGAATTGGGAGGTGTCAGGTATTGAATTTGCTGGACCTAAAAGCAGACAGGGGCTTGGTTGGAAGTTATGTAGTTTATTAAATGTAGAAATAAAGGACTGGGTGGCAGTGTTCATGGATTGTGGATCAGGTGAAGCAGCAAACTGGCAGGAGGACAGTTGGTCCGTCCACATTGTAGCAAGTTCTTGCATCGACACACTACCATGTACTTACTTTCTTGTTTTCCAGCTTTTTTTGTCATTGCCATTCTTGTGTTTCTGCTCTTTTGGTTTTTGCTTTACCACTTGTAATACTAGGGCCCATTTGCTCTTTTTATTTCACTTTTGCACTTTGAACTAAGAATGTACCACAGTAAATCAAAGCATTTGAAAAAACAAAGCCTAAAGCTGATCAAAGCAACAGTGTGGATTTGTATTTTGTCCCCACATAGATATAAGTTTGCAGGAAAAATGAATAAAAAAAAAAAAGAAAATTACTAAAGCTTTTAAATATGATTGAACAGTTTAGGTTCAGTTTGGTCTAATCCAGCATTAATCCATTTGCTTCAATTGTAGTGAAACAGACATTAACAAAATATAGGGTTTTGGCTTCAGTCACCTAGATGCTGTTTAATAGAACATTTTTATAAATTTGATTGTTTTTCATTAAGTACTCTAAAGGGTTTATTTTACTATACATATGGAATTTCATAAAACATTTGTGTATGTATTAAAATAATAATCCAATACAATAATATTAAATGAGCAAATGTCCTAAACCTTTAGACATTTTAGAAAATATGCATTTAAAAGTTTAACCATAGACTTAAAATAATCCTATGTTTAAAAAAAATGGAATTCTAGTCTCGTTGGCTTGTAATTTGTATTTTATCCCATTTTGCCTATTAGTTTGAGGTTTATTTTCATACTGACAAAATGTTAGAGTAAAATTTGTCCATTCATGCAGGGATGTACAGTACCTGCCATCAAACTATTCACAGACAAATAAAGGTAAGCGTAGAATGAGCCTAAAAAAAGTCTTCTAGCCTTTGTAAAATACCTGACAGCCATTTGACCTACATCATTGCAACGTACCAATTTAACCCATTCAGTGTTTTTATTGGTTTAACAACAAATGTTAAAATGTACTCGATGGCTAACTTAATATGTTTCACAATTGTGAATTAGTCCCCATTACCTCCTAATGTCAAATTTTACAACAGTAATACAGACAGTCTGGTTGCAATAATTAAAGTCACTACTGTGATCAAATGTATTATTAAAAGTGAATTTTTATAAATCTCCTTGTTTTATTTACTAACTAAAGTGAAAACTGGACTTGGTGGTCCCTAAATCCTTGGTGCTCTCATTACCCATTTTTCCAACCATCAGTAATGTCCAGTAAAAATTACAATTATGGAGCCAAATAATAGTTTTTTTTCAGTCCGATATAGAAAAAAGTAACCTGACCGCCAACACTTTCCACAATAATCATCCTGAAGTAGATCAATTGTATGCATACTGACTACATGGCCCTTTGTAAGGCAAATTCAACAGAGATGAATTAAGGAATGGTTAAAATAAATCATAAATGGAGCTAACCTATTTTTCGTTGCATCTTTTTTTGCAGCACATTGTGCCCATGCCTTGTCTCTGCGGTGCACATACCTTTTTGCAGAGACTGATGCCTTCCTGTGGCAAACAACAGAGACGTTGTTGGGGGTGGCTCCTCTGCCTGGCTCCACCACAACGTCCCACAGCGTTGGGTCACTGGGCCGAGCTGCACTGAAGGACAGCCCACTTTTTACCGCCGCCCTGCAGGATGCACAAGTTCGGATAAAACATTAAGATTTATTAGTGAGCGCTTTTGGTTCAGTTTGTGTTTGACAAGAGTTTTACAGCACAAAGTTGAATCATTTGAAGAAAAAGAAAATCTATTTGCATCTGTTCCACGCATCCTGCTTTGGAGGAATTGGGTTGCCTGAGAGGGTTTTTCACGGTTACACAGAGGGGTCAAAGCCAGACAGACAGATGCAGCACAGGTTGTTTGCCATCTGAAAATCAGCAGCCGTATTTAATTTACATTAGCTGTGGGGAGGGCTGGAAATCAGGTAATCAGATCCCAGACACCCATTTAACTGGCAGGAAAGATAGGTCACCAATTATACCTAATCTGATTGCAGCAGACGTCATATCCCAGACTTTAACTGCCCCTTTGAGAGGAGAAAACATTTGAAGTACAAACTTATAGATCGACTTAAAATATAAGCTGTTTTTTATGTAGCAGATATTTAAATAGTCATTCTTGACTCCATTAACTTGTGCACATTTGTTGTTAGGGTCCTCATGAAGAGCTTTAGGATCTCCGTGTATTGAAACAAGGGAGGTAAAACAACCTGAAGTGATGGAACGAACAATCTGTCTCTATTATGACAACATCATGACTCATTCAGACAGCTAAAGAACAAGGGATTGAAAGAAGGAAATGCGTATAAGCACAGATCCATTCATGCTGGGTTAATGGCCAGCAGCAGTTTGCATCTCATTACATCAAATGTAAAATGAAAACACACATCTTTAATATAAAAAGTACTGATTTGCAATCAAATTTCATTCTGAATAATTGATTACCTCTGAGACTGAGGTCACTATGAAAGTCAGTCCAAATATGACGCCTGCGATGCAAGAATTTGCTGCACTTCAGTTTTGTCTTTGAAGAAAACTGACAGGATAGAGATGTGGGCATATGCAGAAACCGCTTGATCAAACCTCTTATTGCCAAAGGCAAAATCTTGGCATGTTTTATTTAGCAGTTTAAAAAAATGCTTGAAGGCATCAATATCAAAGCAGAAAAAATCATGGATTGGAATACAAATCACAATTTACAAAAATAAAAAAGAATTCAGCTTTATTTAACCTGACATAAATATTTTTCTAAAATTTCCAGTATTTTTTTATTTTTTCCAACATTCGATAAATCACGTTCTCAGCTTGTCCAGCTCAGCATCACAGTGACAGCTGAACCTGATGACCATTCTTCCCAGAGGCGCAGGTCACTTCAGCAGCTCACTATTGACGGTTGTAAAGCAGTGACTTAATGCCAGGATCTTCCTGGATCACTGAGCTTTTTGTCCTGCTGGCCGACACGAGCCTTCCTGCAGCGAAACCTCATTCCGGCCACTTCTGTAAAGCTCTTTGTCTTTGTCAGTCCCCATCCAGAGTTCATGACCATGAAAGGGGGAGCCGAGAGGACAGTGACCCTTAAACTAAACAACTCCTCACTGCTTTTACCAAACCTAATCCAGGTTTTCGCCTAAAATAGTGATCAGTCTAATTGTAAATCAATAAAAGATGCAGAAGCTGCTAGTGTGTCGAATTCAAAAAGCCCAAACACACACACCTAAACACACACGAAAACATTTACAGGATTAACCTTTTGATTTGTGTTCCGTCAAGGCCGCAGATTATCTGGCCTAACCCCGCTGCAGTGGACTCAGAGACTGGCCAAAAAGAGAAGTAAAGCTGGGATTTCTCTGAGGAGGCATAAATCATTTTGCTGAGCTCTTCAGAGCTACCCATTCACTCGAACCTAATTGCTGCACTCTTCTTGTCCAATCTTACACTGGTGGCAGCAGTAGGTCAGAAATCCAGGGACTGAAATAACTGACCCGACCAGAGAAGCCCTCTGAGTTGCAATCAGTAGGAAAAAATTTGGGTAACTTCAGGTAAACATGCAGCAAATCCGTACAGCTGCAGATGTTGAAGGGTTAGCATCTCTCTACCAACTCCTATCCCCTTACTTTTTACTGTTTTCCCACATCGACATCCAGGTCAGTGGGTCTCTGTCCTCGTTTGTGTGCAGGACGTTTTTTGTTTTAGTTGTATAACTTTAGTCTGTTATAAAAGAACAGCTCCAGGATGATGTTGACAGTAAGGAAAGTCTTTGCCTCCTTTATTAATTTATCCATGTCACTATTTCTTAATGGCCTTACAGCAGGTTTTTCCATAGCAATTCTGACTACCAGAAATGCAGTGTCAAAATATCTGAGGCAGTCTCTGTGTGCTTGGAACACAACAAAAGGACACAGCTGCACAAAATTAATATCATAACCAGGGAGTCGATTTTTGTTTTTGCCGGTACTATAGCAAGTTTCATCAACATACATTTTTTAATAGTAGTAAATACAGATTGGGTGTGTAATGATTACTGAATTCATTGATTTATCCAAACCAATTTCATCTGTCTGATTCAAAATGTTAACTGAATCAAACTATACAGCATGCAGTACTTGTTTCTGAATAGTTGAGTTTGGTCCGTCAAAATCATCAACTGACTCCACTAATCAACAGGCAGAGTTTTTAGGGAAGTCTAGCAGATAAGGACGGAGGAAGATCACAAGAACCAAGGATGAAAAGCCGTACTTAATGACCCACTAGATTTGGATGAGAAAGTCTGAAGTGGCACATAGGTACATTGGAGTTGTTCAGGACACATGCAAGCTGAAAGACAGTGGTGAAATGTAGGTGTGACAGAGCAGTTCATGGTGGTTCATGGTGGGTGATGCATTAAGGATCAGTTTAGAACTCCTTCTTCTTCTGTGGTGATGGATAGACTGACTGGCAAAAAATACACCCAATAATATAATTTCTTACATGTAAAACAAAAGAAAAATCCAAAACATTTGAAAGAATCATACCTGGAGAGTTAAAATGAAGTGAAAAATTAAACTAATCAAAGCCAAAAACTTGCTGGCCTCCTACTTTAGATGCTCACCACCTGCTCCTAAATATACTCATATCTTTTTTATGATTTTCCTCCTGATGTTAAGTGAATTTAGCAACACAATTTCAATCACACTATTTGAGGAAAAAACGTTTTCAAATCTGTAAAAAGTTCCTGAAGCCCTTATTGAGCCTCTGTATTAAACATAATAGAGTGTTAACATCAATATCACATTAAAGATAAACAAAGAGCTGGCCCAGATTTCTGCTTCCCGGTTCATTGTGTATCTTAACTAAACTTTGGACAAAATAGTCAATAACACAGGTATTTAATTGTTGTATTACAAAAATAAAAAATTAGAATGTGCAACATAATCGTATTCTTAATTTTCAAAAACACCATCCTTAAATTAGGTCAACTTTGAAGGTTTGATTAAAATTGGATAAATGAAATAAAATGAGTATTTTAAATTCAATTAAACATTTATCCGTGTGATCCTTTTAGAAAGTTGTGATATTTTGAATTTAAGACATGTGACTTTAATTATTTAAAAATTATTGCATTCAGATTTCAGTGTACTCAGTATTCAAATGTTTTTAATATTCAATAATCTCTCAAATTACCAAGTGCTGTGTGGGAAAAAACAGCACTAGAAGAAAAAAAACAGATGGAACTGTTTGTTTTACTGTGACAGGACTGCTTTTATATTGAGTTCACTTTTACCCAGAGGAGTTAGGAAGATTAGTTATTTGTTTTCCTGCTCCATTAAACAGATGCATTATTTATGAAGTCAAATAACCAAAGAACCCTGTCGAAATGTTCGTGGGATGTTGAGATATGAAAACCAGTGAATCATTTGCCAATTATTTCCCTGTTTATGGAAGAGTGCTCTCCATAACTTCCCTACCAACAGCAAGGCTGAAGCAGACAGGAAATGTCAGAAATTTATTAAGCCAGTGGAACTGGCAGACAACACAAGTCATTTGGCACTCATGCATTTTATTGCATGGCCTTGATGGTGAGCCCCATCAGTATTCAAGTGCCTTAAGTAATCGTTTAAATGCATGGAGCTCATCCCTCATGAATATGTTAAAATATGCTATGCTTGGTTACTTATACGTCACATGTTCCAGAAACAATCAATTTTCATGTAATTCCAGTTAAACGTTTGTCTCTGCAAGCTTAGTTACAGACACCAAAGATTATTATGCTTTCTGAAAATTGTCAAAACCCTCTTTTAGTCTGTTGGTTCGTGGTTTAAATGTTTTATTTAATTGCTCCAGCTGCACAAAAAAATCTACATCATACTTAAAATGACAAATTCAAATATTTTCTCATAGACTTTTAGAAATTAGAAGATGTCATAATCCTACTTTGAAAAATGAGAAAACAAATAATTTTGGACTTTTTTTGAAAAGAAACTTGCCTTGAAGGGCCTATACCAGTGTTTTTCAACCAGTGTGCCGCGGCACACTAGTGTGCCGTGGGAGATGGTCAAGTGTGCCGTGGGAAATTGCCCTCATTAACTGATCATCTAGAAATATTTACCATCTCCAGGAAATCAGCTCTTTGTTCATCCAAACAGGCCCTGATAAAACACTGAGAAGTTAAGGATATGAAATATCATAAAAATATTTTTTCTTTGTATTTATATGATTCTATTAAAGACACTTTAATAAGAACGACGGTCCCTCGCGGTACAGTTATAGCTGCAGCTTTAACGGTGTAAGGAAAAGTCCCGCCCCTTTAACTGTCTCCACCAATCATTCTTGAAGGCTTAATCACATGTCATCAGTCTGACCAATCAGAAGTGGTTGAAGTATTCACTTCCTTGTTTCGATTTAATGCAAAAAAGTATCTGTTCTAAGAAAAATACCAGCTAAAGCTCGTCTTTAGCGGTGTAGCTTTCAACAGAATCTGTTATCAAACTGTGGAACAAGTGAACAAAACCATGAAGCTCAAAGACGCGGGTCTTTCCGCGGTCACCGGATTATCGGCACTACATCTCCCATGATGCATTAAAGTGACTGTTTTAGCGGACAATGAGTCTCTCCTCTTAACGTCTTAAAACAACGAACACACATCAAACAGTTTTTGAATCTTTTGACTTAATTTTTAATACATCTTTTAGAAAAAAAACAGCTGCAGCTTCCAGCTTTTTCTGCAACAATTATCACAAAAATGCATGTGAGATTACAGAGGGGCTGTAGATCAATACAGACTATGAGCTTGTTCTTTTTTTTTATTTATCTATTTTTTGGGATGCTGGTGTGCCGCGGGATTTTTGTCAAGGTTCAAGTGTGCCGTGGCTCAAAAAAGGTTGAAAAACACTGGCCTATACCATGCTTTTCTTAAGCCTTTCAGAGTAAACTATATCCAGTTATATGATAATATATTACCTTTGGCACACTAAAGAACGATTTTTTTCAATGAAATATGAGTTATTTTCGCAGTGAATTTTTCTACCAAAAATTTAAATGCTTCGATCTCCAAGGCAACACCTTGGGATCCTTGTGGGTGCCGCCCATTTCATGACATCAACCTGGAGTCGGCCTCAGCAGCGTGTCTGCGTTTAGCCCAAAAATGGCTGTGCATGTTGTGCATATAAAAGGAAAGTAGCCGCAAGCCTTGTGGAAAAAGTGTGTGTGTGGGGGGGGGGTTTGGCCTGGGGGCGGTGCTGACAGCGCAGACTCTTCCTGGAAGGGGCGGTTCCCCACATATACCCAATTTGAGAACCTCCTCATTTTCGTGGTTTTGGGTGGTCAGAGCGCAGGTTTTTACAGGAATACTCAGAAGTGCTTGAATTTATCAAAATACAGCCTTGAGGTTGTTTTTTTGTGAGAAATAAACATAATATTACTTCTAAAAGCTTCAAAAGTTGATTTAGCAAGATAGAGGCCCTTAAAGAGATCAAGAAAAACTTCATCCCCTAACCAGCTTGACTTTTAAAAGGCTAAAAGACAGGACTTACAGCACAAACTAAAAACTTTAAGGTAGATAGAGTTAACATTCTTTATCTGATTCAAAGATCATTAAGGCCTGCACCTTTCATCTTTAGAGCTCCTTTTAATGTTAATGCGGTTTTTAATGAAAATCCAAAAACGTTTGTCGTTTTAGGGACATCATTTCTGCAGAGCAGCAGTAGTTTATCAGAAATGTGCCTCTGACTTGTGAGCAGGGCTGTTGGCGTAGAGAAACCCCGCCCCCACTTTCTGTCACCCATCTGTTTACACCTTCTCCTTCTAGCCTATAGCCCCTAACAACCCCAACCTAACTTTACAGATTCAACAAAAATGGTCAGCACTATTGGAGCTATCCAGCCAAACAGTTTAAAGCCAGGTGCCAGCTCGAACAAGGAAAACAAAGACGTACATGGGTCTATTTGTCTGCAAGTGGATGCATTTGAATAGAGCGAAGCAGTGAGCTCGTGGCCCGCCAATTGTAGCTGCTACATCACAAATATTTTTTCCAACCGCATTTATTTTTCGTCTGCTCCTGATTCACAACAAATTGAATAGACAAAAACTCAGAAATACACATTTGAGCTAATTTTTTTTTTTATATTTTTCCTCAATCATGAGAAAAATACTACAAGAATGTGTTAAAAACACAATTTTCTTTGGACTGGGTCTCTAAATGTAAGTGTTTAAAAATGGCAATTTATAGTTTGTTTTCTTTGTTTTAACATTGCTCTTTTGAAAGTAAACCAATCCACCTTGACAATGTAAATTAGTTATATTAAATTAAGCACTGACCCGTGCTAGTAAAACGAAAAGGCAAACGACAAAACAGCATTTCCTCCAAGGTTTGACCATTTATAGAAAAGTGCCTCCCCCTCCGTTCTATCTCACATCTGCCTATGGCATTTTTTTTTTACAAATCTTTCCCATTTTTTCCTGCTTCATATTCATGCTGTAGGCCTTTTTAAATCTGATATGCACACAGTTTCTATCTTTATGACCCCTTTTAGCTCACTAAATAGCCTGTTTGCATTCACACTGTAAGGGTGCTGCTCCAGCAATAAATTTATGCTTCATCTAGAAAGTGCAAAAATCATCTGAAAACTGATACAAGCCAGATTATTTAAGGAAAAGTGCCTTCTTATGGACCAAATTGCCTTTTATGTTTATGTGTGCTAACACTATTTTGAAGTTGCTTTATAAAACATCTGCAGCAGCTTCTCCAAGTTTAGGCAAAAATGTTGTCAGATACACAAGTTACTTGTGATTTTTTAAGATAATAAAATAATTGCTCATTTGATTATTTTTAAGACAATTTGTTTTAGTACTGGTTCTATTTTCTTTTCTATATTGTTCAGCAATGTGCGCGCAAGACAGGCTCCAAAAAAAGAACAAAACTGCTCACCTGAGTGTAAAATTTTCCAACGTAGATGTACTGGTCAAGAAAATGTAGAAAGTTGCCACATCTGTGGCTTTCAGAGGCTTGGAGGATGTTTGGATCACAACAGAACCTCCCAACCTCAGTCGGAGAAAAGTGGGGTTTCCTCCTGGAGCTTTGAGCAGAGTGACACTTCCAATCCGCCTCATGGGCGTCCCAGACCCCCCAGAGTCTCTGCTTCTTCCCACTCCAACTCGCTGTAGGCTGTCCTGGGGCGCGCACTGACCCGTTGGGTCTCTTCTGCTCTGAAAGTAGACTTCAACTAGTGTCTCCTGAAGCCCCTTAACTCCTTCAGTTCGTCCTGCTTCCCTGCTGGAGCTTCCAGATCTGCTGGCTGAGTTGAACCAGGAGGGCTCCAGCTTCAGCTGCGCCACGCAGAATCCGCCTGGAAATAGCAAGCAAGCCCCACGGACTTCCTTTGTCTCCCAGAAGGCGTAGGCTGTCACACAGTGAGCTCTTTCCTTGGCGCTGGACCCACCATTTTTCATCTCATCATCTCCTTTAGAGCCTGCTGCTCCTTCCCCAACAGAGATGTTGCTTTCTGAGGGCATATGGAAGAGAATCTTAACAAGAGGGGACGAGGAGCGGACCTGGCGGGCCAAAATGACAGGAATGATTCTGCGTCCGCTCAGGAGCAGCTCCGCGGGTATGGACGCATCTACGGCGAGAGGGCCGTAAGAAGCCTTGATGGTTGGCTGGATGACTTTAGCTTCTGGGCTGGTGATGAGAAAAGTCTGAGTTTGTGCTTTTAGACTGGAGTTTCCAGACAACTCTCCACCCTCCTGTCTGAGGAACACATGATCCACGTTGAGGACCTGGAAGTTGATGACGGGATAAACTGGAGATGGAATGGAGAAGATCCCAGAGTCACCTGGATGTTTCTGGCCTTCAGCAGCTGAAAAAGAAAAAAAATACAAAGAAAAGATGAAAAAGATCTGCACCATCGCATTATCATTCTTATTTTACCATTAATGTTTCACTTTTAAGGATCACAGTACATTTTTTAAAGATGCATGTAAAAACATTGTATTTGTCCTTCTCTGGCTTCTCTTCCTACTAGCTCTATGAATTATAATGTCAGAATTGGTAAATGCAGCCCCTGAGTGCTGGAAAGACCCTCTTGTAAAGTCAGCAAAATAACCCTCCCATCAGAATGCAGGATTTAACAGATCCCTCTTCCTGCTGCCAAAGGAACCTGGTAATTTGCCCTCCTTCAGGTTGAAGTGCATCAGTATTAATATGTGAATGTGTCTTTGCTGCACCTCAGAGAAATACCCCATCTGCGTGGCTGCACCATTAACCAAAGCTAAATCTCACTTTCTCCCAAATGGTCTGAGATGTGATTTATCATTCTTTTCTGATTTCAAGTCTGTATTTCACAAGCGCATCTGGAAATAAAATGTCCTCCTGGATGATGAAAAAAACCGCAACAGAAGTTCCTTTTAAAAAGTAAAGTAAACCATTGACGCCTATGCACCGTTACCTTAAGTTAGCATCTCACGGATGAACGTGATGATGGAATTGCATTGTGGAACATAAAATATATCTGTTTGTTAAGTCATTTGGTTATAATATCTGACAATTCAGATTAAATGTAATTTGAAACAAAAGTGGACTGTAATCTATTATTCTCTTTCTTTGGTCATCTGTTTTCCTGAGGTTATCTGATTATTTTCCTAGAATTTTCACTGTGTTGCTCTCCTTGGTACACAATTGGTCTCTCATACCGCTTATCTTTACTTAAGAGGTTTTGGAAAAGTCCTGAAATTCAGCTTTTGGGGAAAATAAAGTCAATAAGAACAAAACTAAAACACAACAACAACAAAAAAATATATACAGTTGAACCAAAAACTATAATGTCTTATGGATGTTGGCTTCCGAATACGTGAATATTAATCACATCGTTTGATGTTCATCTTACATTAAATTCTGTTTGGTTCTTTATAGTTTGACAAGTTGTGTTGACTTGAGGTTAATTATCTCCTGCGCTTTTCTTTTTTTAAGATCAAAACTAACACAGAACAGCCCGGGGTATTGGTTCACTCTGACCCGAGGCTCCAAATTTTTCTAACACTGATGAGCACCTCTGTCTGCCAGTGGATGCAAAATGTTTTAATCAGATGATAATTTGGCAAGCTCCACGTGGATTCACAGATGTAACTTCGGCAGCAAAAGAAAATGAATAACTTTGCTGCGTTTCTGAACAGGAGAATGACGGAAACTCAACTAAAGAGGTTGTTTTTTTGGTTTTTTTGGACACGTGGCAGACATATCTGTGACTGGGATGGAAGATAAGGCCGCCATGCATATTCATGGTCCTTAAGAAGAGAGCATATCAAAGGCTGAGCCCTATTACTTAGACACGCACTGGGAGCCCAGCTGAGTCCCTCACACACACAAACACACAAGTGCATGATGAGAAATGGCCACGCAGATATCATGCATAGATATAAACCCAGCCAATCTCAGAGAGTGGTCTTCTGCACGATAGCGCTATCACACACAGACAGCCCGCTCACAGTGGCTTCAGAGCTCCCCAGTGCAGGTTATCTTTAAACAACCAGAGAAACAGCTGCACGACCTCAGCTTCAGGCCTATTTAATCCCACAGATGAAGCCTCACGATGCCCACTGGAGAGCCTGATGTCTCTTTCAATTGAATCGAAGGAGAGCAAAATGAGGTGAAGCTGTGGCTTGTAACCACAATCCATACAAAATATGAATTCCTATCATTGCAGTGTTATGAAGCACTTGAATAAAGGTTCCCCAAGTCTGACGGTTTTCTGCAGTAACATTCTAAAATGTATAAATCATATTATTTCACTGCACAGCTGTGCATTATTGCAATAGTTAGTGCATGGATCAAATAAAAAAAGTTCGTTTTTTTGAGCTGCTTCCCCGTCTGCTGCAACATAAACGACTGTCTTCTGACAGCAAACGGAGGAAAACTTTTTTTTAATCTTAAGTAACCAGAATCCTCACCTTTTAAACCCGTTAAAAGGGCTGCGACTGGAAATACAGAACTGAGGAAAAAGTTGAGCATCATTTTGGCTGACTTGCACGTTGTGGTCGTTGTTTCCATGCGCACCGAAATGTGCGCACAAGCTTGTCAGAGCGCGCAAGTCATTCCATCACTGGGTCCGCAAAAGTGACTTTTCCTGACTGCAGAAGGTGAAGAGCAAAAAAAAAAAAAACAACAACAAAACAGATTGAATTTGCCTCCGAAATATTCCACCTGCTGCACGTGCAACAGTTCTACATGTGTGACGTCCCGTTTCTTCCAAATGATCTATATGTTTTCGTCCTGCGGGAGTCCAGCTGTTTCCAGCATCAGACTCTTCCTGTGACAGAACTCAGTAAACATGTGCGTCGATCAGATTAGGAGAGCCCACGTGGGTATAATCGCCGGTACAGGGGGAGAGCCTGCGGCAAATTAAATGCACTGAAGGTTAAAGATCATATATATATATATATATATATATATATATATATATATATATATATATATATATATATATATATATATATATATATATATATATATACATTTAAAAAATTAATTTTCAAACTTCATCTTTTCTTTTGCCAATGAAAATTATTTTTATTTGAATGAAACACAGAAATAGTCCAACCAAAGAGGAAGGTTTTTACCAACCCCAAAATATACAAAAGTTATACAACAGACAGTCCATAGAATGAGCTGTTGCCAAAACGGCATTTGCATATCTGGTTTAGGAAAGAAATAAAACAGTTTTGAAACAGAAGGAGCACCAATAAATTAAGAAATAACAAATTATTGTGTTATTTTGAACAAATCTTTCTATCCATCTGCAGTAAACATAAAAACAGCAGCTTCACCAGACCGCTCCTTCCTGGACCTTCTCTGTGCTACTTACTGAAATTTTTCAGGAATGTTCTTTATAGTGGTTTTATAACTATTCTATTCTTCTACTGAAATAGATTTTGCTCCAAAATTACATTTAATATTTGAACTATTGGAACAGTTGAAGTCGTTATTTTAAAAAAAAAAACTGTTGTTTTCTTGCTTCGTTTGATGATTATTGTACTTTTTTCCATGACCCCAGAGACAACAGCTATTAATTTGAGCTTTATGAATAAACCAAACAAAATTAACTTTGCTTAATCAATCAGACAAATACATGCTATCATTACTTGAGTAACTTCATTTTAAAGCAAGCAGCATTTCCTTGAGGAAAATGTTTGAGGACTTCCTTGTTTTTCCAGCTCTAGTCTTGGACAGTGTCAGTTCATATTTACTGCGTCGGATGAAGCAGATGCATGCTGTCACCTGATCTTTGCAGTATGTAAACGTTTGGCCCCAGGGCCAAAGGCATCATAAAGTGTTCATTTAAATGTTACAGTCTTGCATAAGTTGTGATGGATTACTAAAAGGTTTGTCATTTTTTTAACAGCTTGAGACTTCCAAACACGGACATGTCCATATTCACTTTATCTGAGGTTATTAGACTCAAAGTAAATTAGTGAAAATGTTTTCCTGCTCTGCTGCAAGCCCATATTTAATTTCTCATCACTCTGGCTAATTTAGACTTTTTTTTCCCCCCTCCTTCTCTCATTCGATATGTTTTTGCCACATCTGCCAGACAGTCATTTTAATGAGCAGACATTTTAACGCCATTGTGAGTTCAAAGCGTGACGGTGAGGCGGCTCATCGACGTGAATCCACACAAGCAATGAGCCTCTACACCACACAGTTCTGCTTACGGGATGATTCTGTCCGTCTGCTTCTGCACAGAAACATCAAACTGAGGGCTGTTCTGGGATTTGCACTGCACATTGGAAAATATAATAGACTTGGGCAGAAAATTTTTTTCTACCCACCTCTCAGCTCTCAAACAGCCCCCACAATACATTTTTTTAAGTAACCTATTTACATAATTTCCCAACTGAAGCCAATGTGGCTCTTTCATTGCAACAGCAGCAGGTGATGGTACTAAAACCAAAGGTATAAAAATTTTACATATGACTGCAAAAGCTAAATGGAAAAAGTATTTAACAAGTCAATAAAATACTTCCTCTGTTTCATTTCAGACTGGCTTATGGTACTGTATACACTGCTGTAGTGCTCTGTGCCAAAGTACTACATGGCCTGCTTTTTTTAAGCCACTGAGTTTTAATTTAAACAGTTTTCTGTGTTTTTTGGCTTGAAGTGACTATTAAAGCTGACAGTGGCAGAAGCCACTGACAACTGTGTCTGGGAACGTCTCCAGATCTCAGTTGCTGCTCCAGAAAGGCAACCTGCTGCCGGTGTTTGACATGACAGAGGGGTGCTTGGATTCTCTTAATGTGGCTCTGACTGCTAGCAGGTGGCTTAGGGTTTTTTTTTTCATAGGTCATTTTATGTGGAGCCACATTGCTCAAGAGCTTAAATCCTGTAAATATTTCTGAAATTGAATTGAAATCTGTGCCAGATTAACAGATTAACAGCAGGATAAATTACCTCTGTGCCCTCTGGTCAAAGCCAAAGCTCAATTGGAGGGTTAGAAAATATACTGTATAATTTGTTATGAATTTTCAGTAAACAGTTTGGACAAATGTTGTGTTTGTAGGACTCCTTAATTTAGTAGTGAATGGTCTTCTTATTTCATTTATTGCTTCAGCCCATAGGGGGCATCAACATGCAATCATCAGTGATCAGTGAAAACAATCTCTTTTTGCAAACCTGTTTTTATTCAAACACAGCTACAGGGGTCCATGGGGACGTATTCTGCACCTCATTTTCCACAAAATCTGTGTTATATATTTGAATGCCTCCTGCAACAGCCTAGCAACCTGACCAGGGTGTAACGCACCTTTGCCCAACAGTGGCTGGGATAGGCTCCAGCAACCTGGTTACCCCAAAAATATGTAGGGAGTTAAGAAAATGGTTGGATGGATTTCTAAATATATATTTTAAACTCTTAACTGAAGTCACATTTTTATCAATTTCCTCTATTTTGATAGCTTTATTTCATCATTTGCTGTCACTAAGCTTTTCCCTCTCAATTGTGAGCAGCAAAAGCGGGCAGTGACAACGGTATAAAGATTCCCAACACTTGGAAGAGGTTTTCTAGTTTGCATGGACCTACAGGAGGCCTGTCCCATCATCATTCCTGTGAGAGGTGGGGTGACACTCCTGGTTCAAATCCCAGGTTGACACCTTTCTGTGTGGAGTTTGTATGTTCTCCATGTGCATATGTGGGTTTTCTCTACTGCCTACAGTCCAAAAACATGATTCATGGTTGTGACATTCCCCTCTCAGAGTGGAGGGTAGTTTATTACAAGTTGGTAACTCTAAGTGGTCCCTAGGCATGGATTTGAATGTTTGCAGGGATCCACCGTGATTGAGAGTTTAGAAAATGGATGTGTAGATGTTTTCAAAGCCAAAATTAGAATACATTGTTTAAAAATTGTTTAAGTATCTCCACATGAAGATTGCACCAACAAGCAATCCTTTGGCTTCCAGGTTTAAACTTATTTAATACCAAAGGTAAGTGAAGTACGGAGCAGTTCACCATGCAACCACTAGAGGGTATTTTACACAATGACATCCTTCACCATTTGCTCCCGGATAAAATGGTTCAACCTCACTAAGCAAAATACACACACTTACAGTCTGAATCTCAAAAAACATTTAACATTTGTGGTTAGATTCTACCTCTGTTGCAGCATCAAGAGCAAAGTGTGCAGTTTATCGCGTGACGTTCAAATCTTTCACTTTTCCAAGAGTCTTTTGTTTGCCTTCAGAAATTGACTCCAAACATATCGCACCTTTCATCTATTCATTTTCTAAACCCGCTTTATTTCTATTAAGGGTCACAGGATAACTGGAGCCAACACAACTACTAAAGGTCAAAGGTGGGGTTCACCCTGGACGGTACTCCAGTCGATCACAGGGTTACATCAATACTAACATTTACACACACATCCACACCATAGCGACAATTTAGAATCAACCTGTGAAGCATGTTTTTTGGACTGTGGGAGGACACTGGAGTGCCCCGACAAAACCCACAGAAATGTCCCCAGCTGTGTTTTGAACTAGAGCCCTCTTGCTATGAGGAGAAAGTGCTAACCACTACACCATCACATCTTTCATCTATATCTTTAATATTCATTGGGTAATACAATGGAGGTGTATTTAGGTAATGTAAATGAGTGAATGCAGCAGCTTGCTCGGTCTTTGCACAATTTTTATTTTTTTTTCTATTTTTTTTATTTTCTTCCCCTGTCACAGCTACAGGATATATTATCAGAATACTGTTCACTAAAATATATGTTCATTCAAGTTCTGCAAAAAAGACCTATGCAAGCTCTGTAAAAGCAATTCGAAAGGGAAATTGTGCTTTTTTAAATGTAGTATAAAGTATTGCAATGAGTGCTATAAATAGTGTATTTGTTAGGCGCGGCAGCCTTTTTAATGAGAGCGTGTTCATGTCAGCCTGTTGCAAATTAAGATGATTACAGTGTTGAACATGCTTCTCCAGGGTTTAGCCGGTTATTCTTTAAGGTTTCAAAAAAAAGAAAAGAGTTCTATGTTGAAATTCTCACACACTCTGTCCATTATCTGCTTTCACTGACAAGTTTTTGAATGTCACTTCTTCCTTTAGAACTCCCGACTGACTTTTAGCAGCGCTTTGAAGGCCGCCTCTTTTGCTCCTCATGACTTTTTAAGGTTCGTAACCCCATCACGCCTGAATTTATTTCCAGCTACGAACACAAAAATTCATTTATGTTTTTGCTTCTAATACTAAATTAAGGTAAGTTAAGGTAACACTGACTAACCCTACTAGCGTTGTTTTTGGCCTGAAGATTTCAAAAGGTTTTTAGATTTGAATTTGAATTGGTTAAAACAAACATAACAGGTAAAAATAAATATTTATGATGATACTCCTTGACTTAAATCCTTGACTGTTAGAGTGGAGCTTTCTTGGGTTTTTGGACATTGTCATGTTGTTTTGACCTTGGTTTTGCTTTGTTAGTGGATTTATACATTCTTATTTTGTCTCTACATTTTATGTCTTTTTTAAATAAAATATTAAAACTAAGGGTGCGACAATCTATTGACCTAATCGATGATTCAATTTCTATTCCTACGATCCAACTAGATTGATCTGTCTGAGGCAAATTGTTAATCAAATCAACAAAATATTTCCAAATAAAAAAAAGGGATTATAATCACTTCTGGAAAATACCATTTGGATTGATTACCCTGTGAGAAATGCAAGGAATCTGGAAGAATTCACCTGCACTGTTCAGTACATTAATGTCATAGTCACACTGGTTGAATTTGAGGCTAAAGATATCCTAGATCAATTTTAGGTTTGTGAATCAGATCGTTCAAAATGAACCTATATTGACTACAAATGGTATCATCAACAAGTTATGATATGAAGCAAATCTAAAAACTGAATCCTTACAACCCTATAAAAACTGTTTGATCAAAATGTTTGTGATATTTGCATTAAAAGATAACTAAATGTACCTCTCAGAATTGTGTTTTTTGGCCAGTTTCAGTTTTTTTGCTAAATATTCATGTAATATAATTCAATATATCTTTATAAAAAAAAGAAGCTAAGGTTTTAAAAATGACAAACCACAACAAAACTCTGCAGTGGAAGATAATCGCGTAGAAAAATATATCTATAACACAAATGAGTGAAAACTGTAACAGGTCATATGAGATCTGACCTGCAGAACTGCTCACCTGAAGGATGACATCAACATGAAATATAACTAGCTTGTTACCCTCTTTCGCTTGCTGAGGTCATCCCATGATTAGTAGATCTATTAACCTTTACTGACTGTAATCCAGCTCAGTGATGGATTGTGAACTGCAGTAGCGCTCCATCTTAATAATTCCTTAATTCCTCTTATTACTCCCCATCAGATAGATTGTAATAAATTAATTTTTATCAATCCATCAAACAAGGATCAGCTTGCCGTTGTCCTGTGAATGGCAGGGATCGCTTGAGCAGATTAAAACACAATTAGCAACCCAAGAGCGCCTAAGTCAGTTGTTGCCATGACTATTTAAGGCGTAGAAATCACAGCAAACTGCCTCTTTGTTCTCTAATGTCAAGAGAGTGCTTGAGTCTGGTCCCTGGTCATAAAGCTGTCATTGAACATCTATAACAAGACTTCCCTCCAAAGCTGAGGTCGATCTTTTGGAACACTTCCTTTTTAAGTTTAGTGAACATCTCCCCACTTCGGCGAGTCTTAGCCAAAGATGGATCACCGGGGTAAGGCCTTTTTCTCTTTCTCCCTTCTCTGATGGTGACAAATGAAAGCTGGTCGCAGAATACAGCCGAGCATCCGTTTCCGAGCCCTGTGGGATGTCCCCGGGGAACATCGGCCCATGTGATGTTTCCTCCCCCCCACCAGCAGGCTCTCCCCTCGAGGGTGTTTGGCGGAACAGGTAAGATGCTCGCCCCTCACCTCCTGCCGCGAAACACATTACAGTTGGAGGGAATGGATGGACTGAGCCATTCTGTCTTATTGAGCTTCTTTATTGATACCTCTTAGCCAAAGCTCCACAAAACCTTTCATGCATCCAATGCAGTTGGATGCTTTTCATGCATCCAGAACTACAGTTGTTCCCCATAAAATATAGTAATGGTGTTCCAGCTATGAAAAGCCCATACTATTAGAATATTCAGACATGCTTAATTAACTAGAGGGCAGGTACAGTTCACATACTCACGCAGTGGAAGGGAAGAGGGTTCAGCTGACTCGCATTGGCCCAGGAGGCTCAAAGTTGGTTAATTGAACCCTTTGTGATGCAGACAAGGGCATTCAACACACCTGCTAAATAAAGACGGTCTCAAACTATAACTCTGAAGGAATGCAAAAAGAAAAAGGTCCCTCAACGCATCAAAAGACAAATTAGAATATTTGATGTAAAAGTTCCCTGCTGTGAATTTTTTGGTGCGGGAGGGTCAAATGGTTAAAAAAAGGTTCAACTGGAGGATTTGTGGAGATGAATGTCCCCACATGCCTCCCTCTGGTGGTGTGGCAAGTGGAACAAAAAGCGAGTTACAGAGAGGTAAAAACTAGTGAGAATTTTAAACCGACGCTCAGGGACGCCTGAGACTTATGGCTCAATATAGATCTGTCGGCAGCTGTGGGAGAATGAAGACGATGAAGAGAATATAAGCAATGGAGAGGTGGATGGGAGGAGAAAAAAAAAACAAAGTGGAGGTTTTAAATGAGGATGGACAGAAAAGGACAACAAAAACATTTTCTTCACCAATTCAATTTCCCTTCCTCTTTACCTCACTGTGACCAGACTTGAGTACTGCTGAGAGGCGGCGGCATTTTCTCCACTGGTCAATGAAGCTGTTTCAATCAACATTCAGTCTAAACAAAAGACTCAAAGCAAATGTTTACTGCATGTGGGGAAAGGCAGAAAACAATGAAAACAGATGAGGGAAGTCACAAGCAGACTTCTTCAATTTATCACTGTTGATTTTTTTTTTTAAATCATTAGTAAAAGCTTGTCTTCATCAAGACTATGTAAATACAAAGCTGAGGGACCTTTACCTTTGCCACTGCCTGAATTACCTGACTGGAACACTGTACACTTATCCTGACAGTTTCAGACTATAATTCACTGCTGCCCCCCTGAGGAGGATAGTAGAACAGCAAGACAGGCAGGCATGCTCAACTTTGAAGAGTTTAGCACATTTTGACCGTTTTATAACTTTACAGTAAACACTTCTAAAATTAGTGTAACAAATTGATCTATTTTCAATAAAAATCCCAAATAAAACCACAGCATGTGTCATCTTTGTCCCTATTTATAAATGCTGATAAGTTGATCCTGATCCAGATTTATTTATTTATTTTTCTTATCTCTTTTAGAGATGTGGGGCTGCAGGATAGACTTTTGAGCAAAGGTGGGGTACTACCTGAACAGATCATCAGTCTGTCACAGGGCCACACACTCACATGGACACAGGAGCTCCCTAGAGCCACCAATTAACTCGTTGATCATGTTATTTTGGACTGAAGGAGATAGATGCAGTACCTGGAGAAAACCCATGTATGCATGAGGAGAACATGCAAACTCCCCACAGAAAAGACCCAGCCGGGATTTCAGCCAGGAACTTCTGACTGTGCTAACCACTGTGCAGTCCACGGGGAGCCAATAAATGTTTAATGCACCAATGACACATACTATCACCTCTGATTTGTCTCAGTACAGCTTCAGTTCTTTTCTTTTTTTTTCTTTTTTTTTTATGTCTAAGAAAAATATAAAAATGTCTCATTGACCTCCTGGTGCAGTCCTGACTATAGATGCTCCTGACAGGAAAATAAGTATTACTGTTCATGAGGTTTGATTTGTCATATTTAGGGCGCCCTCTAGTGGCTGCGCATGACCCTGAGAATAAAAAAAAACGTATATGGTATCTGCATTTTTGTTTTTTTTACATCTTCCCATGTTCCACATAAATAATTATAAGCAAGGTAAAAATTATTTTTAAAGATTAATTCCTGGTTTCATCTATTTCGAAAACCCAAGATAGATCTGCTCTCCCCGAAACACAAGGAAACTTGCCTTGAGGCAGCAATGAACTACTTTTACTAGAGCAGACAATTGATGACAGTAGTCTACATCAGATCAGATCAACTCAGAAAGGCTAAAAGAAAAAAAGAGTTGGCCTCTCTTCATTACCATATTCCATCTTCACTAATTTTCTGCTCTTCTGATTATTTCCTATACAGTAGAAACAAAAAAATGACATGATGTTGACTTGATCCTTGTATTTATCATCTTGAGGAGTTTTGTTAAAAATGGTGACAGTTTTCTTAGCCATTCCATCGTTGACGTCCTTCTGAATTTTTTTATTTTTTGGATTAAAGAAGAAAAAGAAAACGTGTTCAGGGATTTTTCTAAAAAATATCAAATTTAATTTGATTATAAAAGTTCGATATTTTCACATGCACACTCACACATAATTACAGTAATCATCTTAAATTATCATACAATGGTGTGTCTTTTTTTTTGTTTTTTTTTTACTTTACCTTTTCTTAATCCTTGATTCAGAAAGGAAGCACGTGTGGTGGACCGACACATCTGATCTGAAAGGACACCATGAATGCTCACGGAGAGGAAATCTCAATGCACTAAAATAAAAAGGCGTTCAGAAAGTCAAGTAGAAACATTTAGAAAATGTCTACAAATGGATTAAAGTACAAAAGAGCGAGAAGGAGAGACACTACATCCAGTTACAGGTGAAGGATTTGGTTTTGAGGACACCAGTTGTCTAATAAACAATATATGACATATGAAATGACATAGCAAAGTGTAAAGAAGCAACTTTTGTCACAATTTCGTCACTTTTTATGAGCAAACATGTCAAACATATCGATTTAAAATTGGAACCCTGTTTCACACCAAAAAAACAGTTTGATCCTCTTTTAAGTGCAACCTCACAAAAAGACTAGATACATGGCAATGAAAAAACATTTCAAAATCTTCAGAAACTGAAATGAAATGTATTAAAGCTATGTTAGATGCAGGTATTTTAGCTCTAGATCACTTCCAATAGTCTCACTTCACAAATGTGTTGCATGCAGAGCCACAATTTCTAAAACCTTTTTGAACTCTATCCTAAAATCAGAGAATCGCTGCAGGAAACGAAGTCAGGCTCAGTTTGTTTTTTGCCCTCAAAAAAAGTAAAGAAAAAAATATTGAAATTTTTCGTCTTCATATCAAGGTTTTTTTTATGAATTTGATTGCTTTGACTTTGTTTTAGTAAAACGTCAGGAATTCATTTATGACAGAAGAAGCACTTAAATTCTATTTGTTAATTCTGATGATTAAATTACAGAAAATAAATTCATGTGAAACCATTTGGCTGAAATGTCAAGCAGCTTACAAAAATCAGTTGGAGCTTTTCAGCATCAATTTGTCAAGATTTCAATTACAGACGTGTGACATAAAAAATAGGTCAGATAACAAAGTCATATGTAATGATCACACAGAAATAGCCTTTAACACTCACTAAATGTGTACATAGCAGTCCTTGTGTACTTTAAGTGCAAGCAGAACTCAAATTCAAGCAATAATTCTCCACAAACAAACATCCGACAACAATGCAGGTGTTGACATTTTGATTAATAGATTTTTAGGCTTCATTGTGTTCCAGATATGCATGAGGCAACAAAAACAAAACATTGCGATGGCAATGGAAGTAAGTAGCAGCACGTCACAACAGATCACAAGACCGTTATTTATATGACCTCTCTCTTTTACAAAAAAAGAAAAAAAGTCAGACAAAAAAAGTATACTGCAAATAAAGTGCAAATCAATAATGCACCACACACTGCCGTACATTTGCACAGGCACGCAAACTTCTCTTTTTGTTGTTGTTTTTTTTTATTTTTTTTTGTTATTTTGTTTAAATCAGTCATCAGACTAAACACCCACTTTTGTGCAACAGGAAGATAGACACAAAAATTTGGCTTAAACTAGGCGTTTCATGACAGCCAAGACAACAAATGTTACTGACTTGATTCTTCAAGATGACAACGCTTGTTAGCGATGTCGTTGTTCAATTTAATAAAGGCCACTGAGTCTGCAAAGCTTTAATGCCCTTGTGCCAATCCGGAATGGTAAAACTCTTAGCTTTTTAACTGTAGCATCCTTCTCCCTATAGATGCTACCACCAACCTCACAGTATTGCACTGAAAAAGATTCATTTAGCAGCCAAGTGTTGCTTTATAGAATGCAACATAACAGTGCAGCCTATTGTTTTGCAGAGGATCACAACACCTCCATGAAAATGCAGAAAAAAAGCTTTTGAAAAACAGAAATTTTTCTTTACAACTGCCCTGCTTTAAATATTTGTCTCTTTTTTGCCTTATAATAAAGAAAATATGAAAAATACTGTCATGAAAATCCTAGTTTTTGTTTGCTTTTTTTTCATTTAAAATAACTTTATTTAAAATTTATCACAGTAATATATATGTTTGAGTTTGCAAGTCTTGATTTTGGCACAGCACTATACAAAACATACTTGATTTGTATCTGTTGATGACCACACAGATGCGGTTTACAGAGAATTGCCGGTTCCAGCCATTCAGATGGCTGACTACGCTGATCCTGGACGTGTTGGACTCACCAAATTCAGAAGACAAAGTTCTTGTCCTCAATCAGGGGTTGTTAAATCAGAATTGAATCTAAAAGATGGCAAGTAGCGCACATTTCTTTTAACTTGTAAGTTTTTATTTTACTGGGGAGAGCCTCTTCAGCAGTTTCTTTCCCTTGGAAAGAAGACCCTTCTTCTTCTTGTTTGCCAGATCTTGGGAGTCCCTGGGGTCCCGTGGGATATGGGAACTCCTCGAGGGGCTGAGGGGTCTCATGGTCCCGGGGAGGAGAGGGCGAATGATGGGAGACGGTGCCCGGACGGGGATAGAGATGTTGTTGGTTGTGTCGGTGGTTTCTGGGGCGGCCTGGGAAGAAAAATGACGGGGAGGCATGCAGGCGGGAGGAAGCACATTACAAAGGAAGCAACACTTGAATGTTTCAACGCAACGCTGCTCCTAAAATTCACCAAAAGGAAAAAGTAAATGCCCCCCAAAAAATGTCTGCATAACCTCTGATCCAGAGAGAATTCTGTGATGTGCAAATGAAATGAAAAAGAAAAACAGGAGTCAAAGAGATTGTATTATTTTTTTTAAGTTTGTTTGTTCTGGATTCTGGCTTGGGGCATGTTTACTGCTGTTGCATTAATCCTTTTTAGCATCAGGCTTTTGGGAATTTAGAAAAAGATCTAAAGTGGAGTTAAAAATAGAAACAAAATCAAATTCCAAGTAAGTAGATAATTTTTTTAACCCTATAATTCATATCATGTTGATACATGGATTTCTGAGACCCCTATCTCATCTAGATCCGAAGTTTTCTTAAAAATTGGTTGTATGACTATAGTTTGGTCCATGTCTTCTTCCCCGTAGTTCACTATCCTTCCACTAGGGGCTGTAGAAGGGCTTTTCTTGCTCATTTAAAAATGGCTGCTTCCATGAAATCTCAAAAACACTTGCTGCTGGAGAGGTTTTTCTAATTTTTAAAACTTTATAGTGAGAAAAATTCATCTATTTGGTACAGATTTTTTAAATGACTAATTGCTGTGGAAAAATGCAAAGTTTGTTAATACCTAATTCTTTATTATACAGTTACACCATGTTAAAAACGTGTGGACCAAATCTGAGGTAAATAAGTTGCTTTTTTCCTTAACACTCATGTCTATGTTTTGCATCTAATACAAACAACTTATTCACAACTGAAACTATCTTTACCTCATTAGTTTTTTTATTGTATTTATTTTTTGTGAATTTCATCAAAGTGATTATAAAACATCTTAATTCCCTAAAAAAAAAGAAATTTCTTTCATTTCTCTGATGCAGTGGGCTTCATAGGTTTAATTGTTGGCTCTATCTGTTGGTGTGATTGTTTTGAACACTGATTATCCAGAGTAAAATAGCACCACCACCTTTAATATACTTAAAGTTACACTGATGTTATTATTTAGTTACTTTAATTAAAACTTTTTTTGAGAAACTGAAAAAAAGTTTTAATTAAAGTAACTAAATAATAACATCAGTGTAACTTTAAGTATATTGTTTCCATGTTTTTTGTTTACCACAGTCAGACACAGATTGCATAGAAAAGATTCACAAAAGAGTAGAAAGCCATCAAAGTGGGAACACCACAGAAACAAAGAAATCTACTGTCAGGAGGCCACGAGGGAACATAGACTCAGTACAATCATATGCAGTACAACACCCAGGGACACAACTGCAGATTCCAGGCTTCTTTTCTAAAGCAGCACTCATCTAATCTTTTGGTTTTCACATAAAAGTTAGGTCCAGATCAAAACGATTGGTTTTAAAATTGAAAGTTTGACAAAGAGCGAAGCGGGGATTGCAGCAGATTTGACTGATCAGAATCAGAAAACAAGTTTTTGTATTAAACTGCAGTGCCAAGCAGCACGGAGAGCCTTCTTGTTACCACACACTGAGCGCTTTAGAGCTGCGAGTCTGGTATCTCGAGTTGCCAACTTACTGCACAAGGCAGACAGAGCCATTTATGATGTGAAATGAACAATCTCCTTCTGTTTGCTTGTTTTTGTTTTGCCAAGCGGGTGAGGAAAAACCAAAAAAAAAATAAAAAAGGGAATCAGATGTGGCAGCATCGTCACCGCGGAGAAAACCCACACCACTATGACAACTGAAAACACCAACAACACACATGAACACAAAGAAGAATGTTTTTTGTTTTTTAATTTTTTTAATCCAATGTTGTTTCTTCTGATTCTTTATTGTTGCATTGTAACATTACAGAACGGATGTTTCATTGCGGAGGTTAGTGTTGTCGTTGGGATTCGGAGAAAACGACACATCCTCTGTCAACGGGACTGGAAATAGATCTTGTGTTTGGGTAGTATACACAAAGAAACAAAGCCTCCTTAAGTAAATACATAACTATAAAATGTATCAAGATAGAAAAAACATGCTTTTTTTTTCCTTTTGTACTTTTCATTTCAAAGATTTTTTTCAGTGCTATTGGATAGCAATTTTCATGTGTTCTCATAAAGCACTTTTTTATTTATTTATACACAATAAGCATGAATAAAGTTTGTGTTTCGGTGCAAAGAGGTACCAAATTACTTTGTGTAAAGAATGAGCCTTTTTACAAGTCCTCCTTAACTGGTGTTACATGCATGAACCCCCTGCAGAGCTCCCACAGTTTATCCTCTTTGTCCATGTCAGGCTTTGCTTCTTCCTTTCTCTGAGACTAAGAAAGGTCCTAACACAGGACTGTTTCCCCTTTTTTTTCCTTTCTTTTCCCAAAGGGTGAGGGGGTTGTTAGTCTGTATAGAGTCACCACTGTCACCACATGGACAAACACACACAATGAACAGCACATAGACTGCAAGTGGAGGAAGCGAGAAACGGAAATCAAGAGAGAGGACGGAGGATGGATGAACACAGGGTCTAGCGCTGAGAGCGGCGAGGATGATGTACCCGTTTTCCCTCCGGTACAGTGGTGGCAGAGTTGGTGTTGGAGCGGTTGGCGGGCCCTTCCTGGGGGTGTTGGGATGGTGTATCAGTCAGATACACCTCCACGTCGTCAGGCACTTCTTCCAAAAAGTTAGAGGGAACCAATCCACGATGGCCATTGAGCTCCCCCTGATGACAGCAGAGGACAGCAGAGGTGACTGATACGTCAAAGATTGGGGCTCTAAAAGTGCAAAACTGCAGTCAGTTTCCTGTCTCTGAATATGACAGTGGTCCCTCATTTATTCATTTATTGAGTTGTATTCTAAAAATAACAGGTGAAATCTGCGAAGTAGCATTGGCTTTAAACCCCTCACTATACACTTTATACATTTTTCTTAGACAGGGGTGAACATTTTCACAATTTTCTTTCTAGTTTAAACTTTCAGAGTCCAGAAAAATATGTCCAGTACTATGAAATGAAAATAAAGATCTTCTTGTATTTTGAGACTTGTAGGGCCCACCGGATCACAAGATACATCGTCAATGAATGGTCTGTGTTTGATTCTATGTCATTTATACAGCACACCGAACTATAAGGCATGTTAAGCGAGACAAAAGTCAGAGATAAATCCATACATCACTCAGACTTTAATAACTGTGTTCACAATAACTATAGAACTTGTTTTTAACATGCTACATGCGTTAGCGTCTTCACAATAACTCCCAATTTTGTTTTCAACATGCAAAAAACAGGCTGTTACCACTAAACCAAACGTTGCGGCGACTACGCTGACCCCCAATCTTGTGTGCAACATATGAAAAACTAGGCTGATACACCTGAGGTAAAATTTCAAAGAAAAAGGTTTTCATAGCTCAAGTGTACCTCTCCTAACCCTTGTGCTATCCTAGGCACTTTAACATTGGGAGTTGGGTCATCTAGACCCCACCAGACAGTGCGCTGAACCTTTTTTCTTCAATGATTTGTGATCTTCACTGGTGTCCATGGATTACATGAAGTCCTCTTCCCTTTTATCCACCTTTGTGATGGTAGGAATAACACATCAATGTAAGGGTGGGGTCATAGGATAGCACAAGGGTTAAATGCAGGGAAATGTGTGTTAGAGACAAGCTTCTTCCAGATAACATTTCATTAGGGCTAGCTGGTGAATTAACAGCTACAAGTTTAGAAAGCTGCCCAGAAGAAAAATTTTTCCCATCATTCAGTTTGGGGGGTCTTGTTTTTGTCGCATGGTTGAGCCAAAATCAAAACCAAAAAGTTTAAAGAAGTAAACAATCATGTCTGTTCTGATTTCACAACTGTATGATTGCATGATCTGATGCATTTAGGCCAAACCATACTCATGTCTGCTTTTAACATCACTGTTTATCACCAACCCTACAAGCAAATATCCATAATATCTTGTGTGTTTGATAAATTTACCTTTAAAGGAAAATAAGATACTTTAAGCTAAGATGTAAGAAAAGCTTTTAATGTCTTTGTTACTTAAAGTTAGCTTATTTTTGGCAAGATGCTGGAATCTCTGGTAAAATTGATCCAATCTTGATGATAGGGGATTTTGTTTCTATTAACCCTTGTGCTATCCTATAACCCCACCCTTACATTGACATGTTCTCCCTACCATGACAAAGGTGGATAGAGGTGGAGAGGATTTCATTTAATCCATGGACACCATTGAAGATCACAAATCATTGAAGAACAAAGGTTCAGCGCACTGTCTTATGGAGTCTAGATGACCCCACCCCCAATGTTAAAGTGCCTAGGATAGCACAAGGGTTAAAACTACATTTGTCTTTTAAACACCACTTGTAAGACACTTGAATACAAAGAGGGAAAGGCAGCCATTGCAGACTTCAAGATCTGAGCCTTTTTGTTACGCAGGGCACTCACATAATAAAACCCATCTTCATCAATGTCTCCAAACACAGCAATGATGTCACCGGCACAGAACGTCAGCTCAGCCTGTCAGAAAACAGATACAGAAAAGGAATGGACAAGAAATGTCATCACATGTGACGCAGTTTGCATTTCCACCACTGTTTCTTCTTGATACAGTCAATGCAACCTATGCTAAAATATTGACCGTATTCTTACAAAAAGAAGGTTTTTAACTAAATGTTTACCTGTAGTTTTATTCTAAAGTACACAGATTTCATTTTTAAAAAGCAAAGTTAGCATTTTTAAAGGGTAAATACTTAAAATGGTTAAACAGTACTAAATTGTTTCCTTCACAGCAGGTGATACCTCAACATCAACGTTGGGGGAGCTCTCCCTGGGGTCATAGTCATACAGAGCCACCATCCTCCTCGAAGCTTGATCTCGACGAAGTCCTCGTCTGTTCTGCTCTACAAGTGGTCATTTATGACAGAACATATTTAAGTATTCACACTGTGGTTAAGAAAAAAGTACCACCAATTTGCTCTGCAGTGTTTTAAATGTTAAGAAATATTGATCATTATTACTTTGAATGATCACAACGTGTCAAGAATTAAAAAAAACATCAGTCATGACTTTAGAAAGCAACTATTGTTTTCCTAGAAGATGCACTTAATAATTAATAAAAGGCTTTATTAACCCCACACACAAAGAAAAAAAGCTTACTTGAATTTAAAAAATGGGAAGTTGCCAGTAATGTTCACAGAATTCTCAAAATGTAGTTAAGAGACATATTTTGTTTTTTATATCCCCAAAAATATTAGTTTCTTGCATGCTTTAACAAAAAACAGGCTTATTCATGAGTACCTTTGAGTATTCATTACAGCTTGACAGGGGAAACAACTTAAGAAACGGACTTTTTGTTCAAATATTTAAGAATTATTTTTTTTGTTCTGTCTGATTCCAATAAGCACAACTTGTATGCATGTAAGTAACACGTGCAGTACCTATTCTGTCCACTGGGGTGCAAAGAGGCAGAAAGCCCTGTTTGATGAGCTCCTCCATGGTCTCGTCATCATCGGCTCGGATCTCTGACACCATGTTACAAGGAATCAGACCCATTCTGCCTCTTATTTCTCCTCTGTAAAACCCGTCAGTGTCTTTATCACCATAAACCTGGGAGAAAAAAGAGTGAGAACGCAATATTATAGTTTCTTCAAGCTTCTTCTTTTGATAGCATCATTTTAAGTTATCTCATGCAAATACAATGATTGAAATATTCATTACTTACTACTCTTACTGAAGTCTATATAATATTAGGACCAGCTTTAGAGGGTGTGGGCTTAGAGCAATCCAGGAGGGTCAAACTTCTGCATAAACCTCCTGTTTTGTCCACCAAAACCATTCATCACTTTTATACCATTTCGGGTTTATTTAACCTTTTCCTTCAGCTTTCAATACGAGAAACGAGACCATTTAGATATTTAATTCTAGCTGAGTGTTTAAAATTATATAATTTCCTTTTTAAAGTCTAAAATCAGAGAAGGCCCTCCTATTCCTCTGAGTTTCATTTCAAAATAAGATACGGAATCTATCAGGTTTTGTGCTGCCTGCATGCTTTCAGAGGACTTAAGTTAGCATGGAAACATTTGGAACAGACTTATGATAATATTATACCACTGCGAATTATCTGTATGACCACAGAGTGAGCAAATGCTTGTAGTTAATGCTAGTTAAGTTAAACCACACAGACTGCCCCTTTTCCGAAGTAGTTTTTACATTGTAAAAACTATCAATGCTGAAGCTCAAGAGGGAACTACACATCTTCACAATAAAATAGCAAAAAGGGAAGAAGAGTTTGGGTTTCATCGAAGTGTGGAAGATTTTATTGGTTTTATTGATCCCTTATTGCAGCTCCTGTGCAAAACAGCACTCCTTGTAGCTCTTTCCATTTAAAACTATGATAAACAAGCGCAACAGTTTGACAAATAGGTTTTAGTTTTAAACGATTATGAAGAGACTGTGGTCTAGGCTCCTGATGTAGTATTTCATGACAAAAACACACAAATAATGAACATATTTAGCTTCTATAGTAGCATTATCTGGCAAGTTTTAATATTTCTGTAGATTCTTTAGCTTATGTGAGGATGTTTTCTTGCACTCCCCCTGTCACAGTCACATCTATGAATCACATAAAGAGAAACTAACCCTTATAATCTGTCCCTCTTTGAATGGGAGCTCTTCGTCTGCTGCATCTGGGTTGGGGGACATGGACAGAGGATCGTAGTCAAAGAGAGCCACAAAGATCCGAAAGGGCTCCTCAGGCTCCGATTCCTCATAGTATGTGGGAGATCGGCGGTCCCGATCCCTGTAGCCATCTTAAACACCAGAAAGAAACACAAAACGACAGCAAATAAAATTCCATAAGATTTAATTTGAACTAATATGTGACAAATGTGATTAAACCCGCAAAATAGGCACATTGTTGGACATTTTTTGCCGTCTTTATTCAACAAGCTGAGATGCTTGGTAAAACACAAAGAACATATGGAGAAGACTGTAAAGCACTGACTGTGAGATCTAAGGCTACACAGTCAGTGTGTATCAAGTATTTTCTTCAAGTTTATAAATTTATATTTCAGCCATGCTTTAGTCAGAAGAACTCAGAAAGATTCTCTGACTTCAGAACTCTGATTCATCCATGCACCACACGAGTGATTTGACTCATACTTGTGCCTGTGAGCATGCAGAAAGAACCTCTGAACTCTATTTGAAACATCTTTACAGCACACAAACATGCATCCACAACTACAGGCACACATACAGGGTCCAAGTCATGTTTTGGGATTTTTCTTTTCTTTGCTTTTTGGTCAGCTTAGTTTAGAGATAAATGAGGATCACTGTATACACAGACAAAAAGTGATTGATGGACATGGAACAACAATGAACAAAGTTTTGTTGTGTGTTCTATAGAATAGCCTTTTAACATAAACCCTGTGTTAATATAACACTAAAACGTCCCATTTAGTTCTAAGCTCCATACATTAGGTGTGACAAATTGATGAAAGAAACCTTTTATCAAATTGACAGCTTTTCTGTTGGTTTTATCTCCATAGCAACCATTTCATTTTTTTTGTCGCCTGAAGGAGACAAACAGATCTATGTGACTTTTAGAAGAATCAGCAAAAGTAAATTTGGGGATTTTCTCGGCACCTGAGGTTTTCTGTTGACCACGCGTACATTCCTAACATGTTCATATTATGTGTTATATTGTTTCATTTAGCTTGAGCCAAACGAAACAATATAACAATCTTCCAGTAAAAAAAAGTGTAAGCAATAGGGAAGAGTTCGCCATGCTAACATGTTTTCCCAAGTCATTTTCCAATTATGCTTGAGAGGATGGGAGGCGATAGATTGAAATCCCCAGGAGGAGTGTACATTTGTGGAAGGTACTAAAGGTGAATTATGTTTTTTTATTGAAGATGGCAGCCTCTTCCCAAAGTCAAAGGTCAATGTAACCATGGTTGTACACTTAACCTTGTGGCAGGTGTGAAATTTTATGATCTTTTGGACATAAGTTTTCTTTTCCCATATTGTGGGAAAATCGCAACATTTCACACTTGTAGGTCCTGTGACCATCACATAACGATTTAAAATGGATTCCCCCGACTCATGTGATTTCATTAGTGATATTGAACTTCTTTTTTGAGCCCCTAAAAAATCTTGACCCCTTGCGTTTTGTTGACAGTTTCACCCCCTGTGATGTCATCATTTTTAGTGGGGGGTCATTCACTATGCCAAAGATTAATTTTTACTGGGTACTAGTTGTGTGCAAATTTCAGTAAATATTTGAGTATCTAGCAGGGTCGAAACGCTCATTAAGAAAAAATAATTGTGAAACCAAGACGGTCCTTGCAGTCCAGGACTGCTGTGGGCCAGAATCAAAAGAATTATAAGATGAAAACTGTTAATCTAGTATTTGGTGATAACTAATCTGGTAAAGGATTCCTGAAAGGTAACCATTATTCCTTGGAAAGTCTACAAAAACAGAAGTATAACAGAAATGAGTTGGTCAACAATACTTCAAGTCAGAAAAGTGTATACTTATGTCTAAGTGATTGTAGTTGTTTCAATAGGGTGAGGTGAGCGTTCAGAGTTCAGTGCAGTGTGTGCATGGCATTCTCAGATCAGAGAATTAAATATAGATCATCTGCAAGCATGGAAACGTTTCTTTTGTCAACCTGTGTTCTTGCCAGCGTGTTCACCATTCCAGTGCAGTGCAGTTCATGCTGTTCAACGGTAAGCATTAGATTAACTAGTATTTCCTAAAGACAAACAAACAGCCAGTTGCAAGTGAAAGAGCTACTTATTGTCATTGGCCAGGTGCTGGTGACCTTTCTGCTGCCATGCTGTGTCGGTAAAAACAGCAGTGCAGGCACATACCATGGCGAGGCCGGATGCAGCCAGTGTGCCTGCGGGATGCCCACTTCCTGTGCCGAGCTACTCTGCCACAGTTAACATCCTCGATGGTGGGGGAGTGGTTTCTTTCACTATTATTCTCAGGAGTTACTTCTATGAAAAATACCAGTTAGAAGGGGATGGGGTTAAAAGGCAAAATGTCAGTTTTCCTGCCCCTAAAAGAGGGGCTGAAGGTTTGCCCTGGAGCTACTGAAGTGTAAAATCTGTAACATCTGCATCAGTGTTAGAGAAGAACGATGCATTGCCATGTATGTAGTAAAAAGACGTAGGGCAATAGTTTTGTAGCCTGCACAGTGAAAGGAATGAGCATGCTTATAGACACTGGGATGATCTGGAAAAACAGAGAAGCTCAAGAAAGTTTTATCAGAGTTTTAAACACATACGCAGAATGGCACAGGAAAAATAAAAACATTCGTTCTGGCCATCTAACTTCACTGACCGATGGAGGGGACCATTAGGGGTCTCCTTTGAGGGTGGGGTCCACCATGATGCATTTGTCTCCCACCTTCTCGGTCATGATGACCTCCTCCTGAAGTGTTACTCTGAAATAAGCACAAAAAAAACATTCCCAAATATCACAAATCCATGATGTGCCTTGCAGACATAACAACACTCCAAAAATAAAAATTTCAACATAATTTCTGTCAACAGACTCATGCAGAACTAACAAGCAGGCATTGAAACACAGACACATGGACTCACATTCAAACACATTAGGGTTCTCGGTGATATTTGTCTTCCAATAGCAGATGTAGCCCCGCCTGAAACTGAAGCGACTCCTCTGCAGCTAAAGAGGCGGGGCTTCAACAGTTTTGAACAAGGCGCATGCATAAAAACTGCTAAAAACATTTCGACTGCAACTGTTTGGCTACAGGGCTTGCAGAATTGCAACTGAATAGAGTTGATGCAAACAGTGGGCTGGTGGTGGGCGGATTGAAAAAAGCGCAACCAACCAACCAAGGGTCTATTTCAAGTAGCCAGACTAATTTTAAGCTACAAAGTAATAGATTTGGACTACCAAGATCATTTCACTAACCATTTATCGTTGGAGAGAATGGTCTCTTTGCTTAGTGATGATATAGAGAGTAGGCTATATGTATGTTGTTTGTTTGTTTTTTGCAGAGCTTTTGTGAAAGCATTCATTTCCATGCGCATGCTGGTAAGTAAGTAAAGAAACCGCTGACAAATGGTTACTTAAAAAGGTGCACAGAAAATTAATACATTCACAATAATGTATTGCTACATTATGCAAACCAATAAAACATGAAGTTGTGATGTATATTTGTTTAATAAATACCACAGGATTTGATATTAATATTACCTTGGAAACCAGACTCACCACTATGATTCAGCAACACTTTCTGTTACTAGTACAACCCCAATTTGTAAAACAAATACTCCAATGTATTTTGAAGGGCTGATTTAATCTGTGATATTTATCATCAAATTTGCTCCTGCTTGGATCGATATTTCTGGTAGTTGGATGCCCCTGCTGCGAGGATAAAGCCTCTCTGACGAAGTTACCTCTTACTCACAAGCATTTGTACAGGTGTCGACAGGAGTTTCTACTAGTGCATGCAAGCTTTTCTACTAGTACTATAGTACTATCAAGTGTAATAGTGATTGTGAACCTTTGCACTAATGCGTTATAGTATTTGTAGTAGTGTGTAGGATTGCTTGTACTAGTCCTGCAAGTGTTTGTAGTAGTAAGAGAGAAATTGCACTATGAGAGTGTTTTATGTTCGTGAAGTCAAAGTGTTAGTAGTAGTGTGTGTAGTGATATGTGTAAGCAATTTTACAAGTGTGAGAGCATGTTTTCAGTGATGTGTGCAAGCATTTGATTTTGTGTGCGTTAGTGGCCGTATTAGTTGTCGCATAGAAGGCTATGTTTGTGAGCATTTGTACTAGTGCATTAAAGCGTTTATACTAGTGATGTCTAAGTGTTTGTAGGCTAAAGTGGGCTTCTTCTTTGTTTTTCTTAGACTCTAGTTTGTATTAACTTTAGGCGGTAATGTTTGTCTTCATCATCTGTTTTAACTTCATTTGTACTCTAGACGCGGCAGCAAAAAAAATCAGACGCCAACTTCAGTCTCATCAGACTTTTAAGGTGCGGTGGATTAATTAAAAAAAGTCACTTAAACTGGCATTTTCTAAATTTAATTTTGTAAATTAATTAATCCACCGTTTAAGCAACTTTATTAACAGCATCCTTGTAACATTAGACAGCCGGTTGTTGAATATTATGCATTATACCATGGTCCGCTTGAATACTCGATTCTGATTGGCTGCTGGGTATGCATTAAAACATGATAACCGCACGGTGAAAAAAGAAGTTCCGGTCAGCTAGCTTAAATGTTTTGTATCACTGCGCTGGCTTCTTTAAAACAACTTTTGCTTCATAATTTGGACAAAAACAAGCGGTAAGAGGTGAACTTTCTCTTTGAAATGATGCTTTATTCAACCTATCGGGACGATCAGCATATATATATCGCCGAATCTTGACTGCAGCGGTGGTGCTGCGATCCAAATCGAAAAAAAAACAAGAATTAAGGACTAAAACCTGGTTGATATGTATTGCTTTTGTAGGTGACCATGGTATAAGCGGGTTAATGGCCTTCGAAGTGTGCGGTTATTACTTTATAACGCTTCGCGTCGGACGGTTCAGGCTTCCACGTCGTGCGTTAAAAAGTAATAACCGCACACTTCGTCGGCCATTAACCCTTACTTAATATTGTGGTCTGTCTTTATTTCGAGTAAAGACTCCTGGTTTTTCTCGAATAAATGCAGATTTCTTTTGTTTTGAAGTCAAAGGTTCTTCTTCTGTTTCCTTTCTGGAGCTTTTCTTTGATAAGAAAATTTCCAAATGTGTCTGTGTTTTGTTAACTTTGCTAGCTAGGGGGTTTAACTTAGCAATCGACGCAGGCGCTTTCAGAAAGTAGTGGATGTATTTCTGACATGTAACTGAGTGACTTGGCATGCGTCAAGAATGAAAGAAACATGTAGATTTCCAAAATAAAACTCCCTTCAGAATCAAATTATAAATTAAACAGGGAAAAATAAATGTAGATCATCTTTTTTCTAACAACTGTTCCACGGACCAGTACCGGTCAGCGCCTCAGTGGTTGGAGACCACTGGTCTATAGGAGTGTTTCTACTGCTGTATGCAAATGTTTCTACTGGTGCATATGAGTGTTTTCTAGTGAAGTGTGTTGGGATTTGTTCGCATGCACAACTACAAACATTCTAGTATAAATTTGTCCTTTGTGTTTTTGGTGTTAGAGCCTTTATAGTAGGAGGTGAATGTATCAACTCCAAACTTACTAAGCAACTCCAATGACAAAGACTCTAAAACTCCAAACAAGTTTAACCTTTTTTATGTTTTTTTATACCATCTGTTATTACAATAATTAAAAAAAATTGCTAAATTAGGTTAGCACACAGTGGAAGAGACATAGATATTTGCATTCATGAAATGGAAACAAGTTTGAGTTTACAGCTTTCTGTGTTCGTGGTCTTGTAATATGAAGCTCAGGTCTTTTGCATCTCATTGGGCTTAAACTGATTATGTTCTCTACCTCCTCCCACCCTTATCTGATGAAGCAGCTGGATTCTTTTGAGTCAGGACAGTTGACTTGATATCTCCTCAAGTCTAAAGAACACAACATTTTGACCAGCCTATACTGGTAGTTACAAGTGGGTGTTAGAAAAATAAGCATGGGCAGCTCAAATGCATAGCCTTTTTTTTTTTTTTTGCATAAAGGAAGTTGTTTTGGGGACGTTTACTGCATTTTTTAAAAGATTTTTTACTTTCCACAAATGCAGGAAGAATTACTGATCAATGGAACGTCTGGCAGGTTACTGCTTTTCAGTTAAATAAAGCTGGATTAATTTAACTGGAGCTCAGCACACACACCAACAACATATATGCAAGTCAAGGCAGCAGTCTCATTTGAAGTATCTGTGCCTGTGCAGTTCGGGGAGTTAAAAAAAGCTACAGGTGGTTGACTCTTGGGGTTTTAGAATAAGTGCAAAGAACTGCACCTTGGGTGTATTGTGTGAGTTGCGTCGACGTCCCTCTTCCAGCTGCATCTCAGAGTAAAGCTCCTCCTCATCCTCTTCCATGATGTCAGACAGGTCAGAGCCCCGGCTGCTTTCGCTGTGATATTCTTCATTGTGACTATAGTGAAGCTTTTAGTGGTCACAAAGACACAAACACAAACACACAGACACAGTTGTTTAAGTCCACAAACAAACGTACCAAAGCACGAAAAGATGAGGGAATGCACACGAATGGACACGCACAGAGACACTGGCAAAATGAGTGTGTGCATGCAACCACCAGAACACACATGCATCCACACTTTGTGAGAGTGGTTGTGAGACATTTCACTCACAAAAAACGTTGGTGTTCATAAAAAAAAAAAAAAAAAGTTTTTCACAAAGGATCTTACCGGCCTCCCCAGCTCAGAGCCTCTGAGGAACTCATCAACTGACGGTCCTCTCCTACGACCTCGAGCAAAGCCTTCCTCATCTTCTTCTTCCTCATCAGAATGATGCTGGTGAAAGGAATGACCCTGGTCCCCATACCTCTCGTGTTTCCTGGTGCCCTAAAAATGGAAAAGAATGATTGGAACGGAACTTTTGTTTCCTTTCATGTTTCTGCTTTCACTTTAGGGCAAGGGCACAAGGGTAAATCTCGTGTTTAAAACTTGCTGCTACTGTGAAATCATGTATTTACCTTGCCACCTTCTGCGGCCACTCTCTGCGCTGCTTCCCGAGCAATTGCTTTTGCCACGGTGTCCGGAATGAGTGTACCTCTTGGTTGAGGAAGGATTCTTTGTGGGGAGGGGGATCGCAAATTGGCTTGGGGTGGAGCTTCGAGGGTGTGGCCTTGCATGGGCACAGGAGGCTGTGAAGGAGATCGCATTGGGTCCCAGCCAGGTTGGCCTGGTGGAAGGGCTCCTCCGTGGTGGACTGTGTGCTCTTTGGCATTTAGGTCTCTGGCACTTATTGGTCTTTGAGGTACAGGGTGGGGATGGGGGTGTGGCAACAGAGGAAGTAGGTGGTGGGGTCTGGGACCTGGGTGGGGGGGCTGAGGGTGTAGGGGCTGAGGATGGGGGTGCAGTTGAGGCTGCGAGGGTCCACATGGATGGGGAAGTCGGGGATGGGTTTGAGGATTCGGGGCATTGGGTGGGAGTGGCTGTGGATGGGGTAGAGCAGGGTGCTGGGGTGTTGGGTGAGGGAGGTGAGGGGATTGGAGGTGAGGTTGTGGATGGGGTTGGGGAGGGGGGCCCGCATGAGGGTGCATTGGTGGAGGCAGGGCAATTGGTGGTAGAGGCACAAGCAGGTTGTTTGGAATGACGGCGACTTGTGAGTCCTGGGATTCTCCCTGCAGTGACAGCGTCCTCACGATGACTTCCCTGGCCTCCAGGCATTGAATCCTCGACAGTTCAACAGTAACGTAATCTGCCATGGGGAACAACACTTCCGCTATCTGGAAATGGAAAAAGAAAGATGATCAATTGTTATTGATCAACAGATCTCTATCATACACAGTGGGCTTGCCCTCTAATTTTCTAGCCAAGAATAGGTTTTAGATCCTTTTTATAAATAATCAGGGTTTCACCAAGACAAAAAAATAAATAAATAACTTTGAAAAAATCAGTCAAACATGTCCAAAAACATACATCGTGCACATAAAAATGCAGTTTGTAAATATTTCAAAAATCTATACATCTACTAAAACTGCAAGAAGCTAAATATATAAATTGTTTCCTTCTAGCCTAAGTTTCTGCATTGGTGCAAAAGGATGTTTTCCTTATTGTTTTTGAAGGCTATTTACTTGTTACTCCTCTTTACTTTTATATTTTAATACATTTTCCATTCTACAAAATACATTTACCTCTTCCCCTTCTATTTATAAATTGCTTATTTGCACAATCGCATCCTTGTACAACTGCATGGTTGCACTGTGACTACATGCTTAACACTTGTGCTTTCTTATGGGGACCAGATGACCCTACCGTGTTATCCCTACCATGACAAAGGTGGATAAAGGTGAGAGGATTTCATGTAATCCATGGACACCAGTGAAGATCACATATTATTATACGAAGCCCATCGTGACGACTGTTATTGTGAATTTGGGCTATACAAATAAAACTGAATTGAATTGAACTGAATTAAAGAAAAAAGTTCAGCGCACTGTCTTGTGGGGTCCAGATGACCCCACTCCCAATGTTAAAGTCCCTTGGCACAAGATACTGATGTCTTTTGTTTGTCTTGAGGTGCTCGAATCTCATTGCTATTTACAATTGTAATGACAACTGTTACTTTAGGAAAATTAGTCCTTCGAAGAGGCAGAAACTAAATAATGATGGCACTGACATATAGGCATAAAAAAGACTACAGGTAAACTGTGTAACAAACTAAGATACAAATAAATCTCTTCACAACTGCAGGATTATTGGCATTGCTGTAGTAGGCTAAGTTTCAGAAATAAAAAATCTTTCTAAAACAAGATTGTTGTCGGTTGGGGGGGTCATGGAAAAAGAAGAAAATCTACCAAATGTTTCATCTTTTTCTTTTCTTATAAACTGCATGTCAGTTTGCAACTATTAGTGCCATTATGTGTGCATTACTTAAGTTAGAATCTAAGACAAACTTCCATTTTGTCCTGCATCAGTTTAACCTTTCGGGTTCTAACAGTGTGTGGTTGTTTCTTCCAGCAGTCACCACCAGAGGGGGGCAGAGGCCTTTCCACTACAGTCGCATATCCCAGAACAAGCAGTTGCAGTGCACTGAACACAAACCGCCAGCGTGCTGTATGCACTGAACTTAAGCTATATGGCATTATGCCTCAGTAAAAGATGGGCTAATAGCATCCCATCTGTGCAATATTTTCTTGTTTCAACAAAGTTGAAGGTGATTAAATAATTCACAATATGTTGAATGCTTGAATTCACAAATATAAATTAAATAATCGTGTCTTAGTCGCAATAGCAAAAAACTAGAATAACAGCATTAGACGCTTGATAATAGTGAGAACAAACTAAATAAATATGGAGAAAGATTATAAACATGTCTGCTTTGTTTTACATTACACAAATGCTTACTTACTCTTTGTCCTTTAGTGCAGACTGCGTAGCCAATGACATTTGCCCCATTAGACGTGCCTGTGGGAGAGAGCATTGGAGGCTTCCAGCGGACCTGTAAGACCCCCTGGCCTTGCCCACAGAGCACCTGAACATCATGTGGAGGCAGTGGTGGGCCTGGAAGAAGAGAGCGTTCATGAGCTCATGTAAGAAAGAAGAATGAATAATTTACACTTTTGTTATCAACAGTGCACGAAGGAGTAGGAAAGATGTGGGGCATTCTTCAGTGCACAGGGATACACACAGACAAACCATGCACAAAAAGACACCAAAGGAGGTGGAATGTGATCTCATTGAATACATATTTACTTTTCTGCGTTTGAGGAGAGGCTCATTCTTTCTACTTTGTGGAAATACATGCACTGTAGTGGTGGAGAACATTCCCAAGATGGTGATTTGGTCTTAATGATAGGTTTCTTCTTTTAGAATATACCTTTAGAATACCTTTTCTTTTTAGTCTTTTAAATACATTTCCTTAAAACAAGCTGCATTTCTTCTAATCAAGTGTTTAAATACAACTATTAGGACAAGGAGATTGAAAAAAAAATGTGTTCATTTTTTTTTTTTTTTTTGCTTTTTGGCACCAAAAAAAAAAAAAAAATTCATTTAATCCCTTGTTAAAAAAATTTCTTAATATGTCAAGCTGAAGAAAATAAATAAAAACAACATGAGATTTCGAGGCTGAGTCTGACTCAACAGGTCATAGCTAAGGATGTTTACAATTCCCCTGATCTGCAGTTCGCTCTGTGAAGAAACACTGGGCAAAATTGCATTTTTTTATCTATTCGACCTAGTTTCAATTTCAATTTAAGAGCACTTGATGACAAATGTTTAGCATAATCAAATGCCCACATGCATTAGTTGTCTACCCGTTTTTAAAAAAGTAGTGATAGGGCTTTCATAAAGTGAACAACTAGTGACATCAGTCCATGCACTTATAGGACATCTAAAAGGAACTGATGTTTCATTCTGACCTTGTATGAAAAAAGGTGTTGGACCTAGACAAAATATATTACACAACAATAATGAAGTAAGGTAATGGAATCCCAGAAGAGTTATGCACAAAATATACATATATTTGAAAGAAAAAACTCAAATTACAAATATTAGAATTGTTGAAGCATTATGAAATAAATGGTAATTATTACAGTTTTATTAGATAAAATGAACATTTCTGACCTGCTGCCTGTGTGCAAAATTCCACTCCAGCTTCCTTCCTCTCTCGCTGCTCTAGAGGTAGTTGCCATGGCATCTGGTGGGGCTGTGCCACCACCGTCACTTTGTACACTGTCAGAGGCTTCAAGTTATGGAAGCGCAGTCTATACCTTCCCGACTTTACCACAGCATGTTCCACCCCATCTAAGAACACAGTGTGAGCATAGTTACTGTTGCTGGGCAACCACGAGAGCTCGGCAGTGTCCTGCTGGATGTCATCCACCCGTAGGCCGTATGGCGCCACCACCACATTGGCCCCTACCAGCAAAGTGCAGCGCAGCTCGTCTGACAAGCCGCGGTCGGTGGCGCTCTGAACTGATACGCGATAAACGCAGGCGTCCAGATCCAGCTTCTCCAATAAGCACTTAGTCCGACTGCCATACGGCATGCTGGCACGTATCTCGCCATCTACCAAAACATTGTACCCGGTGATGTTTCCCCAGCCCAAAGGCACTACTGGAGGCTCCCATGCCACAATGACACTTCGTGCCAGCTGCTTGATTAGGTTGATCTTCCGGGGGTAAGGCACAACATCTTCAGCAAGGTCCTCAGGGTCCAAGGTTCCCCCTGTTCCATTGCTGTATGGTACCAGGGCATTATTGGAGCCCAGGAGGCCATCCTGGGAGGTGCCAGCCATCCACAGGCACTAATGCTAGGGATGTGTGTTCCAGAGGGCCCAGATCATTTCCGCCCTCCCCAGTTGGCTTTTCTTTGTCCTGGACAAACTCGACGAAGTTGGAAGGGACCAGACCTCTCTGGCCATCCAGCAGCTCGCCTGAAAAATTACAGGAGAGAAAAATACTATAGTGCAAGACAGACTAAAAAAATACAGTACATCAAGTCTTAAAAAAACAGTGACTGCATGGTACCTCCTAAAAAAAAATCAACTGCTCAGTGCATACAGATCACATCAGACTGTCTACAAGTTCATTTAAGACCATTTATGACCTTTTTAAGGCCACTTAGATCTCAATGTAATGCCTCCATGGCTCACTCAAAACACTTTCCACTGGTGTCAACCATGTGGAGAATTAACCCTTGTTCCACCAGGCCACCATACCAAATCTGCACTTCACCATCGCACTCATAAGCAGTCAATGATAGACCACACATTGCTGCTCTATGATGATGCCTCACCAGGTGATGTTTGGTTTCCAACTTTCAGCACAAATTGTAGGTTGGAACCATTAATTGTATAAGAGAACTGGACTGAGTAACCACTCCCCCCTTCCGTTCCAAATAAGAAGCACCCACTGGTTACAAAAAGCCAAATTCCCAAAGATTTTCTTTGAGAAATAAACAGCTATTACTCAGTCATTCTGTTTGTCAGAATAACTATTCTTGCTCTGCTACCTTTATTTAACATGTTCTTATTAATCCTAATTTTTTTTTCATTATATTTTTCCATAGCGCAAGTTATTCAAGCTATAAACTGACCAATTAGATGCCCCAACAAAAAAGAGGGACCTTGCTCAAGACAAGATGGTGTCCAGACATCATTAGCCGTAAGCGGAAATTTCCACAAGTTTTCAGAATAGTAGAACCTTTTCTCAAAATTTTTTAATGTGAATAAACTGTATTGTGTGCAAGATGAGCTTAAAATTGGTAATTGTTTTATTCCTTTCAAAATGGATTTTACTAAAAAGGTTCAGATTTGTAAAACTGTTAACCTTTTACACTGGAGCTTTAGCTTTAGTGATTCCAATGCCCCAACTACCGTAACTCGTCAACCCGTAACGCGATCAACATGAATCCGCATGTTCTGCCGCAAAGTAAAGCGACTTTGCAACAGTATTCAATAATTTATTTGGGCAATGTGTTGGATATTGCTAAAAAGGTGTTCAAAGTTTAGCTTACCGGCGCAAAGGCGCTTTTCTCTGCGAATCAGCTAAATCCCGTTGATCATGTGAGGAGTTAAGTTATGTCAAAGGGCATAGTAAGTTTTGACAAAGACATCTCCTTTGTTAGAAGTTTTAAATTTATATCGGGGAAAATATCTAACTGTTAGGATCGCCAGTAAAATTTGTGTTTTTCGACAATGAAAGAGTATATTTTGACTGAAATGGGAGAGAGAACTTCTGGCTCTGGTCAAGGACTTCTGATTCCAGCTAATGATGTCTCGATGCCATCTTGCTGTCTGACGTTTGACGTGTTTGATTGACACTGTCCCAAGTCGGCTTGCAAGTGGTAGGGGTGTGGACTTCCAACAAGCTCACTCCCGATATTGAGAGTGGTTGCCATAGAAACGACGACTTGGACCAATCACTGCTTACTAAAGAATTCTGGTTCCCACATGGCAATGGCCGACTCACAAAAAAAAGGCAACTAAACGAGTCATTTTCTATGATTGATGTCACATTCACTCGCTCCAGTTCTCATGTACAGTCGGAACAGGTGGCACTGCTTTGACTAACATAACTTTCTTTGTTGCGTAGATATTCTTCAAATGCTTTTAAACACAATGCAGGGAAACTGTTGATTAAAGACATGAAGCCTGACTTTGCAGGACTCCTGTAAAAATAAGATGAAGTAGGAGCGTTGATATTCCGAAAATTTTTAGTGAAAAGTTTCCCAGGAAGGAATCTCAATGCAAGGAGTGAAACACATCTGCATTTATTCTCCACCATTTTGGATTTAGAGAGTTTGTTTTTAGATGGTAACACCCCCCCCCACCACCACCACCACCACCACCACCACCACCACCCCCAGTAAAAAAAGCAACAAAGCAAACTTAAGCTACAGCTTTTAAACAGTTTCAGGAATATCTCAGAGGATTTATTTAAAATGAAAAGATTTGCAAGGTCCCAAGAAGTGTCTTTTTAACAAAGCCTCCTATCATCTTGTCCATCAATCCCACTTTCCACAAGGGCCTGAGAAACCTTAAGACCATCTGTTTCTGCTGGGTTGTGTGTGTGTGTGTGTGTGTGTGTGTGTGTATAGGGGTGTGTTTGTCTTTGTGTGTGTACTGATGATTAAACTGAGCCCTGCTGGATTAGTCATCATACTAAAAGGGACCAAAGTCCCATCTTGTCAACAGCTTGGTGTTGGGCTCAAGTCTCCCGCCTGTGTGGTAAATACAAAGCTTCTTCCCTTCGCCGTGCAATACGAGCACCCACCGCTAATGAATCACTGCACTGCAACTCCGCCAGAGCTAGTGAAGCCCGGTATGCTTCTGACAGTGAAGACATAATAATTCTAAAAAAAATAAATAAAAAAATCCTTAACAGTTTCAGTCTGATCAAAAAGAGAAGCAAAATTAATGGTTTTTTTCTAACAAGGTCACAACATCCCACGAGGCATATGATGAGCAGTGTCAGAATGACAGGGACATGTCATTCACAGCTGTCTTTACTCATAGCATCAGCATTAGTATTTTTTTCACTTCTGCATAGTTTTTAGTAAAATATTCTTTTTAAATCATTCCATCTGCGAAATCTCACAACAAAGATGTTTTTGCTATGAACTTAATTTCCTATTGTACTCCTCGTACAGTTTTGATGCATATGCTTCCTAATCATCAGTGTGAGCTGCCACACATATTTTTAAAACGTAGTCATTGCATAACAATGCCTATCAGTGCATAAACACTTGTTGGGATGTTTTCCTCTCAAGAATTCTCGCCTACATCTGGTATAGCACCAAAGAAAACATCCTCAGCAGGATTTTTTGCTTAGTTTTGTCTTTTGGGGGGTAAATTATGTTTAATTTTTTCCCCCATTGTTACTAGCTTTTCTTTTTGGGATGCCAGGTAGCTTTTTTAGTGTTTTGTGATAAGTTTGGAATCTGAGGTGTTTAAATGAAAATCTCCTATGTCATATAGAAGGAACATGTAAAAAATAAATAAATAAATAAATAAAACAGACTATGTACTGTAAACGAGGCAATTAAACATCAAAAAATGAAAGTGAAAGATTTCAGCTCTTCGTACCTTCATAGAAGCCATCATCATCCATTTCCCCGTACACGTACAGATACTTTCCAGCCACAAGGGGGAGCTCTGCTTCCGGATGCTCATTTGGTCCATCGTAAGGATTGTAACTTAATAGAGAAAATACTTTTTTGTTACTGAAATCCTCATGCATTCCCCATGCTTAATGGCATTTTCAGTTTGTTGCCTAGAAACTTCACACTGATCCTCACCAGGTCAACCATGCACCATAAAGTACACTATATTAAATGGTAAATAGACATATATGGCACATTTGCAAGCTTCTTAGAAGGTCCAAAGCACTTTACAGTCACATTTACACAGTCACATACGGTGGGGGTTCAGTGTCTTGCCCAAGGACACTTTGACTTATGGGCGGGAAGGGTTTTCTTCTGATCAACACAGCCCCCTCTACTATATTACCAAACGCCATTTGCTCATGCAAATCAGTGAATGAGAACCTGAGATAAATGGCGGTACCATACACTGTGTTGTTTAGCTTTTGTATGGCAGTGGGGGCAGTGCGTTTTTATTTACCTGTAACGGGCAGTGCAGAGGCGGACCTGGCCGGTGTAGCGAGGTTTGGACCTTGGTGATGGACTGGCCTCATCCTCCATCTAAAGATTTATCAGAAACTTCGTTCAGTTTCCCAAGTGTCATATTTAAAGATATTAGGAATTAAAAAAATCCATAGATGCTCTGACATTGACTTGGATGGTATGTGCCTCTAAAATGTCACCTAAAAATCACCTCTGACGGGGAAAACTGGGAAGAGCTGTTGGGGCGCTCTGTTGCCACAGGGCTGGATTTGACGGATCGCAGTTCTGGGGGTTGGGTGTGTCCTGTGGGTAGAATACAGCTGAATAATTTGGAAATCAGGAGCGGGTCTGTGCCACGCTCCCATTGCCTGACATACATGGATTGAAAAAGCAAATAAAGACCTTTGCAACCATTTTCTGCTCATTGCACATCTATTGATTTCCTGATCAAACTACAGTGAATTTAAAACCTTTAGTGACTGCAGATCCTCCATCTCATCAGTTATATTCATCTGTAACACACATGTCCCTTAAAAAAGGGTCTACATCACTTATTCACCACTTCTGGCATTTTTGCAGCTTTTAGAAGAGGGTAAAATGTCCTTTCTTCTTTCATTCATCTTGACCAAAATTTCATTCCAGGAGTGAGCCCCCTGACACCCTTCTGCCTCTTCCACAAACACTCCAAAGCCAGGAAATGGGCCAACAGGTGTCTCAGCCTTGAATGCAGAGTTTAACAAAGAAACATCTCTATGTAATGTGTCTCAAATAAATTGTTTCATTTATGCCTCCAAGCTCTGCTTTGATTCCACCATCTGGTGCCCAATTTCTCATCTTGGTGTGGTACCAACAGAGTTCATCAGAGCATCACTTCATTATCTGCTTTCATAATTGAATTCAAACTGCAATCATATGTTTGAAGACTTTTAGGGCCTGATCTACTAAAGTTTTACAGACTTATAAATGTATGCAAGCTTGACAATGTAAGTTGCACATGATTTACTAAGAAGATTGCATATGTTCAATGTGCCCCCATTTTGACAAATGGGCATTTATGGTGATACAGTGGGATTTATATGAGAAAAATCCTAAATCAGGACAGCATTCATGACCTTGCATATTTTCCACATAAAATCCTCAAGTTTAAATTGTTGTCAGAAAGTCTTTCTAGTTGTCTTAGTGCAGGATTTTACCACTTGTGGTTTCTCAATGTTGTTCTTCTGTGATGAGCATTTTCAGTGACATTTCCAGACTGATTACAGGGCCACTATCAGATAGGTCAATACACAGAGACTCCTAAGATTCTTTAAAGTCACATTTTAATCACCTTTTGATCTATTTTTTAAGCATTCCCAGTGGAATTTTGATTAGGATAATGCAGCTTTTAGCAAAAATCATAAAAACTTCTTATCCAGGACATAGTTTCTGTGGGGCACCAGCACTGTAGTTCACTAGAAATTCACCTCTAAGTTGTGTGCAGGATCATTCGCCGGGGGGCAACCCACTCCCCGCTTTCGCTCCCTATTGCGGACCAGAACCAAGAAGGGAGTTTGTGACCCCTCCAACATATTTCCTACGTCACAAATTCGCACTTGTTCAAACTGCTTTTTTTTGTCTGCTCCTGATTCACAACAATTTGAATTAAAATAATACCACTTTTCTTTATACTTGTCCTCCATCATCAGACAAGTGTTTGTACTACCGCAAGAACATTTTAAAATCACCAAAAAAAACACAGTTTTCATCAGATTGGGTTTTAAGAAATGATGATTTTCACGTTGTTTTTGTATACAAGTGGCCAAATGACAACTCTGTTATCATGAAGTCAAAAGTTAAATGAATGCTTCAAAATCCAGGAAATATGGTACAGAGACAGCTGACTTCCTGAGTGGACAGATATATAGGTGGCATGCATAATCTTTTAGCACAATATACTTATTTCAGAGGAAATAAATACACATTTTCTAAACACGTACTAGTGCAAATACAACTTAAAATATCTTTAGGCTCCTAAGATTTCAGTATAGCGCTTGTTCTTAATGGTTCTGTGCGAGCTGATTTAGACGTTAGAAACTAGGATCAAATCGATTTGAGGTATACGTTTTTATTTTATCAAAATTTTTTTATTGTATCTAATTAAATAGAAGTTCACATTTTTTGTGACTTTTTTGAACAAGATGTTGTTACTTCTTATTTTAGAGTCACTGGGTTGAATACTTGTCCCCTCCAGTAAAAAAAAATGCACACCTGTTCTATATTTGACTTTCTGGTGAGTTTGCTTACTCACCTTTCTTTGATTGCGCTTCAAATCCAGCGGTGGTGGGTGGGAGCGTTTCTCCTTGTGTGGACTGGATCTGGATCTTCCAGCTGAGATCAGTTTTTATCTCCACAGGTGCTGATTGTAAATAAAAGTCCAGCAGCTCGTTGGGAAGCTGGCTGAGGTTCTCACTGAATGACCTGCATACCTGTTCCAGGTCACGAACTTTGACCTTCAACAGATAAAAGAATGTGCAGTCAGAATGACAACATGTGCATGAAGTTAGTGGGGTAAAGACAACTATGGCTCTCCAAAACTGGCTGTTTTAAATGCTAAATTGAATTGCATACAAACAGACGAAACCTGTAGCAATCTTGGACATTATGCAAACATTTAAAAGGCTGTAAGTAACACACTTTAAGTCTTAAGAAACATTCACACCGGCAAAAAATCAACAATTAACTGTTACCAAAATATTACATATTTTTAAGACTACAAAGCACTAGAAAAAATTATTATAAAAAATTAATAAATTATAAAGTAATGGACATAAATAAATACATGAAAAATGATGTTTTTATAGTTCTATTTGAACATAAAGTGAGAAATGTAATTTGTTTTAATCCTGGAGGAATAATAGTTATGTTGAAAAACAGACATGGGATTATAATCTTATTTAAATTGTGAGTTCAAAATGATAAATAAATTACATTTTTTTTTAAATGGTTAATTTTGAGTTTGACGGAACTTAATGCTCCATCAATAAAAATATCATTATTCAGATGATGATGTTAAAAAAGTCTCATTTTTAATGATACTTGGTTGACTGTCACTGAGGGATTTAGTGTAAAATTAGAAAACAATTTGCAGTACATGATGCCGTGACAAGCATCTTTAACGACTGCGATGAAACACGGTTGCTGCATGTCTTGATCCGAGATGAATGCAGCAAATGTACCGGTACGGCAGAAAGCCTGGTAGAGATGTTTCTGATGACAGTTTTTTACAGGAAAAAACAAAAAAAGAAAGGAAAAAAGAAAGAACTGAATCTTGTTTATCTCCCCTTTCCTGAGCCATTAGTCATATAGAGGTAGACACATTTAGAGGAAGCATAGTCTCTTCTTGTTGCTAAACATTAGTCTCATTAAAACTCACTCTGGCAGTGTGCGTGGGCACTCTCAACCATTTGACCCAATGTTGTGCTCCTATTGTCCCAGTTTGTGGAAGGTAATTAGAAATGATTTCATTTCTACAGTTACACATTGACAGTAAGGGGAATTGTTTTTGCTTTGCGCTTAAATTATTAAAAGCCCCACAGGTGTGCAGACTGCAATTAGACATGCCTTTTCATGGCTAATACGGAGCAAGAATTGCTTTGACCCTGGTTGCAGCAGGAAGCGCCAGTCAGATTAAAACAGCTCAATAGATTTTCAGCTTTTATCATGATGACTGCTAGACTTTTAAAGTGCAGCAACCAACTAGAAACTCAGTAATTTATGTGGTGGCTTCTTTGAGTTTCTGGTAAAAGTAATGATGCTGTGATACAGATATGTTTGTTTGTACTAACTTAGTAGTTGCAGAAATGAGTCCATTTACATTTGGCTTATAGCCCATTACACTTAAAGCCACACATATCCAAATAGATTACTTATATATACTTTTACCACGGTCCGGATGAATACTCGATCCTTATTGGCTGCTGGGTCACATAGCTTAAATGTTCTATACCACCAGGCTGGCTTCTTTGAAACTAACCTTTGCTTCATCATCTGTGGTAGGAGGTGAACTTTCTCTCTGAACTGATGCTTTTTTTATCGTATTGTTACAATCGGTATGTTTATCATTTTACTTCACCGCTGGAGTCGAGGTTGGTGCTGACTTAGCCTTTACTATATTTCGCACCACTATATCAAATAGTCAGTATCCTGGTGAAAAACCAATTTAAACAGAAAAAGAAAGAATAAAGTACTTAACATTTTTGATTAAATATGTATTTCTTTTGTAAGTAACCATGGTATAAGTGCGATAATGGCCTTGGAGGTGTCCATTATCGGAAATTAACGGACGACCCAGAAACCTGAACCATCCGACGCAAAGTCAGTTCATTTCTGACACTGGACACCTATTACATTTAAAACCAAGTTCAATTATGTTAATATGGTTGTTACTCATGGAAATGAGCACAAGGACTAAACAGGTTTAAGGGCCTAAAATTACCTTAATAATAAGAAAAAGAATTTCCTTACTAAATTAACCCCTTCAAGCCTAATTTTAATTTGAATTATACAAAAAATGGTCTTCAACATTGTTTCTATTTAAGATGATGCTAAACTAAGGGGAGTACTGGATTAGATGGTATGTGGTAAAAGGGTTTGACATTTTAAATATACGTTTTAAAAAACAGTGATAAGAATTAATTGCAAAAGAAAGAACTTTTTTCATTTTACAATTGATTTTATTTTTTCAGCCTCTGAGACATGTTTCATCCAGATTATGAGAGAAATGTTCATGCATACACAAAACTATAGAAGGTAATTTTGTAAATATATATATCTGAGAAAACATTTTTTTTATCCTTGCAGTAAATGGTGAGGGTAGGTTCTTTAGAGAAATGTTGCAGTGAGTCTGTCAAAGTTGCTGTACCTTTAACAGGTGTAGAGCTTCCTCATGCTCCTGGTCAGTTTGAACCCAAGCCTGCAGAGAACATGCACAAACGAATTGTGACAGCTGACACTGTGACCACACTCCATGACATGGAAAAAGATAGCAGACAGCAGACAAACTGTCAACACAGAGCCTGAAAGAGGCTCACTGGTTCATCACTGAACTGCTACTTGAAGTGATGCCGTCTTCTGACAGCACAGCGCTGATGACAAGTACCTGATCTATTTTAGGATGTGTAGTGGTTGAAACGGCTCCATGTTAAGCAACCGCTTACATTTGACGAAAATCCTTTTTCCTAGTTCAATAGCACAAGAGGATTAGAGGAGAGCTTTTTAAGGTAAAAACAAGAACATCTTTTTATTTTTTTTTTGCTATAATCTATAAAAAGTTTGGGTGAAATAACTTTCTGTCAGCATCAGACAAATGAACAATAGTATAAAATAAAATCCAAGACTAAAGATAAAGGCACTTCCTTTGTTTGTCAAAGCTGATCAACTATTTTATTTTGCTTGAATGAAAAAAGCCAAATTACAATTTGTCAGAAAGTTTGCAATGAAAAGTACTAAACTTGCATGTACCATATATTTATTCTTTATTTATTTAAGTCCAATCATTCAGTGATGTTGATTAGGCATGAATATGCTTTAACTTGGGGTTTTTTTGGCATGAAGTTATAAAATTAAATCAATGTCAATTTTTTTGAATTTGTCTTTCAGCTGCTCCCTTTAGACCTGGTTTATACTTCATAGTATTATGTAATTGCATTGGTTGCTAGGCCTTCAGAAGTAAATCGCCTTAGTTGATGCAAAATGTGACACCACCAGATGACACCATCCATGACTAGAATTTTATGCCCGTAGCATATCGCACCATTTACCCAATATCAATTTCAAGCTATTAGAATACTCAATGATGGAGCAAACTCTATCCCGAAAATTGTCACTTTTACGTCCCAGGATTTCAAAGACCAAGCCGCTATTACTACATTCTAAATACAAGAGGAGTTAGACTTTGTTTCATTCTGACTCAGTTCCAAACAATTTTTTTTTAAAACCGCACATTTTCACTGCATATTTACTTTCTAATGCATTTATAGCTTCAGCTGTATTGGATTGAGATGTGGAGCAGGTGCCAAATTATTTGAAATTTAATTTTTGGTAAAAAGTATAGTTATTTGGAATGTTGAGGCTTTGACTTGTCTGCACCATCAATTAATCACAAACGTTGATAATAAAGATGTAAGCATCTTCAGAAAAAAGCTTTATATGTATAAAAAACTGAATCTCAAAGATCCCTTTATACCACTATAAATAAAGTACCAAACCACCTACAGACTGGAGACAATCACATCATCAGGCTTGAAAAGCATAAACCGCATTTAGAGATTCATCTCAATTATCACGGACAGTCAATCGCAAGTAAAACCGGCCAACTTTGGTATGAAATAGACTGCGGGAATGTCCAAATAATCTCAATCCGCTTCCCTGCATTTCTCTCCAACACATCTAACATGAGCTGTTCCTCTGATGGATTTCTTTCCTGATTCTATCCATCCTCATCTCTTCTAAATAGAACCTCAAAAGCTCTGGGGTCTCCCTCTTTAATAAAGAGCTACCTCCATTATTTTCTTTTGCACTTCCACCTCTCTAGATGTTCCTCCACCTGCTCCTCTTCCTAACTACAGATCACAATGTCATCTGCGAACATGATGGTCTACCGAGATCCCAGTCACTTCCCCACAGAAACAAGAAAGAATTCAAAGCTGATCCATGGTGCAGTCCCACCTCCACCTAGAACTCTTCTGTCACACCTACAGCACATCTCACCACGGTCTTCCAGCTCTCATACATTTCCGAATAACTCAGACGGTCTTCTCTTTCAGACAAATGGCCAGTCACCAAAAGAATGATGCTTTCCATGCATTTTTTATATTTTTCTTTGTAACTTAATGCCAAACCTTTTGCAGCTGATTGATCTCCTTCTGCTTGGTGTGAAGGGCCACAAAGGTTTGCTCATACTCTGTCTGCAGCTGCTGCTTCAGCTCCACTGCTTCGTGCATAAGCTGCAAGGAAAGAAAGATGAAGGATGATTTCAGGGAAGCTTTCTGACAAGATATCCAAAGAATTGGCCCACCACAGTAATACTTTACTGATGGTGACAGATAGCAAGACTTTGCTGCATCTGTCAGAGTCCTGTGCCTGTTCCTGTCACAGAATGGTGGGCGTTTTCTACTGCAGGTAGGTTATCAAGCTGCAACCCTCCAGAGACGCGACTTTCAGTTAGCGACTCTCTATGCTAATGGTGGCGGTTATTGAAAGTACGAAAAGCCCAGGTGCATCCGCTTGATTGTGAAAAGTCACAGGAATCCAACTGAAAGATCTGCAGGTTAAAGATGAAAACGTTGATTCTACTTGAGCTTCAGGAGCACTCCAGGTGATATCGCACGGTTTAGCTTAAAACCTTTGAAAACCAGACAAAGAAACAGCATTTCTCCATCTGGCAACATAAACCTCAATAACAATCTATTTTAATGAACTAAAAATGTATCTTTACATCATCTCTACGGAGTGATTTTTGTGCCATTATTCTAAGTGTAACACTCACTGTGTTGTTGAGTGTAAAACTTTAAAAACTGTAGGTGCTCAAAAATGTTTTGGCACTGGATACAGAAAAATGCACTTGAAACTCAAAAATATGTGCAAACAAAGCAGATTTTCCTCTTGAAACTGAAAAATACGTGGAATCAAAACAATTTTCTTTCGAGAGAATTTCTCTCTCTTATGGCTACAGCAACCTTCTATAAGTCGTGTGTTTTTGCACGGGTTTGGCCACGGGGGCGACTTGTACTCAGGTGCGACTTATATGGGATTTTTTTTATAAATAACAACAACCACTAGAAGGCACTGTAGGTATGTGTATCATTATTTGTTACTAAGAGCAACACAAAAGAAGACACACCACTCAGTTTTACGCTGGGCTTGGCGGAATTGTTCCAAAGTGACACAGACGAAGACTTCAATGGACTTAGTGATTTTAAGTGATATAAAGAGTTTAGTCGACTTGTTTGCATGTTCTTTATGCTATATATTCCATTTATTATTATTTGCCTTTCAAGATAAAATTTCTGTTCTTGTTCTCATATTTTTTGAATAGGTTTTTCCAACACGGCAATTCATACTCAAGAGCAATTTATAATCCCAAAAATGCGGACAATTTAATTTAAGAATTTGATGCTTGATTCCGATCTTTTTTAAATTGAGTTGTCTTTGTTCACCTCATCTACGTTATCACTCATTTGCCCTGACTCTGATCACGTCTTTGCCAGTTTAGGAATTCATTCAAAAACTGGCTCGAGTTCTGTGAGCTTAGGAAGACAAAGCCGATTTAACTGAAAAGAACTTTGAAATAAAGAGTAGCTCCTCCAAAGCCCCTGCTTTGCTTAATCAGAAGAGATTGTAGGCTGCACAGGACAGCAGTAGCTTAGAGCTTGTCACTGAAGCCTGTAAACAGCTTAATAAGCCTTGCCTGTTTACACATGACCCTGATGGAGACACCTACAGCTTTTTAGCAAATACCAGGGGAGGACTCGATTTGGAGAAAAAAAGTTCCTAACTGTGGATTTTTTTTTTTTTTTAATGCTGCAAGGAGTAGCTTCACATCAATAATTGACCAGAGATAGGACATGCGAGGCAAAAAACGAGTTTGAACTAAAATCAAAACTATTTGATAAAAAAAATTGTATGAATCCAAAGTCTTTAAACAGTAAATGAGCTGTAAAGCAGTGATGGTCTGATAAAGTAATTGCGTCCTACGTTTTCCGTCTGTGCAGCCAATTAGCTTGATATCTATGCTTTTGGTCTGTGGGAGGAAAACCCAATGGAAACCCACGCAAGAAGAAAAGAGCATGCCAGCTCTGCACAGAGGTTAAAGTTGACATTCCAGAAGGGAAAGTCCTTTAAAAAAAGAACCTTTTTTTTTTTTTTTTCATTTCTTTCTGAGTTTTACAGCCACAACATGTAAACTTTTCTGAGCATTTTCTTGAAATTAATCCTAGTGACAAACATTTCTCCACCGTATCAGAGAACTGGTCGGGTTTTCTCATATACGTAAATTTCTTTCTCAGATGCTCTGACAAACAATCGATAAGAGATGTGGGGCGGTGAGGATTTGTAATGAAAGTGTCTCTCAGCATGGTGAAACTGTGTCTGATTGCTATTGGCAAACAGCAACATCATAAAAAAAGAGCTTCTTTGTGAAAGAAGAGATGCTTGGCTTCATATGTTGCCTGCTTTGATCTGTTTCATCATTTCTACCATCAGGACAAAATGTGTCAAAGGAGTTTATCCAGACAACGTTGCAAATTATGTACGTTAAATTAAAAGGTACAAAAAGGGTTTTAAAAACTTAAAAGAAATAATAAAATCGTTAGTTTCTGCAGTTTATAATTCAGTTTCAGGATTTGTGAATCCATGAGCGCTGCCTTCTGAAGTTATGAAATCATCTAGAGTTCGACTTATGGGATTTTCAATTTACCCGACAGCACTAAAATATGCCAAACTTAAGAGATTTATTTTATTAAAAACAGAAATTTGGGGTAAGACTGAGACTTTCAAAGAGATGCCATAAATGTTTTCTTTTTTTGATTTTGCAATTTGCACAAAATGTTCATATTATGTCCACTTTAACTTTGAGAAGGATTTTTTTAAGATGTTTGACTCATTATCAGAATCAGAATCAGAAAAAGCTTTATTGCCAGGTTCAGTAGAGCGCAATTTACAGAACGAGGAATTTGCACTTTTTTCTCATCTGAGATGCACCACCTGCCAACACCAAGTCAAACAGTATAGCATACAGATTTATTAATTAAGGATAAGGTAAAATTAAGTTAACAACAGACTATATACAGTGGAGTGAAGTGGGAGCGCAGGTGGGCTAGGATGGTGGGGCTTGTAAGTGGCAGCGATAGTCGTTTGGTAGGGGGGGGTCAGCTGGGAGGAGTTGGGTTACTGTTCAGGAGAGACGGGAGGTGGCAGCCGATCACCTTCTCCGCTGAGTGGATGACGCGCTGCAACTTGACCTTGTCTCTGGCTGTGGCTGCAGCGAACCAGACTGTGATGGAGCACGTGAGGATGGATTTAATGATGGCAGTGTAGAAGTTTACCAACATCTTTACAGGGAGGTGAAACTTTTTCAGCTGCCTCAGGAAGTACATCCTCTGCTGAGCCTTCTTAGTGATGGAGCTGATGTTCTGCTCCCACTTGAGGTCCTGGCTGATGATGGTTCCCAGGAAGTGGAAGGACTCCACAGAGGTCACCGGGGGGGAGAGGGGCTGGGGCCTTCCTGAAGTCCACTGTCATCTCATTGTCATTTGTCTGTCATCTTCTGTTATTTGTTCAATATTGAACTGCCAGATCCATGTTATACCTAAACCCCACAGCACGTATACTTATATACCTTCTTTGAAGGTCCAAAGCATTTTACATTCCCATTCACCCATGCACACACATTCACACACTGTTGGCGGCTCAGCTGTTGAACACTGGCTCCAGCCTATAACCACTGGTGGCATTGTGGGGTTCAGTGTCTAGCCCAAGTTCACTTCATCACATAAACAGGCAAGACGGGAACCAAACCTGCAATCTTGCAATCTGCAATCAAATGTTGACCGCCCTACACCACAGCTACCCCAGGAAAGGGCCCTGCCCCATGCCTCGTTTGAGAGTCAGTGCCTGGTGACCATCATCTGGGACACTACATTCCTAAATTTTGCTCCTGGACCAGCTTGCCGTGGGGTGACTCTGCCAGAGGTAGTTGCCCTCGACAATGAAGCACTGAGAATCATTCGGGCACACAAACTCCTCCTCCCTCAGATGGTGGCAGTTCAGGCGGGGTGATGGCACCCAGACACATCCCTAATGATGCATTATGGACATGTCTAAAATAGAGAAGTCCTTGAGACAGACCCCGAACACGCTGGAGAGAAAGCATCTCTCAGCTGGCCTGGGAACAAGAGCTGGAGGAGGCGGTCAAGGAAAGAGAGGTCTGGATTTCGTTGCTGCTTGATAACCCTCAAGCCATCTGTATTTCTGTGCACCCAGATGATAGAAGTGTCTCCTTTGCACATTAAGTTAGTTAACAGACAGCTGTACATCAACCCATAAGGAGTTAACCCTTAAGTGTTAAAGTGTTCTATTGACAAATCGTTTGAGGGATTCATGCAACCTCAGCAGATTCGGAAGTGAGGAAAAGCAGCCTTGCTTTGATATGCTACTCTTTACGTTAGCAATGTGCTGCATCACTTAATGTTAACAATGTGTTGCATATCGGTGCAAAGCCTATCTGAAAAGTCACTTTTTCTTCGCATCAGCTGATTATTGTTGATCACATACATGTTCAAGAGTTAAGATATGTCAAAGAGTGTGCATTATTTAGCTGTCGCCGGCAACATCTCAAATTTTAAACCAATCAGAAAAGGCTTTATTTTACTGGAGTCAAAGCATCACTTCAAACAACTTGAAACAAATAGTGTAGATGAAACAAGATGGGTTTAAAGTGATCAAACTGTATGCAGGACTAAAGAGGAGAAGATATTGTACCTAAATGAAGGTAAACATCAACTTCTTCACCTGTAGAACATGTTCGAGGTTATCAACTTTGACCTGGAGCTGGCTCTTCTGCTGCTGGGCCGTGTCTCTTTCTTGACTCACTACAGTGAAGGTTTGTCTTAGCTGGTCATAGTCAGACTGGACCTGCAGGTGTTTCATTCCCAAGCAGAAGGTAGATATTAGTGAGATGTCAGCAAAGAATATCAGGCTGTCAACAGCATAAAAACATATTGTTAACTGTCAGAGCAGATAGCAACAATCTAAAGAAAATAGCCCCTTGTTTGAATTTTCAGGGTTGTCGTTTCCAATTATAATAAAGTCGCTATGTAGCTTTAATAGGGTTTGATTTCGACCTACTTTTTACATTTATGAACAGAGGCAGTTGTTGTGCCTTGTTGGCTAGAGGGTAGATGAAGAGTTTGAAATCTGGATATAAATTAATCAGCATATTTTCATTTAGCCTTCCATGTGACAGAGCTGCTGACTTGAGCAGCCTGTCTCATTTTCTGACATCAGCTACACAGCTGTGACTTGGTTCTGAAAAACAAAAGCTTAGCTGAACCATCCCTCAGCCACGCAACTTCTGCTTATTAATTAAGAAGGCATGAGGCAAGCCCAGAGCAGAAGCACGACACATTCACATCAAACATTATTTATAAACTTGTATTTTACAGCTACTTCTTTGATAAAGATATTTCCACGACCCACTTCCTTGAAAATTGTGTTTTTGGTGTTTTAACATATTTTCGTAGCATTTTTGTCACAATGGAGGACATATATAAAATATGCAGTTGAAAAAACCTTAGAGCAATAAAGTAGGTGCTATAATCAGCAGGCCGAAGCTCCCTGTCCTGCTTTATTCTGATTCTCCCACTTGCACACAAATAGATTCATGTACGTCTTCATTCTCCTCTTCAGGCTGGCATCTAGCGCAAAACAGTACGGCTAAATATCTCCAGTATTGCTTGTCATTTTTGTTGCACTGGTATTGTTACTTTAGGGGTGTGAGAGTCTGTAAGCTGGTGGGGAAGAGTGTAAACAAAGGGATGATGGGACATGAGGGACGGCTTACTCACATCCACAACCCAGAGGTGAATTTCTGAATGAACCTTTGCCGTTGTGGAGAATCTATGTCCTAGAAAATGACACAGGTGTTCTGATCTTTGCTAAAAACAGCATAATCATAATCAAAAGAACACTAGGAATTATTTTATAATAGATCAAAAGATGATTTAACTAAGAGAACAAGATTTCATGTCAAAAATAATTAAAGCATCAGTGAAAAATGGTACGGAAATACTGTAGTTATCAATATAACATTGGGTTTCTTTAAATAGATTAGATTAGAGCGTGAATTTTCTATTATAGCTGTCAGAAAAATCTGGTTATGTGCAATAATTCTCCTCAATCCTTAGAACGATTCTTCAAGGCAAAAACCATGATCACTTTCTCTTATTATATCACCACTCCCTTGTTTCCTCATGTTACGCTCGCAGAGCCCATCCCTCTCTTTTTTCCCTCTTCTGTCAGCTTTGCAAATTCCTCTGTATTCTGCCCCGTTTTTCCAGGTTTGCCCTGACAAGCCAGACGCTTTCATTCACAGACGATGTCTGGTGGGAGCGAACATGCTTATAGTCCCACTTTCTTTTCATCTCTGTGCCCACCTTGTCGGTGCACAGATGGCATCGTTTTTGTGGAGCAAGAGCCTGGACACGTGTTAAATCTGCCCCCTTGGTGAAAGTCCCTATTAGTGCCAGAACAGCTAATCGCCTGCAATCACAGACGGTCACTGCACCCCCCCCCCTACCCCCCAGTCCCCCCCCCCCCCCCCTATGGGTCTGGATGCAAAAACACACATCAAATAGGGGGGTAAAATTATTCTATCTATCCATTTAATTATTTGAACAGAGGATTAGACCCTTGAGATTTCGATTTCGAGGGTGGGTTCCTCCTATTAGATTTATAACAAAAGAAAAGCTGACAAAGTATAGCCAAGTAGAGTTAAGGTAATAAACATGTACGGCTAGATAGCTCCAATATGGCTTGTCATTTTGTTGCACCAGTAATGTTAGGTTGGGGCTGTAAAGGGCTGTAAGCTATAGGGAGAAAGACAGATGATGGGAAGTTCGGCTCACAACTAGTTTCTGATGAACCCCTACCGCTCTGCAGAAACTATTATTTCATAACAATCTGAATAAAGAAATACTCATAAATACGATTTTAAGCATAATTTTTTTTACTTATGACCTACATCATCAGAAAAATGCAACAAGAACATGTTAAACACACCAAAAACCCTATTTTCTTTGGAGTAGGTCTTTAAGTATTTTTGAACCATATAGGTTTTAAAAGATTAATTGTAGATGTTTTATGCGTGTGTGTCAAAAATCGCGGAAAAAGTAATTGAGAGAAAGTTACATGTGAGAAGAGAGCCCCATTGATGAATAGAGGGGAACTCAGATCCAACATATCACTGAGACAGTTATAAGGCTTTAGAGCTTGTGATGTGCAGCATCCATGAGGTTAGATCAATGCAGGCTCTGGTCAGTCATCGATCATTTCTCTGTGTGTGTGTGTTTGTGTCCTTGTTATTTGTGATTTTTATTTTTTTTTTTTTGAGTTTTTCATGAAAACAGGCAAAGGCCTCACCTGGTCATATTTGGACGCCTTCAGCTGGTGCTTGATCACCTCAAGGTTCAGACGATTTTTCTCTTGCAAGGCCGCCTGAAGCTTTGCTTTCTGAAGAAAGGAAAATATATGATTACCTTGTTATATCAAGATGCATCTTTATTGCTGAGGCTTTCTGTTTGACTTCATAGTGTTTGTATTTTATCTCCATGCCTCTGTAGGAGATGGACAGAAAAGACTCTTCTCTGTCTGCGTGCGTGTGTGTGTGTCTCCAGGCAAATGCGTGTGTGGAGAAGGCATGCTCTAAAATGCTGACTTGAGGACAGAAATCCACAGCTGGATACTGTCACCCTCTATTTGGAATAAACTACCACAAACAGAAACAAGAAAAAGATCAGAAAAGGTGAGAGCAACAACGTGACAATCCAACATGGCGTAAGCAAACAGGCGAATTATGAGGGTAAAAGCCCATTAGGTCAAGATGGGATATGTAAAACGACTGAAAAAGAGGTGTGTAGTTTCTGTCTCCTCTGTTCACAGTCAACACTCGCGGGCAGGAGTTGACGTGCTGCTGGTGCTGCAGGTACACAAGCATTACATAATTATGCCAGTCTAAAAGTAGGCCAGTGCTGTCCTTCTCCCATTACCCTGAGTGTGCGCGGGTGATTTCACTCTGACTGACCATAACCTGCAGTAAAGCTACGTCACCCGCCTTCCTGACATTTCCAGCGAGACAACATTAAGATGTGAGTAAATTACTTGTTTTACAACCACTGGCAAAATAAAAGCCTGGAATCACCACTCCTAAGGGATGTTCATTCAGATATCACAGGGTGTAAATGAATCATGGTTATTACACAAAACAATTTCACTTTACAGCAAAATAGAGGATATTTACAAAAAAGAAATCATTCAGTACTTAAGTTATTTTTTTAGCTTGGAAAGAGATGTTAAAATAAAAACATCTTCATTAAATCACATTTACATTGTCTCTGGCTGTTAATCCAACTTAAACACAATGAATTATGATTTTCCTGTATAAAAACATTTTCTTTTTTGAAACTTTCATGTTAGCTTGCTTCTCAGAAATATCGCAGCATGCAAGAATATTTTTGTTTAATTTTCATGTTATTTCTTTATTTATTTATTTATTTTCCCACAAAACAGCAGTGAAAAGTCAGGCAGTCTGAAAGTCTAAATTAGAAAAAAGAAAGATCATATTTGCTTAAACTTTGCTGCCTGTTACTTTAAAACTACACACAAATGTAAACACAAAGTTACCCAAACTCAGAAAAAAAATCAAATAGTTTAATCTTGTAAAGAAAGAAAATGACATTAAGATCATTTATTGAGAAAAAAATTTTTTTTTTTAGGAATCCCGATGGGCAAAAGTGTGTTTGTTTTAAAGTTTAGTTTAGGACGCATCATAATTTAAGACTAATAAAACTGGATTTAATCCAGAGTTTAAATTGCTTTAAATTATGATAATCATATTTTAAACCTATTTTTTAATCATCTAAAGATAAAAATGTACATTTCTGTAGTTTATGATGACATACAAGTCTAAAACATTTAAATTTTGGAAACAAATTTTAATAAATATTCAAAAACAATATCAATAAAATATCTACTTTTGTGCTGATCCACGTATCTTGTACTATTCCAACCAAGAAAGGAGAAACCTTTTCTGTGAACTTTTGCCCACAAAAAGATTAACCATAAAACTCTGAGCTGCTGCATTTTTCCCGTATATTCAAGGAACTCCCTGAACTCCAGCCAAGAGAAGAAGAGAAAACAACAGGGCCTGCCAAAGTCATTCATCTGCTTGTGTGATGGGAAAGATGGCCAAAGATGTGGAGGAAGGACGCATCCGAGTCAAAGACACGAGGCCAGGAAGACACAGAGTGGTGAGTAAGTCCACTCATGTACGTCTTTTGCCTCATTAAATCAGGGCAGTGGACAGAACCACACTCTGCAATTGCAGCAACCACAAGTGGTTTTGTCCTCCTGCCTTATACTCCCAACTAAAGAGACATGACAAAATGTCAGCTGCCGTCATTTCCTGTTGTGACACGTCACCACACGGCTATTTATATTTGTAGGATTTTTTTTCTTATTTTATATTTGACACCCTGTGGAATTGGGGTGAGGGTGGAAAGGATGTAATGATAACTGAGAAGACAGAAGCCATCAAAAGGGAACTGACACAGCACTGCCAGGGCTTCTCAGTCTGGTACATCTCTTTTCAACTCAACATACCTCTCTGTCAGGGTAGAAAAGTTTGACAGAAGCTGTGAAATAAAGGAAAAGAGGAAGAAAAGAATGACCTTTTATGGGGTTTTTTTGTTTTGTTTTTGTTGCAGGCCTCAGGAATGATGTCTGCTTCCTCACTTCCTCTCACTTCCAGCAAATCACACATTCACAGCTCTGCTTAGCACTCTAACATCTTGTAAACAAAGTGTTATGCCGCGAAGCCAAGGGAAAGACACATTTCTCAGCCAATTTAGACCTTCAATATGGATAAATCAACAAAAAAATCCGGTAGTATTTCTAAAACTGAGAATGATTTGGCACAAAAGGATAATTTTAGGTGTTTGGCTTTGACTAAATTGGGACATTTCAGATGCTCTTGTGCATGCAGAAAGTGTAATAATGCTATAGGCAAACGACCTCCACCCCACTGTGCCTAAAAGTCTAGTACAGCTTTAGTTTCTTATTTTAATCGCTTCATCAAGCAAACATGTCCTCAGCATCAGTCACAAAACCAGCAGAACACCCGTCTCTGCTCACTCTGTCAAAGCATAACACAGGAACATGCAAATCTAAAGAAGTGAATATTTACTGTGAGTAAATATATATATATATATATATATATATATATATATATATATATATATATTGCAGCATATTTAAAATTAAGCCAAAAAAAGTAAAAAATACAATCATAAATGAATGTTTGATAAATATAATTAGGTGTAATATATTTGGGAATATATACTATGAATAAACTTTTCTGTATTCTTTTTAAGACCCACTCCAACGCAATATGTTTTGTAACATCTACTTGTGACATGTTTCTGATGATGAAGGGCATATAGAAAATTAAGCTTAAAATGGCAGTTTTGACTATTTCTTTATTTAAATCAATGTGAATCTGGAGCAGATGAAAAAACGCCATTTGAAAAAGTTTTTAGGTGTGGCAACGGAGCTACAATCGGCACAGATCGCTCCCTGCTCCGCTTACAGACAAATAGACCCATAAACGTTTCCATTTTCCTCATCAGAGCTGGCATCTGGTTCCAAACTGTACGGCTGGATAGTTTTAATATTGGTTGCCATTTCAGTCAGACAACTCTTTGCAGTAAGAAATATTTATTTGACATTTTCCACATACTTTAGTTGGCATTCACAACTTTTGGTTTGGCATAAGGCTCCGTTCAATTCCATGAGAGATTTCCATAAAACTTTTTGGGTAACAAAACCCCCCCTTTACGGAGCCCACAGGTGGAAGCCGGGGAGGAGGGTGGGGCGAAGAATGAGCGCTGAAGGTAAGAAAGAGAATGAACGCCTGCGCACCTGGGCTTAAATAGGACGCTGAGCAGGTGCGTTAATTGACTGGACCGCCCTAGGGTAAGCTGGAAATACTGCTACGAGTTGTCGCCCGAAATACGATTACATCGTCATTTCAGTCAGACAACTCTTTGCAGTAAGAAATATTTATTTGACATTTTCCACATACTTTAGTTGGCATTCACAACTTTTGGTTTGGCATAAGGCTCCGTTCAATTCCATGAGAGATTTCCATAAAACTTTTTGGGTAACAAAACCCCCAACACCAAGATCATCCAGAAGAAGAAGAAGAAGAAGAAAATGTGAATGTGAATGTATAATCAGTGTGTAAATAAGATGAGGTGTGTTTTCGGCGGCATTCCATTTTCACTTCATTTCATTTCATTTTCCAGTATGACTGCTATGTGTTTACCCGGTACCATTGACCGTTGGGCCGCTCCCTTCGAGAACCACTCTACGAAGGGAACATACTATCTAGTGTATCTGCTATGTGTTTACCCGGCACCATTGACCGTTGGGCCGCTCCCTTCGAGAACCACTCTACGAAGGGAACATTCTATCTAGTGTATCTGCTATGTGTTTACCCGGTACATTGACCGTTGGCCGCTCCCTTCTAGAACCACTCTAGGAAGGGAACATACTATCTAGTGTATCTGCTATGTGTTTACCCGGTACATTGACCGTTGGCCGCTCCCTTCGAGAACCACTCTACGAAGGGAACATTCTATCTAGTGTATCTGCTATGTGTTTACCCGGTACATTGACCGTTGGCCGCTCCCTTCGAGAACCACTCTACGAAGGGAACATTCTATCTAGTGTATCTGCTATGTGTTTACCCGGTACATTGACCGTTGGCCGCTCCCTTCGAGAACCACTCTACGAAGGGAACATACTATCTCATGTATCTGCTATGTGTTTACCCGGTACATTGACCGTTGGGCCGCTCCCGTTCACGGGGAGCATACTATCTGAAGAGAGAGGGAAGAATGAAGGGGAGCCAACATAAAATTACTCATACCTGATCTTAGAACGTAGCTCACTTCCCCAAAACAAAACGCCGTGCAGAACTAAAGTTTAAACCGCCAAACAACCCGTATGATACACTAACTTAACATCCAAACCAAAGCTTCCGATGGCGCAGTAAGACAAGCTGAACAGCCATTAATCGAACTCTATTAAGCGAAGAACAAGCTTTATGGCCATAACTTCTTCCATTGAGGCAACTGATATACACGAGCTTAAGTCCATCCATTATTTTTGAAGCTCCCAATGACAGTACAACGAACGAGCGTAATAGCCATAATTTTCTCCATTAGGCATAACAACTATAAGCGCTCAAGGAACATATTTAATGGAGAGCCCATCCAACAGTAAGACGAGTACAACGCCCATAATTACTAAGCGTCGACGCCCATAAGTACCATGCTTCATTGGCATATTACAAAATTGGCTTAAGAACCAAGCTCCAGCGCATACAATGATACAGCTTAGAACATCCTAAATTTTTGAGGCTTCCACCTGGCTATAATTTTCTGTAACATCTATAAGCGAAGAATTTACATTCATTCTGCTGTTGACAATGATTGATTAATTCAGTCAGAAGTGTCATTGGAATGCAGAGGAGGTCCACCGCCCCGTCACTTTCAGTGCAGCAATAGGTACGTCGAGCAGTCATCGGTGCAGCACCAGATCAAGGAATGCAGGGGAGACAACACTTCCTGGAAACGGAGAAGCTGATCGGGGCGTAGGGGTGTGCAAGCTCAGGATGTGGTGCATAGATAAAAACAAAGCAGTATTAGTCTTGACAAGAATATATAAAAATCCCAGATACCGATAAGATTCAAAATGCTTGAGATAAATGAAATAAGAGTGTTTTTAAAGAACAAATCTGAGAAGTGAAGTTTAGTAGATAGTTAAGGTAAAGACCCATTGTGGATTTATCGCACCCTAGAAACCATCATAATTATAAATTCCAACAGTGAAATGATAGTGAACTATAGAACCTGCACAAAGTCTGAACACCAAATTTTTATATATTCCAAAGATAAGAAAAGTAACTTTTGACAGTTTCAGAGGGACGCACCTTCAGGAGGCCATCGAGGAGTAGGTGATGGGAAGAGCAGCCGAGGAGATTGTAGATGAGGAAGGTCAACATCCCACGTAGCAAAGGATTACAGCTTGGCTGGATTTGATGCTTTGTACTTGATATTATTGGTCCTCAAATTGGTGGACAACAAAGTACAGGCTACTGAAATTGTAATTAGCCAAGGGCGTCTGGATACTGAAAAAGAGAACTTAAGAGCCATGAAGGACCATAGGTTTTGATAGCATTCTTTTCTAGACTGAACCTTAAGCATGTAGAGGCGGAGTATAACAAGCCAACAATGGGGAACATCTAGCAGACTGTCATCTGCTTAAGCAAGGCAGATAGAAGACTGACTTGTGAACACAAGATTTAACTCTTGAACCAAGCTTGAGAGCACAAGTGATATACTCCTACGGTCAGGGTAGAAATTGCTCAAGGTGGTATTTAAACATTAACCAAGTCAACCGATGACACAATACTATCATTCACTATTGAAAACGCCTTAATACAATCTCCAAGGATGAAATAACCGGACGACACCTTATAAATCAGAGCTGTAGATTCTGGCGGCCGGACAAACACAAACCACTCTTAAAATCCTTTCCCCCAAACCAGAAGGCACAGCCTCAGAACAAATGGAGGGAGCCTGAAGACACGACAGGCATCATAACATAACTATGTCAAGCATAGAGAGGGAAGGAACAAACGCAAGACACGAAATCCAGAACAGGAACACAGGGCCCAGGACGGAACTACCCAGAACAAGAACACAAGATGAACGGATGACCATAGGACCAAAGCCACAGCAAATGTCAGGTGGCCCAATCGGCAAATCACATTCAAACCAAACAATGAATAAACAGCACGCTGCACAAAAGCCAAAGATGACATAATGGGGAGAGACAAGCAGCAATGAACCATCCGATCCATAGAAGAAAAATAAATCCGGAAGGGTGGAGGACCATACAGTATAGACAACGTGGAACCCAGATTTGAAAAGAACCCCCCCCCCCCCCCCCACAGATATCCAAAAGACCAGGGATACAGAGGAAATTCGGCCACTGAGAAACCATCAATAACACGCAAAATGAGGGGGACCCATCGCCTACAAATAAACATTACAGAGCTTCTGCTAAGAAATTGGAAAGTATGAGGACTGCCATGGCAGCTGAAAAGTAAACCGGCAAACGTGTCAAGCGCCAACTGAATGCCAAAAAAAAAACCGCAGAGAGGCATATAGGCAGAACAGGGAGAACCTCAGCGATAAGACATCCACAGCCTTATAGTGTGCTCGGAAGAAAATCGCGGAGACAGCCTGGGCTGACACACCCACTAATGCGACCGACGCAAGTCCCCGAGCCAGGGCAGGACCCACTGGTTACACAGAGCGGGGAAAAAAAACAGGCGAAGCAGAATCAGATGCAGAACGTGCGGGGGCAACGAATGAGTGATCAAAATGAGCCAAAGACGCTGCATAAAGAGACCAAGCATAAGGAATTTGTCCACAGAGAGACAGGTCCAAAGAGACCAATTCAAATTCAGACTAACCAGCAGCTACAACAACGAAGAAAATAAACAGAAGAACCGCCATAATAATAAAGCCAGCATCTAATCAAAGATAGTCAAGAGTCACCTTCAGCACCTAAAGAACAAAACAGCAACAAAGAAAATGCAAAAACCACAAATAATTCAACCAGCATGAGGAACCAGGCCAGACGAGGACCGCCAGCCGTCACAACCACAGAAAAGACCCCACAACTCCTGAAACAATAATCGGACGACGCAGAATAACAGCAGAAAAAAAATCAGAAATGACACAGGAACAGACCACGAGTCACAAAACTACAATTCCCAGGGTCCTTAGGGGCGCGACGTCACCATACACGGAAGTAAACAAAACAAGACTCAGCCCAGAAAGACTACACAGGAAAATCCGCCGCCGCTCACCTTAGAAGACCGTCCGACCACGGCAGACGATAGACCCGGACAGCTCCAGGTCCGGGCCCACGGACAACCCGAACACCGCGGAAAGCGCACCCCCTGCAGATGCACGCGACCGCGGCGAAACGAACGCGCTGGGCGCCGTTAGCCGCACGGCGAGCGCCGCTAGCTGCCCGGCGAGATCCGCAAAAAGGAGCAAACGCGGCGAAAACGGAAAACCCACATCAGAAACGGGGATCATCCATCCAAAAGACGGGGGGAAATACAGCAAGACGTCGAAGAAAAGGAGATCCGCCGGATCCGCGAGCACGGGGAACGGCGAAGAATGAGCGCTGAAGGTAAGAAAGAGAATGAACGCCTGCGCACCTGGGCTTAAATAGGACGCTGAGCAGGTGCGTTAATTGACTGGACCGCCCTAGGGTAAGCTGGAAATACTGCTACGAGTTGTCGCCCGAAATACGATTACATCGTCATTTTCGTCACACCAGTAATGTTTGATCCATCAAATACCCTTCTTTATCTACCAACATTTCATAAAATCTTTTTCAGCACTAATTTACGACATTTATTAGAGATTATTCCTTACTATTTAGACAAACAAGTAAAAACAGAACCTTATGGACACCTTGCAACCTAAACCAAAGAGAAAAAAAAGCTTTCACTCAGTGATTATTCAAACATCCAGCTGACAAAGCTCATTAATGCAGCACAACTGCAGAAAAGGCTGGCGAAATTTGATAGCAGCAGCATATGCTGCTTTCACTCAGAATTTTTTTTTTTTTTTTTGAACATCCATGTCATTTGTCAAAGATACAATGCACCAAAACACTGTGTTTTCATTAAGGAGGCCTTTTCACAACAGGGAATTTTTATTTGATGAAAATAAAAGTGAAAATGTCTCAGCACACTGCAAAAAAGTATATTTTTTATCTTAATATAAATTTATATACCACAGGAAACAACGTGCAAAAGCATGCAATTTTTAAAAGTTCAATCTGACCAAGCAGGCATTTAGGCCGGAAGCAGCAGGCTGTATGAGGTATGCTCATTTTGTGAAAGGTTATAATCATCTTGCCACTGCATAATCCTTTTTGATCTGACATTAAACTAATCACTGAAAGGCTCCAAAAGCACCATAAATAAAACAATTACAAATGTTTATGCAATGAGTCTGGCTATTATAATGTCACGCATCACTGGACAATTGTGTTGCTGCGTCACATCTTTATTGTCATGGGGACTGTGTGGTTTTTATTTATTTATTTTTTTTACTTTCTTAAGGCCTCTAATAGCCAATTAAATGCTTTTGTATATAAAAAAGGCTATTTATGGCTGTGTGATACTGTAAGTTCAACAGTATCTCACAATTTTGAAAAGAAAAGAAAAAAACGCAAACGAATCTTTTATTTGTTAAAGAGAACATTAAGCTCCATTTAATCAGGTGTAAACATAATTCTGTCACAACTGCTGATTATAGCTTTTTAATTAGATTTTATGGATCTCGACATTTTTGATTAATGTTTTTTTTTTTTTAAATTTTGATGGAAGCCTCATTCTTTTAGACTGCAGTTTATTAATGAAAAAAAAAAATATCCAACTGGTTTTCAGCTTTCTCATGCTCTTGGGGTGCCAACATATAATTACATGGAAAGGATTTTATTCAATGAATGAGAGCAAAATATAGTCTGAATTGTACAGATAATACTAATCATTGCGATATCTGATGGAATTAGCCAGCAGCAGATGATATCGTACTCTACAGTTGATAAAGGAAGAATCTCATTTGACTGATGACTGTGAATGGGCCGCTGGCGACTGTTTCCCCGGGAGGATTGTCATTAATTAGATGTCACGTAGGAAACATTTTGTCCCAGTTAAACCATGGGTGGAGAGATACTGACAACATCTGTTGTCTTTGGTGTGAGAAACGGTGAAGTCTCAAACAGGTATGAACCATATAATGGATAACTGAAAGCCTGGTCTTTTTTTAAGATCCACTCTGATAGTGTTTTTAACATTTTCTTGTGGCATTTTTTCTTATGATGAAGGCCATGTATGAAGAAAATTAAGCTTAAAATGGCATTTCTGAGTATTTCTTTATTCAGACAATATTAAATTAAATGTTTAAGCACCTCAGAAAGATTTAGTTGAAAATGTAAGGTTTAATGGGACATTTAAAATGTTTTAAATTAAATTAAATTAATTTTTAAGTTAATACATCCTCAACGACTGCTTTCTTGTCTAGTTTTAACAAACCCATGTCAGACTGGTCCTTTTTAAAAGTTTTTGGACTAAAAACTGCTCTGTGAGTTGTTGATGATGAGATTACACCCTGTGGTTGTCTTCAAAGTAACGTCATATAATGAAGCAGCACCAGTCAATGTTTGCTGATGTATCTGCAGCAGTCAGGACCAAGGAGAGCTCCTGACAAGCTGCTAAAGGTCCTCTGTTTAACTCATTTCTACATAATTGGGGGAAAAATACACAACATTTTGATTCAGACCATAATAGAAAAGGTATATTTTTCTCCAATTAAGTGGCTGAACCGTGGAAGGAAGCGGTAATGAAAAGAAACATTTTGATTGTCAGCAGTTTGTGCAGAGGCTGACGGGTGAGTCTCTGCACCACAATGCAACACTGCAAGTGAGACGTTTGTGCTTCTTTGGGTGGAAACTTACTTCAGTTTAACTATTAATTTGCCCTCCAAAATATGAAATCATTCAGTGCAAATAAATAGAAAAAAAACTCAATAAACAGAAAGTTCAACTCTTTATAGAATTTTTAAAATTCTAGAAACTTTTCCCCTCCTCAATCAATACTCAGGAAATATATATGTTTTAAATAGTGACAAAAATACAATAAATTCAACTTAAAAAGTATAGGAAAAAGACTGAAATGTTTAATTTACTCTCCAAACCACTTAAGAAAATTAATAATTTCTAAGGACACACTCTGAAGGGTTAGTATCCTCTGAAAAGGTTGTAAACTGATGCCATAAATCTCCACTTGAATAGTTTGTTATGAAACTGACAAACATTTAGGAGGATTAATTGCGATGGCATACGTTACAGAGTTTGTCCTCTGAAGGGCTTAAGAGGCGTTTGTCTTTTCACGAGAATGTGTGACTTCAATCCCACTTGATCATCGGCCAAACATTTGCTTCCTTGGCAGACGGTCCACAGTCTTTAGAGCATTTTGGGGATCAATCGTTTATAATGCTGTTAATGTTGTGTACCACAGCTGATTTACAACAGACAAAGACACCACATCAGAAAAACTGCCTTTTCCTGCGTGCACACTGACCTTTTTTTCTCTTTGCTTTCTTTTTTTTAATGTTAAAAGTAAAATGTCACGTGTACAAACCTAAATGTTATTAATAGATAATTCATAAATACCTATTGATTTATTCCCTTTGCAGTTGCAAAGCATTGGCAGCAAACGTTGATCTATGCCGTTAATGTGCCTCCACAGGTGCCTCATACATAAACCATAAATGTGTGGTTAATCTAGGTGATGGACTGTGAGTGTGCTCAAATATCATGTGTGTGATCACATGATGCGCAGTCAGGGGACCCCCGGGGCCAATTCTACAATGTGTAAACCATGGACACAGATGTCAGTGGTTTATTGCGACACAGTGAAGCATGGAAAAAGGAGTGCGTGTGTCTGAAAGTTGCATTACTAAGCATTAGGCAGATATTATCTAAACACACCTAAACAATGATTAATGTGACTGAATGTTGTGTGCAATAACCAACAGTTAATGAGGATCTCACTGTAAGAGAATGTCGTCCATGAACAAATTAAGACAAACAACTTTGTAAAAAAAAATAAAAATACACAGTGGTGACACAGTCACAAGATCCAACTAAAATCCACACCATCCACTTCCCAGAAGACAATGTGGTCCATCATTTTATACAATCAAAGAGCCCTCTGGGATGTGTAGCTGTGGGTTTGTTCAACCCTCAAGACTAATTCAAAGACATTTTTGCTCCAGCGCCCTGGCGGACACACATGCTGCATTGGTTTGACTGTGTGTTGCGCACACATGTGACCTCCACACTCTCTCCCTGACAGCGCATAGTACAACTTTCATTGTACTGAGGGAGAAGACAGAGAGGAGGCAGCGAGAGGCCAGCACTGCCATCAGGAGGGATTACCTTCTCTGCAGAGACACATACTCTCTTCCTCCGTTTTTTAACCAGGTGTCTTGCTTCTCTCTTTAAAATAAGTCAATTTCATGATGTTTTTATGTAATATTGCATATTCCTTTAATGCTTTTTCACTCTTACTTCACCTTTTTACTCTTCACCTTGCATGTAAATGAAATAGGAGACCAGTATGGAAGAGTTCTTTCTAAGCAGCTGATCTGTTTGCAAAATGAAAGCTGTGGTTTCAACTAAAAACAATTCTTCACTTTTCAAATGTAACAAAGAAACGAAAAGTTAACTACTGAGTATGAGTAAAATAGGAGTATCCCTGAATCTTTTTTTGTTTTTAAATTCTGAGTAGCAGGTGAATTTGGGCTGTTTTTAATTCACACAAGTTATATTGCCAACCTATAACCAAGGTTGCTGTATGGTTGCCCTGAAGTGCAAATCACACCAACAATGTATAAGAAATATGTATAAGAAATCAAAGCAAAATTTCAGAAACCAAAACACTATTCCAAAAAATGAAACAAAATAAAATGGAAACATTTCAAAAAACAAAAGTACATTTCCAGAAATTAAAATGAATCACTTCGTGTCAAGTAACTTTTGGCTGAAATGAACAAACGTTTTCATAAAAAAGAAAAAAAAACTTTCAGAAAAGTAACCTGAAATAATCAAAAGGAAATTTTATAAAAAGAAAACAAAAGAAGAAAATGTGTATTTTGATTTCTTGAATTTAATTTTGTTTTTTATATTCCTTTGTGATGTTTAAAGGGCTTATTTAGTGTGATTTGCAATTCAGGGCCACCATAATACATCCTGAAATTAAGCAAGTGCGAGTGGTATATTCCAGTTCATTCCAAACTTTGTAGTTCCATTCTTTCCAACTGGCCGATCTGGGTCATGGTTATCAAACTGGTGAATCCAGAAAGATCTTGTTAGAGTGAAGCGGCAGGAAAGGTCGGGGCAGCTCTTTCCTACCTTTGATTGAACTAAAATCTATAGTGCAAGTCAGAACTGGTGGAGAGAGACTCTGAACAGATGTTTCGTCTAAAAACACTAGTTAGTTTGGTCAGTACCTTCCACTGTGTTTTTCTTAACTTCTTGCAGATCAAGTATTAACAACTTTTTGTTTCTTTCCTATTTATTTACCCTTGGGTTTGATTTTGTTTTAGTCATCAGCTTCAGTTTTGGTTTTGTCCTCAACCATAGATTTCTGGGAAAGCGATTTACTGTACATTCTTGTCAAAAAGGTATTGGCACCCCCATAAAGCAAGAGTGCAGGGGAGAACCCAGACAAAAGTTGGTGTTCTCTGTATGCCATGATGAAGTGCTCCAGCTGGATTGCATCTCCAGGGAAAGACACAGGCTTCCCATGAATTACACATGCCCATGGCAACGATTAGGCCATGGGACTGTGCATACTGGACTCTGTGTGTGTTGTAAGTACAGTCTACGGAAGCAGACAGTGAGAATGAATCTTGCCTCTACAAAGTGGGCAGTGAAGCTTCAAGTCAAACGCATGTCACAATGCATTCGATGCGAGGAAGACCTCTCATTCCCTCAGGCTGAACAAAGGATTTCCGAGGGTGGGAAAGTGAGGAGCCCACGAGCTGGTGAAGGACTACATGTGCTTTGTTGGATCTTCATGTTTACATAAAGCTGGGATGGACCTTCTTTTGCAGAAGGCACAATACACCCACCGTATAATGCAGGGAAAACAATGTGAGGGACACAAAAGGCTGGAAAGAGGGGAGCATCTGCATCCATGCGCAATCCCGTCGGCGTGTTCTTTCACACACTTAAACGTACAGGATCAAATACACAGTCACATGACCCCAATCTGCAGCAAAACATACTGCACAAGTACTAAATAATTTATACATGACCTCATTGCACACTTAAATGATCAGTACGCTAAAAACACCCCAGCAGAGAGTGAATGGAAGTTTCCTTCATGCAAAAGGTAAAAGCAATAGTCTTTTGAGTCATTTCCATTGAAAATTATTATTGTACTTACCACCTTATCCCATATATACTTCTTGATAGTAGGAAAGTACTAGCTATAAATAAGTTTGTAAATCTAGTGCTGATGCTCTATAATACAGTAGAGCCTGGCCAGACAAAGCAGCAGAAAAATGTTAGGCTAATCCTGGTTCCAATCTACAGCCAGAGGAACTCAAGCCATTACGATTTTACCCATAATGCACTACAAGTGAGGCTTTTGAGAACATTTCTAAGTTGGTATATTCATTTAGAAGAAAAATATCCCTATTTCAACAGAAAAGCGTTTATTCAAAGACATAAAACTTTGTAATTATACATGTTTTTAGAACACATTCTGGATATCCTTATCCTATCATTATCTTCTTTAAGCAAAATGCATTGATTGATTGGAGGCCACTTTGCTTTTAAAGTTGCTTCACTAGGGAATTGCTCTTTTGTGATGAAGCTGACACAAAAAACCAAAAGGAAGCAACAAGAAAATGAGGAAGAAAAAATATTTTTATGCTTTGTAGTGGAGTACCAAAGTTTCAAAATATAGATTTATAGAATATAGAAGAGTAGTCAATTTTTGTATTGACTATTCTTTTAAAGTGTTGTTTACTAATTAATAAACAGGGTTTTTTTAAAGTGCATGTGTTCTTTCTATATTTTTTTGGTTATACTCCATTGTTTTGTGCCAAAACAACCTACTGCCAACAGCATATTGAACTGCTGCATCAGGTATGAGTAGAGTATGTGATTTTAGAAAGAACGATCTCGTATTTTTAACATTAAAGATGCTACCTGGCCTGGTGAGAGGGGCCTGGCTGCAGATAAGATGGTGCCGGACGTCATCAGCCGGTAACAGAGATTCTACAACAACCCTAACTCTAACCCCTGACCATAACCCTAACCTCAACCCAGAAGTGTTCAGACTTCCTGTTCAGGTTGAGGACTTCCGGTTCTTGACGTTGATGTCTGCAGCCGGTGGAGGTACAATAACCGTTCATCCTACAACTACCATTCGGGGTCCTGTCGGGGTCCTTTCGACTGAGGATAACGTCTATGGTAGCCCCACTTGGACAAACTACATAGCGTCCAGATCTGCTCGGGCTCCACATATTTTCATTTCACGTTTCCTTTTGTAATATAAAGTTCTTTTCCCTCGTAAGTTGTGTCAGACATTATTCTTTGTAGTGTTTACAGAGAGATTTTGCCACAACCCACTTTGTAAAAAGATCTGTGGCTGTTAGAATGAACCTGCTGCTCCACACAAGTGAACCGTGTCTCTAAACAGAGCAGCTGGAGTCTCTTAGCTTTTTGTTTGCAGGCAGGGACGGTGTTTTGTTATAGTGTTCGGTCCGGAAAAGGGTTCTGAATGCAATCTGTTCGGCTGCAAATGCACTTTATAATAATCATAACAATAATGAAAGCACGTTTAGAAGATAATCTTGCTCTATGTCAGAGCTCTGTTTGTTTACAACGGACCAACGGACAGCCAATCACAGAATGTGACGTCACCACTACTCGAAGGACCCCGAACGGTAGCTATAGGGCGAACAGTTATTGTACCTACACCGGGTCCTCTTGGGACAGTTTTTGATGGTATTGGTTTTTGGGCTTAATAAAAGTCAGTGTGATGGCCTGGTGAAGTAATAAAGTAATAAATATAATCTGTAAAAGAACCAATCCTAAAAATAAAGCAACATCTGTTTTAGTTTTAAAGGCACTATAATACATGAGGCACCTGGTTAATGTTATCCAAACATGGGGTATGCATTATTGCAACCTGGTCATTTTTTTAATTTTTTCTGCCACCGTTCTTTAAATGCGTGACATTTTAAATTAACTAAAAAAAAGGTGCAAAGAAAAATAACAGATTTTCAATTAATTAAAAAACAAAAGAACCATCATACAAAATAATAAGTTTACCTCCACAAAATCTCAAATGTTCTAATTAAGGTATAAAAGTGTAAAAGTAAAGAACTATGTATATGTTTTTATCATCTGTATAAGAAATAAAGTTCCAGGAAATGCAGTGTATATAACACAGCACCGTGGAACCTCCTGTAACCCAGCAAAGTGCTTGAAAGCAAGCTGCAGGCCTCCTCTGGGCACGCCTCAGTATCACAGGGTAATAGGTGACAGTTACAGCAGCTCAGGTCCTGTCATGTCGTCTCCCTCTTAACAGCCTCACCTTCCTGACATCATGTGCTCTACTTTCCCTCCCCTCTCAAGTTATCCTCAGTGTTCGGTCCACTGTGGACCTCTGCCCTAATAATCCGAGCCAATCCAGACTTCCACACACTAAAAGCTGAATGTAGGAGGAGAAAAGCTGGGTGAAGAAATAAGCAGCCACTAATCAAGGCACAAAAAAAGAACAATTTAGATAAGAGCATGGAATTAAAAAGTTATTTAAAAAAAAGAAGGGGGAGTGACGGATTGAAAAGTGCGATCAGGAAAGAAGGGGGTTCAAGAGGAAGAAACAGTGTAAAAAAAACAATTACGGGGGACACTGGTAGACACTCAGCCGTGTGGAATTAACAGGCTATTATCAGCATGCTCCTTTGCCAAAGGGCTCAGGAGGAGGGTGCATATGAAACACTTAAAGCTTCTATTTAGACTCGACATAAGTATAAAACTATTTTACTGGGTCCAGAATGAAAAAGACTCATATACACTTTAACCAAAGGATTTAAATAATGACTAATGGAAAATAGAGATGAAAAAACAAGTCCAAAGAAATGGAAAAAAACATGTAAACTAGCATTCAGAATAATCGCATTATATGATAGGTCATCCTGAGCGGGCAATGAAAATAAACACTTCAAAGCATTACTGTATTTTTGGCACATTTTTGGCGCACTTATTTTGTTTTTTTCCAAAACAATAGTGCCAGTTATAATTCAGAGTGCCCTATACATGGATTAATGCTCGTTAAAGCGATTTTAAAAGATATACGACGCTCTGTCAAATTGTTTGCTTGAGTGTTATTGTGAATACCCTAACGCAGCTCACGTGTAGCAGTGTCAGACTCTGACACTCTGACTTTTTTTTTTTTATGGGTATAGGAGTTAGCATAGTCACAATCAGCAATTTATTTTTTTACGAGTTGCAAACAACATTGGGTGTTACAGGGATTGTGAATACACTAATGCTGTGGCAGTGTCCGAATTCCCAACTAATCCCTAACTACTAAAAAACGATATGGTGCGGGATTATGCAGTGCCCTGGATTTTAAAAGCAATTCGAACGCCAAACTCACTACTTTTTTTTTTTTTTAAACAGCGAATATGTTGTCATCAATTTCAAAAAGTTAAAATATAATATGAGCGTTTTGCGATGACTATTTAGGAATCCAATGTCTTCTGAAGATAAAAACATTGATGGTTTATTTTAAAAAATTAAAAAAAAAAATAATTTTTTAAACAAAAATGTTCAGACACAATGCACTGTGGTCTATATTCACCAATCTAGTGAGCATTAATGCACACTGGTTTTTCGCAGAGACTTCTAGGAGATTTCTAGGGCACTGGATTTTGAAATTGTAGATTTGGACAGCACTACAAAATGGCGAACGCACTATATAGTGCACTATGTAGTGAGTAGTGAAGAAATTTGAACACAACCTGTGTTTTCTATTTTTACTACGTGTTGCTAAAAATATTAGGAGTTTGTCACAGTACGTCACGTCATTTTTGTTTTCAGTGGTATTAGTCTGTTTTTTTAAGTGTTGCAAACAAGATTGGTATTTACATATTGCATCCCATTACATATTGCATGTATTTGGATGCGTTAACTTAGCTAACGTGTAGTTGTGTCGGACAGTGCTTTTTTTTACATCTTACAAACAACATTGGGAGTTAGCTTAGTCACAATAACATTTGTTTTAGCTGTATCAGTCTGTTTTTATGTGTTGCAAACAATGTTTAAAATTACAGTTACTGTGTGAAAGCAGTAAAGTCTGACTTACTAAGAAACTTATCTCTTACTCTGGTGTCTCTCTCCATGCACCTTATATTTTGGTACACCTTGTATACCAAAAGGTTAGTTTAAAAATAGACCCCTCAAAGACGATTTGCCTTGTAATCTGGTCCACCCTATAGTGCAGAAAATACAGTATTAAAAAAATAAAATAAACATTTCTTAATCAAACAACCTTTTGAAGCTGTTTACTACTTAAAGAGAAGCAAACACACTCCAGGCTAAACAGCACTTAAACACTGACTATGTTTAGGATCTCAACGAGAAAAAGCATCTTCCACTGATATATCTTCTTCTTACACTTTGCAGCTTGGCCCCGCCCTCCTTCTTTTGCCTTTCCTCTCTGCAGTGTTTTTGTCCGTCTCCTACTACCCTGTAACTTCTGTATCTTGAAAAGCTGCCAACCAAACGTGTGAAGGAAACGTTTCCTTATTGTTTCTGTCTGCTCCTCTCCCAGCCGGCTTAGGTGACAAAGCCTTTGGTCTGTGTGCTGGCAATCAATGCGGCGCTCACTCATATTCAGGCCCGCGTTCACATTCGGAGCTGTACACGCTGGGTATACAATGCTGCAGGGGCGAGGGGAGGGGAGAGCCGGGTTGCTATAGAAACAGCTCTCTTTCAGGTATGAGTCAGGGGTGGTAGAAAGTAACAGTGAAGTATCGCATGTAACAAATCTGATACCCTTTGAACTGTGTGATTGTAAGCCTCAATCAAGAACTGGAAACCAAAGCGATCTAATTTATTTTGTATTTAATATTGCATGATTAAAGCTCCTGTCTGTAATCAATCTTTGCCAATTATATAAACTAGAAAAACATCTGGAGAAGTCTCAAAGCTGATGTTTATAGCTTTATTGGGCAGGAATACATGCAGACTGTGCTGAGAAATGGCGAAATGAGGAAAAAAATCTATTTGTATGCATGGCTCTTCTGATTGTCCCTTGTCTCCACATTTTGCTTAAGCGTGCACATGGATGACAGGTGCTGCCACACCCCTTCCAAATTGTCAGCTTAAAGATTATTGCAGCGCCTGCACATTTGGGTGTCTATTGGCTGCAAGGCTCCTTTTTAATCTAGCAGGAGAGAAAATCAGTCATGAGACTGAGAACACATGTTTCATTTCCCATGTCTTCTCTCCTTTCTCTCTCTACTTTCCCTCTAGGACACAAACAAAAATCAGTTGGCCCAGCGTGATGTGTCGAAATAAAATAAAATAAAGGGGGGGGGGGGGGTAGATCACACTAAGATAAAAAAAGAAAGCGGTACATTCGAGACATTACAGACGAAATATAAATTTTGTCTGAATCTTTCAAGGCTGAATGTTCCAAAAGAGGACTTGCTCAAAGCTATCTGTTCAAGCTCAGCACCAATGCTCTCCATCCTTGTCATAAAAGGTTTTCCTTTGGCGCCTCATCCACCCACGCAGCTGTATATTTCAACATCTTTGTCACAGAGACATATGTGAACAAATAACAAGAATTCTCAAAAAAACACCTGAATGGAATTTTTTTTAGACAAAAACAAAAAAAGATTTCTTTAAGCTTTAAAAAGATCACATTTTTAAGCATTCAATGATTAAACTAAGACTTGTCTATATAAGGTGACCTCCTACTTGTGTTTAACGTTTGCCTTCAATTTGGTCTCTTAAGAAACAGGGGTCACAGCAAAAACCTGACAACATGAAGTTAAATCTGAATTAACAATTAACTAAAACAGTTTGAACTAAATCAGGACAGTTTTACACTTTTTAGAGTGCAACAGTACAGGTTTAACAACTGTGAGTTAAACAGCAGTATCATCTGCATATAGACACAAATCCTTGCCTCTCAGTGACTCAGACTTGATGTTTTACTCAGCCACTGGTGAGTTATTATTCACCATGAGCACCTGGCAACCCTTTGACAGCCAGAAACCAGGAAAGGCTCATGTTTCTTAATGATGTCAACGTGCACGTGCACACACACACACACACATACACACAGTTACAAACTAAATCCATTTATTTGATAAAACTTCAGACTTTTGTCCTTCTCCCTAAACATCCTTAAGTGTAAGATCTGAGATCACGCATTCCCAGACTTAAAAAAAATGGAAATGCTAATGATGCACTGAAAACATAACCCTCAAGATTAGACTCAAATGACAAGGCAATACCAACCCAGACTCCAGGAGAACTCCATTCAGACACATCTTCACATGTGCCTTTTCAAAGATAAACCAACCATTAGGACTTGTAACCCCACCCCACATCCTTCCACACACCGCACACACCCACACATCTCTGAACAGGTGGCTCCAGTCAAGAAACAGCCAAGCTGGATGTTGCTTTTCCTCACTACATCCCAGAAGAAACAAAATGTACAAATCCTGCTCTCCTTCCCACTTCCCCGTGCACATCTGTCTTCTCCTGCAGCCACTGCACAGACAGGTTTTCCCCAGCTGCCTTGCTATGCTAACCCTCACTGCACTATATATAGGAGAGCTAAATCAAACACACTCGTGCCAGTGATGCAGGCAAACAGCAGCAGTGGAGAGACAGCAGGGTGATGATCAGGCGCATTTACCGTGAGTGCCGGCTAGCAATGGAGCATCTTTACTGATGTGGCGCCCAGTCCTTCTTCCTCCTTGCTCTGGTCTCCTCTCCTCTGCCTCTCTGTATGGGTGGGGAATTGTCAAACGGCTGCAGTAGCAGCAGCAGCAGCATCAGTGGCTGCTCCAGGGCCCTGTCTCTCCCTACATCTCTCTCTCACTCTCTCTCCGTGTGTTTCCTCCGCCCCCACGTCACACACTCTCTTTCCCATCTTCCCTTTGCTCTCACTCTCCCCACCCCCGAAGACCCTCCTCCTTAACACCCTTCCTCCTCCATTACTTTCTCCACGTCTCATCTGCACATCCGCTCAGTGCCCACCCACCCCCACCCCCTTATCTCTCTTGAACTTGATGGGTGTGCAAAGCGCTGCAGAAATCAACTCTGTTGAATTAATCAGTCAGTTCAACATCAGAGAGCCAGAGGGAGATGGAGAGGTTTCAGAGACAGAGACATCCTAAAATCTGGATGTCATGGATGATTCATTAGAGAGTTATACTGAATTCAAAAACCTCTTATTAGTACTAAATTTATAGTTTTGGGCTAAAAGTTGACCTTAAAATCCCACTTAATCATCGTTTGATCTATTGTAAGAGAATTCCCAATTGTCTTTTAATTATTTTTTAGACAAAATCATATACCCTGTGTTGTTATCTAGGACATAGTTTCTGCAGAGTGGCTGTAGTTCAATCCCTTGTGCTATCCTGGGCACTTTAACATTGGGAGTTGGGTCATCTCGACCCACAAAACAGTGTGCTGAACTTTTTTTCTTCAATGATTTGTGATCTTCACGGGTGTCCTTAGATTACATGAAATCGTCTCCACCTTTATCCACCTTAGTCATGGTAGGGAGAACACGTCAATGTCAGGGTTGGGTCATAGTATAGCACAAGGGTTAGAAATCCTGCTCTGAGTTGCGGGTTGGTCTGTGGGCTTGGAGTAAGCCCACCCTCTTCTTATCATCCATCTGGTTACATTCTGTCCCACTACCTTACAGCCCTTCCCATCCCCAACCTAACATTACAGGTGCAACAAAAATGGCGAAATATAATATGAATAAAAACTGCTTTTATGAAAAGGCTTGCTGAGTAAAGATTGTGGGTATCAACATGAAGGTATCAAGACGGTTCAAAATAAATTACAATTTAATCCCAATCCAGGTAAATCTTATTTCACTTTCAATTTGTGTTCTTCTAGAAGAGGCAGCTTCATTATTTCTTTTGCAAATCTTTGTTTGTCCTCACACTGAACTTTCTTGAAAGTCATCTGGTTGGACTGATCTTATGGCTCAGTTTACTGCAGTCATGGCAATAGGTATCTCGTGATGATATTATAGTAGAAATTGATGCCATGTTTTCATAGTGAAACTATTAAAGTTCAAATCTATTTCACTATATCAGTGTAACATTCTGCAGTCTGATTTGCTAGAGATAGGCCAATTGGTAAAAAGGTGCTGATTTATTGATTAGCTTAGACTGGTGATAAATATGCAGTGTCTACTAACTTTATATCTGTAAATTGGTGTGCAGACTTGTGGGAAAACAGCTGTTCATGTCTACAGCTGGGTTTTTATTGACTATGAAATTGCACAAAATTGGATTTGCAATAGTAAATTTGCCTAATGAAAACATGGCAATTTTGAAAAAAATCGCCTTTATCGAAAAAAAGTTTTGCGCTTGGAGGAGGTGGTTTTTAATGCATATTAAAATTTACATATTTCACAACCACACTTTTTTCGAATTGAATGAGTCAGTTGACGAACAAATTGATACCAAGTTTACAAGAGGTCCCAAAGCATCAAACAGCTCATCAAAACCTGAGCGTGTCATGCGAAATTGTTGGATCCACAGCTCCTCAGTAAAATGACCAACCACGATTTCCCGAAATGGCTTCATCCGTAGCTGCTCCCACGTGTAATATTGAGTGTCATTGCAAAAAGATCTGGTTATTGCACAGAATTCAGATATAGCACACATGTGTAGTAGTCAGTTATTTAGCATTTGTAAGATAAGATAAGATAAAATGAGATGAGATGAGACGAGATGAGAGGAGCACAGTCAAAAAAACTAACTGTGAATTTCCAAAACTCTCAAAACCACTATTGCATAAATAATACTGCAGCTAACAAACACAATCAACTCTTAAACGACCATCGAGAGCTGATTCCATGTAAACATTGGACTTGGACAAAAATCTGCTTTCATTCCATGTATACCCACTTTGTGCTTACATAAAATAACAGAAATGCATAGTGAGAAAGAAAAATTATGTTTTCTCTTATTTATCTTATGTTTGAACCATGATTTTTTTTGTGTGTGTCTAACATTTGTATTAAGGTTAACTATATCACAAAAATATATACTTTGTGTTCATGTAATCACAGCAACATTAGGCCAAATTTTCCGTGTATTTAAACAGAAAAAACTGCCCAACTGTTACTTGTTCTAATTTGTGTGTTTTTATCTTTAGGCTAGAAAAGAGAATAAACATTTGGTAAAGGTTTTTTATTTTTTTTATTTTTCAAGGATTTTTTTTTTTTCCCGTAAAGCCTTACAAAGCTACAAAAGCAGCTCCAGGTAAGTGGCCATTCCCTAAAAATTTTTCTGATGAAACCCATAAAAACACAGCCCAAACACAACACACTTTGGCATTTAATTCTATAAATTAGTAAAAATTAACAACATCTTGTGGTAACTCATTATTCCAGATTTAGTCTACTCTATGCATAATCCTAACAATTTCACAGATTGTAGCCTTTAACTACAACAAGCACACACTTGCTATCACACTTCCTACACTGCTATGCCAAAATGAATAATTATTATATGAAATTGACATCAGCTTTGCGGTGACTCATGCATATCCTTTTGCTGTATGTGTGAATTTCGTTATACTACGGTTACCCCTCTAAAATGCTTTAATCCAGTTAAAGGGATTTTAAATTAATCCAAGAGGCCCCTATTTCGACGGAGCTGTATTTTTGGAACACTCAGTTTCAACACAGTTTTTGCTCGGTTTTAAGAGAAATGAAATTCAGCATCTTCAAAGGGTGAATTTGTAAGTTTGTTTGTTTGTTTGTTTTTTTGGACATTTGCTTTGTGGGTTTAGATATTTAGCTGTGGTCTCCAAAATGTCTCTAATGTAAACCAGACTTGGCTCTTCCTGATAAGCATCACATCATCTTAGATTAATGCTTGTTGAAGCTGCACAGGCCTGGTCATGGGGCTGCTGGTAAGCACTCTGCCTGGGTGTGGGCACCAGGCAGGCTAACAGAACTGTTTAAAAGGGATTTATACACACATTAGACCATTAATGTGAAAGGGCAGAGCTTTGCAGTCATCGTGGAAGATTATTCATTGTGGTGCAAGAAGAAAACCTCCATTGTTTTTTTCTTTAGGGGTTTTGTTTTGTTTGAATAAGTAATGATAAAGAAGGATGTGGAGTATAAAAACAAGGAGACATGCAGAAAGAAATAAAAGACTTTTTGAAATAATGGGTGACGTATAATATAGAAAAGAATTCAAAACACAAGCTGTTAAAACGATTTATGAAAGTGTCTTATTTGAAGACCCACTTACTGACCCGTAAAATTATGCAACCACAACCTCAAAATAAAGAACCCAAGTAAACTGTGGGTTCTTGAATGCTAGTATAGCCCATGGTGTTCACACTAGACAAGCAGGAAAGGGTTTCTTATTTTTTTTTTTTACTGTGTTTACTAGTGCATGTCCGCCACATACAGTTGGAAGAGTCTTGGTCCAAAATGTCGAAGCTGTGCAAATCTTGTGAATGTTGCTCCAGAATTTTTACTTTTACTGCAGTATTCCCATGAATGAAAGACTTGATGCATATAATTCCAGCCGGGCACAAACATCAATTATTATTATTATTTTCTTGTTTGTGATCAATTTTCAAACAGTTGTCAATTCCGCGAAGTAAAAAGTGATGCCATTCATATTCATTCATTTTCTATACCGTTTTATTCCCTTTCAGGGTCATGGGGCTGCCGGAGCCTATCCCGGCCTCTTGAGTCATCCATATGTCACTACTAAATCCCAGTTATTGATTGGTCAAAGTTCAATCTGGTTTAAATTGCAACGTGCGTTCAATGGCCAAACATTATTTACTTAAAGCCAGAAAACGATATGGAAGTGGCTACTTGAATGCCTGTTGCCAAGGGCACTTTGGACCAGGGGTCACAAACGCAATGCATGAAAGGATGGTTGCCAACAAGGACCACTTAAACCATTTTAACACTTGCAAACTGTACTCATAAAAAAATGTAAAAAAAATTTAAGACGGAATTCCAAATAATTTTTAAAATTTGCATTCACGTTTGGAACAAAGTAGGAGTACAACAGATTACTACGGATTACTAGCCCTAGTCCCGCAAATAAATGTACCGTATGCACTTAAGTGTACATGTGCATTATTTATTTATTTATTTTTAACTTGTCCTGTCCAACAGCGGAGCAAATGTGTTGGATATATTTTACTGTTACAACTTAAGAATCTTTTGACACACCAGACGGAGGGAAGAAGAGAGAGGGATGTTAAAGAGGGGGATGTAGGAGGATATTATAGAATGGGGGTAAAACCATGAAGCATTATAAAGCAACAAGTTGTTGGATGTTTATAATCATTACGGTCAGGTTTAGATGTATAACAAATCTAAAATGGGTGATACCTGTCCACACACACACTCAAATGTTACAAACATACCTGTTGGCTCCAATAATGTTCACATACAAACAGGTTAACACGGACATTAAACAACTAACGTTCACACACGAATACTTATACATTCAGACTAACACACGTGAAATATTTCATCCAGTCACACAAACTATTTGTGTAAAGGTGAACTAACACCTGTGCTAGAGTGAGTGTTTATGTTCTTCTGGGGTGGATGATGGGATGTAAGAAAAGAGGGAGAGTGCCCAGCCATCCATGCCTGGCTGAGGCCTCTTCTGACTTAAATACCTGGCAGGTGCTGATCAAGATCATTGGCCACGCCTTCCAGGTGAGCAGAATGACAGGAGAAGCAGCAAAGCAGCAGCAGCAAGACATAACAGGGAGGAACTTTCAAAAGGCTTTTCTCAACCTCCCCACAGAGGACGTGGATGGTAAGCGATCACGTTTATTTATTTTGAAGAGCTCTACAAAAGCATCAATGAGCAGTGCACCTCTTCAAGTGAAGAAAATCATTCAGACTCTCCTAGTGAGGAGCAGCAGGTGGACCGGGCTGGGGCGGGAGAAAGTGGGAGGGGGTTTATAGCAGCAGGGGACACAGTGAAAGAATGGAAAGTAGTAAATTCTAACATCCCCTAAATCTCTTGCTTTTTTTGGAAAAACATTTTCGAGATGCAATGTCTGCAGACTTTTTCCATGAGGTCTGTAAAAAAAATCCCAGAAAGGAACCAAAGCTTCGTTTAGAGCAGCACATTTTTTGATAATGAACAGTTAGGTCTCTATATAGGCCTCCCACCTGTAAATGAGCAGATTAGAGACTATTGATAAAACTAACAGGATTAAGCTGAAAATGTTGCACAAAATGTTACATTTTCATTCATTAAGTATTCAAAAAACTCAAAAAACTTGTGCTGACAAGAACATTTATGATTTCTTTGGCTTAAAAAAGGGATCTTTTGTACCACCAATAGTGCATGTTTCCACCAGGAGCAATTTGGGGTTCAGTGTCTAAAAAGCTGCTATCTTCTGGACAGATCAGAGGGCAAATGCTGTACCCCACATGTGTCAAACTCAAAGCCCGGGGGCCAAATGTGGCCCTTCATGTCATTTCATGTGGCCCGCGAGAGCATGAAAGTTTTTAATTTCTTAAAATAAAAATTGGTGTGTATTTATTTATATCTAGGGGGAATCAGACTTGAAATATGGAATTGGGCAACTATACATTATGACTTAAATACTGTCAATATAACCTAACCTGACAGAATCAAATTTAAAAGAATGTATGCTAGAGTAACAAGCAAATGTGTTTTTTATGCAACTGTAATTGTCACTTTAAACAGTTATAGTAAATACATAATGAGTTATTTAACATTAAGGAGTAGTTACATTTATTTTTCATTAAATTTAGTTACATGTATAAGTTACATCTGGCCCTTTGAGGACAGCCACTATGCTGATGTGGCCCTCAGTGAAAAAGAGTTTGACACCCCTGCTGTACCCAATGACCACAGCGACTCTTTTATGGTTACTGATCTATCAACAAGCACTTAAGACAAACACAAATTTGAAGTTTTGTGAGAAGAGCATGCTAACTGAGGAAATCAGATGTTGTGTCTGAATTTTTCACTACACACTGCATAGTGCACTGTATAGGAAGTTCATTATTTTGTAGAGCTGTCCAAATCTACAATCACAAAATCCAGTGCCCTAGAAATTTCACAGAATTCTCTGCGAAAAACCAGTATTCATCAATGCTTACTACATCTGTGCATATAGACCACAAAGCATTGAATTCGAATAATTTTTCTGATGAAAAAATTGCATTTAAATTCAGTTTTATGAACCATTCAAATCTTTATTATCAGAACAGGGTGGATTAATGAATAGTCTTTGTCAAATATCTGTATTTATTAGGTTTTTACTTCTGGAAACCTGTGACATCATATTTGGCTTAGTAAAAAAGTAGTGCGCATGGTGTCCAAATTGCTGTTAAACTTTAGGGTGCACTGTCTAGTTTTTTAGGAGTTAGGTTGGTAGGGTATTTAGACGTAGTGAGAGTCTCAAATGTAAAAAAAAATATTTATTTGACATGACATAATTTGACAGAAGAGTAATTTCAGGTTTTTTGAAGACAAATTAATTTATTAGGGTTATGTTGCACTAATATTACCCTTGAACTGACTAAAGACCTATAATTACAAGAACTTAAAATGGAAATTGCACGGTCAAAAATGACATTACACCTATTAGGCTTTATTGATTGGATGTTGCTCCTCTTTGCATTGGGGCAGCTCATTTCATCATGAGGGCTATCATCTAAGAGGGCCAGCTGCTAGCAGTGCATAATTGTTGCCATAGGGATCGTATCCAGGAGGACAGCTGTGCCCTTTTAGCAGCAACCACACAGTCTACAGAAGGTCATTCCTCACAGAGAGAACCTTTCTTTGGCTACCTATTACAGAGTGTTTCTAGGAAACCATTCTATAGGTTTAAACAGTCTATTTTCGTCTTTATAATTAGTTTATAAACTACCCGATACAAGTATTGTCACGGATATGAGAATCCAGCTGATAGAAAGTCAAACACTTGGATAATGACCTGATTCTTGCAAAAGCAAAGAAATACAGTGAAAGATGCTGCACAAAATCATTGTCTAATAGATTCTGAATTGCTATAATGTGATGAAGAACAAGACAGAAATGTTGCATTAACATGAAATCATACCAACAGAAACACAGTATATACAGTAAAAAAAAATAACATTCAATCCAGATTCACTCAATGTTATCCATTAACAAAAAATACTACTTCTTAGTTCTTGAGGGATGTCAAAAATACTACAACTTTTTGTGGGCCAAAAATGGGTAAATCTGTATGGGGCACGGAGGTATCCCGCAGGAAATATTAAATAGACAGCTCTGTGGGCCTGTAGGGTTATAATGTTCATGCAAACATTTTCTTTTTATGGCCATGCTGCAGGTGACAGGTTGTAGCGAACACTTAACACGCAAATGTGATGTAGGTGAGACACAGGGGCGGAGCTACAGGGGGACAGAGGAGACAGCTCCCCCACCCCCAGCAACAAGCTTTGACCCCTCACTAGCTTCCCCAATGTTTGCATCAATATTAGCTTCATCACTGACATAGATTAGGAAATCTTAAAAACAAGCTTCATCTTAACTGCTTTTTTAATATAACAATATCCATAACATCAATAGAACTGATTGAAAGATTCAATCAGGGGCGGCCGTGGTGCAGGGGTGGGGCGGTCAACCAATGATCATAAGATTGCTGGTTCAATTCCCGCCATGCACACCCATGAGTCGATGTGTCCTTGGGCAAGACACTGAACCCCACCTTGCCTCTGGTGGCAGGCGGGTGCCTGTGTTTGGCAGCGGAGCGGCCACCAGTGTGTGAATGTGTGTGTGAATGTGTGTGTGACTGGGTGAATGGGTCTGTGACTGTAAGCGCTTTAGGCCATGTAGGTCAAAAAGTGCTATATACAGCGGGGAAAATAAGTATTGAACACATCAACATTTCTCTCAAAAAACATATTTCTAATCGAGCTATTGACGTGAAATTTTCACCAGATGTCGGCATCAACCCAAATAATGCACACATAGAAAGAAATCCAAAAATTTATGTCCATAAATGAAGTTATGTGTAATAAAGTGAAATGGCACAGGGAATAAGTATTGAACGCATGAAGAAAAGGAGGGGTAAAAAGGTCCGGCAAGCCAAGAAAGCAGCTGGAGTTTGTCAGTATTCAGAAGGTAACCTGCCCCCTATTAGTGCAAAGTAATATCAGCTGGTATAGTCCTGATTGATGCCATTTACCATTTCATTTATAGTGGCCTTCCACTCTTCTGCTCTCAGTTGCTACCTTTCCAAAGTCTTCTGCCCCGCTTCCGCAATGTTCTAACTACGCCACTGGTAAGACGTAGGCAAAGCCTTACAGGTTTTTCCTTTTTTCATTCTTCCTCCAAGCCTGTAGGGAACCCCTTGGAGCGATTTAAGTGAAAGCTGTACTCTCCTTACACATCCATTGCATGCAACCCAACTGTAAGAAATAAAGAAAGTAGGAATAGGAAAGGAATAGTTCGTGTGGGTATCCTTCAGGCAGCCTACGGGCGCTTACATACCATGTCCACACCCCATGCGTGCATTTGCGCTGTCTGTGAGGAGGCACCAAAATACGACTGGAGTGGGCATAAGAGCGCTGTACGACAACATCACCTTTATGTCATAAGTGCATGTACTTACATTATCCTTACAAATACTTCCCAATACACCTACCACATGCACATCTATGGTACGTTCCATTTTCACGGCATCCTTTAAAGTGGCCACACAAGCTTCAAGGGAATTGCAACTCACACCTCTTCTCTTCAACGTTTCAATTATTAAAACAAGACAAAAATGATAATAATAATAATAATAATAATAATAATAATAATAATAATAATAATAATAATAATAATAATAAAGCACCAAAAGCAATACATAAAAATACCTTTTAAAGCCCGTACACACCGGGACGAATTTCGGGCGCGATATTCGCCGACATTTAACGCCTCCTGACTAAACAAAAGGCACCAATGTGAGTGTACTCACCGACGCGAATAAACGCCACGCGTCAAAGCGTCACTTTTTAAAAAACGCCTCGGGTTCGTAACGTTTTTTTTTTTTGGTTTGACGCACTGCGTCAAAAACTATACAACCAATAAGAGTGGCGCTTTCGCACACGTGTCTGGAGCTTCTGAAGTTACAGTAAAACACAACTTGGGGGCGCTCAAACACAAAACTGCCTTTCTGAGCACACATACCAGCAAAGAAGATAGACGCCAAGTAGCGGCTACACTGCCGCAAAGAAATAATGACGGACATTCTAAAATATCCCCGAAAACGCTGATGATACATTTTCAGCTCTTGTATCAGTCGATAAAACTCACCATGTTCTTCCTTTCTCATAGCTATGGGATGTACCCAAAATCTGCATATTTTCCGGCGTCTTTCATCATTCAACAGAACAATAATTTCTTCATCATTGGAGCTGGAGCTACTGGTGCTTGAAATATTCATGTTTTCTTTGTATGATTCTGACAAGCGCGTAAATACTGGCTCTCTTCTTCTGAGTGAAAAGCGACCACCTTGTGTACAGGAGTATTTCTGTTATACATTAAGCGCCATCTAATGTCAGGGAATGAAATTGCTCGGCTCATCGTCAGCAAAAATCGCCTGGGTGTGAACACAAAAGACGTGGCGAAAAACGCTGGCGAATAACGCCAGGCGAATATTCGTCCCGGTGTGTACGGGCTCTTAGACATCCAGACACTAAACTGACGTCTGAACTTGCCGCTCTAAAAACATGACAATACGTTTGCAGACCATCCTACTTCAGCCACAATGTAAAGTAAATTGGTGTTTGCCACATTTCAACATGTTCAATTTTCACTGCAAAAAACAATGGAAAAAGAATGACCTTTTAAAGCAGCAAAGCTGAAAGCAACATATATTCTGTCTCTTTCCCTCTTTTTAAAACCCTCAGAAAGTACAGCCTCACAGACAGAATCTGCTTAGGAAAATGTATGAGTAAAGCAGCTCTCATATCTGAGCTTCACTCAGCCGTACTGATCCCACAGCTAAATCTGTCTCTGTATAAGTGACTATGATGCAGTGTGTGAAAGTGAAGGAGTCACAGGAAAGTCTATCAAGATTCTGACATGGAAATAGCACCTCAAATTGTTTTTAAAAAATGAAGCTATTACTGTCTGATGTGTGAATACATAGAAATGAAAGTTGTTGTTATGCAGGATACCAATGATGGCTGAATCTTTTTTGAAGCTACAACTGACAACTCTATCATTCTCGATGATAATGTGAACAGAAAAGACGGTTATAATACATCTGTTTGCAAAACAAGATGAAATGGAGGTGACAAACAGAACAAACCTGCATGTAAACGCTTGTAGAGGCACACTTTTGCACTCAGACATTACACAGTTTTTTTTTTTTCTAAAAATAATGTCAGCCTATTGAGGCTTGCAGCAGCAATTACCTGCTTTTAGTTTCTCCCTATGTCAACACACTTGCACGCACTGGGTTGCTAGGATGACAGCTCACACACCTTGCCATCAGAGACACCTGGAGGAGGACAGCTTTGCTAAATAAACAAACACATGCAAGCTCATACTGGGCAAACAAAGCCATCCTCTGCGCGGCATGAATACACTGGGAAACTGGCACCAATCCTAACGCTCTGCTTATTTATACAACACTTTGTTTTTGGCTAACATGTCTATATAATGAAGACTGACTGATCAGATTGGAGCGTAATGTGCATGCACAGATGCATGAGTCAACCCACAATAGTGCTTGAGAAAATTGAACTTTAAGGCATTTTCTGGAGTATATAATGTATAAATGAATAGGGGTGTGCCAAAATATTGAAATGGTGATATATCGCGATACTTAGTCCCGTAATTGCTTCTCGATGCGTCTTCTTCATCAAGTATCAATCTTTTATTTCAGTCAGACAACTCTTGCAGTAAGAAATATTTATTTGACATTTTCCACATACTTTAGTTGGCATTCACATCTTTTGGTTTGGCATAAGGCTCCGTTCAATTCCATGAGAGATTTCCATAAAACTTTCGGGTAACAAAACCCCCCCTTTACGGAGCCCACAGGTGGAAGCCGGGGAGGAGGGTGGGGCGAAGAATGAGCGCTGAAGGTAAGAAAGAGAATGAACGCCTGCGCACCTGGCTTAAATAGGACGCTGAGCAGGTGAGTTAATTGACTGAACCGCCCTAGGGTATTAGCTGTACACTGCTACGAGTATCTGCCCGAAACACGATTGAAAATCGTCATTTCAGTCAGACAACTCTTGCAGTAAGAAATATTTATTTGACATTTTCCACATACTTTAGTTGGCATTCACATCTTTTGGTTTGGCATAAGGCTCCGTTCAATTCCATGAGAGATTTCCATAAAACTTTCGGGTAACAAAACCCCCAACACTTAATTATCCAGAAGAAGAAAAATGTATATGTATAATCAGTGTGTAATAAAATGGGGTGTGTTTTCGGCAGCATTCCATTTCCATTTCATTTCCCAGTATGACTGCTATGTGTGACCCGGCACCATTGACCGTTTGGGCCGCCCCCGTTCGAGTACAGCGCCACGAAGGGAACATGCTATCTAGTGGATCTGCTATGTGTGACCCGGCACCATTGACCGTTTGGGCCGCCCCCGTTCGAGTACAGCGCCACGAAGGGAACATGCTAACTAGTGGATCTGCTATGTGTGACCCGGCACCATTGACCGTTGGGCCGCCCCCGTTCGAGTACAGCGCCACGAAGGGAACATGCTATCTAGTGGATTTGCTATGTGTGACCCGGCACCATTGACCGTTGGGCCGCCCCCGTTCGAGTACAGCGCCTAGAAGGGAACATGCTATCTAGTGGATCTGCTATGTGTGACCCGGCACCATTGACCGTTTGGGCCGCCCCCGTTCGAGTACAGCGCCTTGAAGGGAACATGCTATCTAGTGGATCTGCTATGTGTGACCCGGCACCATTGACCGTAGGGTCGCTCCCGTTCGTGGAAACCACTAGAGGAACATACTATCTGAAAGAGAGAGGGAAAGAAATAAAAGGGGAGCCAACATAAAATTACTCATACCTGATCTTAGAACGTAAGCTCACTTCCCCAAAACAAAACGCTGTGCAGACTATAATTTAAACCGCCAAACAACCCGTATGATACACTAACTTAACATCCAAACCAAAGCTTCCGATGGCGCAGTATGACATGCTGAACAGCCATTATTCGAACTTCTATTAAACTAAGCACAAGCTTTATGGCCATAACTTCTTCCATTGTGGCAACTAGAAATACACGAGCTTAAGTCCATCCATTATTTCGAAGCTCCCAATGACAGTACAACGAACGAGCTTAATAGCCAGAATTTCCTCCATTTGGCATACCAAACGTGTCGAGCGCCAACTGAATGCCAAGAGACGCCGAGAGGCATAGAGGCAGAACAGGGAGAACCTCAGCGATAAGATATCCTCAGCCTTATATCGTGCTCGAAAGAAAATCGCGGAGACAGCATGGGCAGCTGAAGAATATATATACTAATCCTGAAGGCGCATGAGGAACTAGGCCATTGATGCCCAGAAAGATGAACTGTGAGGCGCCAACGGGTCCAGATTACGTCACGTGAACCTGAACACTTCGTAGGGGCCACCCTCAGTGGTGGCTTTGAAAACGATGCCCCGGAAGAATCCATCACACAGCCCCCACAACCTCCAGACCAAACCAGAGAGAGAATAACAAATTAACTGTCCAGCCGAGAAAAAAGGCAGCGACGAGACTTACACACTCACTAATGCGGCAGACGCAAGTCCCCGAGCCAGGGCAGGACCCACTGGGGTACACAGAGCGGGGAAAAACAGGCGAAGCAGAACCAGATGCAGAACGTGCGGGGGCAACGAACGAGTGATTAAAATGAGCCAAAGACGCTCCAGAAAAGAGACCAAGCATAAGGAATTTGTCCACAGAGGAGAGACAGGTCCAAGAGACCAATTCACATTCAGACTAACCAGCAGCTACAACAACGAAGAAAATAAACAGAAGAACCACCATAATAATAAAGCCAGCATCTAATTAAAGATAGTCAAGATTCACCTTCAGCACCTAAAGAACAAAACAGCAACAAAGAAAATGCAAAAACCACAAATAATTCAGACAGCATGAGAAACCAGGCCAGACGAGGACCGCCAGCCTGCACAACCACAGAAAAGACCCCACAACTCCTGAAACAATAATCGGACGACGCAGAATAACAGCAGAAAACGAATCAGAGTGGATCATGGAACAGACCACGAGTCACAAAAACTACAATTCCCAGGGTCCTTAGGGGCGCGACGTCACCATACACGGAAGTAAACAAAACAAGACTCAGCCCAGAAAAAACAACACAGGAAAAAACCGCACGCGCTCACCGTAGAAGTCCGGCTGACCACGGCAGACGATAGACCCGGATAGCTCCAGATCCGGGCCCATGGACAACCCGAACACCGCGGAAAGCGCACCCCTTGCAGATGCACGCGACCGCGGCGAAACGAACGCGCTGGGCGCCGTCAGCCGCCCGGCGAGCGCCGCTAGCTGCCCGGCGAGAGCCGCAAAAAAGGAGCAGATGCGGCGAAAACGAAAAGCCCACATCAGAAATGGGGATTATCCATCCAAAGGACGGGGGGAATACAGCAAGACGTCGAAGAAAAGGAGATCCGCCGGATTCGCGAGCACGGGGAACGGCGAAGAATGAGCGCTGAAGGTAAGAAAGAGAATGAACGCCTGCGCACCTGGCTTAAATAGGACGCTGAGCAGGTGAGTTAATTGACTGAACCGCCCTAGGGTATTAGCTGTACACTGCTACGAGTATCTGCCCGAAACACGATTGAAAATCGTCATTTAAGTTTGAAGACCCTGTAAAACGTTATATTAATCATCCTTTGATAAAACGATTCTTCGGAGGGTAGATATAGGCGGCGCTCGTTGCGAGATTGTCTGGGACATAAAAAAAATTGTGTATAGTTTATTGAAAGCTCACGTGGGCCAGCATACACAATACAGGGGCGTGGCAAATAAGATCTCATTTGAAAACAGTACATTTTGCAACACTTAAAGAAGCTTGTATTGATAATTTCTCAATCTTTGACAACAACAAAAAAATACTAACATTGACTTCAAAATTGAGGGTCAAATCAGGGAGCAAAGCTTTTTGCAGTGGGTGCAGCTTCCCCCCTAGCTCCGCCCCTGTCACATTGTAAAATAAGTTTAAATTTGTGACTGGAGAGTACATGTCAATGCAAAAACTACCTAGCCAACTCTAATAAGAACCACTTTTAAATTGCAACAGAATAAGAAAACCATTTGTCAACCCAGACATATGTAAGGCTAATTTGCAACGTACCATTGATTAAATCAACAATTTAGCATCACCTTGAACTAAAAAAACAGTGACGAATATTTTTTTTAAGTAATTGGAAACACATTCAGGCATGAAGGGGTTAAAAACCATGCAAATGTATTAATGCACTATTTAACTCTGGAGTCCAAACATTAGTTGGACTCCAATTTGTAGCCAAAAGATGAGGACAGATGTTTGTTGTTGTGTGAGAAGAGGAATTTACCAGTTTCCTGTAATGCTGTTTCTCCTGGCAAAGTGTAGCCAGGTGATGCTTTAAAGCTCGGTTTTTCTCCTCCAGCATTCGGAAGCGGTTCACACTGTAGGCTGTTGAATGTCCTGCAGCCTGATGTGGTGAAACCTCATGCTTTAACTGAAAGACATTAGAATATAATGTCTAATTGTATTCTGAAAAAAGTCTTATTTCATTTGATTTAAAGCTGCACTCCGATCATCTTTTAATGTATTTTATAAGCATCACCAGTGGTCTTTTATTTATGATTATGCCATGTTCAGGCCAATTTCTAGGACATAGATTCTGTAGAGCAGCAGTAGTTATTTAGAAATTTGCCTTTTGAGTTGTGGGTGTGACCGTAAGTCTGCCTTTTACTTCCAATTATCTGTCGCATTTACTAGCAAAGGAAACAGACATACATGGATCTATTTGTCTAGACTGTCTCAAGTGGATGCATCAGGATGGAGAGGGGAGAAGGGAGCTTGTGTCCCGCCCAGCATATTTTCTATGTCACAAATTCTTTTTTTTGTCTGCTCCTGGTTCATAAGGATTTCAGTAAAATAAATACTCAGAAATGACCCAAAGATAGAGACAAGCACTGGTTAAAAACACCAAAAACACATTCAGTGTTGTGGGTCTTTAAGTGGTATGATTTATTGGTTAATTTCAAGCATCAAAAATGATGGAATGATACAATAAAAAGTTACAAAACTGATATATTTCAGATATTTATTAATACATTGTAAATAATACATATTTATCCACAAATTAATTAATTTATTTGCTTTTGTAAATTGTTTTGGAATAACTTAATAACATTATATATAACACGCAATATGTCAACAAGGAGAAGCAAGAATGATTGTTTATGCTGAAAATACAAGAACAGCTGGTGTCATTAATGACAATAGAACATGTTTTCATGATCTTTACAGGTCTTTACCATGTGTTCTATGTGAGAATTCCAAAATGATCATATGGATACCACCAGAACATACGCTTTAATTTATGTAAATAAAATAAAGAATTGCTCAAACACTAGCTTTACAAACGTAAACATTTGGTTTGGAGAAAGTAGTGGCTGTAATTTTTTTCCTCCCTGTCTTTAAATGAGACACATGTAACAGTCGTTTCTGCTTCTGCACCTCCATTTCTTGGGTGCAGTCAGAAACAGGATTAAAAAGCCTAAAAGAGAAGCTGCTACTGCTGCCACAGGTTTTCAGCTGCAGTAGGATTTACCAGGATTTTTTTTCTGCTGCGAAAAATTCCTCGATAGGAAGGAATATCCTTAGAAACTGACATTTCACTTGCTTAAACCCAGAGTGGAAATTACTCTCCATATCTCTAACAAGCAGGCTGCAGGCTTTTATTTAGGCCTGTGAATAGTTTCTTCTTTTGTCGAATTAGCCCTCCCTCCATAAAAGACAACATCTGGAGAATTTTACATTTTTTTCCAGTTGTGTTCAGACCAGATCTTGCAAATTCACAATAATTTCAAGGTTAGGAATCACATGGCTGCTCGATTGAGGAAAACTGAAGATGCGATCCAAGTTTCCTAAAGTGAAATACTCTTCCACGACAGGAAGGAGGATTTTTCCTTTGGTTTTCACTGAAGAATTATCTTTTGTGTCGGTCTAAAAACTGATTTTACGCTTTGCTATAGCCGCTTCATTAGGACAAACATAAAAATATGAAATTGAAATCTGGTGAGGAGCTTTAATCTAATGCCACCAAAGGGGTACATTCTGTTTGGTTTTCTAAAAAGGGCTTTCACTGCAGCCAGTACAGGATTTTCTTTTGCTGTCGCTGCTATAAAAGAAGAACATTAAAACCCTTTATAAACAAAGCTTTTGGCTTAGGAGGTCTGAAGTCTGTGCAGTATTTCAATTCTTACATCTTCTCAAAACACTTTTCTTTCAGTATCCATTTACATAGACTACAGTAAGGCCAAAAAATGAACCCCTATTATTCTTCTGAATCACATTGGTGTCAGCCTGTCTAACATATGTCTCTGAGACCAATGGAAATAGCTTTAATGAATCAGTTAGCAACGCTGCCAGGAGGTATTGTATATGGCTTACAAAGAAGACTGTGATTCAGATGGACAGTACCTGGAAAACAGCACAGAAAATTAAAACCATTCCTTCTGACAGCAAAAGAAATAGACGTTGTATCCCAGCAGAGAAAGGAGACAAAAGTTTCTCAAAACAAATTACAGTACAAAATGTAATGTAAGAAACCAATTAGGATAATTAAGCTGCCAGAATTCTACACAGCTTCACCTCCAAATCATAAAGTCATAATCATGACAAGCAATACAATTTATTTGGTATGAGAAATGTTGTCATCTGCCTCCCATAAATTCTCATACAACGGTCTGTATATAGAAACTAAATGAGTCCCTATGTGATGTTACTATAGATCCTTTCTGATAAAAATCATGTTTTTTACATGCATGCTCTTGTGGCATTTTTCTAATAACGGGGAACATATATAAAGAAAATTATGCTTAAAATTGCCTTTCTGAGTATTTTTTTTTTTTTCAAATTGTCGGGAATCAGGAGCAGACGCAAAAATGCTGTTGGAAAAAGATCATATATGTGATGTCAAAGATACAACAAGGAGGAGAAGGGGGGCGGGGTTGCTCCATGGTTACTTGCTGCTACTGTGGCTCTGCAGAAACTGTCCTAGATATTGAAACACGATCATGATTAAAAGACCACTGGAAACGCTTTTGAAATAGATCTGAAGATGATTGGAGATGGACTTTAAATTACAAGAGTCCACATGTGTATAAAAAGAAAACGTTTGGCGACATATACAAAAAATGCTTGCAAAAAAACATTTGTAAAAACGATTCAGAGTTTGTACACACATCCAAAAAATTTTTCATCTCCTGACAAATATTTTTATGAGGTCCTCACAATATACACAGGCACGGGTGTATTTTCTACAACCACACACTCATATGGATCTATTAACTCTACTTATTGCTTTATTTTCTAGGTTATAAACTAATGAATAAACAAATGAATGAAAAATCCCTATTTTGCTGATTTAAATGCGTGGAAAATATTTTATAGCTGCAAATTAAGTTTGAGAGCTATCTAACTAAAACATGAAGCTGCAGGTCAAAACTGTTAAGACCTGCTGTTTACCACATTGTCCAAAGATGTATTTTTAAATACAATGTAAGACAGAAAATTATATCAAAGTCATTTAAAATGATATCTGCTTCAAATAAGTAGTTCAGATTGGGCAATAAATTTGCATTAAAAAGCGACTTTGGAGATGCAGCAGCAGCAATAGCTTTTAAACAAATTAATAGTCCCTGTTATCAACATTTATAATGACTTTTATAAGGAAACATTGCCAACGTTTATGTAATTACTCAGCAGATACTGTATCTACGCCTAAATGGAGTGCTTGAATGGGTACAGTAATCACTCGCCATGGTAAAAGACTATGAACAATTGTGAATCCAGTCCATTAAAGCCCACATCTAGCTCTTTTTATTCAGCTATTAGAGTCACCTTCTGCTTTTCAGATGTGTTTTTGGTTACAGTTAATATTGTATTATTTTTGTTTTCAAGACTAGGACGTTTTTGTTTTATGACTTTTCCTCCACAAAGGTCATTGTTCTGTGCTACACTACTTTGATTGCAAATGCACAAGTTGACAGAGAAAGACTGTTCTAAGGTATTATTGTCTAAATAAAAAGAGAAAGTTGGAATATCAAAGGAATGCAGATGCTGCAACACTTTTACCCCCGAAAGCCCACTATCACATATTTGACAGAAAATTCAAATAAGTCTTTAAAAGACTTATAATAATAAAATATTACATTTAGCTATAAAATATGTTTTAATAAAGACAAACATTTGCTGTTTAGTTTATGTTGCAGACTTTTTAGATAAATTAGATGACATCATACTGTTTAGTAATCCCACTTAATCTTTTGTTTTTGTTAATGTACCTCTTTATCTTTATGAAATTACAATTTTTTTTTTGAAAAAGATTGCCTTTTTACTATTGTGATTATAAATGTACGATTTCATAATTGTTAAATGTTGACTTATTTCTAATCATACAACTTTATTATCATTTTTGTTTATGGGAGCCCCAGTATTTTGTTGTAGGCTAACATTTTTTAATTCATATTTTATCAAACTCATTCATTCATGCGTTTTTTGTTGTCACGGGTGCGGAGCATCCGGCACTATAGAAGCAGGGACACCTGAACAGTGTCGCTAGTCTGTGCAGGAGAATTTCAACATCACCACCATTCACTGTACACTCACCTGGGACATTAGTGCATTACTATGACTTTTTTTGACAGTGGGAGGACCGAGACCCGGGAAAACCACGCAACGGGAGACATGCAATCCACAAGAAACATGATGTTTTACGTCCCCAGCGGGATTGACGAGGCCTCTTCTGGGGAAGAGCGTAACCAGCGCTACCACTGCCCACGTGCATTTATCAAAGATTTTCAAATCTAATGTACAATTTCTTGCAAAATGTTTGCGTTTTCTTAGCGATAATTGTAACAACTTGTCCTCGGTAAAATTGTCTTTTTCTTTTTTTCTCATAATTTCACAACTTAATTCTGTTTTTTATGATGGCCCTAATCTCTCATGGTCATTCTCGTTATAAAGTTTTAAAAATTAGCCAAACCTTTTCCCGCAAAAAGTGTTTTTTTTTTTTATTTCCCGGAGGCAGCCATTTTGAAATTAGCAGGAAAAGTGCTTCTATTGCCCCTGGTGGAATTATGATGAACTATAGGGAAAAAATATGGACCAAGTTCTGGGTTTTTAATGTAAAGTTTAGATCATGCTAACAAGAAAGGGGTCTCAGAAATGCCTGTATCAAATATGATACAAATTCCCATATATGGTTACCAGGTGCAAATGTCTTTTTAAAGGGTATTAGTGTAAATAAATTGCTTTTGAAGGGGGATAAAAAAATCACCTTTCTTTATTTTCAATAAAGTTAAATTGCATTGTTCTTTTATAATAAAATACATTATTAAAAATGTTAAATTAAATGATCAATTCTTAACAGTATTTGAATATCCCTCAATGTAACTTTGTAAATGATCCTTTCAAAATAAATCTATTTGGTTTTAAGCTTTTTTTGATTTTCTGTTTACTGGTGATTTAAATGGATCATTCCACTATCTGAGAATCAATTTTGATGTGACATTTTAGTGTAAACCAGCCATGAGCGTTAAAAGTTATTTAAGCTGGCTGATTACCAAAGGTGTTGCAGTGAGTGCGCCGCTCAGAAGGAAGTCGGCAGTACAGCAGCAGTTACTGCTCCTAAGGGCACGCTGGTCGGTGTACTTAACTCCTGTGACATTTCCCAGAGCCCTCTGAGACTCACATGAGTTCATCTCTTTCAAGGGAAGGGAAGATGCACAAGAGCAAAACACTGACCAAGCCACAACTGCAACTCCTGGAGCAGTTGTGGCCAAAATCATCCCTTTTCTTCAAAAAACAACACCAAATTTAGCATTAAAACAACCTTAAATGAACTTAACTGTAAGGAGTCTGGCCTGCACAAAGGTTAGAGTGGTTAAAATGGTGGTGGAATTATTATTTAAAGCTGATTAATTGCAGTAACTGTGAGGGGTTACAACATATACTTATGTAATAAGGGTTTTTTAAATGGCCTCTGTCAACTATTTTAGCATTTAAAAGCCTAGAATTAAAAGTATAAACATATTCCATCATAACTGACAAATTTAGTATTTTACTTTAAAAATAAAATCAAAAATGATGTCACCATTGTTTTGTTTTTTCAAAAGGATAGAAAAAACAGCATAGAATCCTTGATTTTTCCCACAAATAGTTTCGATTTTACTTCAAATAAGACAATTTACATAAAGTCACATTGCCATCTAGTGTGTGAGTGACACACTTACATGACTCCCACTTAAATATGCAGCTTCACAGCCAAGTTGTATCTTATTTTCAACTTTATTTTGAAGCTGAAGCAATCCATTGGGTTATGTAAGGCTGACTACGTCTTACTGGGTTTCATTTAAATTTTTGTAGCAGCAGCAGTTAAAAAAATTGTTGATGCTTGCAGGTGCGGGCAAAGATCCTACCTGCAAAGCAGCTCCCTCCTTGTCCCGAAATGACCGTTCTGGCTTATCTTCACATCACTTACTGGCACATAAAGCAGAGGCAATAAGTCCATGCACATGCGTGTCACTGATGAACGAGAGCGCAGTGAGCATCCCTGCAGCTTTGACAGCTTTACTTGGCTGCGACTGGCTGGGTTTACTTAATAGTTGGACCAAAAAGTGTTACCTAGTGGCAGGCGCTCACGCGCACTCCCCAAACTCGCGACTGAATGCATTAGCTGCTCTGCTTCATCCCTCTGTGAGCCTGCCTCCGTTCCCCAGTCCCCATCCGTGATTACTCCGTGCTCGGCTTACAAAGGACGCGATCACACATGACAGCCTCCATTTAAATGGGGTGTGTAAATCTGCTGAGCAGGGCTGTGTAATTCATTATTACATCAGAGGTGAGATTTTGTTTTTTTTCCCACGTTAGATTCAGTTCCAAACCAGAAATAGGTGCAGCATCACCTCTGATCTTTGCTTCATCCACAGTACGATAAAGTTAATTTAGATAAAAATCTCCTATTTGGCGTGATTCTAAAGTCATTTTGCAGATTTCGAATGAGATCTGGGGATATTCCATCGCCTTCACTAAAGCTGTAGGAGGGCTCAACTAAATCTGCATGGGGTTTTTTGGTAAAGATGCACCAGCAGCACTATTTTGTACATCTGCAAAGGCTCAGGACGGATGAGAGGGCAGCAAGAAAAAGACATCAAGTGTGCATGAATGAGAAGAGGAAGCAGAATGTACTTTCTGTTCTTTTCTGTTGCCAAGCAACACTTGCTCGCTGTCTGCTGCCATCTTTACAGCATTACTTGCAGCGAATGGGTTCACAGGCCTGACACCAAGCCCAGAGAGACAGATGGAAACGGGAAATAATGTCCTCCTAAAAAAGACAAATTTCTGACACACGTTTTCACTTAACCACCTGGATTATGTCCTAGAATGAACTCTAAAAAGGAAAGCTCATTTTTCATCTAGTTTTATGGTATGGGAAGAAGCAGATCTATAGCTGATCATGATGAACAACAACATCAACATTTTCTTTTCAGCAACGAGAAGAAAATATAGCACAAATAAAACAAAATAATCTGTGATAAAATATTAGAACAAAGAGACAATCTATGCTAAACGGTTTCTATAAACAAAAACTACAGTTTCAATGTGCCCCAAGACCAAAGATCTGATATAATTATGAAGATTATGTGGCTATCACAAATGAGATCTGGATTTGAAGGCCTCCTGAGAAAGGTTATCTCTAAAAACTGCTCTTCTGAGGCCTATCATGGCTGTTCACTCCACCAGGATGTGTTTATCAGAAGCCGTCTAATCTGGAATTAAGAACCACAAATGCTCTAACCCATGTGTTTCAGCTGTAACTAACATTATAATATTACACAATAATAATCAACGAAAAATGTTCTTCCATTTGCAGTTATTAACCCTCTGACATATTTCTTCTTAAGTTCTCATCCAAATAACCAAAGAAAAGACTTATATACGAAACATCTTACATGGTCGCTGTATAATCATTTTTTAAACAAATTATTTTCTGCATGACCTGTTTAAAACAAGTGAAAAATATTTAAATAAATAAAATACTCATCTCAGAAACTCATGTTTAATTGAGTTTTATTGTTTACATGTTTGCTTTCTACAACGTTAGACTGAATTTGTTGTGTCCCAAATGATGGTCTGTGACCTGAGGCTCTGGAGCCGCATGTGCCTCTTTGGTTAAAGAAAAATATAAAGGTCTTGATTTATAAAATGAACTTTAAAGTCAAGAGTAAATAAGTAAGTGGTAAAGTAATACATTTGTAATGTATTCAACTCATTCAAAAACAAAAGCACAGTACGATATCACTCCTAAAATATTTTGTGCACCGTGTAGCACAGAAAACCAACTGAGAGGTCACTAAACACAACCACAATTCCTACTTTTAGGACATTGGATTTCTATTTTTGAACAAGTTAAAGGATTTTAAATGTGCTCTATGGTTAGAAAAATAGAAAGATAAATGTAGGATCACTTAATTAGTTCTGATTTAATTTTGATTACTTAGTTTTACAAATTTCTGGACACGATGTACCACAAATGGTAAAATAAACTTTCTGTTTTTGTTTTTATTCAATGGTGACATTACACTACCTATTACCCCTGCATTGACATAACCCTATGTAATACAGTCTTTCATTTTGAAAGAACGTCCTGTGAACCTCTGTCAAAAGGTTTAAACAATTTTTTAAAACTATTTTCTCCCTATGTTTTTATTTATGCCAAAAAAAATGTTAAATGAAATGTACACATCTCTGTCTCATTTTTCGAGACTAATAGAAACAAAACTACTGCTGTTTCTATTATGTAACATGTACTTGTACTAAATATTTAGCACTTTAAATTCCATGTTTAGGCAAAATCCTATTTCTTTCAACTATAGGTCGAGGCCAAAATCCCATCAGTAAGTTTTGTCCTTGCGTGTAACAGGAGTAGAAGGTACACAGAACTACACGTGAAGGATGTGGGATAAACTTACCTTTCCCTTTGTGTACAGGTGAGGCTGGTGTTTGTTTCTTGCTGCCATCAAAGCCAGTTGTCTTTGGATCCACTGTAACTCCATCTGAGATTTCCTCAACAGATCCTCCACATTATCCCCGGATGTGTGTTCCTTCATTGTCTCCTGTAAAACGATCCAGAGACGGTGCTGATGGACATCTCTGTCCAAAACCACACCTTTGAAAAGAAGACTGATGAGGCAGATGAGCTTTTTAACTAACTATGTGAGATGAAAGAATAGCATGTACAGTAATGTACAGTAGGTGCAGCCAAACAGATCATTTTTCTGGAAAAAAGCCTTTATTATATAAATGTTTTATTATTATAAAACTTAATTGTAACTATTTTATTCTATGACTATGAATGACTATATTTATAACAATCCTCAAAAAAGCTCCAGAATTGAATTACTGCTTTTTACTCAGTAAAAATGGACAGAAAAGACCTTCATAATAAAAGCTTTTTTCAATTACAGACTTTTATTTTTTAGACTTTTTTTCCACTTATGAACTGATTTTTACTTATTTAATTGAATACAAAATATTGGCATTCAAATGTAAATACAGGTCATTTTACTTTATACTTTAGGGACATTAAAAATTAAGCATTTAGACAAGATTTTTAAATTTATTCTTCTATTATTTTACATGTAATCAATTTAGTTCGAACAAGCATCAAAGAATTAAATTGTCTTGCTAATGCATCCCTTTTGTTTATTTTGAACTTTAATTTAATATATAGTAGATTTTTTTTAAAGCATTCAATTTTGGTCAGAAAAGTTAAAAAAAAAAAAGACAAATGTAACACTTAGTGCTAGTGAGATTAAAGAGCCATTAGACGTTCATAAGAAAAAGATTTTAATGTTTTCTTTTTTCATTTAAAATGGAAAACTTTAATCAGTCACTTTCCTAAGGCTTTCTTTGCAGGCATGTGGATGGATATCTGTTATGAGGCAAAGAGCGCTTCTCTCAGTTATGTAAGAGGGGATTACTTTATCACAGCAACATGGTGACAGGGGGAGCATGGGAAAAAAGCATCGGCCTTTATCAGCAGGCAGTAAATCCCCATCTACCTTGACCTGACCTGTAAGTACAGACAGCAACTCTGTACTTACAGTATCCACGGGAAACCAGCGGCACATTCAAAATTAAGAACTGCGGCATAAAACGTCCTTTAATTTCAGTTTTGGATGGAAAAGTCTGACATACATATATAAGTAAACAACACTAGATCATAAAGAAAATATATATTTTTATTAGGGGTGTAGAAAAAAAATCGGTGTTGCGATACAAGATGATATTTATTTAATAATTTATGAGCCTCGTTCAGTGTCTGACTCTTGTTTTCTAATTAAAACCCCAACCGCCCTTTGGGCAGCTCTACACCGCACCAAAACAACAAGATCTGACGAGAACCAACCAGTCTGGCAGTTTTGTTGTTATGAGACATGCACTGCTTAGTTGTTGCTTGGGACGGGTACCAAATCGAAACCCTGCGCCACATTGCTGCCAACACCATATAAAAATTTTTATATGGTGATTGTGGTGCTTTTGTAGTGGGTTGCAGATGAGAACTAGTGAGATGTACTGCGATACATATCCTATCATGATACGCCTATCGTGATATATACTGTATTGTAAATTCCCATACTCTTGCCAATACACAACCTTACTTTTTATACATTTTCCAAATAGAGATAAAATTAACTTTTATTTAAAAAAAAAAAAAGATTGTTACAAAGGCTGGTTTTATGTCAGCCAGATTTTTTTGGTGCTGATTCACCTTGCTTTGTTTCCTCATACCAGGGAGGAGGGCAGACACCAAAATCATCTCAACACAATCCTCAGGAGTCCCAAACGAAAATGTCCACAACCTGCCAAGATCTCTGTGAATTCTCTGGGATGCTGCAGCGCTGCCGTCACACGCGAGAAAAGACATGTGCACCTGCGTCATTTCTACACTATATTGCTGTCAACCCACTTATTAATCCAGTTTGCCCATCCTTTGAATAAGACAACATTATGCTTCAGATTAAAGCATTATTTAAGGGGGATCAGACCAACTCTGTTCTTTGTTTTACCAGTTGACATTTACCTCATATTTCTCTTTAGAAATAAAATATTTGAGGATGTAAAATTCATCATATGGCTTCTCTTAACAAAAAGTAGTGTATTTAAGTCTACTACAAATATACTAAATCTATACTATAAGTGAGGCAGAATACTTGAAGTTTTCTTCTTATCAGCGGTGGAGCTAGAACCTTTTAAATGGATGTGGGAGGGGGGCAGCAGACTTTAAAAGGGTGTCAGATCAGACCATGTTATTTTAATTGAATGAAATGTTCTGTTAATTTGATGTTACTTTTATTTCAATTGTTACTTTTCCTATCCTTAAAGAAGCTTGTGTTTATGAATTTGTGAAGGAAATTGTTTTAGTATTATCATTGTGTAAATGTATTTGTGTAAGTGTATGTTTAAATGTTAACTCATATTGACCTTTTTACCTTTTTAGAAAGCTTTGTGTGTTTGTTCATCTGCTTCTCATCCTCAGCCAGGAAGAGGGGGTTTTACGACACACTGTCCTTAGCAGATAAGGAATACTGTTTGAACTTAGAATGCACCAAATGGGTCATTATACGACACCCCCAGTGAACTTTTTCTCTGTGTCTTGAAATTGTGACCTCCCACTTGAAGTCTTAATAAAAGGTGCACAGGGAGAAATAGAACCTTTAAGAAAGAGCAGCGTGATGGTTGACTTCTGTCACACTGGTTCCTTCTCCCTCGTGCATGAGAAACTTGATTCTTGTTGTGGTTTGTTGTTTATAATTGTGTTTTTCTTTAATGTCTAGATGCATTTATCTGACAGAATTATTAATCTTTCTCAATAATGACACTTCTATTGGCTCAAAAATGGGAGGGGGCGCTTTTGGGTGGGGGGGGAAATTCCCCCCCTTGCCCCCGTAGCTCCGTCTCTGCTTTCTATTTATTATCTGTAGATTTAAAACTTAAAATGTTCCAATTTAGTCTGAAGACATTTTCAGTTAGTATACTTTCTACACTAAATGTACATGTCTATAGTACACTTAGTATACCTAGACTTAATTATACTTAAAATAAACTTCAGGTGTACTAATTTTTTGCAAAGGGTTGTCAGGGTATCTGAAAAACACTAATTTGAAACTCTTGGTGATTTTAACACTTTTTTAGAATTAAAGATGTGTTAAAAGGAATGTAACACAAAATGTGCACTTCACAAAACACACAATTTACAGATTTTTTAATTCTGCAATTTATTTCTATAATCTTTCTTTTGAATCTATAAATCTAAAATACAGATTTTTGTACCAATTGGTCAGTAGCTCCTCCAGCCGTCTGCCTTTGCATTTTTAGGTTTGTGAGCGACTAAAAAGTTCCAGGCACGGCATGGAAGTTAGTTAAGTAGAACAGTTTAAATATGAAGCAGCTGCACTTACCCTGATAAAAGATGATCTTCAGTTTCTCTAAGCAAAGATCTTCTGTCCTGCCGGGCCCCTCACTTGTCCAGTCCAATCCCCTAAAATCCAACACTCACTGTAAAACGCTTGGATTGAGATTAGAATAAATGATCTTCATGGATGCAAGGGAAAAAGGCGTGGCTGATTGTTGATACGTTTCCCCGAAAAAAGCTCCCGCATGAGGATCTTTGCTCTCTCTGATGAAGAAGTCAGCAATGATTCAGAGTTTCTGTCGCTGCGCTCTGGTACGCAGGGATGCAGGCTGTGAGGCCATATGGTGCACTTAACAAGAGGATGAAGAGGGAGCAGCAAGCAAAAACAATAAATTAAAAAAAAGGATTTATAACTAAGCTTTCACCCATTCACAGTAATGTTTATCCAACCAATATATATATATATATATATATATATATATATATATATATATATATATAAAGCATACATGGAACGCCACAATCAAGTGGATGGAATAATATACAGGAACATGTGTGCAGAATATGGACTGGAAACCCCAAGGTCAAAATTGGTCAAAATCTCTACCCCCGAAGGTGGTAGAGAATGAGAGGGAAAGATCCTGTGGGACTTCCAGATCCAGACTGATAGGATGGTAATGGCGAACCGACCAGACATCGTAGTGGTGGATAAAGAACAGAGGAAAGCTGTTGTGGTGGATGTGGCAGTGCCAAGCGATGGGAACATCAGGAAGAAGGAACATGAGAAACTGGAGAAATACCAGGGACTCAGAGAAGAACTGGAGAAAGCCTGGAAAGTGAAGGTGACGGTGGTGCCTGTGGTAATTGGAGCACTCGGGGCAGTAACCCCCAAGCTTGAGGAGTGGCTACAACAGATACCTGGAAAGACCTCAGACCTCTCAGTCCAGAAAAGCGCAGTGCTAGGAACAGCTAAGATACTGCGCAGGACCCTCAAGCTCCCAGGCCTCTGATAGAGGACCCGAGCTTGGAGGAGAAACCACCCGCGGAGGGTGAAAGGGGCAAGTTTTTTTTTTTTTTTTTATATATATAACAATGCATTAAAAATGGTTGCTCATTATGATTTTAAAACTTTGTGCATATGATCTCACCCATTACTCAACTTAGAAATCAATTTAATTTACACAACACTTAATAATATTACAGACATTATAACCATGAATTTTTATTTAAATTAACATTTTACTATGTAAAAAGCTTGTAGGATTCGTGTCTCCCTTAAACCATTTGCACAGGCCCAGCAGGAAGTGGCTGTCTCACTGTGCAGGTGGATCATCAACTTCCTGGCGGTTCATCAAAGCTGGTCTGACTCCCTCAAAGGTCCCTTTCCCCTTCTCTTGGTCTGGGTCAGGGGTCTGCAACCTTTAACAGTAAAAGAACCATTTGGGCCTTTTTTTTTACTGAGTAGGAGCCACAGAGTCTTATTTAAAGATGTGATACTGCTGTGCATTCATTTAGTTGTTACTTATATTCTTCTCTTTTTCCTGACACAACCCTGCATTTTATCCGGGCTGGGGACCGGCACAGGGAGACCCAGACTCAGGCCCACTTGCGGCTACATAGGCTCCTCTGACTTAGCATGTCAGTAGCGGTGTAAAAAACTTAACGGTTTATCTAATGTTCAAGGAGTACCTAACTAATTGAAATTAGATCTATGCTACAAGTCATTTTTAAATAGTAAGGCTACTTATATTTTTTCTTTAGCCACAGAGCCACCATAGGGGGGGTAAAAGAGCCACATGTGGCTCTGAAGCCTCATATGGCAGACCCCTGGTCTAGGTAAACCAACAACTCCTCATAATGGCACCTTCATGACAAGTTTTCTGTCACATTCTGCTATCTTGATCAATTGCTTTGCTTTAAAGCCATCCTATCAAGGCAAGCTTCCTTGTTTCTATAGGTTCTACCAAGAAAGTGAAGAAATGTGGATATTTTCCAAAAGGTCTTTTAGTAGAAACAGGAAAAGACGTTTTGTTATATTTCAGTTTATTGCTTTAACTTCCATACATTGCTTTAACAAAGAAGAAAAAAAACTAAATTAGTTTTCTTATTTCTGCTGAAGCACAAAAACATGAGCAGCAGAGAAACTTCAAAAGGCATAAAAAATACAATCTAACCAGTTTTTAGTCACTTTGATCACTGAATTGCTTAAAAACTGAATCCAGTTTCCTGTTCTTATTCATCTGACACCAGACAGAAGTGATGTGCTAACACATCGCCGCCTCCTTTCAGGAGCTGTGTGGCGGTTTCAAACTCCAGGGGGATGCTCTTCTTGTCCTGAGGCTGCTTCAGGTCTCTCTCCATCAACTGCAAACAAGAACATTTGATTATTTGTTTAATTGAAAGCAGCAACTCTACATAAATTTCACAAATGAGGAAGGATTCATTGAAGAATGCCCTTCACCTCATACGTTGTTAACTCCAGCAGCTCACTGATGTCCTCCTCCTGCTCCGATAAGGGCGTGTTGATCATCGTAGCAGCTTTGGCCACATCTGGATGGTAGTGCTTCTGTAGCGTCTGTAACACAGATATACATTGAATATCCTACTGCCACTGAAAATACTACAAGATTTTTATATTGGTTGATCTGCTACACAAGAAGTGACAGGAAGAAGTAGAGAAAACCGACCATAACAGTTCATAGGATATTCATAGAAGCACATCTGCAACATCTGCAACATCTACGATCCTCAATGCTAACATTCTGATACCTCTGAAGCTACTTTATTCGCTTCAATAATAGGGCAGTTACTAAATTGTTCGATTATAAATGATTTCCGATCCAACACAATCTGATTAAGTGTTCAATTTTAATTCTGAAATCAGTTTTGTTGGGTTCTGATAAACAGTTTTCTTTAGACTGATGATTTAAACAAAAAAAAGTGAGTACAGTGATCCCTTGCTATAACGCGGTTTACTTTTCACGGTTTCGCTACTTCACGGATTTGCATCGTGCATTGTGTTCTGCATTCTGATTGGCTAAAAAGTCACTCCGCTTCTTCTCTACCTGTGTGTCAATAACGTTACAGTTTAATATGTACACGTACGTAACTTACCAAATTTACACTAAGTTTGTGCAAATTCTCTTGATGGTGGCATGTCAGTGTATATGGATCTTTTAGCTAAGAAGAAAAAAGAGTGACAACAACTGCCTATCACTGTCTTCTTCTCCCGAACAAACACAGCCTGCACCGCAGGCTTCAAAGGGAGAAAACACTGCAGAGGAGTCAGGATGCAGCGGCTCAGTCTGAAGAGCAGTGAAATACACCTGAGTCACTATTTGTCCCACTGTACTTTGTATTTTTTTATAATCATTTAAAAGTTTCTCCTGTTTTTCCCGACTCAGGTCGCGGTGGGCGGGGCTAATCTCCACAATTTGAAGCGTTCTGTTCACATTGATGAATAAAATTATTATTTGACAGTACAGTACAGAAGTTATTTGTTGAAAAAAACGTTTCTAAAGTACTTTTATCTGTGAAACAAATGCTTGAGCCTGTAAATGGTTTGTTATTTCTTTTCAATTTATAATAGAGTATATAATTGTATAATAATAGTTACAAAAAATAAAGGTTTCTACTTCACGGATTTTGTCTATCACAGGTTCTTTTTGGAACGTAACCCCCGCGAAAAACAAGGGTTTACTGTAATATTAAAATGCGTTTTTATGTTAAAACCTAACAAAAGGAACAGTTTTAGCCACAAAAAAAGAAAGAAAATTTGGCTCAAAGAAAATCCATTCATGAACTTAATGAACCAAACCTTTAAAGTCCCACTCTGATCATCTTTTGAACTATATTAAAAGTGTTCCCACTGGTCTTTTAGTTATAATTTTGCCGTTTTTAGTCAAATAAAAAAAAACCTGTCGTTTTCTGGGACATAGTTTCTGCAGTTTGGACCCAGATACCTTCTCAGATTAGGAAAATGAAGATGTGCATGGATCTAGTCGCCTGCAAGTGAACGCATGAGAATGGAGCGGAGCAGGGAGTTTGTGCCCCCCCCAGTGTATTTTTTCACAAATTTTTTTGGACTGCATTTTTTTTTATCTGCTTTTGATTTCCAACGATTTATAAAAAGAAATACTCAGAAATGCAATTTTAGCTCCATTTTCTTCATGTGTCCTCAATCGTCAGAAAAAGGCCACAAGAACATGTTAAAAACACCAAAAACACAGTTTTCATTGGAGTGAGGATGGATTTGATTAGAATGAAATAGTCCAGATTCCCACACCTGGACTATAAGGCTCTAAAATATTATTATCTAGTAATAATAATCATCTGACATTTCATATAATAAAAATAATCGTGCATGAAGCTGCTGCAAACACACCTTTATTTCCCACAAGCTGCTCTCTAAGGCACGGCACTGAGCCGGATCCTCTTCATCCATTAAATACGGATCCTCAACCGGCTCTGAATGCAAACAGTCATCAGTTCAATGGTCAAATCTGTACACGCACTTGGAATGTGTCGACGACACGTCACGGCCTCTCACCGTCCTCTGTGCTGGGTTTGTGAAGGAGGACCCTGCAGGACGGATGGCGCCGGATCAGGTTGTAGATGAAGGGCAGCACTATGAGGAGGCCCGTGGGGGGAGCGGTGAGCGCCAGCCGAGCCAGCCGTTTGGTGAACGCAGCCACCAGGTAGAGGGGAAGATGACTGGAAAAAACAGGCGTCAAACCATTCTCGAAAAGACAAATAGAGTCCCTTCATTATAAAAGTTACCTGGAGCTGAGAAACAAGTTAGCGAGATGGAAAAACCGCGCTCTGTACTTCACGTGGAAAACAGTCGGCTCGAGAAGATTGTACAGCTTTTTGTAGAAATCCGGGTAATCCCTTTAAATAAAACGATGCAAAAACAATTCTTTTTACGCTTAATTCTCCCATTTAAATGAAGGTAAAGCGGACAAGCATTTTGCTGCGATACTTACAGGTTGTGTTGATGAATGAGGACAAACAGGCCGTTAAGGGCCAGCAGACTGATGGCACCGCCTGCTCAATGACAAACAGAACTTAAAGGAGGCAGCCCTGACAGTAGAGGGCTGGATACACACCGTTTGTTTCAGAAACATTCAGACAATAAAGCGAACAGCAGATTTGTTTTTACAGATCATTTTATATCCTTACAGGAGACAAATAAAAGGTGTGGCATCAAGTGTTTTGCATGTCCAAATTAATCTGATAAATTGTAACCACATTTTTTATCATTTTATAAAACATATTCCAAGAGCCGTCCTGTGACAGACTGGAGACATGTTTGGGGTGTAGCACACCTTCGCCCAACAGTAGCTGGGATCAGCTGTCAACTTCACTATAACTGTTTTTTTTTTATTTTATCATTTTTTTCTGAATTCGCTATAATTTATTGGATCCTTATGTGCTCAACTTAGAGCAGGAGTGCTCCCCCTACAGGTGGAAGTAGGGCGCTTTAAAGGCATTCCTGAGGAGGATAGACTCTGTGAGGTCTGTGAGCTGCAAGTGTTGGAGGATGAATTTCATTTTTTATTTTTTTTGTCCTTTGTATGAAAAACAGAGACTTTGTATGTATGAGGTTATAGAAAAGAAATGACCTGATTTGTTTTGGTTATCTGAAGATAAAATTTTACGTTGGCTTTTTGAAAATGAAATCTTTTGTTTGGCAAATTTTGTGTCAAAGGCATGGACTATAAGAATGGACACTTTGTATTCTGTTAGACTCTGATTAGGGGGTTATTGGATTTTTGTGATGGGCGTGTATCTTTATGTACTATGTATTATGTCTGTCAGTGTCATATAAGCCCGTGTGGGCTGGGCACATTAGTCCATGACACTTAAATAAATCAAATCAATCAATCAAAATATTGGAGATAAGGACACATCTAAAACGTGCATTTGACATGCTGGTTCACTCCCAGAGAAAGAAAAACGATGTTAGTGATTTCTGTGGAGGTAATTTTAACAATAATGAGAACTTGTGATGTTTTTGAGATTATTTATGGCAAGTTATTGAGAAACTGCTATTGTTTTTCAAAACGGATCATGTCTATGACACGGACACATTGGGCAGGGGTCGGCAACCGGCGGCTCTCTGTGGTTTTGTAAAAGAACTATTGTGTTTTCAGATTGACGTGGTGCCTTTAACAACGCGTCTGCAGCTGTGAACATGGACCAGAGTCTGTTACAGGATGAAACGTTCTTCTAAAAAGACAGTGCATGTCAAATAAGGTTGAATGAGAAGGGAATAAAAGCATCATCATGCAGAACCTCTGCGGGTCGTCTGTCGACCAGCTGTTGTACTTTTGTGAGCGGGTCGGAACCAACCGGGCGAGAGCGAGAGAGAGCAAGAGAGAGAGAGAGAGAGAGAGAGATCTCCCAAAGTAGCTCCATCCAAAAAAGTGTGGCCGACCCTGTTTTAGATATGCATAATCTTGCCTCTAAATATTGTTTTGTCTTGAAAAATCTGCATCAGCTTAAGCTGCACATTTCTGGAGGGTTATTTGAAGACAGAGAACTCACCGACTTCATAAGCGGCGGTCAAAAAGTCGATCATCAGAGTGGGTTTGCTCATGTGCGGCAAAATAGAGTCATGGAGGATCACCAAGAGTTTCTTATACATGTTGCTTGGCAACTAGGACACAAAAATGGAAGGTCTGTGAGAGCAATGCAAACGAGGAAAGAAAAGTTGTTTTTTTTTGCTGTTTATTGCTTTACCTTATACTTGAGAAACCCGAGCCACATCTTCTCAAACGCTCGCTTGTGGTTCTGTATGGAAACAGAACGTGCTATCGCTCAATAGGACATTATAAATAAAGAGTGAAAATGAAAGAAAAACAACATTTTACTTACATTTAGTTTAGCAGCTCTCCAATCTTCAGGTTTGGCTAGAAATGAAATATTACAAAAATGTCAAATAAACATCAACATGTCACTTTCTGGCATCCTCAAGACTAAAAAAAAGATAAAGGAGCTGACCTTCCAGTTTGACCATAAAGTTGGTCAGCTCTGATTGCTGACTGGGCATGCTTATGCTGGACATCAGGGTGAAGACATTGTTCTGATATACAGGCAGTAAGGTCTGCAGGGCGGGAAGTACTTGCATTTAGCACCTCAGAGTGGCCAAATACAGGAGAGAACTCAGTTTTCATGTCAACCTGGTGTCATACCCCTTTGTTTTTCTCCATGACCGTTCCCACAGACTCCCGCAATGCGCTCATAACGTAGTAGCGCACGTCATCCATCTCCAGGAACTCCTGGAACCTGGAGATCAGCAGAGTGTTGTCTGTGGTCTTAGATGCGAGGTTTTCCACCACCGCCTAAAGGGAGAAGAAGGATTAGAAATCCAGACTGGATAAATAAATGTTACTGATATTTCTGCACATTGATGGTTCAACTCCTACCAGGATAATTCCCCTTGGAAAGCTGTGATGTTCACTCCACTCCAAGTCTTCCAGAGGATGCTGTCCTTGTCCTGCTGCAAACTTCATTAAGCAGCACAAGGCACTTTCCTAAAACCAAAAGACAAGTCCAAAAGCATTAAACTACACTCGAGCAACCATGAGCAAATGAGTACGCTCAATTCGGGCTTAAACGTTCATTGTGCACGTTTTTAGGATGTTTTTCAGGCTCTACATACAAAACATCCGTGCCATTAATAGTTAAACCACTTTCAACTTGGATCAGTCAGATTTAGTAGTGATGAATTCATGGAAGTGCAGCTCGTTGAAAATTGGTTATAGGGGAGAAATGAATCATTGCTGGAATTCTATGACACCAAGTCTTTCATGTATCAGAATAAAGCTGTGAAAAAAAAAAAAAAAAGTCTGTAGCAAGTTTCATGAGATTTACACCGCTTCGATATCTCACACCAGACTGTTCTAGCTGTAGCTGCATGCGCTAGTATCGGGTAGAATGCGCGTTGAATGTGCGTCACATAAACCGGTGTGAACGCAGCTTTACATTCAAACGAGAGGCAGCTCAGCAGCAGATGCGCCCCAATAAAGCCCAAAATGATAGAAGAAGTCACTTTTCAAAGCTCACTTTGACTGCAAACTGTTCGTGGTTTAGATGCTCCAGCAGGATCTCCACGCAGGCGTTGTAGCGATGTCGCATGAAGATCCGACACTTGTCCTCAGCGCTGTACTCTCCTGGAGACAAAGCAGGTCAAAAGAATCGTACATGCTGCTTAAATCGTAGCATCATTTCACCAAAGTAGATCAATTCTCTAAAGTTCTTGTTTTATAGATCTATACAACATGGCTGGAGTTTTAAAAATCGATTATCTGAATCAAAAATCAGAAAATATTATATAAACTGATAAACTGCAGAGATACTTTTTTTCTTTTTCTTTAAAGCAAATTGTGTTTTTCAATCACAAAACTTTTGTGTTCCTTTTTAAAATAAATAGGTGGATGTTCCTCAGAGGAAAAATGCTGCGTTCGTGTGGTGTTGGAATGATCGGGGAAATGCCTGTCGACTCGGAAAACACACGTGAATGTCAGAAAAAGAACAAATCTTCCAGCACCACATGAATGCAGAAGAACTTTTTGCACATAAACTATGGTCAATGCATATTGTAGTGCACCATCTATAGGAAGAAACCAGAAATAATAAAATATTAATAAGGATTATTATGCTTTCAAACAGAATACACAGTTTAAAGGGCCGTAGTTTGCACATCCCTGGTCTAAGCTAAACTGTGTTGGACAGATTAACTGTTAGAAATCTTCAGTGCTGACAGTTCCCTCCTTTTATTCCATTACGTATCCTTACACTAAAGTCAACTCATTTTACTAAATATAAAAAAAGAAGTAACTAAATGAAGATAGTCAATTGTTGCTGAGAACAAGTACAGGTTTTTCCATCGTCCACGGGGTCTCCCTGTGCCGGTCCTCAGCCCGGATAAAATGCAGGGTTGTGCATCCAGAGTAAAAAATATCTGCCAAACCACCTGAACGAATCTGTGAAAGCTGATTCGCTGTCGCGATCCCTGAAGGGGATATGCCGAAAAAAGGTGAACAAGAAAAATCTATTCACGTAAGTGTGATGCTGTTAAGCAGTTATATTTTATAAAAACTTAAGTACCTGTAAATAAAGTAACATTATTATTACCCACCTCTGTATTTTAAAGCTACAAAATGAATGGTTTAATGGCTAAACAAAAACGACAGAGGTTTTTTTATTTTACTTAACATTAAAGTGGAACTTCGTGTCTTTTGATCAGTGTTTAGATAAACTGAACCACATGGCTCTTTTATTGTTAAGGTTGCAGGCTCCTGCCTTAATGGAGTTTGAGATTGTCCCTCTAATGATCAAATAATGGGAACATCATTTTTTGGAGGCAGTGACATCAGTACAAAGTAATTATTTACACTCCAGTTATCTACAATGGCTACATGTGCAGAAGTAATGGCTAATCCACGTTATTATTTTTCCCCACTTACCACTCAACGCTTCATCTTCTGCAGGAAGTTTCCCCACAAACAGCTCTTTCCTCTCCAACAGTGTGCTAAACAGCCTGCAGCACGCGTCCACAGCACTGACAACATCCCTCTCTTTTTCTGACTGTTGACAGACATATTTACAGTTTAGACACACAGATGCTTATGCTAACTGTACAAACAAGAACGGCGTGTGTTCCGTGAATCCCGCGAGAAATGAATGTTTCTCGGTTGGAAGGGATACCTGCAGAGACTCCAGGACGTCAAAAATGTCATTCGCGTGTTTTCTGCTCTCAAGAATGCGATCCACGACACCTTCCAGGTCGAGTTTGGCTGCTTTGGAGACATTTTCTGGTGTATTTCTCGAATTCACGTTGCGCTTTTTGGAAGGCGCCATGTTGGTTTTACCAAGATCGGTGCGTTCGAGGAACTCCGGAACACTGACGACTAACTTTGTTTATAATGTACGTCATCCTATAATTTGCTACACAATTAACTAAAAGCCAGTGCAAACAGTTAATAATACTGCCTATGTGGAATGATATATATTAACGTTCAATATAATTACTTTAGAAAGGGTTTTCTTGGTTAAAATGTAAGAGTTTACTATTTGCAAATATTCTTGAACGCATCATTTTCCCGGGACGTTCACGTACCTCTCGAGAGTTGGAAACAAATGAACGTTTTATATGCATCTTTGTTTTCAATTAACTGAATTTACGTTTTAACATAAGAAAAAAAATGTAGAAAATGTAAATATGCATATTGTAAAACCATCAAATATTTTAGAAAACTTTGTAATATAAAAGGTACTTTCACTAAGCTGAACATGGACAATGAATTTCAGCTCTCAACAATTTAACTGCTTCCCAACACAAAAAAACATTAAATATTAATAAAAAAAAAATCAACTTTACTAACCAAGTTTTTTATTTGTCAATTATAATCCAATACATAAGTCAAATCCTTTTGATTATTCTTCTCTTGTGACTATAAAAATGAATAAGCTTTATTCACAAAAAATGAAGTATAAACAAAAACAGAAAAACTCAAAAACTATATTTTGAGAGTTATTGTGTCTTTCTTGTCCTAATCGGAGTTGTTCCCCTCGTCTGGAATGATCTGCAAGAATATAAAAACACAGTTATGGATCAACATGTTAAAATCGTAAATAAAACTAATATTCTAGATACACATGTACCTGCTTTTGATCATTATTGTCTCTGGTTTCTGCGGCTGTGGCTTTGAAGTCATGGATCGGGAGCGTGGACATCCAGCTGACCATGGAGCCCTCCTGGATCTCCGTCTCAACAATGGTTGGGTAGATATAAGCTTCCTTAAAGGCTTTAATTGCCTCTGTCTGCTGATCCCACTCCAGACGCTCGTGCAAACCGTCCCCTCCAAAGCGCTTGTTGTAACGGTCAAAGTGAACCATTTCAAGAACCAGGCCCAGTCCTGGAGCTTTCGGGACATCTACCTTCTCTTCCCCCCAGCTCCTCTCTATCACCTTCTCCTGCGCGTAGCCCTTGATCACTGCAATCACCAAACCGATCATCTTCCGGATTTGGTGCAGCATGAAGCTCTGACCTCGCACGTTTATCACCGCAAACTCACAGTTGTTGCGGATGAAAGGTTCTCCACAGGACATCTCTGTGATGTAGCGGCGGGCGCTCGGGTCACTCGGAGCTTTCTGGGAGGTGAAGTTGTGGAAGTTATGAGTCCCTTTGTAAAGGGAGAAGAGTCGGTTCACCCTCTGAAGAGTCTCTGTTCCCAGGCGAAAGCCTGCTACGTTTCCCACGTCATAGTCCTTCGGAGAGAAGGCCACAGTCGGAAGCATATAGGAGTAGGTTCGAGCATCGCAGTTGTTTTTGGAGTTGAAACCCTGGGTCACACGTTTAAGCCCTGTTGAGGAAAATTCATCCTACTTGGTAATCATTGTTATTATTGATACATAAACATTTCAAGAGGTTTCCAGAATCAGTCTCTTACCAAGTACCCTGATCTGTGGCGGCAAATGTTCGTTCATTTTTTCAAGAATATCTTCAATCAGCCACACTTTAAGGGAGACCACTTGGCCGGCAGCAGACACACCCTAGAAAAGAAAAGCAGGTATCTTTAAGAATTAGAGGTGTGTCATAAATGGGTTCAAATACCAGGAAAACTGTGTCAAATCCATGTGGATGGTTTAAAGCTATGCTAAATAAGAAAGGAAATTTGCTCTAAAAGCCACACCTTATCTGTCCTGGCACATCTTTGAAAGGACATTTTCCTCATGTCATCGCCGTGATTTCCGGGAATGCAACCAGATTTGACGAGAGCAGAAACCAGGTCATCTTCGATGGTCCTAAACTGGGAGGTTCCAGGGTTTCTCTGAGAAAAGAAGATTTATGGATGTAAACAATTTGGAGCTAAAGCCTCAATCCTCTAGGAATCGTAGGCAACAAAAGAAAATACCTGCATCCCATAGTATCCCTTGCCAGAGTAGGCAAGAAGTAAAGCCACTTTTTTCTTTGGATATTTCCTTTCATTTTCTGTGTGTTCTTCCTCTACTTTAATTCTTTTGTTGTCTCCTTCAGCAGAATCTTCACTCTGCTCATTGGTCCTTTTCAGCAGCTTAGCAGTCTGCTGATCAGTGGGAGCTTCACTCATTGTGCACAGAAACTTATAAAAAGCACCTATCAGAAGAGGGGAAAAGATCAACAAAGTAAACAAAAACATTTACCGTTAAAGTTCTATTTGAGACCTGAATATTAGCACTTGCGGCGCGCTACAGACGAGACATGTCTGGTCACTTAGCAATGCAGGAAGTGACATATAGACAGCTGCACATTTTGTGTTGGTGAAGCTAGCTTACCGTTCCGTCTGCAGTCAACTAAGGCACTGAACAGTGTTCGGACTTGAAGCATGTCAAGCTAGCAGTTAGAAAAGGATCCAGCAGACATGACGGACGTAATTCATCACATCAGATCAGCGAAGATGAACAAGTTCCCGCAAAGAGCAACAGCTAACACGACAGGGTCACAGGCCAACTACAACATGGGTGGCTTGCCAAAAAAAATTACAAACTAAATTGAATAATTTAAATCAACTGTCCGGGAGAATAAGCACAACACACACTCAGCCGACAGTAATGCACATTTCAGCAGCTACGGCTTGATTCTGCACATGGCCAGTCAACTTTGACCTTTCTCTGTACTCTCGCGAGACTTGTTTGTGTTTGTGCGGGGGGTTATTAATTTACTTGTGTCACCGCACTTGCTCATAAATGTCTGAAAATTCCTTTATTATTATTATTATTATTATTATTATTATTATTATTATTATTATTATTATTATTATTATTATTATTATTATTATTATCAAAAATCCTAGAGGGGGAAAGTTAATGAAGCTGGGCTCTTTCTATTCAGTGCATTATGTAATCCATGTCGGTCAAAAGAAATGTGGAGCACAGGTCAAAGCTTAACTTTGTTGCCCCCAAAAACAAATTAAGAAAATAAAGTGCACTTTATTTTCACCACTCTAGATGAATTTAACAAGCATTTTAATATTAAGCTCTAAATTGCAGAAAGAAAGCATGTGACTGGTAGTGTTAATAAATTTAAAAAGTAACACAGAAGAAAACATCCCATTGGCTGTGGTGCAGAGGTAGAGCAACCGATCTCTGTTTGGAAGATGGCAGGTTAGTTGCCACTATGCCTACTCATGTTTTAAAGTGCTCTTAACCTAACTTAACCTGACATTGCTCCTGGTAGTCTGGCTAGCGCCTTAAATGGAAGCTCTGCCATCTTCAGTGTATTAATTAAAATCTAACAGTCAATCTTATCAGTTATGCTGATTACCACCAGATCAATGAATCTTTTTTAGTTTTTCTTTTGTCTTGATTGCTTGAAATTAACCACTTTCAATGAATACTTGACCACCTCTTTTCTGTTTGCAGATATCTTCTTCTTTCTTTCGCCTTTTTGCTAGTTTGTGCGCCCAACGGTTCATGTCTTTGCATTTTGACAATACTCAACTACATCAGTGGCTGGATGGCACTAAGACATGTATACGCTCGCTGGGTTTCTATCCTCCTCAGCAGATGGTGCCCTAGCTGACCACCTACATTGTCAATGGGGAAGCCCGGCACTGAATGTTTGCCAAATATATTGATGATGATTAAGGCTAGTTTGCACAAAGATGGCCTTTTAACAATTAAAATAAAGAATTGACCAAAACCTAGCATCAGTAAGTCCAGAATCCCTTAAAGGCGTTATAAGCGGATTTTGAACGAGCCATTTTGGATCAGTTCTTGGAAGACAGAATACATTTTTCTGAAAGCTGCCATGGCACAGCTGTCGTTATAGAAGATTGAGGCATGAAGGTCTTCATCATCAGGAGCCTTCCCTTTTCAACCTATACAGCGGCTCCTCTCTGGTGGTAACAACCTCCTTCACTGCAGGTGCCTGTTGGACTTGAGAACCTGGTCCTTTACTAACGCTTTCAGGCAGTGTTTGAAGATGTTCTTCTCTTGGGGAAGGATGTGTCCAGAAAAGGGCTGCAGAGACGGAGCATGGGGTTCTCGATACACACTAGTTTTTGCAAAGACTTCTGGGAAATTTCTAGGGCACTCGATTTTGCAATTGTAGATTCAGACAGCACTACAAAATGGTGATAGCACTATATAATGCACTATAGTGAGTAGTGAAGGAATTCGGACATAGGGGATTTCACTTCATGAGCTCGAGGAATGAGCCGACCCGTTGGTGTTGCTGGACCCATCACCAGTGGGCGGAGTTTCCTGTAGATTTCTATTAGTAGGTAACCCTCTTGTATTTACAAAAATATAATATTTACAAAAGTATGTGCAAAATATTTTTAAAAATTCAGCACTGGCAGACAGGGGCTTATAGGGTTTTAGGACTATTGCTTAGATTTCAGTAGTATGTAGATGACCATCCTCCCCAACTGAAGTGGATAAAGTGGGCTTGTTCAGTCTTTTTCCACAGCTTGCGTTTGATTTGTCGTCCTAAATCGATAGTGTATGGACGACGACAGGCTGTTGCGAAACTGTTAAAAAAAAACAGATGCTTTCATGTGTGTCATTATTTTGAAATGTTGATTTGAATGTGTGATGATGAGACGCAAAATGTTGTGACATCTAAACCAGACAAACCTTAGCATTCAATCATCCACGTCATGGTAGATCCTTTGGTAGTCTTCCACACTGTGGTTGTTGATCGCCAAAGGACCATCGTCTTGGGTTGGAGCAGTGGACCACCGAGAGCTGGGGAGACGCCACTGGGAGTTTTGACGGGGGGATGGTGTAGTAGGGAACTCTAAAAGGAGACACAAGGCCACCATTTCCAGAATGCTGGATCACCTGAAGATGGCAAAAATAAAAAGCAAAATTCTTCGATTCTAAACCCACGTAACAAGAGAAACAAAAGACAGGAGGAAACCAAGTTCAACGCACCTCAGGAGGTTGTGAGGTGGAAGCCTCCTGCATCACTGGTCCTCTAACTGTGGTTCAATGATTTGGAGCGTCTGCACATTTTACAGGACTTCACCAGAAGATGATAAAAAACAGAAAATGAAAGTTTAACCTTCAGCCTAGTTGTTCAAAAACATGAACACTTTGTGCAAGAAAAAAATGCTGATACTTCAGAAGGTAAAGCATAAACATGTTCATCAGTTCTTTTCAATGTCTTACAGGAAGAATCAAATTTGCTTTAAGATTTAAGATTTTTATTATTATATACTAAATTGTCCTCCAACAACTCCATGAAAAATGTTTGTAACATTGTCAATTAATACTAAATTTCTAAATAATAAAACATTTTATGGTCCACCTCACCAGTTACTCATGATAGCGTGGTTCTTGTGATGATATGATAGAACGGCTATTAAAATTAACTTTACATTTTAATAGAAAAATAAAATTACTAGAAATAAAATAAAGTTCTATTTGAATTAAGAATTATATCATTTTTACAGCTGAAATATATTTTACAAACAAAAATCATTTTTTATTGTTCAAAAGCACCAATCTCTTCCACTGGACTAAATAATTAGCATATCCACACATTTAATTTTTAGATAAAATACAAATACATGTGTAGAATGAACATAATTTAACAATCGCAAAACTTATTTAAAAAAGAAATAAAACTCCATATAAATATTTCATCATCTCAATTTTAGGAGAAATCTAGACATGTTTTCTGAAGCTTGAAATCGCAAAATAAAATGTGTTCATTTACACACTAAACAAATTTTATGAAATTATTATGATAAGAGGATCATCATTGCCCTTTTCTATCAAAAGTAAGTGTTTAAAGTAAGTGAATGAAGGAAAAATTGTGCGATGATGAAATATAAAATAAAATAAGAAATCCACTAGAGGGCAGCAAAATCCCACTGATGGAAAAGGGGATCTGTAAAATGAATCTAAATTTACGTATTCATTATAAATACATCAATAACATTTTTGTTATTAACATATGGACCAGGGAAAGATATTTTTCTACTCACTAATAATTATAATGATAATAAATTTACAAAAAATGAGGACATAATACCTCTTTTTTTTACTGTTCATTACAATGTGCTGTGACTTACATGACATCACACATTTGGCTGAACTCTCTTAGATAATATTATGGTGGCAAAGGAGCAAAGCACCTACAGAGGAGAGGGGTGTTTATCTTTCCAGATGATGCCCCAACAAGGACTTTTGCTGGTTGTCAAGGAGCTAAACCATTAACCAGCTCACCCTGGGATGTCCCTATGTAAATCCCATGGAACCTTATAGGGTGATCAGCCAGATATTCCCTGAAACAACACACGTGGGACCAAAAATAGAGCCAGTGCCGCAGTTGGTGCAATAATGTATCAAATAAGGAGTGGGCTCATTTAGAAAAATAAAACTTTGTCCATAAACTATGGAATTATGTCTGATTGGGTTATTGCTGGCACAGTACTTGTTGTTGCTATTGCAACCTTTAGTTTAGAGTAAGTGCCAAATTAAGTCCAAAAATATATAAATGTCAAATAGCTGCATAAAAAAGAAACTTACGACACATTTTTGAAAAACTGTTATATATTTCTAATTTTTTTACGTTTGAAACCTAAAAGGCGCCCCATGGGCACACCACCATCATAAGTGTCTTCCTTGCATTGTAAATGAAATAAATACAGTCACCCCTCCATGTAGCAGTCAGGCTAAAAACATCTGGCGGTAGCTCCTCCCACACGCGTCTAGGGTGTCAAGCTTAAAAACACATTTTAGACAGGTGTCAAGCAGCGTATGTGGTCAAAAGACAGGTGTTTGATTAGGATTAAAAAATATGGACATGAGTTCAGTAAAAATACCCAATGTCTCAAGTGTGATCCACACATTTTTAACATGATGTAACTGCATAAAGAGTTAAGTATCAACAAATTTCGCAATCTTTCAATACAGTAAGTAGTCATTAAAAAATAAATAACAATAGAGAAGTTAATCTCATCATAAAGCTTTGAAAACTAACTAAAGCATGGAAGCAGCCATTTTAAAAATGACCAGGAAAAACCCTTTTACTGCCCCTAGTGGAATGATAATGAACTACAAAAAATGTGCCAAGTTGTATATAATGGGTTTTGAAGGAAAGTTTGGATCAGTCTAAAGCAGGGGTGTCAAACTCATTTTCACTGGGGGCCACATCAGTATAGTGGTTGTCCTCAAAGGGCCAGATAGAACGTATACATGTAACTAAATGGAAGGATAAATTAACGTAACTACTCCTTAATGTTAAATAACTCATTATTTATTTATTATAACTTTTTAAAGTGACAATTACAGTTGTATAGAAAACTTATGTTTGCTTGTTACTCTAGCATAAATCCTTTAAAATGTCGGGTTAGGTTATATTGACAGTGTTTAAGTCATAATGTATAGTTGCCCAATCCAACATTTCAAGTCTGATTCCCCCTAGATATGAATAAATACACACCAATTTGTACTTTTTATTTCAAGAAGTTAAAAACTTTTATGCTTTCGGGGGCCACATAAAATGACATGGAGGGCCACATTTGGCCCGCGGGCCTTGAGTTTGACACATGTGGTCTAAAGAGACAGGGCTCTCAGATGTGTGTATCAAGTATGATAAATAAGAGTTGAACATTTGTGCAGGATACAGTTTAACTTTATGACTGTCAGACAGCAGTTGAGATGCCCTAAGACAACTCGCTGCTGTCCAACCTGTATCACTCACTGTTGCTGCTATTGGATACAGTTTCTCCTGTTATTCTAGACCACCATTCTACTGACTTTACAGCCCACAGATGTGGTGGCGATGAACCTCATCCTGTGCTTAGGAGAAACCCGCTGCGGCCCACACTTATAAGCCACAACTTCAGCCACACATTGCAGTGGCATCCTCACCCTGATAAGGTTGGATGTTAAATAGATCTAGCAGAAGTAGCTGAAATTTAAGCTACAATATATTCAAGCTACAATTATAGGCAGTTATGATGGTATTTACACTATATTGCCAAAGGCACACGCTCACCTGCCTTGACTCACATTACCTGAAGTGCCATCCCATTTCAAACCCGCAGAGCTCAATATGGTGTTGATCCACCTTTTGCAGCCTCTGGTTTAATTCATCCCAAAGGTGTTCTGTCGGGTTCAGGTCAGAACTCTGTGCAGGTCATTCAAGTTCATCCACACCAGACTCTGTCATCCATGTCTTTATGGACCTTGATATGTGCACTGGTGCGCAGCCAAATTGGAAGAGGAAGGGGCCCTGTGGAAAAATTTCGGAGCGAGGAAATTTCACAAATCAAATCAAACTTTATTTATTGTGTGTTATTTATTTAGTGCTGTGTTGTTTATTTATTAAGCACTTTAACATTTAAAACAAAAAACATACACAATATTACAATAAAAACCTAACCCACCCATCCCACTCCCCACACACAATCAATACTTATAAAAGTAACTTCTTTTTTTTTCTTTTTTCTTTTTTTTTAAATAAATTTTTATTCAATTGAGACAATAGAAAAAAAAACAACAAACAAATGAAAACACACTGGAAAAACAGATCCGACAAACAAAGACAACTACCAATACTAACACACAAAAACAGGAGGTGAAAATAAATAAATAAATAAAAAGTGTGTGTGTGGGTGTGTTTGCGTGCTTGCGTGTGTGTAGGTGTGTGTGTGCGTGTGTGTGTGTGTGTGTGGGTGTGTGGGTGTGTGGGATGTAAAGACAATGAGAGAGAATTCCATCCACAAGCTTGAACTAACCATCATGCATTTTGTTAACTATACATATTTAGGGATACATTATTAGAGATTCATACAGATAGATAGGAAAGGCTTGAGACATATTTAACTATGCATTCATCATATTCTTGATACTAGAAAAGTCAATAGCAGTAACCATCATGAAACCAACACTAGAAATAATCATCTTGTCAAAAAATAAATAAATAAATAAATAATTATAATAATAATAATGAATACAAATAAAAATATTGAGAAGTATTTGGAAATCCATTCATACCAGGAGCCAGCTCAGTCATAGGAACTATGCCTCAGTGCTCAGCCAGACTAGGACAGCAATGGTGTCCAATTCACAGCCATGAGGCTGCAATATTAAACTCCAGTTGTCCAGCAAGGGCGACAACTACAGCAACAGCCACCGACCAAGCCAGCAAGCCCTGGTAGAAAAGATCCCGACTGGGGCTAAAATCAAAAGAAGAGGCTAAAATTAAATATATAAGATGTGTATAAAAACATAACATTGAGAACACGATTAAGTGCATAAAATAAAATTAAATACATTAAAATAGTATATATTAAAACTAACAGCATGCCAATGCCGATGTAAAGCTGTCTATCATCAGCATAGCTGTGAAAGTCAACGCTGTGTCCCCTGATGACATGCCCAAGAGGCAATAGGTTAAAAAGTGGAGGACCTAAAATTGACCCTTGGAAACCCCACATTTTATTTCATGGATTCTTGAAGGACATGTATCCATATTTACATAAAAGTGTGGATCTGTAAAATAAGAATAAAACCACTTAAGAACATTTCCAGAGAGGCCCACAAGACTCCTAAGTCTGTCTAATAAAATCTGGTGATCTACTGTTTTTAAAAGAATAAACAGGTTTCTGTGAGTCAAAATGTATTCTAAGATCCTCAACGATCTTTAAAAGAGCTGTCTCTGTTCTGTGGTTTTTCCTAAATCCAGATGAATATTTTTCTAGTTTTTGGGGTATTTAAAAACTCCTGTAGTTGAGTAGCAACACTTTTTTTTTATTTGACTAAAAACGACAGGTTGTTGCACAGGTTGCCTGTGACAGTTCCACGCTGAAATGTACTCAGCTCCTGAGAGCGGTCCAGTCTTTCACAAATGTTGGTAAAAACAAAAATACATAACATTTTCTGCTCTAGTCATCTAAAAATGTAAATGACAGAAGCTGCAATATTGGTGAAAATTGAATTAAATTTTTAAATTTCATTGTTTACCAGAAATAGAACAACAAAGGTCTTTTTCTTATTTTATTTTTCTAAACATTTGGACAATTTCACACAGATTGGGTTATTATTTTATCCCTACACCATTCCCTGTATGTGTTCAAATGGACATAATGGACAAAATGAGCATAACATGCATTTTCTTTGTACCCGGGGTACTAAATTTCTTAAACTAAGTTAAATAAAGAGAACTGTATACCTTAATTATTCACCAATTAGTCGGAAAAGTTAGTGATGTGTTGGTATGTTTTCATTTTTAATATTTGCAGTGCATGGGAAAAAAATTCAAATCTTTTGTGATGATTTTTAAGGGGAAAAGACTTTGATGGAAGGAAATTAAAAAAATCCATCCAGACAGTGGAGGTAGCGCTAACTTCATTAAATATGACCACAGCAAAGGTATGTGACCTTCTAAATCTATTGTACGTCAAACTCTTGAGGCTAAAACTGTAAATGCGCTCAGGGGAACAAACAACAATCAGCTACGACGAAATATGTGACAACCCTAACTACATTTATACTGTCATCCTGTGCCGTTTTTGGAACCTTGTGACTTAAATCTTTTTTTAATGGATTAAAACACATCATAAGATCTCTATTAGATTGTTCCCAAACAAGTAGTTCTCTGAAGTTTCCTAATAATAAAGCCTGCGTCATTCTGACTAGAAGTTTATCCGGCCACCACAGATAAAAAAAAAAAAGCTCTATGATTGTTAAAAGAAGACAACTGCTCCACAATGGAATTAAATAATAAATATAATAATATAATAATAATAATAATATAATAAATAAATAAAATAATAAATAAAAAATAGCTGTCAAACCTTCACTGACGTACTCATAGTTTTGCTGCACATCATCACATACACAAACGTTTCTTCCTGATTCTCAAGCATTTGTCCCAAATTTAGTGACACAAGTGGAAAAAATAGAACTATAGTGAAACAGACTTATTCAAAAATGAATGTAATATTATCATCAGCAGAAAAGGCTTGGAGTATTTGCACAAACAGCTGTTCATGTTGTCAGAATGCTAAAAAAAAGACAGATTTTTATCAGGTCAAGCAGCCTTAAATGAGGAGCTTGTGTTGGTCCTTTAATGAACCACAGACCTGTTGATGCACTCACCACAAGGAGCTGCGGTAAGCTCCATCCTAAAAGATTATTATGTCTTATTCATTCATACCTTTTTACAGTCTTGTGTCATTTAAAAGCACACTATTTGATACAAATTTTTGTTTTCTTCTCTTTTAAAATCTGCAGACATGTTTTAATTATTTTTCAGTTCAGTCGGAAGGCAATAAACTGACTCGTTTCTTTTGACGATACATGATTTATTTAAACTCCGGCCAGCTTTGTATGACCCGCCCACTTTTGTCCCGCCTTCACCAGCTGAGCGGCTGCTACATACCCTTCACTCACCTCTTCTGCCCCTGCCACCTTGGTCAGCTCAGCATATGACAGATTCATGCTAAATGTAGGCATTTTCATTGGTCTTATCGCCATTTTACTTTTTGGTTGCCTGGGAGTGACCAACAGGTCTATGTCCTTTTCAGAATCTGCAACAGTAATTTTTCTGTTTTCCTTAGTAACGGAGGTTTACAACATAAACACATTCCTAATGTGTTTATACCATATATTACATCATTCCAACCAGCTTTAGCCAATTTATGTATTAAATTTTCACAATGATCTGATAAAAAATGTGGTGGCAGTAGATGAACGCAACTTTTACAAGCTTGCCATGTTAATACCATTCAAAATACAAACTTTAATTCTGACATTTTTCCCCAGGTAATAATGATTGAGGAGCTAAGAGATGATAGATCAAGATCCAGAGGACGAGTTAACATTTGTAGAAAGTACTAAAAGCGATTTATTTATTTTTTGGAAAACCTTTGACCTCTTCCTCATCAATTGTGGTTGTAGACTTATCCTCGTGGCTTGTATATAAATCTTTGTGAAAATCTCTTGAACTCAAGTTTCTGTTTCCCACGTTGAGCAAAAATGTGAAAGTTGCCAACTTTCAAACTTTGCCACAACATGTCCTGTGGCCATTCTAAAATAATTTAAAAGCTTCCTTTGGATTTCCCTGACCCGTGTGTTTTGGGTTTGTTAGTGGATTTTATGTATTTATTTATTCATTTTGAGGCCTTTAAGAGATTTTGGCCCCATTCTTTATTTTTCTTTGATGGTTTTGCCCTCTGTGATGTCAATATCTTTGGGAAGGGGTCGTTCACTATATGTCCAAGATTCATTTTTACTGGGTACCAGGTGCCATGCTGATTGTCTAACTATTTTTGACTTTTCTTAATCCGTTTAATTAGGCTGATTCAGATTTAATCCATCATTATCAATGAAAAGCGTTTTTTCTTTTTGGTTTGTCCTACAAACAATAAAATAAACTAATAAATAAAAAATATAATGATAATGATAAATCATGTAATAAAATGGTTACAGTAGAACAGGGGTGGGATTATATAAGTTCGCTTCCTTCCACTCCCTTTCAAGCAATATTTATTAATATGTCTAATTATCCCAAGTTTGATTAGTTATTGTATGACTGTATCAGGGGTGTCCAAATCCATGCCTCAAGGGCTGGCAACCTGCTGGTTTTCCAGAAACCCTGCCTCATCTGCTGTTAATACCTGGATCAGGTATGTTTAGCCAATAAGGAGCTTCAACGGCAGGTTGATTGGAAAACGTATAGGACACCGGCCCTTGAGGCCTGGAATTGGACACCCCTGGTATAACTGATGATTGTATTGTTTTTTGTGTATTATTCCTATTTGATTGATTGAAATAAACCATTTCAAAATAAAAAAAATCAAAACATTTACTTTATTTTGAAAATAAATGAACTTGACTGTGGGGTAACTCAATAGGAGTATTAGAGCTAGCAAATGTGTATAGGAATTGCCAGAACCAAGTTACTTCCTTTGACTTGGTTTTGCTTTACAGATTAAACCTATTTGGAGTTTTTTTACATATTGTTTTTATGCAAGTTACTACTATGCATGTTATGAGTACATATGACTATAGCTTAAAAAAAATGTTTTTCTTTTTGTTTGTTTTTGGCTAATGAAACTGCTCTCCTCATCCTAAGCATTTCATGGCATTGCTGGCCTTTTGTTGACACTTCATTACATTCATGTGTCATCCATGGTTTCAGATCGTTCTGTTACATTGGTTTTCTATAGCTAGAGTTTGATATGTGAAATGTTTTTCTTATGTTTTCACATTTCTCTCAATTCTCTTATTACGTTTTAATACGTTTCTTTATTAGCTGACGCATGGAGTTATTAAATTCATCAATGAAGTATGAATAATTTCTTTGAATGTCAATGTATTTTTCTGACAAAAGAAATAAACACTTATTTTTTTATACTTGATCTGTGATATGTTATTATGATTTATGTAATTAATATGTACTTAATCTTTATTATGTGAGGTCATTAATAATTATGTATATATTAAATGACCTGAACTTGTGATGGTAAAGTCTAAAAAACTGATCAGAAGTTAAGAACCAAATAATAATAATTATGTAAAATTGTTAAATAAAGCCTTACAGGGGTGGGGGTTATACAAGTTCACTTCCTCCCACTCTTTTTATAAGCAAATATTGAAACTCATTTTGACAAACTTAATATTTAATGGTTTCAGTGTGTGTATAAGAGCTAATAGGTCTATTTGTGATTTAGAGTAATTATAATGGAATGATTTACCTGTACATGAGCATGTGGATGCATGTGTATGGATGTAATTTTGCAATCAATCCATGACTGATTATCTTACGATTGATATTTCTGTGTTGATATAAATTGATGTTGTTTAATTTGGTTTTATTTTTTCTTTGATTGCTTGAAAAAAAATCTTTCAAGTTCAAAATCAAGTTCAGCTCACTGTTGTTTTTCCCCATCAAAATAATATAAAGAGAATATTCTTAGAACATTTTACCAAACCGTATGATCACGTCTTTGCAAAATTCAAAGTGTTTGCACACATTGGACTGTACTGATGACTTTTTTTTTCATTTTTAGCTGCCATCCAATGTGGTTGGTTTGGTGTGATGGCCTACTGTGCCACAGATCAAATTCTATTTCAATATCAATATCATTGATATTTTAAACGATTTTTATGGTATTGGCCAATTTGATTAACAACTTGCCTTAGACAGATCAATCTGGTTGGATGGATCGTATGGAATAGAAATGTTGATTAATTCTTACACCCCTATACATTATGAAATAACACATTAAAATAGATTATCAATAAAACTTGCAACATGGAAAAGAAACAAGTATAATTTAATATTAAGAACTAAATTTAATAATATTACAGAATTTTTATAACATTTATAAAAATGTATTATGAAATGTGAAAATGTCAAGGATTATGTGGATATAATATGAACAGGCTGCACCACGCAGCAGCAGACCCTGAACACGCGAGATGGAGAGAAAGAAAGACTTCCGGTCTTTTCAGCCAATCAGCGCATTCCACATGCGGACACTGAACGCCGCATTCGACGAAGAGTCGCGATTGGTGCCGATCGGAACGTTAGTGATTCCGCAACAAGGAGCCGAGCTTCAACTCAAACCACATGTTTAAATGACCTGTTTAGATAGATTTATTTTAATGTCTCGCTAGTTTAAAAGAATAAACGAAAGCGGGAAGCTACAACCGAAACTGTGGAATTGAAATGAGGACATTTTTGACGCTGTGAACCGGGAAGCTAGCGGAGCTCAAGCCGGCGAAATCAAGCAGGGTGCAAAGGCACAGTTAGCTTTAGCCTCTTAGCTTCGCGTTAGCAAAGAAGCCGCTTATTCGTCCACTCTCGCCTTTTCCACCTGCGTGACGCGCGCTTTCGTGGAACACAACCACTTGTTCGCTCATAACTGTTTGGGCCCTCCCGCCAGGGTTTCCTAGTATTCGTGGCGTGGACCGTGACCGGCTATAGTCGTTGGACCTTCCGAGACGAGCGGTGTCCTCAAGTGTCCGCTGACCATGGACAACGCGCACACAAAGACGGTGGAAGAAGTTCTCAGCTTTTTCAACGTGAATGAAAGCACCGGCCTGAGTTTAGAGGAAGTTAGAAAACAACGGGACCGGTTTGGACCGAACGGTAAGGAGCCGGTTTGAATCTATTAAGGTTACAAATAACACGAAAGTGTTAGAATCCGGGTGTCACGGGGAGTGGGGGAACAAACTAAGCTACCGGCGACCGACAAAAAACGCCTGTTACGTCACAACCCGGACGGAGTTTATATAGTAATTTGTCTTTTAAGTGATTTTAAGTGATAAGTCGTGTTTCTGTCATTTAAAGCACTTTTACATTGTAAATGTCTTGCTGTAACATAATGTCCTTTTTTTTCAACCATCTCTACGGTCTGAATCGGATGATCTACAGAACTGCCGGCTGAGGAGGGTACGTGGATCTTTTGTGTTCTTAAGAATATACATTTAAAATGTAAACAAATAAATTATCTTTTTTTTTTTGTCGTAGGCAAATCTCTTTGGGAACTTGTTGTTGAGCAGTTTGAAGATTTGCTCGTGAGGATCCTTTTATTAGCTGCCTGCATATCTTTTGTAAGTATGACTCAAGTATTTGTTCTGACAGGGGCAGAATAACATGCATCTAAATGAAATAATTTCTCAATTTATTCGTATCTTCTGTTAGATCACCTTCACAACTTTTATAAGCTTTGAGATTATAGGAAGGGAAAGGAGAAGCTTAGAAGGATCAGCACTTGCTATGAGACCCACTTATTTAACTGTCTTAGAGTCATGTGGATTTTTTCAGTGTGGAATTTTGACTTATTTTTATGTTAACAAAATTTCAAAGCTCTGATATAACTTTAAGAAACTACCTTATAAAACAGTGCTTGTAGTTATAGACCAACTCTAACACAAATTGTGTTTTATGGCGTATATCTAATGATGGAGATAATATAAAGAAAATGAATCTCAACATTGCATTCCGGAGTATTTCTTCATCCATATCAATTTGAATCGAGCAGATGAAAAAATGCTGTTGGATAAAGCCTGTAGATGTGATGCAACTGCTTTAGTTAGTGGGCCACAAGCTTCCTGCTTCACTCCATTCTCATGCATCCATTTGCAGAGAAATACATCCATGAACGTCTTTGTTTCCTCGTCTGAGAAGGGATCTGGCTCAAAATTGTAATACTGGATAGCTCCAAAATTACTAATCCCATTTTGTTGCATCGTGGTGGTGTGAGGAGCTGAAGGTTAACTGGAGAGCACGTAAACCCATGGATGATGGGAAATGAGTATAGGCTTACTCCACCCCAACAGTCCCGCCCACAGCTCAGATGTGAATTTCTGAAGAACGACTGCTGCTCTACAGAAACTATGTCCAAGAAACGGACACAGGTTTTTGATTATTGACCAAAAACAGAATAATCATGATTAAAAGTCCACTGGGACTGCTTTTAATAGTGGATTAAAAGATGATCGGAGGGGGACTTTAACCTAAAATTTGATTTGGAAATTAATTTAGTTTCTGTCACAAAATTAGGACTACAAAACTTTTATTAAAGGAATTTTAAATATACATTTAAAGAGTGCAATCTAAGGGTAGTAGGTTATTGAATTTGATGTGACTTCAAAACATTGAAATGACACCTTTTTTAATACATGCACTCGATTATTATTATTTGTTTTTTGCCTTATCAGTATGAAAAATGTCTGAAAATGAAGTGTTTCCTGGTTTTGCACCTTAATTCTTGTCCCAAGCCCTCCACTGTCTTGTGGCTGGACAAGTAGAGTTATAGCCTCGGGCTTCAACTAACTTAGCTCAAATCTTATTTCCGCGCTGCTCTTTCTGGGTCAGATGCCCTAGCATTAATGACGTTTGGTCCTGCTGCTCCGAATGGTTGATTGGAAGACTCGGGAGATGGATGTGCTGGGGGGGGCGAAACTTCACTCAGTGTGATATGAAAGCTACTTCCACACTACAGGTTATTTGTGAATGTTGTTTAAAAGTGAACCCCCTACTTTGCTACAAAAATGACTAATAATGCAGATTGTTTTTGATTAACTTAAAATACCAGACAAACAATTGGAAGATCAGAACCTCAACTTTTTGAGCAAAACCAAACGACCAAAGCAAATAAAGAACCAGAAACCTGTGTTTCAGAAAACCGTAGACAAATTTTACCAACGCAAAAAAGAGAAAAGTCTGTTTAAAAAAAGATTCCATATAGCTTAAAGACACCAGAACTGACAGGAAATGGTTCTGTGAAAAACAGGAATAAACCCACAAAAATCAAATGTTTATATCCATGAAGCCTAGCAGGACGTTTGCCTCATTAATGCAAGTCGAAACAAGTTAAGAAGCTAAAATTAACTGATAAGAAGCAGAAATCATGTAACATTTACCTCATAGTCTCACAGCTTTGAATAATAATTCCACTTTGGGTGGTGGGTCTGTTGTAACAGATAAGATTACTGAACACTTTGAGTAAAATATTACCATAGGGATGCCTTCCTACAGTTTTACTTGGTTTCAACAAATAGTAAAATGTTGCTGTTCGTGATTGCCGTCATTATTATCACATATAGTACTTTAGTAAATGATTGACTCTCAACGCTGGTTTGAGTGTTGATACATTTTGTTCTGAAGTCAAATTCAATAGATTTGCTTTTCTTTGCTGTCAGTTAGGTGTTACTGATGCTAATACAAATATAGATATTCATGAAATTGTGTTTTCCTTTATAGCTTTTATATCATTCTCAGAAATACAAGGTAAAAATCAGAACTTGCTGAAAGTTGTTCAAACCCAATTGGTTTTGGCATACTGTCTTTAATTACTGCTAGTCAAATACATTATTTTGTCCCTTTTTTAGTCAATTCAGTCAGAGTTTGGAAAAGAATAGTGTCTACATGTTTTTCTTTTTAGCTACAAAGACTGACATTTTTCACACTGTTTGCATAAGTGAACATGAAAAGAAACGAATGCAACTTATGACATCTATGTCCAATTCATCAACAGATGACGGGGGAGGGGGAGATGGCAGTTTTTATTGATCTTTTCAGTTATTTTTTTATTTTTATTTTTAATTATTGTTTTTTTTTTAAAGATTTGATAACTTTTCATTTTCTTTTAGCTTGTCTCAATGTTAGGACACATTTTGGGCTTTCTCTTTTAAACAGTGTGGCTTCAATCCAAACAATAATATTATCAATATTTGTAATCGTTGTATATGAAAAGCTGCATTACGTCGTATCCATTCAGTTTGTGTTCCCAGAGGAATTTGATTGACAAAGTCTGACCACAAGTCTGATATTTGGGTCTATAATGAAGTCGTCCCGTAGTGGAGTGTGTTTCATGGAATGAATACTGAAGGAAAAATGGCTTTAGACTTCTTATTGGCACTGTAGAAATGGGTTACTGAAGGAAAGGTCCGAGGCATTTAGCGCCTCATTGACACACTTTGTTTCTGGCACAGATTCTAAAAGAAGCCGAAGTGGTTCCTGCACTCCTAACACACTTGGCCCAGTTTGCTACAGTGGGATACACTTCCATAGCTGTTAAACTACATCTATTTGTACAGGTCTTTTTTATATCTAAGAAGGAGGTGTGTGAATTCTTAGAAATATTTTGACACTTTGAGGGAAATAAAAACAAAAAAAGGGATAAAGCGGTCATCTAATTTTTGTTCTTTGGAGTTATAATTGTGTGTTTTTTACTGAAATACATTATATATTTTTGAATCAAATCTTGTCCACAATCTGACGTTTGGTTTTTATATGAATACATTTAAAATGTATATATGTATATATGTGTGTGTGTGTGTGTGTGTGTGTATATATATATATATATATATATATATATATATATATATATATATATATATATATATATAAATAGTATACACATATCAGTGTCCCCATTTCTGAGACACGATCATATTTCCTAATTTCCTTGTATTTCTTCTGGGCAGGCACTGGCCTGGTTTGAGGAGGGGGAAGAAACCATCACAGCCTTTGTGGAGCCTTTTGTTATCCTCCTTATTCTCATTGCAAATGCCATAGTGGGAGTCTGGCAGGTAAATGCACATTTCATTCAGACATCTATCATGCTACCAGTCTATTGTGGAATAAAATGCGTGGTAAGGAGTTTAGAAACTACTGGAAAAGAAATGTGAGCATACTGTAAACATCTCCAGCTGTTTAAAGATTCTGTGTGGAGCCCCAATAAAATGTGGTTAAATGCAAACTTTGACATGTATCTACACAGCTTTAACAACTACGGGCTGTAATGAAAAGAAATGTAACTTTTATTGTCGCTGCTTCATTAAGCTTAGATTAACTGCATCTTTATTGAATCAATATTGGATCTCCAGCAAAATCCTAGTTAGGAAAAATCATCCATACTACAATATTGATCAGTACTACTGATTTTAATCCCAAACAATTCTGGAGTTTGGTTTTCATGCATCATTTTAATAGAAACTGAAGCAACACCTCCCCGCCTCTCTTTGATGACAGACCTTTTCTACCACAATACAGCCTGCTGAAGGTGTCTTTTCTAGTTTAGTGGTTATTTAATGACAAAGGTGAGAACAGTGGAAACAACAGCAAAGGACTGCTTCCGAAGTTTAAATAACATATTTCAAAATATGGTTTTATAGAATCAAACCAAAAAACAAATCCTTAAAAAAATCAATAGAAAAGAAATTAGAGTAAGAAATGCCACAATACTTACAAAGTGCTTTGTAACAAAACATAAAACTAAATGACATTTGGGGGGAAAAAATATAAAAACACAAAGCAAGATCTACCAATTAAATAAGAGATTGTTGTTTAAGTGATGGTCTTATTAGCCAATGACAAAACACTTTGTTTCATTTCATCTTGACCAGTATGTTTGTTTTAAAAAGTTTACTGATCTGATACATATTTACATTTTTCATTTTCTATTCAGGAGCGAAATGCAGAAAATGCAATCGAAGCGCTTAAGGAGTATGAGCCAGAGATGGGAAAGGTGTATCGCCAGGACAGAAAGAGCGTCCAGAGAATCAAGGCCAGAGACATCGTACCTGGGGACATAGTGGAAATAGCTGGTAAGAGGAGCATTATTTGTTATAGGTCCTTTTTCCTCCAATTTCTGTTGTCTTTTATTGCTATTAAGTCACAGAATGATGGAGAAAAAAAGATTAAAAGAATATTTCAATATAAAAGATGTATCCATTAAAAAAATCTCCTAAGTTTGTCGCATTTGGTTTATGCTTAAATGACATAAAAAAACATGTTAGCACAAAAATGTAAAATCTGAAATATTATTCCAAGGATGGTAAAACGACAAGTTTGAGCTGGTGAGAAAAAAGCAAAGGGCTAGTAAGCTGTACGTTTTTGGCAAATGTAAACGCTTCTCATCACTTCTCCTGATCAGTCTCTACAACAGTTTAGAATAAAAGTAGGAATTATGTAAAGCAGTTACGCAAGAGCAGAAGTCCAGTTTGTTCTTGAGCATTTCTTGGCTAACCTCATCTTGGTTTGGGCCACATGTGTTTATGGCTCTCTGCGTCATTGCTTTGCTGTCCTCTTCTCTTTTCTTCCCCCTTCTTTTTCTTTTTTCTTTTCCAACGGTCCAGTTGATATTTTTGTGTTTGGTCTCAGATTAGTGTTTCCAACGAGTATTTTCTATTTTGTAGCGAATGTTGGTCATGCTAAACCATGTTCTCATTAACACATACATGTGATTAACTTAGCTTAAGCTTTTAGGACGCTTCTTAGGGGACTGGCACCCTCTTAGGATGGAGAGGTTTTATTTAGTTCTTTTATGTCAACATTGAGTTTATAATTACAACAACACATCAGATGATGTGAAATGATTTTAAAAAGCTCAGGGAAAGAAAATAAGTTTTCATATGAAGAGACCCAAAGCAGGAAGTCAGTTAATTAACCCGATTGCCCAACTCAGCTGCTAGTTTCCTAATGATTTTCTTTTTTTGTTTTTTGTGTTTGGTCTGATCACCAATTAGTGTGACCTCCTGCCCCACTTAGTCATTTAAGACAAAAATTGTTCAGAAAACATCTGATATTTTGTGATCTTCTAGTTATAGTTAAATAAGGCAAAAAACAACTGTAGAGTATGCTTACACCAACAGTTAAAGCGCTTTTAATCGTTTTTTTACTCAAATATAATAAAAGAAGACTTTTAAAAAGCGTTGGTAGTTACATAGTATTAGAAAAGAATCACTAGAGCTGTGTATTGCTTGAATTTCCATCTGAAGGAAAGATGCTGCTGCTTTGAGACGTCCTTTGTGTGCATCTTGAATTATTAATAAGCGCCAACGGTTCACTGGCTCAAATGAGTCAAAAATTGCCTGTTATATATGTGAGCTCATAGTCTAACTTATTTTCTGTTTTAAGCTCCTTTGTTTATCAACATAATGCCTTAACAATACCTGAGCTGTACAAATATTGTATTGTCTTTAAAAATCCTAAAGAATTTCTTCACATTTTCTTGAAAAGTTCACCTTTTGGCTTTGCTTTTTGGCTGTTATGTTTTTTGTTTGGCTCGCTGTATGTTTAAAAGGTTTTTCCACTTCAAGTTTCACTGGTTTCCCCAGTATTCTAAAACTAATCAACCTGTTAGAGTCGGTACACATTTTCTTAAATGTTTATTTAAAAAAACATTTCTTGTCTGTTCTTGTGTGGTTTGTACACTATACTGTGTGTTCATCCTGCTCTCTGCTTTTTACTCAGTAGGTGTGTGTTTGCTGTGCTGCTTCATTCTGCTAGTGCTTGAAGTTCCTCTGAACGTGCAGCTGTGTGTGGGAGCAGTCCCAGGACAATTTCAGGATGTCGTACAAAGTCCTAGAACATTGTAGGTCTGCGTGTCTTAAAGCTCCAGTCCCTGAGAGAGCAAACATACAACCGCAGTTTCATTGAACCCAAACTTGATGAACAGCCGGCTTCTAGGTAACCCAGACCCTAACTCTAGTCCTTACAAGAATCCCATAGCCTGCTGTTGACTTTACCACGACACTATTTTCTGGGCTGGACTCAGTCTTTGTGACGTGCTTCTCTAGAGTGATCATTGTGGGTTACACTGGGACTGATTTCAAAATAAATGTGTGGAGTCTGACATTAGCTTCTCTCTCTGAGAACAGATGGGAGGAGGAAATGCTGCTGTCCTGGCTGTCATTTTCAAAGGAAAAGACGTTACAAACAGCAGACCAAAAGGAGGGGATTTTTGTCACGCTGAGAAAAAACGTTTCAAATGAAATGTCTCCATAGTTAATTTGTTTGCATAAATGCTACTTACTATGCAGGTAAATGAATAAGAGCAGGTTGAAAATGAAAAAACATGAGGTTTTATTGCGTTTAATGCTTCAGAAGATAAAACAATTAATCTTGGGTCTGTTTCTGGTTTGTAACTTACCATTATACAGTAATTGCTGTTTTGAAGACCTACAATTAATAGTTTTTTAATAATGCCCTCACTGTTAAGAAACAATTCCACTAAAGGGATTTAGCTTCCTTTTCTTATTGTCTGTTAAATCCTGCTTTTCTTTTGTCTTCTTGCTGCTCACTAAGCACATCATGATCCGTTACTCTGTTGTTGGACTTTGAACCTCAACTTTGCCGTAGTACATCAGGGACTTCCAGCCACCCAGTGTTACAAACACGCTCACTGAAACGATGCACATTTTGGTGTTGATGTGTGCCATCACAACAAAGTCCCACTCTGATCATCTTTTGATCTATTTTCAAAGCATTCCCAGAAGGCTTTTCATTATTACTTTGCTGTGTTTAGCCCCAATTAAAAAAAAAAGGTCATTTTCTGCAGAGCAGCAGAAGTTTATTTTTTTTAAAAAAGGCAGATTTGTGGGCAGGATCGTCGGCGTGGCGCAACCCCTGCCCCCTTACCATTGCTGAGAGCTCAGAGTGGCGAGCTTCCGACTCACCCCATTTCTCTTCGACGTTACAACTTTTTCAAACTGCATTTTCTTTGTCTGATTGACAACAATTTGAAGAAAGAAATACTCAAAAATGCTATTCTAATCTTATTTTTTATATCTGTTCCCCATCATGAAAGAAATGCTATAAAAACATGTTTAAAACACTAAAAACCAATCTTATTAGGGACTTAGTATTTTTTCTTGGGCCTGATTGGCTGATCGCTTGTTGAAGTTGAGCTTAATATTTTCTAGTTTTCATCTGTCCAGCATCCTCTGGGGAAAATGACCAATTTTTTGAAGTCACTTTGTGAAAGTCAAACTTTCTATCTTTTTACCTTTATCTTCTCTTTTAGTTTGAAGACTATTATGAGTGTGAAAGTGGGTTTGTCCTCTTTGACATTATTCCCTCTATACAACCCTGGAATGGAAAGTAGCATGGAAATGTGGGAGTTGGGAGGATTTCCAATTAAATTGATGAATCTTTGGGTTTTAACTAAGGGTGCAACAGATCACTAGCCATGGTTCGGCACACACATGTAGCGCAGATCCCCCCTCCCTTCACACCCAAGGCAAAATGATTCACACCGTCTTTGTTTTAGCATGCGTCAAAGTTGGTGCTTGACCTTTGTCCAGAAGTGTGTTAACCTGCAAATCCCGTCGGGAGTTGTGGGAGGAGCTTCCGCCAAAAGTTTTTCTGGAACCTCATGACGGAGGACGTGGATGATGAAGGGATCATGTCACCTGATCCGAACCGTGAGGTTTTGATCCGCTGCACCCCTCGTTGTAACACTTCTAGCAGCTACATTTTTCTTTCTTCACTATGAAGTCAGCAGATGATGGAGGTTTGTCAGCGTTTGATTGTGGAACCAAGCAAAATTTGAGCCGGTTCGGTTGATGAGAAACATTTTCTTGTTGAACTAAAAATGTTCCTATCGTGCAGCAGATTGGGTTCAATTGGTTTCTCACTTGGGACGTAGAATTTTCCACGGGGAGGGGTGGGTTGCAGGTTGGAGGCTGCTGCAGACCCCTTTGAATGGTCATGACAGTATCGCACATCATGCCGTTTCTATTTTTAGCCCACACATGGAGATTTCCTCCTAAAGCAGATGTTTTCAGCATCCCTCCCTCCACCAAATAAAGCAGTAGGTTTTCTGCTGCTCAAAATACTTTGACCATTTTTGGATGTGTGTTTTTAAAAGGGCTCATCCAATCCTCCTTTCCTCTCCTCCGTCCACCCTCAGGTTTTGAAGGGGACTCTTAGGGGCCCGAGTGTTGGTTTACATGTCGGTCTGCACAAAAAATCTGTCCGTTGCGGTTTTTATTTTATTTTTTTTGTGTGTGTTAAACAATTGGAAATATATATTTTAATTCTCCCACAGCAGGCTCCTTTTTTATTTAGAAGTACATTCTTGGCAGCTTAGCTTAATTTGACCTTTCAAAAGTTGGAAATAAACATATTTCATAGCTGCAGGAAGTGGTTGAGGTGTGGTTGATTTGTTGCCGTCAAACACATCTGGATGTTAGTAACGAACATTTTCTCATTTTTATAGAATACAGAAGTTTGGGTGTTTTTTTTGTTTTTTTTTAGTGGAGTGTGATGGATTCAGAATAAGAAAACACGGGTAAACAAATGTGCTGTTTCATGACATTTGATTCATTGGGGGTTCCGTAAATCCCAAAGGTAATGGAAAGAATGAGCAGAGCTATTTACGCAAGAACTGCGTGGAAGATTGATTCTTTCTATAGTGTGCACCACTCTAAAATAACCTGTTTGTTTATTATATTGGTGTCAACGAACTTAAGTGTAAAAATCAGATAGCTAATTTTATTTCAAAAAGTCTTTTATAGTGTTTTTTTTTTCTCTCTTTACTGTGAATTCAATATATTTATTTGGCCTTTTGTACATTTATGTGCCTTGAAATGTATTCATGGTGATGCTTCCATTTTTTGTCCACATTGAAAATTTCTCTATATTCTTATCAGGATTATTTATAGAAAGTTTTGCTGCTTTTGTCCACAGTTGGTGACAAAGTGCCTGCAGACATCCGGCTGGTTTCTATCAAGTCAACCACTCTGAGGGTCGACCAGTCGATTCTAACGGGTAAACCCTTTCTAAATCCTGCTCGGCTTTTTCTTCTAACACTGAAACTAATCATTTTTAGTGTTATTTTAGATTTAACGTCAATGTTTCTTTTTCATAGACATTCTTTTTTATAATTTTGTTAGTTTGGAGAGGAGAAAAAAATCCAATCTAAGAGAATCTTATTTTGATTACATTTGTCGTGTCTTGCTTTCAGTGTGTAATGAATTCAAAGAGAAAAAAGTCTGAAATTATTGTAAAAATGTCAAACCCAATCATCTTTGGATGGATATGTGGTCAAAACGGTATCCATAAAATATTAGGAAAGCTTCAGAAGGATTGCTAATGTCTCGTCTTTCTCTGCTACCTTAATTGGTAGTGAATTCCTGGAGATATTTTGGTGTTTCAGCTTTTTTTTTTTAAGTCTTCCAAATGTTTAATGTGGGGTTTGACAGGCAGCTCATTTGATTCTGCTTTCTTAGTGCTGTGCTGTATCGAAAGTATCAACCCACAGGCTCTGGTATCATTTCCTTTGTGTCATTTTCTGGTTTTCTGCAGGAGAGTCTGTGTCTGTGATCAAACACACGGATCCAGTGCCCGACCCGCGTGCCGTCAACCAGGACAAGAAGAACATGCTCTTTTCTGTAAGAGACTCTTCTGTTGTTTGTCTTTCTCTTAATTCATCTTATTGTGTGTTTATGATGACTATCTCCAAATGTTCTGATTTGACCGCTTTAAAGATCATAATGATTGGTTGACAGTCCTAAGCTAACCATTAACTCTTAATCTCTAATAACAGGTAAATGTGCACTAACAGGAAATAACTAGAAAATACTTCAGAGGAAAAACAAGCCATTTTTTCATAATTAGGTTTTATTTTTAGCCTGCAGAACAACTTAAGTGAGTAAATTGTTAGTCCTCAAAGTAAACCCTTAACTTCTAAGTTGTCAGTTATAAATCACTGGTGAGTGTGACGCATGTCTTCCCCAACAATAAATCAACCTCTGTCAAATCTGGACGGATTCTAATTTCTCCATACAACTTTAGCAGAACATGTTTCCAAAAATGTTAATTTTGTTTCTAGAAATATCCAAATTTTTTAATGTGTGATCTGTATCAATATAAAAAAATCTTATAGTCTAATAAGAGTCCTGTGAAAATGATTTTATAATAATTTTTTTTTTTTTTTTTGGAGATGGGAAACTCATTGAATTAGGTGTTCTGCTTTCGCATCTTTAAATCTACTTGTTGGACTCGACAGGGTACAAACATTGCGGCTGGCAAAGCGGTCGGTGTTGTTGTGGCCACAGCTGGGAACACAGAAATAGGCAAAATCCGAGACGAGATGGCATCAACGGAGCAGGAGCGAACGCCCCTGCAACAGAAACTGGACGAGTTTGGACAACAGCTGTCCAAGGTCTCTTTGTGCCAAACGTTTATCCTAAAATCCAACCACAAAAGACAATGGAGGATTAGATTTTCCTCATTGGTGTTCTGACATGATGTTGGGTTTCAGGTCATTTCGCTGATCTGCATCGCCGTGTGGATCATCAACATCGGACACTTCAACGATCCTGTCCACGGCGGCTCCTGGATCCGAGGCGCCGTCTATTACTTTAAGATTGCTGTGGCTCTGGCCGTTGCTGCTATTCCTGAAGGTACCTGATCATCGTTCAGGAAAGAAGCTTTAAAAAAAAGAATCAATTGTTGGTTTAAACTGAAAAAGTAAATGACAAAGTTCATGTTTTGCATTTTAAAGGCCATTTTCTGTTGCTCAAGAAACTGTATTAAGGAATTTTACTGAAAGAGATTTTTTTTTACGAGCAGCAAAAGTGCACTAATTAAGAAAAAAAAACCTAGGATGATATAAATTGTCATTCCAATACCTAATCTTAGGATTTATTAATGAATGAAATGGTTCCTTCCTGTTTCTGCTCAGGACTTCCCGCCGTCATCACCACCTGCTTGGCTTTGGGGACGCGGCGCATGGCCAAGAAGAACGCCATTGTCCGCAGCTTACCCTCTGTGGAGACCCTGGGCTGTACATCTGTCATCTGCTCTGACAAGACCGGGACCCTAACCACCAATCAGATGTCTGTGTGCAGGGTGAGGCAACTGTTTTCGTTCGTTGAGTAGTTTTCTCCTCCACCTCTTGGGCAAAATGAAGAGTCAGTGTTGCTGCTTCATCATTTAGTTGGTGTCAGTTTCTCCAGAGGTGCTGCTTTGATTCATTTTTGAACTTGTCTCACCTGTTGGAGGGGTCACTTGTTTAAAAATGAGAACAAGAGGACAATATTAATAAGAATTTATTATGGGTGTTTGTTAGGAGCTTGACGCCATTTTTTTTTTCTAGATTGAAATTCATTTATTTTAGAGCCAGTTGAGGTAAATTAAAGTGTTGAAGCTTAGAAAGTCCTCATGTTTCTGATCATCATAACCTTTTTGCTCCACTAAATTCTATAACCCTGATGCGTCTAATGACTTCAAGAGAAAATTCTAAAATTAAATCTAATTAAATTAAAATTCAAACTGCAGTAACCCAAAGTAAACCTCTTATTAAATAGAATAATTTCCTTTGGAATGATTGAAATTTTAGATGACATTCAAGTCTGCAGTTTATCTTTTTGAAAGGTATTAAACTGAAGCAAATGCAATCACAGTAACAGAAACATTCAGTACTACTTATTAATAAAGCCACACTTCATAAGGATGTCTCAAAGTGACAAACAAAATTCAAAAACCAGCCTTTTTTGTAATTTCTTTTTTATTCAGTTGAGGTCATTCCAATTAAAACAGATTTTCTTAAATATTATTTGTTGCGCAAATTTCTACCAAATTGAAACATAGTTTGTTATTAAGCAATCCCTTAACCTACAGTGTTACTCTCAGAATTATAACCCAATACATGAGTCCTGGATTACTTTAAGTTCCGAAGTGGTAATCAATTTCTCATTCATAAAAGGGGGCAGTATGGCAACATGACGACTAATATTGTTTACCGTTTGTAAAGTGAAAGTCGCTGAAAAGACTAACGGAGGAAGAGTTCTTAGCATAAATCCGTTTAGTCAATGAAAATATCAGCCATCAGACAAATGAGGACCCAACATGGAACCGGATGTTCGTGTTCGTCAGCAAGATAAATGTTTCCTGATGAAAGCAGATTAAACTCAGGACTGAACCAACAGCAAGACAGACAGATCTCCCTTATAAAGGACGCAAGAATCAAAGCAAAGTGAGTCTATGAAGACTTGAAGGAATTCATTTGAAAACATGTCAGATCACAAGCAGGAAAAAGATTTTTGATCCTTTTTGTTGATAAAATTACATTTTAGCGGTTATATTTTTTTTTGTGTAAACATGGACATGTAATGAGTCAAAAGCTACCCAAACCTTCATGGAAAAATAATCTGGTATCATAGAATGAAAAAGACCTGATCGCGATCAAAGATGTAAGAAAAGTTGGCAAACTGAATACATTCTGCTCAGGAGGCATAAAGAAGATTGACTGACAAGGTCAACAGCCAATCAGGATGCAGAACACAACGCACTGAAACTAAATTAAATAACAACCTGTGGGACGGGGAATGGTGAACTGTGAGGCACCACTGTACTCCCAAGTTTGATGCCTTCAAAAGTGTCCACAGATAATATCAATGGCTTCAGTGGAATCTTTGTGCTGAAAACTCCTAAATGGAAGATTAAACGTGTAGCTGGACCTGACTGCCATGATCATTTAGGTCTTTACAAAGACTGTCTGATTGGATTAGCAAATGATGTCTGTCTTCAAAGGTCTTTGTAATGTTTACCACAGGACAAAATATATTTTTTTAAATTATTCAATTAAATGAAATAAAGCAATTTTTTTTTACTCCAAGTGAAACTTTTGCACTCGTCAGCAGATGCTTTAGCCCATTACTGGTGAGCTGTGTTCTCCACATGAGGTGTTTCAGCTTCTTCCACCGATGTTTTCATAGTTTATAAGAGCAGGACTTGTAGATGGCCTCTTTAGAACAGTCTATTGCTGCACAACGCGTGCTTTGACCTCTAACTTCACCTTCAATCTCTGAAGGCTGTTCCTGGCTCTCATATCCATCCTTTTCAATTGATCCTCAGTTTTCCCCTGTGGATCTGAAACGTCTGACAGAATTCCCACTTCTAAGATGCCTGCGTTGCTTAATTAGAGGAGCCATTTTAGTTGAACACGTCCCTGTAGTCAAATGATTCTAGTCTCTTCTAGATCATAAAAAAGAACCAGACTGAAATGTTGGCTGACGCCTCCATCGACTGATGATGATGATGTAAATGCAGCTTCTTTGCTCTGCATCCCTCACCCCTCTGTTCAAACAGAGCACTGATCACAATGTAGCCACTCTCTTTGTACCAGCATTGCATAACTGACCCTGTGTCTCTTCCTGCTTTCTCTCCCTACCTGTGTTGCTTGTGGAGCCCCCACAGTTTTTCACAGTTCAAAGCGATGGACAGGAATATGTAAAAGCATTAAACCCAAAGTAAAGCGAAAAAGACAAACATTTGATCTTTTTACGTTTCACTCGTCCCTTTTGTGTTGTTTTTTTCTGCTGCAGGACATGGAGACTCCACTTTCATTTATGAATAAGCAGGACTGCCATTAGCTGTGAAATCAAAATAGAATAGAAAAATGTGTAAAAACTGATTAAAATCTATGAATCTAACAGCTCTTTTCTTATTGTCTGAACTCTGGGAGCTCCAAATTTATAGCTGCACACATGGAAACTTTAGGCTAACCTCGCTGTAAGATGACATTAATGTATCCTTCCCTTCAAAGTGGCCTGTATCTGTTTTAGTTCAAGCTTTTATTGCATCCTGCTCAGTGTTTCCTTTACACTAACTGCACTGCGCTGCCACCTGCTGGTTACACTCCCAAATGGCATATGTGCCAAAACTGTCCTCGAGCTAGAAACGCTGTCCAGTGGGAATGATTAGCCGAAGCTATTTTCTCTAAATAGTTTTTCCTTCTCTCTTTCAGATGTTCATCGTTGATAAGGCTGGAAGTGATCACTGCTTCTTAAAGGAATTCACCGTCACCGGCTCCACGTACGCCCCGGATGGAGCAGTGTGAGTATTTTAAACCTGCGTTTCATGCACTGCAGCAAGCAGGGGTGTCAGGAAAAAAAGGGGTGTGTCTGTCAGGGAGGCTGCAGTCTTCCAGTGAAGCAAAAGAGAGAACTCCAGCACTGGGAAAATGACAGGAATGCAGTTTAGGGAGTTGACTGAAGAGGCGATGAACATAAACTACGTGCTCATGAGGAACAAAGTTTGACTTTGATGTGTCAAGGAGAACTTTGAGACAAACTGTATTACATTTTAACCACCCCCCCCCCCCCCCCCCCCAATGAAAATGATGTTTTTTATGTTTTTAACATGGTCTTGTGACATTTTCCTCATGCTGGAGGACATGTGTAAAGAAAATTAAGATTAATGTTATGTTTCTGAATATCTCCTTATTCGAATTGTTGTGAATCAGGAGCAGACAAAAAAATGCAGTCTGAAAAAGAGCGTATTTGTGACATGGGCGGGTCACAAGCTCTCGACAACAGGGAGGGGAAGGGGCGCCAACAGTCCTGCCCACAAGGCGGATTTCTAATGATTTCTTGCCACTCTGCAGAAAATATTGTAGAAAACGACAGTATGAAAAAATCTAAATTAAAAGCCCGCTGAGAATGCTTTAACAATAGATCAAAAAGATGATCGGAGTGGAACTTTAATGCTTTTTCAGACTTGAATATTCCAAATACAATGTTTTTCTTTTGAAAAAAAAAAAACATCTGTGATAAAAGATGTGCTTGTATAAGAATAGAGAATAGATAAGTTATCTATCTTTAATAAGCAAAATCTTCTTTTGTGTCCCTGGAAGAAGAAATGTCCCTTTGTCGGATGCTAACAGTGCTTTATCACTTTGTGGAAATGTGCTTCTGGTCGTGTATTGTGCTCAACAGTCAATGTACTTAAATGTGGGTCATTCAAGTTGACCCTAGTCAGAAACTCCAGTCTTGTTTCCAATAAAACTATGTTGTTGTATTTTTCCCCTTTTGTTTAGGTTTCATAATGAAAAACCAGTCAAATGCTCCCAGTATGACGGTTTAGTGGAGCTGGCGACCATCTGTGCGCTCTGCAATGACTCGGCCCTGGACTACAACGAGGTGGGTCTCTTGAGCGAACACGACATTTTGTTCCAGACTCGTCAGTGAATACATTTCTTCCCCTTTTCTGTGTCGATCAGGCCAAAGGCGTTTATGAGAAAGTGGGTGAAGCCACCGAGACGGCGCTCACGTGTCTGGTGGAGAAGATGAACGTGTTTGACACGGACCTTAAGGGCTTGTCGAAGGTCGAGCGAGCCAACGCCTGTAACTCTGTATGTAACCTTATGCTCTGGTTAGCAAACTGAGGATTTGATTGGAAATAAGTGTATATTTTCTTATGTTTAAGACTTTCTCTGTCTTTGACATCATAGGTAATCAAGCAACTGATGAAGAAAGAATTTACTTTGGAATTTTCCAGAGACAGGAAGTCTATGTCCGTTTACTGCACTCCCAATAAAGCCCGCTCCTCTTTGGGCAAGATGTTCGTTAAGGTAAAAAAAACGGCATTAAAGATCTGACAAATTTAACTATTTAGTAACAGTGTTGCTGTTACAGTTTGTCTATTAATCCTCATTTGTTCCCAGGGTGCCCCAGAGGGAGTGATTGACAGGTGCACACACATCCGTGTGGGCAGCACCAAGATGCCGATGACTCCTGCCATCAAGGACAAAATCCTGTCCGTGATCCGAGAGTACGGCACCGGCAGAGACACGCTGCGCTGTCTGGCTCTGGCCACTCGAGACGAACCACTGCACAAAGACGGGCTGGTGTTAGAAGACTCCGCCCGCTTTATAGAGTATGAGGTGAGAGCCTATCCGAAAAGTTCTGTCCGAATCATCAGATTCCAGTTTGTTTTTTGTTTTGTTTTTTTAACTTTTGAATTTTTTTTTTTAGACTGATCTGACATTTGTGGGCTGTGTCGGGATGCTGGATCCTCCCAGGGCAGAGGTGGCGGCCTCTATCAGGCTCTGCCGCCTTGCAGGCATTAGAGTGATTATGATCACCGGAGACAACAAAGGTAGGAAGAACCGACCAAAATAATAATTGAGGACTCTTTGGAGCCATTTGAGGTAAACCCTTGTATATTTTAGGAACGGCGGTGGCTATCTGCAGACGCATCGGTATCTTCGGGGAAGAAGACGATGTTTCCAGCATGGCGTTTACCGGCAGGGAGTTTGACGATCTGTCCCCCGCTGCCCAAAGAGAAGCGGTGGTCAAGGCTCGCTGCTTTGCCCGCGTGGAGCCTGCTCATAAGTCAAAGATTGTTGAATACCTGCAGTCGTACGACGAGATCACGGCTATGGTGAGAGAGTAGTTTTGTCGGATGTTTCTGAAAACATGAGCCGACCCGACTCAGCTGTCAATCTGTTCCCTCAGACTGGCGATGGAGTCAACGATGCCCCCGCCCTGAAGAAGTCTGAGATCGGCATCGCCATGGGCTCGGGCACAGCTGTGGCTAAAAGCGCCTCGGAGATGGTGCTGGCTGACGACAACTTTGCCACCATTGTGGCTGCGGTGGAGGAAGGCAGAGCCATTTACAACAACATGAAGCAGTTCATCAGATACCTCATCTCTTCAAACGTGGGCGAAGTCGTCTGGTGAGGACTCGTCTGCACCCACTCGCCACTCGTCTCATTTTTGTGGTAAAGTCGGCAGGGTTTGTGTCAACCCTCTTCCTTCCTTTACAGCATCTTCCTGACCGCAGCTCTGGGTTTTCCTGAAGCCCTCATTCCTGTTCAGCTGCTGTGGGTCAACCTGGTGACTGATGGTTTACCCGCCACCGCTTTAGGCTTCAACCCTCCAGACTTGGATATTATGAGCAAACCTCCACGCAACGCTCGGGAGCCTCTCATTTCTGGCTGGCTGTTCTTCAGATACCTCATCATCGGATGTAAACAAACATTCTCGATTCTGTTAAACCCTTGAATCCGTTAGTTTAGGTTCTGTTTGATGAACTTGCTTGGCTCTGTAGGTTACGTCGGGGCGGCCACTGTGGGAGCTGCTGCTTGGTGGTTTGTGGCGGCTGAAGATGGACCGAGGATCACCTTTTACCAGCTGGTAGATCTTAGCAGATTCTTCACATGAGCATGCATATGCATTTTTTGAAGGGGGGGCCTTACCCTTGTTATTTATTTCCAACAGAGCCATTTTTTGCAATGCGCTCCAGATAATCCCGACTACCTGAACGTAGATTGTAAGGTGTTCGAGTCCCCTTACCCAATGACCATGGCCCTGTCTGTGTTGGTCACCATTGAGATGTGCAACGCCCTCAACAGGTTTGTTTGAGCAATAACACTGGAAATACAGCGGCCCCTCATTTATCACAGGAGCTACACTCTCAAAAGAATTTGTAATGGATGTAACAGATGTCAATGTTATTTCTTACAGCTCACTACACACTTGATACACTTTTCTCAGACAGTAATGAATCTTTTTACTGTTTTTTTTCTTGTTTAAACTCTCAAAGTTCGAACCTTCATAGAAGAATATTAAATATGAAAACAGATCTGCTGAACGCATTCTGTGCTGTTCAGGAGACACAGCACAGAGGAGATGGATCGACAAGCAATCAGGACGCAGAACCGAATGCGCTGTAAAATAAATAAAAGGATGCATAATTACACTTTACAAAAAGTGAGGCCACAGAAGCTGAAGGGTGTTCTAGTGAGGGACCACTGTGTAAACCATCGCGATCCTAATCTGTCTGCAGGAAGAAGTAGTATAGAACTCTGCACCAGAGCTCGTCTGGTCTCCGTTTTTGCTAAGATTCCCACATCTCTGGATGCACAAGTACCAGAATAAACGTTTGGGAATAGCTGTCCAGTCATTTGTGTCATGCTGCGTTCACACCAGGCTCATGAAGCACGTTCTGGAACACGTTCACCCTGGACCTTCGGTAAGCTGGCGCTCGTCCGGCACCTACGGTTGGAAGAGGTTTGGTGCATATCTGGTGGATCTTGCTCCAGGCTTTTGCTGTCACCGCTCTATTGGTGTCATGGAATTCCAGACGGGCACAAACTGCACTAATATTTCTCCTTCATGATCACTTTTGAAACCGCAAAGCAAAGGAACACCATCCACAGGTCACTACCACATCTGAGTCCCTGATTGGTCAAAAGTTCATCTGGTTTCACTCTCGACGCACGTTCAAGTTTTGTACATAGAGCCTGAAAAGATGGCAGAAACTTACGTAGCGACGCACGAATGCTAGAGTTTAGAAGGTGGAAGCCTGAAACGTGTGTTTACGCGGCTTTACACAGACTTTATTTGAATTTGGCCTCTGGAACCCATGTTGCATTGGGCGGCGTGAACGTAGTTTTACTAGTAAAAATGTATTATTTGCCAACTAAAAAGATCCAGACCAGTTCAAAGCTATTCTAGAAGCACAATTGAGGGTCTTCACCTGCATAAAATGCGATCTGGCAGGATGATGTATTTCCATGTCAAGCGTGCACCAAAAAAAAAAAAAAAGAATAAATGCATTAAAGACGAGATATTCACAACCTACTTCCATTTTTAAGGAGCTGAATCAACTGAACTGAATGCGGGAGGCTGCATTCTAACGTTGCTGTGTTTGTCAGTGTGTCAGAGAACCAGTCTCTGCTGAGGATGCCTCCCTGGGAGAACGTATGGCTGCTGGGAGCAATCTGCCTCTCCATGTCCCTTCACTTCCTCATCCTCTATGTGGAGCCTCTGCCGGTGAGAAATAGGGGTTCTAACGTTTTTTTTTTTTTGTTGCTTACTCTGATAAACTAAAAATTAAAAAAAAAGATTTGGACTTCTTGTCGTCACTTATTGTTTCCATCTACAGATGATTTTCCAGATCACCCCTTTGAATCTCACTCAGTGGCTAATGGTGCTGAAGATCTCACTGCCCGTCATCCTGCTGGACGAGCTGCTCAAGTTTGCTGCCAGAAACTACTTGGAGCCTGGTAAAGAGCTGGAGAAGGCCCCCAGCTCCAAAGGCTGCCCCCTGCCTGCATGTATGGAGGGCATCTCCTGGCCTTTCGTGGCCATTACTCTGCCCCTGGTCCTCTGGATCTACAGCTGCGACACTAACATGGCCGACATGTTCATGTCCTGACTGATTTGAGCACCACCTCTACTTTTCCACCCCACTGCCATCACCTCCCCTCCCTCGTTCTCTCTGCCTTCCTCACTGTGCATCATTAGTGTGTGTGAAAGTGTGAGAGTGTGGATGAGAAGGACCAACAAAAACACAACAGATTCTGTAAAGACCAATCCTTTGAATTTGTAAAAGGGTGAGGCTGTAAATCTGAGCGTCACTCCCAAGGCTGTGGACTTTTGCTGATTGGAAAGAAAATAGTGTTGCCAGTTATTTTTGTTTTTGTTTTTTAATTTCAATGATGCCTTTAAGGTATGTTTTAAAGATGGGAACTTCATGTCCTTTGTCACTACAATTAGAGAACATTTTCTTTACCTTCCCTGATGTTAAGATAGAAATGGAAGATATGTGATTTGATCTGTACAGAGATGGAACACTATTTTATGCAACTTTTTTTTTTTTGTAAACCTTTTGAAGTTGCTTTGACCGGCGTGGCTTAGACATTACCGCCTTGATTTCTTTTCTAACGTGTACCATTGTGTCTTCAGTGTAAACCCAAACGTTTGTAAGGACGGGCGGGCGCCACGCGGCAGATGAGGATGGAGACAGGTTTGGGATGCTTGGCTTTAAGTAAAACGAGGAAAAAGAGCATCAGTAGCTGCATGTCGTGTCCACGCATGAACGGTTTTCTCATTTCTAAATTCCCCCTTAACAATAAGTCGACTTTTAGACGAGATTCTTTTCTACGGTTTTTGATGGAAATCAGTTTTTCTGCACCGAGCAGCAGCTACCTCAATAGTTGTCTATTTTTCCTTTTTCGCTCATCTGGAGTTTGGTCTTCTCCCCTCGGTGCTCGCCGATAACATCTGAGGTGTGCCCCTTTATGCCTGTGCAGGAAACGATGAGCAACAATCCCACTACTCTCTCTAACACCTAATGTTTGTGACAAAAGTCTGGAGGGGAACGCTATTCACCATCTTTGTGACGTTTGATTCAAAGGACAAAAAAATAAAGAAAAGCTTAACATACATAATACTAATCCATGAAGTGTTCCAAATGGACATTAAATGCAAATAAAAATTCCAACTGCTCCCCCCCCCCCTTTTTTTTTTTTTACTTAAAGACTTAAAGTAAAATACAGTGATAAACCCTTTGAATCAAGTGTTTTCTGTCTTTTATTTAATCCAGTTAAGACTCGTTTGTCATAACTGTTCATTTAAGTGTATTTGTCTGTACATATAATACTTGAATACAAATATTTCAGACATATGAATGCTTATGTTTTCTTTACGCGACACGGCAGAAAAAAGGCTTTGTGACACGGATCCTAATCTGCTGTTGGATTCCCGCAGACCTTGGAGTTCTTGTTGGATCGCACTCCTAAACCCGACAATACTAATCCTAAACGCATCGTTTTGTGTGGATATTTAAACAAGAAAAAACCTGTCTGAAGCATGTTGTTTTCTAAGTAAATTGTTTTGGATCTGCCTGTTTTGCTCCTAAAAGCGTGTTTTTTTTGTCCCTTCAATGCCTTCCATTGGCTCCCATGTCATTAGAGTGAGTATCCATTTCTGCTTTGTATTAATTGTACAAAATATGACTTTCTATTAGTCACTTGTGTTTTCTCTAGTATCATAAAGTAGCTTTTTCATGTAGTTGGTTGTGCCGCCGTTCCACCTTAAGCCACCATTGTGATTGTTCTGTTCTTTCCACCTCTGACAATTGCTTACAGTCCCAGAATGGCCTTTAAAGTTAAGATAATGTGCTGGTGTGAGTTTGCCGTACTGACGTCATCCTTCTTTTCATTTCCTCTTAGGTTGGCTTTTATGATTTTCATTCCGAGCGCTCTCAGAACTTCCTGCTGTCCGGCATGAGCTTCCTCCGCCTCTGTCACCTTGCTGACCAGCAGTACGTATCCATACACAACCAACCAGAACAGCCAAACATGCAAAGGTTTATTAGAAGCATCACAAGCTGTTGCATACTTAAAGATGCACACGTATCTGTGTGCAACCAAAAAACCCATTTTTTTGTGTGTGTTTAAACCCCCCCTAAATCAATCCCTCCTGCATGAAAGAACTGACTCCATCGTAGTTTGTCACATCTTTAAAACTGGGTAGAATAATCTTTAAGTGTAAATCCATGCATGCCTCTCAGCTGTATAGTACTCTAATAAAGTTTTAAGATGGCTATATTTAATAAATCATATCACTTTTTACCGGATCACAATTTTGCACAACGTTGGAGAAATGACTCGAGCTGATCTGGACCGTCCTCGACACGCATCATTCATCGGTAAATCTGCAACGCAACATGTTTTCTTAGCGCCTTGGCATTCCAGTTCTTTTAATGTTACTTTGAACTGCTGTGAAACTGTGATTATTATTGTGAGGGGGATCTGTAACGCCTTCTCTGTGACATTTTATTTTCCAACATTAATGCCCATCTGTAAAGGAGTTGTCCATATTTATCAAAAGACTGATAACGATTCAACAAGCATTACTGAGGTTGTGGTTTCAGGTAAATAAACTATTCTATTATTTGATTGGTGTCTGTTTTTATTTACTCAAATAAATATGAGACTCCAGAGCCACGTGTGGCTCCTTTTTCACTCCATTGTGGCTATGAAGAAAAAATGTTAATTTCCATAAATTGTCTATAGTTAATTTTCTTTGGTTGCGTTTAACTGTTCATATTTATAATTTTAACAAGTCAGAGTGGTTTCTTATTAAATTGAGCTTAAAGCACATGTATATCCTTAAAAAATTTAATATTGTTTACATATGATGGTAAAAAAAAAAAGAAAAATGTTGGTGCACCAAAGTCGGTGATAAATGCATGTTCTTGTATTTTGAATCCCTGCAGCAGGAGGATCCTGTTTGACCCAGGGTGTATTTTATTTTGAAGGAAACTTTAATGTGCTGCTGTCAAAAGTAGAAATTGTTATACAAAGAAAACATAGTAGTTTATAAATGGTACAAAAAAAGGTACCTTTAGGGAATAAATGCTTTAATGCTCATAAAAACAGTGAACTTTTCTTAAGGCTAAGTGGAACTTTTGTGCACTTGCTGGGTTTTAGTCTGTAAGAAATTAGACCAAATACGTTTTTTTTTACGTTTTGTAGGTTGCAAATTCTTTCATTTAAAATGTGTTTTTCAGACTTTTCATTTAACTGAAACCTTTTTCCAAAAGGTATCCACCAGGTGGCAGCATTGACTTAAAGACGCCAACAGCTCCTTCACAAAAAAAACACCTGCTTTTGAAATTTTGTTAGTTTATGACAAAATATGAATAGTAATAGACTAAAAATGTTTTTATAAAAAAATATTGATAATAGTTGGACTTTAATGCCATTAATAGTCAAGTATTCCAAAAGCTTTTATTTTCTTTAAAGGGGGTTAATTTAAAACTTTGAGCTGTCTTGTCAAAATAAAAGACGCCGTGAAGCAAAGGGTGACTCCATCCACGGTCTGTCTCTTTAACCAGCCGGTTCTGTCACCTCTGGTCCCTCCCATTCGTTCAGCCTCTCCAGTGCTACTGGCCTGAGATGGGAATGCAGCAGCAGCAGCAGCAGCAGAATCTCGCACGGAGACGCGGGATGAGTGTGTGAGGCAACATTACAGACGCCGCGATGCCGTTTTGTCCGCTTTGGATATAACATTTCAAAATAAAATCTAGTCATGGATGCTGTCGCCTTTCGAGCTCAGCTGCATTTTTCTGCCCTTTTCTCCTGAGCTGCTGGTACAAAGGAGCTCGCTGCGGAGCAGCACCTGGGATTTACACACTTACGATACGGCAGGAGGAGTGAAAGGAATAACCGCCGCGTGAAGACAAAAAACACAGAACAAGACGAGGATGCTTTGAGTAAACCGAGCAAGATTGAAGGATTTCTCCCGAAGAAACGGACCACTCGTGTCCTCCAGTGAAAGCTGTCATTGTTCGGACGATTTTTTTTTTAAAACAAATTTGCTCTGAAACTATTTTTCTTGAAATAATGCACGAGGAGGAAGAAGTGGATAGCGGCTTTTTGTCCCCCTCCCCGTGTCGCGCAGTCTCCGTGGCTCTTGGTCCGAGTCGGATGTTCTGCTGCGGCTGCGCAGCCCGCGACAAGTGTCTGCAGTCGGCCCGCGCGCTCCTCGCGAGCCTCCTGTAAACCGTCGATTGACTCGACGTGTTCGCTGCCTCGTGACGTAGTGGGGTCAAAGTGAACACTTGGCGTTACCTTTAACTCCTTTCTTCCGTGTCTGAGCCAGCAGTAGACACCGAAAAGTAACTATGGTGGAGCCTGTGGGGTTCATTGAGGCATGGAAGGCCCAGTTCCCAGAGTCGGAGCCCCCAAAGATGGAGCTGAGGTCAGTAGGGGGCATTGAGCAGGAGTTGGAAAAGTGCAAAGCGTCCATCAGACGCCTAGAGCAGGAAGTGAATAAGGAGCGCTTCCGCATGATCTACCTGCAGACCCTCTTGGCCAAAGAGAGGAAGAGCTATGACAAACAGCGTTGGGGCTTCAGGAAGACACCTCTGAATGAGGGGGTGGACCCTGAAGCCACACAGGGGGCAGAATCCCAGCAACCTCATGTCCAAGAGACGGGTGGTGTTGGAGGGTATGCTAGTGTTGGGGATAGGAGTCGTTTTCAGCCTCTTGGAGATGGAAGGTCCAAACCCAGACCACCACCAGCCAGGAAGTCGGCCTCTCATGGTGACGGCCTGGAGGCAGCCTTTGACATTCCACCACAGGCTGAATCCAGCTCTTGTGAACACCTTGACGGCCTGTCGCCGTCCAAGCAGAGAGGGGGCGTGTCGATGTCACCACGCAGGCCCACCCTACCACCCCCAGACAAAGAACTGCCTTCTGACCCCAAGGACAAGCTAGGGATGGGACTTGGTGTGGCAGCTCTTCGATCTAACTTTGAGAGGATCAAACGGGCCAACTCTCACTCTGCCGGGGATGTAACCAAGGGGCAGGAGAAGCACCTGCCACCGCCACCTCCGCCTCCACCGTTTTACACCAACATGGAATTCCATCATGAGAGGGGTTTGGTTCGTGTTAATGACCGGGAGGTGTCTGAGAAGATCAGCTCCCTTGGTAGTCAGGCTATGCAGATAGAGCGGAAGAGATCCCTACACTCGCTTCCTGGTAATTTGGCCACAGTGGCAGGCGAGCTCAGACCCAGACCAGTGTACAGAGGACGATCCACTGAGAGCACATGTGGGTACGACGCAGAATATGAAGATGGCGAACCCAATCAGCGACATTCAGGGAGGGCCAACGGTGGTAAACCTCCACCTCCTTGGCAGCCTTCAGAGTTTCAGGCCTACTCTAGTGTCTACGTCGGAGGGGTAATGATGGGTGAAGGTGGTAGTGGGGATGGAAGAGGGAGTGGTGCGGTCACAATGAGAGACCACGGGGGAGGGGATGACCACCTCCTGACCTGGCCGCGCCGCTCCTACTCTCCAGGCAGCTTCGAGGATGCAGGAGGAGGTGGCGGTTACACGCCGGACTGCAGCTCCAACGAGAACCTGACATCCAGTGAGGAGGACTTCTCCTCTGGCCAGTCCAGTCACATCTCACCCAGCCCCACCACGGCCTTCCGACGACCCTTGAGGGAAAAGAGCCGCTCCCCATCTCAGAATTCCCAAAACTCGCAACACTCATTTGACAGTAGCAGCCCGCCGACGCCACAGTCACAGAAACGTCACCACCGGCAGCATGGAGGACATGTCGTCATGTCTGAGGCCACCATTGTAAGCGTTCGCAAGACTGGTCAAATATGGCCACCTGCTGCCCATCATGACCTCATGTCTCATGGGAGAACATCCCACGACAACAGTTTCCATGGAGACCACCTCGGTGAGTTGATTCCTGTCTTATACACGTATTGTTAGGTTTATAATGTCCGCTTAAACAGACATGAACAGGAATTTGCTGGTTCTTGTCATTTCTGCTTTTCATGTAGTTTTCCTGCTTTCTTAGAGCTGGGAAGGAGTGTTCAAGTGATTAATAACAGGAGTAGGATGGTGTGTTCATTCAAACATGCAGGACTGTGTGTCCTTTGGACAGCCTTAGATGGCCGACAGCCCAAAGATCCCCCTCTGCTTGTTCCTGGAATGTCCGTTGGGCAGATGAATGCGGTTGGATCCACACTTGGAAGTCTTCTATTGTCAATGTCGAATCAAAGTATTTAGCTTTTTCTTGGCCTGCCTCCTCTTGTAAAACACTGTTGGTATCGACTACTGTCCAAACTTCAAGACGATGGGTCACTTTTATAGAAACTATCATTTTCTCCTCACGTCTGGAAGCCACAGTACAGTTCAGAACTGCCTTCAGAAGACCGTGGTGACTGCACAAAAACCACATGTGGAAGTTTGATTGCTTTCTAACTCCAGAGGACATGCCGGGTCATCACAGCGTGAAGCAAACAAACACGATGACATCCTTTTAGGTTGGATGTAATCCCTACAAACTATTGACTTTTTGAATGGTAGCCTTTTTGATCAGTCAGACAGCAGGGTGCTGGCATTGAAGAGACGTGCAGAGGATGAGGAGGAGGTAGTGTTACTGGAAAGTAAAAGTACAGACAGTTATCAGCTCTAATGGCATAAAGGTACTTTCAAATCTTTTTAGTCCTTACAGTATAGATTTGCGCTTGTAATTCATTTATGTGAGAAGACCCTGGCACTCTTATTAAATTCACGCTGACGCATTTGCAGAGATTTAAAGCTGCAGTCCGTCCGGGTTTATGTCCATTCGTCAAAGGTTTGCAGAATGAAAAACATCTACAGTTTCAGAATAGTTCATGTTTTAGAGAGTAGAGAATGATGGACGTTTTTTGTTTATAGGATGTCCCCATCAAACAGCACGCTACTTTTCAAGGTGCTATGTTTGGGAGGATGATTCCACTGTCTGCCCTCTTTGTTGAAACATTTTCCACAACATTGAGACCTTTGGGAAAATAAATAAATAAAATCCACTAAGAGCAAAAACGGTTAGAGGAAAGCAAGGCTTTTTTTAATTTTTATTTCTTATTTGGACGGGGGGTTGATGATGCTAAAAAAGAGTGGGACAGTGCTGTGAGGAAGACTGAGGGAAGCAGAGTGCAAGGCAAAGCTGTCGTTTCTCGCTTCACTGGTCAGGGATGCGGGGGCTGGAAGAAGCACAGATGGGAAGAACTCTCCCATTGTGCAACACAAACACACAAGACTCCAGCTCTCGCACAAAGACACACACTTGATGTTCACTCTCAGACCTTACAGGCCGGTCGGAGGGCTCCTCTCCTCTCTCTTGTGATGTGTTTTGTTTTGGGTTCAAAATCTAATGGGAAAAAATGGAGCACTGATGATAATAAACAAATATTTAAAGAAAGAATCAGTGGACTGCTGACATTTTACTTCTGAACTGGACTGAACCAACTGAAGCTTCGGCAGTCGGACATCCATCATTTGCTTATTCATGCTCAGCGTCGCTCCTGACGAGTCGCTTTGACATCACCATGACTCAATTTTTACGAGTTCCTGCAAATCAGGAGGAAAAAAAATCCTTTTACACAAACACAGACCATTTCCTTTGAGTTGGCCGTCACACAAACAATATAAAGATGTCTTCAAACCCAGTATAATCCAATGTCCAACCCACACATGCAGCATGAGCTCGGTGAAATGTGTCATGGCGAGCTCTCCATATGCCGCCCCCATTCATTTACTTGAAAGGAAACCTGCCTTTAAACTAGGGAATACCTGTGGCTTTGTGCCTGTGACGACAGGGGTGCCAAAGCGGGGCCGGCGTGAGAACCCTTCAGTGTCTGCATTGTGCAATAACTGCAAGCGCTGACTCCGTGTCCTGTCTGCAGCTGTGCAGCTGAGTCCGAGCAGACCTCATAATGTTTCACCTCAACCTTGATGATCTCCGGGAGTTTGCAGAAATATGTCTCACTGTGGAAATGTCTGGCTGTGAAAATACTATGGGATTCAGTTAGTTTTTTGGGTGAAGATGTGTTTGTTTTACTCACACTTTTATTTTTCCCCAAATTCAACTTTTATACAAGCTCAGAATGTTTGCATATTTTCCTTCTCCAAATTACGATGAAATTCTGTGGATTCTTATTTTAATCTCTTAATTCATTTTTTAAATATTTTTTTTGTAGGAATAATATGTAAAAATCTTAAGTAAAATTTCAATTTCATGCTTTGTCTGGAGAATGTAAAACATGCAAGAGTTTGGAGAATCATTTCAGAATTACTACGTAAATGTTACAAAAAAGTAGCATTTTGAAGTTCAGACTTTACCCTTAAAAAAGATTAAAAAACAAACAACAAAACACAACTATATTGATATTCTAAAAAAAATGTATTGTTCCCTCAAATTAGCATTTTGTGTGCATAAATTGAAATTTCGTGGCATCAAATTATCATTTTATTTGCATCTTCAACTACTAAGTGCAATATACAGTTCGTTGGCCCTTTTTTTAGTGCCGCCAGTCTACAAATTCAAAAAAAACCAGTGCCCAAGAAATTTTGCGGAAGTCTCTGCAAAAATTGCTAAATTAGCGAATATAGACCACAATGCATTGCCTTTGAACAACTTTTGCATTAGTTAGATGCTTGTAAGATGCTCGCCTCCTATGTAGTCAAGGGTTATTTGGAGTGTAAATTGTAAATAATGTAAATTATGTATTTTGTTGTTTTGCTATCTCGCAAGTTATATGCTCATCACGATATTGATCACTAATATTGCAAATTGCGAGTTTACCTCATATCGTGCAGCCCTAAATTAAAATTTTTTGTCATAAAACCCTCAACATTTCCATCTGAACAGTGTAATAAATACACTGTTAATAATATTACACTGTAAATAAATATGTGTTCATAAATAGTCTTCATAAAACGCTCATATCATATCATCCGATTCTCACTTCGTGAAATGTATGACGTCATATTCGTTGTTTAAGAAAAAAAAAAGAAAAAGTAGTGATCATGATGTGCGAATTGCTTTTAAAATCCAATCCAATTGATTAAATCATTCAAAAAGGTCATTTTAAACAAATATTTTGCACCATCAAACTTTAGAAAAAATATATGACTGATGGTTTAACTCTTCTAAAGTAGGTGGAAGTATGGACAAAAAATCCCTGATGAGCTTGAGAGAAGTAAAATGGGAGGATATATCACCTATCAGAGGGAAGCATGATGTTATACCAAAAGCATTCCATGCTAAGGTTGTGTGTCCTGTTTTTATTCTAGTTTACTGCTCTCATACATGGACTGTCTGTTCGGATCAACTTACAGAACTTCACAGTAGAACTTGGGTTTTGATTTTGCTCTAGCAAACTTAAATCTCTAGTGTGCATCATTCTCTGGGATAAAAATCAATGCACCTTAATGGTGAAATGGCGTGAGAGCTTGAGAAAAAGCGGGAAATTCGCTTTCTTGTCACTGATGCATGTGTGAGAAGACCAACGAGGATACAAAAAGGTTTGAGGAGAAAAGACTTGGGCAGATTCCAATGACATTATGCCATCAGTGTTGTGTATTTCTGGGTGTTTGTCACAATTGAATTTGTCATTTTGCATCAGGATGTGAAAAATGCTGTTTTCCTTCATGGCAGCCCACCGTGTTGCTTGTGATTCACCGCCTCTTGCAAAGTTGTACAGGAGCGCTGCCAGAGAGGATCGAGGCCATGTGCATAGTTAGCAACTTTGCAAGTCAACATTTCCACATCTTGGTAGAGGAAGTTGACCAAAGACAAAAAAAGGAGGATTTTACAGTAGTTTGCAGCAGCACAATAACCCCTTTTTTTACTCAGGCCTGACCAACTACAGCTCTTAAAAAAGGGCCGGCTCCCTGTTTGCAGTTGAGTGAACTTGGCAGGGAAAGCCGGCGCACAGTAGTTACAGGCTCAAAGTAAGATCTGGATGGTGGAAAGAGGGGAGAGAAGGACTGGGGGAGGAGAAGAGGGGGAGTGAGGGAAAGCGGATTGGCCTTTCTTGCCAGCTGGTGCTCAGCTCAGCTTTTGAAAGTGTTAATACTACCTGCTTTTAGCCGTTACGGTAGCCGTCACCGTTTACTGACGACTTCTGGCTCCAACATGGCAGCGTCCATATCACAAAAAATGGAGAAAAAACTTAAAAAGGCCAACTTAAGGGACTTCATTTGTTTGAAGCCAGATGTCAGTCATTGTCTGTAGGGGGCGTCACATCCACTCGGTCCGGTTCCCGTTTACAGTCAATGGTGGAGACCAATGCATTTAAAACAAGAATCAATTAGAAATCTCTTTGGGTGGTGCTGTTTTGAGGCAGTGGATGGACTGGGTGGAGCAACTCGCCTAAAACCAGGTTTGAGACTTGGCCACAGGCCTCCGTGAAGGTGTGTCTCCACTGCAGAGATTGCCTGATAAATGTGTGTTAGGGGTGGGGGGTGAGACATGTGAGTTGACCCCTCGGGTGGAGGTGAGGCTGAAGAAAAACTGGATGATTGCAATGACGGGAGGGAAAAAATGCACAAACCCTGTCGAAACCGCTTTTCTTTTCTACTGGTGGCACTCTTCTTTTTTTTTTTCTTGTGTGTTGCCGTCTTTCGCCGAGCATCGAGCCACAACCTTTCCTCTGGTTACCAGCGAAGCGTGTTTGGAAGCAGAGGCAAAGAGCTTGAAAATCCCTGAACATTACATCTGGAGACTTTTTCTTCCCTTCTTGTCACAGCAGCTACAGTCTCTTGACTGTTTTTTCCACATATATGTCCTCCATCATGAGAAAAATGCTACAAGAACATGTTAAAGACCCCATTTTCAGTGGAGTGGAGTGGAGCTTTAAAGAAAATTATGTGTTTTGGAAAACTCCTACAGTAGTTCCAGTAGTTCCTTTTTTTTTAGACACCATTGGACATTAGTGTTTGATAATCTTATTGTTTTCCTATCAATAGCATTATTAAGACATATTCCTAATAGATTAGAAATGAGTGGGTTTCTAGGGGATCTTTTACCCTGGTAAGTCGGTCTGTAAGGAGTCAAGCCAGGTTTTAAAATTCCTGAGGAGCTTCAGTTGAAGTGTGGTGTGACGATAACTTTTCAGCCTGACCGCGATATGATCACATAACACTTTGGCCTTCTGTGCCCCAGGCACTCACAGTGCCACCTGAAAGTGGCTGAGGCGAGGGCCAGCATGCTGAGCTGACACACTGACACAGTATTCCACCCAGCCTGAGCCTGCATTTTCCCATTGTGGAAAGGAGATAAACACTGATACGGTGGTGAGGAGATATTATCCTCACAAATGTGGGGCGGCATTATGACCTGAGCCATATTGTTTGTTTGTTTGTTTTTTGGTTTTTTAATGAGGAAAAAAAAAAGGCTTTGTACCGCAATCTGCTGACCTCTGTGATTCACCCCCATGCGAGACAAGCTTTTATTAAAATTTCCCCAAATATTCAAAACTTTCTGATGACTTTCTGAAAACTAATCAGTGCAGACTGTGCACAGTTTGTGTTGATGATTAGACTTTTTTCAGATTTCTTAAAGGAAATCAATTTTGATGATTGCATAATGTATTTTATTGCACTGCCTCTATGTACACAACTTGATTTGTTCCATTCTGTCTATGATGGAAGCCCTGATAACAAATGACTTGCCTTAATATATTCCTTTGTGATTAAGGAGAATCAATTCAGCTCTTTATGCTTGTCCTTAATAAAGTCCAGTTGGGATTAGAGTCAAAACTATTTTAACACAATGCTCAAACATTTCTGTTGAATAATGATCTCTTAGAGTATACATTTAAAATGGTTCCAAAATTCTAGATTTTAATTAGTGTTGTAAACTATATATTATTTTTTTGTTGGGCAATCCGCTTAAAACCTGTTCCTTCACTTTGCTGATCCTGCATAGTATTATTATTTTTTGTTTCAGGTGTTTTGGTGCTAAAATAAAGAAAGCGTCTTTGCATCTTTTAATAAAGCTTCATTTTTAAAGCTGCAGCAAGACAGAATTTTCTTTTAGAACTTTTTAAATTAACAATTTTTAAATCCAAAGGTAGGGATGGGCCGATGTAATTTTTTCTAATAACAGATATTTCCCCTGCAACTGTGGCTGATAGCCGATATTTGCTGATACCAATACTTACGTGTCTACAGTAACACAAAGTTTAGATTTCCCTTTAATTTCTTTATTAGAAACGCACAACTTTTCTTTTACTAGACAATCACATAGTACTTGACCTTTTTAACACGCAGCAAAGGATCTCATAGGAACAAGTATCACAATATATCTACAAGCATTCAGATCATTTATTGAATATTGGACATAACTGATAGCATAAGCTCTCCATTGCCAGAGATCTATTAGGAGCAACATGTATTGCAATCAAAAACAACAATTACCTGAAAACAGTCAATTATTGACTATAACTGTAAACATGAGCTTCAGTACAAGTATTTTAAAAAACTGTGTTTCTGAAAACAGAAGAATATCGGCAGATTTTTTTAATATTAACTTAAATTATGCAACCTTATGTCAACCTATACTGGCACTGATGTATCTATTGCCCATCCCTATCTGGAAATGCTTTGAAGCATGTGTGTCTGCATGATATTTGATTAAACCTTTAGAACCCATGTGTCAAACTCAAGGCCCGCGGGCCAAATGTGGCCCTCCATGTCATTTATGAGGCCCGCAGAACATAAGAGATTTTCATTTCTTAAAATAAAAAAATAACGAATGGTGTGTATTTATTCATATCTAGGGGGAATTGGACTTGAAATATCGCATTGGGCATTACATTAGGACTTAAACACTGTCCATATAACCTAACCTGTCAGAATCAAATTTAAAGGGATTTATGCTAGAGTAACAAGCAAACGTATGTTTTCTATGACAGTGTTTTCCAACCTTTTTTGAGCCACGGCACACTTTAACCTTGACAAAAATCCTGCGGCACACCATCATCTAAGAAAAAGAAAAAAAAAAAAGCAGAAACTCATTGTCAGTATTGACGGCCAGACCCCCCCCCCACCCCGCACGCAATCTCACATGCATTTTTGAGATAATTGTGGCAGAAAAAGCTGGAAGTTGCAGCTGTTTTTTCTAAAAGATGAAAGAAAAGTTAAGTTAGAAAATTTAAAAACTGTTTGATGTGTGTTTATTGTGGTTTCACGCCATATAACGAGGACGACTCATTGTGCACTGAGGCGCTGTCGCTTTAACCCAATGCATCATGGGAGATGTAGTGTGAAAACTGCCGCAAACGGGCAGAAAGACTAGCGTCTGAGCTTTATTGTTTTGATTACTTGTTCCACGGTCTGACATCGGATTCTGTGGAAAGCTACACAGCTAAAGACGAGCTTTAGGTGGTATTTTTGTCAGCATTGAGCGACTTTATGAGCTACATTTGAACGAGGAAGTTAAGACATTAACCACTTCTGATTGGTCAGACTGATGACATGTGATTAAGCCTTCAAGAATGATTGGTGGAGACAGTTAAAGACTTTTCCTATAACAGTTATAGCTGCAGCTAAATATTATTATTTTTTATTTTTTGACCTTTTTATTTTTTAATCTATTTCTTTATTCAGTTATACCCACGGGCGCAGTGGGTACCCCGTGGTGCAGTGGGTAGGGCGGTCGACTCATGATCGTAAGATTGCAGGTTCGATTCCCGCCTTGCACGCCCATGTGTCGAAGTGTCCTTGGGCAAGACACTGAACCCCACCTTGCCTCTGGTGGGAGGTTGGCGCCAGTGTCTTCGGCAGCGGAGCCGCCGCCAGTGTGTGAATGTGTGTCTGAATGTGTGTGTGCATGGGTGAATGGGACTGTGACTGTAAAGCGCTTTGGGCCTTCGTAAGAAGGTAGAAAGCGCTATATAAGTATACGCCATTTACCATTTATTCAGTTATGTTTATTTATTCTTACAGCTACCTTACATCTACCTTGTTTTTTATTATTTATCTTTTTATTATTTATCCTTCTACCTTGCTAGTTTGCACGAGAGCACAAGCAACCGAAGTCAAATTCCCTGTACATGCGCTGTACTTGGCAAATAAAGTGAATCTGAATCTAAATCGCGGTACCATCATTCTTATCAAAATGTCTTTAATAGAATCAAACAACAAACAAGAAACTGATTTCCTGGAGATGGGAAATGTTTTTAGATCAGTTAATGAGGGCAATTTCCCGCGGCACACTAGTGTTACATGTATAAGTTATATCTGAACCTTTGAGGACAGCCACTATGCTGATGTGGCCCTCGGTGAAAACACTTTTTACACTCCTGCTTTAGAACTTCCAAAACTATAACGTTCCAGTCACAAGTTCTGAGTTTTATTGCATAATAAATGTCTCATTCCTTGAAAAAGAAAAAAAAAGTTAAATTTATTTAAAAAAAATACATTTTTTCTATGAAATGTTCATTTTTAAATGGCTGTTTGCTGTTAGATATCCTCATTCTTTGTTAAACCAGCGCAATTTAACATTTTTTAAATCAAAATTAGAAGTTAAATCTTCAACGTGTTTAAATAGGATTTAGTTTTGAATTGGTTCGCCTTCTCGATGTTGTTTTGTCTTCCCGTGTATTGGTTCTGGATCTATGCTTTATGCTAGGAAAAGCCGTTCACTTTAGAAAAAATATACTTTTTTAAATCGCTTTTTGTATCATTGATGTTTCTTTATTATAACAACTCATCAACTGGTAAATTGGGTGTGAATAAATTATTACTGTTGATGATGTTGGCGAGTCGCCCCCTGGAGGCCAAGCTTAAAATAAGCCTTATTCTCCTTGAAACCCCTGTCTTTTTAACCTCCTCTCTGTAAAAAGTTGTCTTTTGCCTCTCCTGGTCTTCTCAGAAAGGCTTCACTCAGACAGCTGCCTTTGGGTTTCGTTGCTTGGAGCCAATTAGAGGTGCATCACTTTTCTCTGTCTTTGTGTCTGTGGGATTCCTGCCAAAAAACAAAACAAAAAATCGAAGGTGGGGGGGGGCAAAGAGAGATTAGAGCGGACCCCCTCCTCTCTGCAGTTGTCAAAGAGAGCTTTACCTAACCGCTCCTTATAAAAAGAACACAATCAATGCCAACTGTCAGCAGCAGGCGTCCTTGCTTCAGAGCAGTAAAGACTGTCCGGTCTGTTCCCATGAGCCCGCTCTGCTGATTCTATCAAAATTCCAGCCTTTCTCGTCTGTTTCTTTACATCTCTTTGAAGGTGCTTCTGTCTTGGCTCGTCTTGCAGCTTCAGTCTTCTAACTGAAGTTGCGTGAACAGACTGTTAATTCAGAAAATAGCTTTAATTGTTTAATGGAGTTAGGCACAGCTTATCCTCCTGCATTAGCAAGGGGTTGAAGTCGTGCAGGTTTTTGGAACCTTCTCCGTCCTCCTTAAATGTCGTTAAATCCCCATGTCCTTTGTCCGGATGAAAAGAACGAAACTTTGAAAAGAATCCGGTCCACGATTTGAGTTAAAGTGACTCTTGAGTTCCCTCAGCAAAAAGTAGTACCGGTATTTGAAGTTTTTTTTTTTTTAAGTATACTGTAGCATAAGTATGGTAAGTCTACTATGTACTATGTATGTGTGATGTAGGAACTATACTAACTGAATACTTCTTCAGGCTAAATTGGAACATTTTAAGTATATAAAAAGAATACTATCCTCACTTTTTAGTATAGACTAAGTATCTTGTGCAACTTTTTGCTACGGTTATGATGATTTTGTTGATCCTCTCCGGGTCAACATTTCAACAGCAGTTCACTGAATCCTCGCTCCCAGAAAACCTCAGTAATGAACATGTCAGCTCATTAAACACAACATTTTTTTTAAGTGAACCACAGACGTGGAGCTGCTACAAAAGTAAAATGGTGGAAGAGGAAGAGGAGGGGTTTAGACCTGTGTTTTCTTACTGTTGGAAGAGGTGATGAAGATCTACAGCCTGTTCCCGAGGAGCACAGGTCGTTAGACGTCCTAATCCATAAAGCTCTCCCCTGGTTTTTCCACATGATTGACCCTTCTTTACCTTCCTTGCTAGCCTCACCTCACTTTGTTACACAAAATGTAGTTTGTCCCTCTGGTTTGAGAAAGAAATGTCAACAAACGAGAATGCTAAACTGAGAGAATGAGCTTTGCAGGATTGATTTAAATGTTAGAATTCAATTTCAGGAGTTTAAGAAAGATTGTGATAGTTTCTTCATTTGAAGTTGGTCGTATCAGACTTTCAGAGTAACAGAAATTCCCTAAAGTCCCTCTCTGACCATCTTTTGATCTATTTTCAATGTGTTCCCAGTGATTATGCCGTTTTAATGAAAAAAAACAAACAAAAAAACTGTCGTTTTCTAGGACATAGTTTCTGCAGAGCGGCAGGAGTTCATTAGAACTGCGCTTTTCAACCGGTGTGCCGTGGGAAATTACCCATTAACTGATCCAAAAACATTTCCCATCTCCAAGATATCAGCTCTGTGTTCATCCAAACAGGCACTGATAAAACACTGAGTAGTGCAGAATATAAAAGATCTGAAAGTTTTTTCTTTGTGTTTATTTGATTCTATTAAAGACATTTTGATAAGAATGACGGTACCGCGATTTAGCCGTAGCTTTAGCTGTTTTCTGAAAAGTCCCACCCCTTTAACTGTCTCCACCAATCATTCTTGGAGGCTTAATCACATGTCATCAGTCTGACCAATCAGAAGTGGTTAAAGTCTTCACTTCCTTGTTCTGATTCTGCTCATAAAGTCTCTCAGTTCCAACAAAAATACCAGATAAAGCTCGTCTTTAGTGGTGTAGCTTTCCACAAAATTCGTTGTCAGACCGTGGAACAAGTGAACAAAACCATGAAGCTCAGAGCAGCAAGTCTGTCTGCGTTCGGCGGCTGTTTGCACTACATCTCCCATGATGCATTGGGTTTAAGTGACAGCGTCTCAGCGCACAATGAATCTTCATTGCTAAACATCTTGAAACAACAACGAACACACATCAAACAGTTTTTAAATCTTTTAACTTAACTTTTATCACTTTTTTTTTTTTAAAAACAGCTGCAACTTCCAACTTTTTCTGCCACAATTATCACAAAAATGCATGTGAGATTGCATAAACATAAAGCTTCGCATAATGATGCAAAGCCACAAAATCCGCAGGACTTATGTTCATTGCGTCTACCGATAAAGAGTTAATGGAAGTCAAAGGAATGTAAAGAAGGTTCACAAAAATGTTGATCTGGACACAAACAAGCATAGACAAGTGTTTGTTAAAATTTTTTTAAAGAAGAACAGAATTCTGGCAGAAAAGATAGTTAGTTACATACTTTGTCAAATAAAACAGTATGCCTATGCATCTATGTTGCTACATGTGAAGAAAGAAAAGAGAACAGTTTGAATTAGACTCTTATTAAAAGTCTAACAACATTGAAGGGAAAAAAATCAACAGATTACAAAGAGAAGTTCCATTCTGACTCCTTTGTCTGTCTTTCATTGTTGGGTGTTTGTTGGGCTGCAGAGGGAATGGCTGACTTTTGGCTCCAGGGGACGATCAGATATCATGTTGTGATCTCCCTCTCCCTCCTTTTCCCTCCATCTTTTCCCTCAATGCCCTTCGGTAACATCCCTCCTTCTGTGAAATCTCTTTTATGTCACTTAATATCCCTTTCTCTATCCCCCTGACCATTCCTCCATCTCTGGCTGCCTGCTTCACTCAGCCCCGGAGCGCACTGCTCAGTACAAAGGAGGATTTTTAAGCTCAATTTGACCATGATGGATGTTTTTTTTTTCAGTTTGTGGAAATTCTTGTCTAGCCAGGGAGAGATCTCCATAAATGGTAGACAAATGTTAGCTTTGTGGCTTTTATGACAGGTAAATGTGATAATAAACGGGTTGATTTTGAATGGAAATGACTGATTTTTGCTCACAAGCTGTCATTAGTAGTAAAGTTTGGTTTTGAGCTGTCAACAGCTGATCAGCTTTTTTGTTTTTTGTTTTTAGACCTGTTAGCTTGTTCTAATTCTTGTTTCCGAAGCTGGCAGTTCTTGGATTCATTCTCCTTCTTCCTATTTAGGCCACATGTCAGCTCAGACGAGGAAAACTGAGACATACATGGATCTATTAGTCTGCAAGTGGATGGATCAGGGAGCTTGAAGCCCCAAACGCCCCAGCTACAAGCTTTTCCCAACAGCTTGTTTTCATCTGCTCCTGATTCACAGCAATTTGAATAGATAAATACTCATAAATGCAGTTTTAATCTTAATTTTTCTCTTTATATGTCATCCATGGTGAGTTTAATTCTACAAGAACATGTTAAAACACTCATTTTATTTGAGTGGGTCTTTTAGTTATGATACCAGGTGCAGAAGGCCTTTCCCAGATCATACATTGCACTGCGCGCTTTTTGAACACCACTCAATATCTAAAAAGCACCTAGAAAACTCTGTATACAAGTAAATGTTGCAGGTCAAGTCTAATTTATGTGTTTCCGTGACATCTTTCGTGAGCTGCAGCCTCGCTCTTTGTTCCTCCTACAAAGTGCTCAGGTTTTACTCGTCATCCCGTGTCACTGACACTGGAGCTTCCGCTCATTTGGCCCACTTTAGAGGCCTATAAAAGACAGAATGTGCTGTAGGCGTCGAGGCTGTGATTAGCTTGGAATGACATCTGGAAGAGCGTGGCATTTCCACAAAAGAAACAGCAGATTTGCTTACAGGATTAGGTTGTGCGCATGTTTTACTTTAAAGACCCATGTTTTTTTAGCCCATGTTCTTGTGGCATTTTTCTAAAGGTGGAGAACATAGATCAGAAACATTAACCTCAATTTTGGAATTCTGGGTATTTCTTTAAATTGCTGTGAATCAGGAGCAGATTTAAAAATGCAGGTGGAAAAAGAACTTATTGGTGATTTAGAAAAGTTGGCCAATAGCTCCCTGCTCTGAACTCTCAGGAAGGGGGGCGGGGTTACTCTGCACCAACAATCTCGACCACAACTCAGAGGTGAATTTCGAAGGAACTCCTGCCGCTCTCCAGAAACTGTATTCTAGAAAATGACAGTTTTTTTAAATTTTATCTTGCCTGGAAACGGCATAATCCTAATTAATCCTTGTGCTATCCTATGGGGTCAAGATGACCATTGATGTGTTCTTCCTACCATGACAAAGGTGGATAAAGGTGGAGAGGATTTCATGTAATCCATGGACACCAGTGAAGATCACAAATCATTGAAGAAAAAGTTCAACGCACTGTCTAGTGGGTCTAGATGACCTCACTCCCAATATTAAAGTGCCTAGGATAGCACAAGGGGTAAAAGACCACTGGGAACTAGGCTGTCAATCTGCGACACTATTTTAATTCATTTTAAATGATTATAATAACCACCAGCTACATATTCATGGGGGTTGCAAAGCACAACAGGAACCTTTGGAGGCGGTAGAGCCCTTCCTCAACCATAGAAGAAGAAGATGGACACAAACTTACATTTCATGCTGCATTCACACTGGCCGTGTGTGGTGTGTTCAAGAACACGCTCTACGCTGTTTTATGAGCGCATATCCAGTTGGTGGCGTACACACCGGACCACCGCCATACACGCAAGTAGCGTCTGGGAAAAAATTCCTCTTGTTTTGTGTATTTACTGTTTATTAGCGCTCGTCCGCTATCTACAATAGGAAGAGTTGCGCAAAGTCAAAGCTTCTTGCAGAGCCAGTGACTCATGAACTGTTTTGGATACAGCCATCGGGCTTCCTCGCCTCATTTTCCTTTTTACCATCTATTATTGATAGCAAAGCCCACTTCTCGCAGACAGTCATGACAAAAGGCGTTTCTTGTTACCCTTTCCTCACCTATGGGCCAACCTGCTTTGTCTACATGTCTGCTTTAATATAAACCATTGCATAAATATGCTTATTTCTTGAAACACACTAACATGACTGACTTGTTTGAAAAAACCCTCAAAAGCAACAAACTTTATGAGCCAATAATGACTTTTATTGATGTTTTTAATGCCAATTTTTTTTTAGTTTTTTGTGTCTACACATATAAATGCTTGACATTCGTTTTGAAGGATTAAAATATACTTTTTGTCTTGTTGCACATTTTTTGGTCATTCATAGTGTTTAAATGTGCTTTGTGTTATTTAAATAACAGTAGTAGTCAGGTGATTTCCACCTTTGAGAGAGACAAATAAAAACCCTCAAACCTCCACACGCCTTTCCTAGTTCATTTGTCCCATCGCAGTTCAACATTTATTATATAAACATGATCTAAAGGTGTTTGCTCTGCAAACAGGACATCCGCTTTTAGTGCACCGTCTCCTTGGTTTTTGAGAGAAAGTGCAGGAACTGGAGAATCTTCCTTCACCTGAGACCCGGTGACCAGCTTGACCAGCATGGGTGAGAGTTTGACAGCTGGTCACCAGTTAAACCAGATCAAGCCAGCTGACCTGCCGGCTAAAGCCAACAAGAGCAGCTTTTAGTTTTGACACGTAAAAAAACAAGTATTTAAAGGCTGCAATAAATGACTGTTAGTTGCATTCACAGCATTACTGTGCTGTCACTCACATTTGGAAAGTACATACAAAGTAAAAAAAAAAAACATTAAAAAAAAAAAAGAAAATCTAGTCAAGGTTACACAAAATGATAAAAAAAAAATGTTTTATTGTTTTAAGCCTCTTTATTCCTGTGTTCTTTAAGCTTTTGAAATATAATTTTGGTTTTCTACACACCTCAAAAGCCCTTTGAGTGGTCAATCAGCATAATTTAAAGACCCTCTCTGATGAAAAGTGTGTTTTTGGTGTTTCTAACATGGTCTTGTGCCGTTTTTCTGATGATGGAGGACATGTACGTATATATGAAAATTAAGCTTGAAATTGCATTTCTGAGTATTTCTTTTTTCTAATCGTTGGGAATTAATAGCAGACGAAAATAAAAATGCCATTTGAAAAAGCTTGTAGGTGTGAAATAGAAGCTACTATGAACAGGTCACAAGCTCTCTGTTCTGCTCCATTCTGATACATCCACTTGTAGACACATACACCCATGTACGTCTTAGTTTTCCTCATCTGAGCTGGCATCTGGCTCAAAACTGTACGGCTGGATAGCTTTGACTATTGCTCACCATTTTTGTTGCACCGGTAATGTTAAGTTGGGGTTGTGAGGGGCTGTAAGCTAGCAAGCGAGAGTGTAAACAAAGTGATGTCGGGAAGAGGAGACAGGCTCACTATCTACCAACAGTAACAAATCAGAGAAAAATATTTGATGAACTGCTGCTCTGCAGAAACTATGTCCTAGAATCGCTTTTAAAATAGTTCTAAAGATGATCCGAGTGGGTCTTTAAGGACACTGTGTTGCTTTTGTCTCCTCCAACTACCATCTTTTCTGCATTGAACTGGATAAGAACCTGAGGCTGGGGTGTCTGAGGAATCCCTGTTTCTCCAGAAGAACTTTAGCAAACACACTAAGATAAACACTACAGAACCCGCCCCCCCAGCTCTGTTTGCTGTGGACTCACTCTGCCTCGTGCTTACATGTTTGTTTAGAGATTTTCATTCACTCACACAAAGATGGCACTCTTGTTTCATTGACAGATCTTGCAAAACTACTAAAAATTGTATCTTGACACGCTCATTTCTCCTGTTTGCTGTGATATTGATGAGTCTTTGCTCATGATTGCATTGCATGAAATTATTAATGAACAGAAAAAGAAAAAAAGCATGAAAAAGAAAACTAGCTTGTCTTGCTAGTCTTCTGGTCATTATACACCGATAAGTGCTTTCACTTATCCCACTGCACCGTCTTTACAGATAACACAGTTTTGTGATTCCTGCTTCTCTACATTTGTGCTGGGGCCTATTACTTTATTGTCTTTGGTTTAAATCTTTGCCTTGGTTTACTGCTTCACACCAAGTTTCACTTGCAAGTGACCCAGTACCCTTATAATTACTTCAATTGCCCCTTTTTGTGTTTTTATTTTCTCCATGTTTTCACCTGGCTAAAGGCTGATTTCCACTGGTATGTTTGTGGTGCCTCTTCGTTACATTGACACAAAAAAGAAAACATTCATTAATCAGTCGGAATGTTGACATCGCCTCCGTTATGTCTGTGACGGAGATCCATCTCCACGCTGCAACACCAGCATTACTGCAAGATTTCTTTTTCTAGTCTGTTAATGCGTCAAAATCCTGAGAAAAATCCGGACAAACAGGAAACAGGCCTGGTTTCAAAATAAAAGCTTCTGTTGTAATTTTAAAGCAAAACTACGTGGCCATGCGGTAACAGACGTTAACACCAGAGATAAAACCAGCATCCAGTCATGGATGACGAAAATTTAATTTTGGAAATACAAAAGCATATCATCATTTATGACAAAAACATGCATGACTCCATGAGGAAGGAGAGGGAATGGGGCCTGATATTTGCCAAAGTTTTGGATGTTGATAACAAGACTAGACAAACTGCTTCTCTGGAAGCCAGGATGGAGACGCAACGCAGATTATGTAAACTAACTAAAGTTTGTGATACAGACTCCCCAACGGAGATCGATTGCTGACTGACCAGTGTAAATTCGGGGTAATGATACAGTATCCAATGGAAAAAGGCCTGGTGTGGACGGAACAGTCCAGTGTGAAAACTGTGGAAGAGATAAAGTTTCCTTGGTTATTTGCCCTAGGTGATGGGGTCAAGCTGCTTAATTTAGATAGTGGAGAAACATCTGTCATCACCTTCTTCTAACATGTTTTTTTCCCTCATTTAAGCAGGATATAGCACAGATATGTGATTGTGGAGCAAATTCATTGTGAATTAAATCCATTTTTGAAGACACTCTTGAGAAGGACTGATCAGCAATTATGTGTTTGCAAATAAATTACAGTCTTTGTAGCTCTGATAAGCCTCTGTCAGCTTACTGTTTACCCTGTAAATGTTCAGTATCTGGAGAAAAAGCAAATGAATTATGACACATGTGCATGTGCCTTCCAAACCTGAGATAGATGTGGTCCAGAAACAATTCATGCTGGAAAAAAAGTTGTTTTTGGACAAAAGGAAGTGAATAACAGTCTGGCTATGTACTCCTTCAAGGCTGAACTGAAACTGTTTCCAAAAATATTGCATGAGCATCACAACTCCTCCCATTTAGCTGGAGTGTTGATCACAGTTCCTAAAATGTACGCCGCCTGTCAGCGTGCACCAAAGATTGGCTAGAAGACGATTAATGGGAGAAATCTTCACAGGGAGTCTGACAAAATCCACCGTTATGTAAGAATGTTCCTGAAGCACAGAGTGTATTTTAGGAATAATCTCAGCGAAGATTATGTTTCAAACCATTTTACACTAGACTGTATTTATTTAATCGTGCATGCTTCTAGCAGACCAACACCAGTGTATTTTTACTTGCAATTGCAAGTATTTCCTCCTCTTTACATTTCTCTGTAATGATGGCTAGTAATATGTACGTTCATTAAGGCTGTTATTTAAGTACATTTGCTGTAAGCTTTAGATGTCTATTTGAGGACTTTAGATTTACTGGTTTCTCTTAAACCACGGACACACCGGGCATTTGACGCGTGTTCAAGAATGTGCTACATGTGGGTTTTTGTACGCTGGTACTACTGCGTTATTACACTTTGTTAATTTTCCTTGAAATTTTTTCTTACGACACTGGTACTACTGGGCGTGTTCATGATGTTCACACTGAGCAAGCAGGGAGGGGCTTCTTTGTCTTCTTTTTCTACTGTTTGGAAGAGTCGAAGCAGTGAAAGTCTCGTGAATCTTGCTCCAGGCTTTGTTTTTTCACAGCTCTATTGCCAAATATGAAAGACTTATTGTTGTATGATGCCAGCTGGACACAAACCACAATTGTTAATTTTTCTCCATAATCAATTTTCAAACAGTTGGCTAGGACTGCACGAAATGAGGAAAACATAGAAGGCGAGCATCTAAGATAGAAGGGTTTAATCCAATTGGTCAAATGCATGAAGGGATTTATTTGATTCATTACATACTTCAAGCTGGAATAAGATTGTTTTAGCACATTTAAGGTAACCATTTATTACAATTTTCGCTGTCTTATGCAATATGAGTATTGCACTGCTTGATATCGCGATAACGATAAATTTGCGATTTATCGTGGAGGCCTACAGTTGGCACTTCCTTGAAGTAAAGGGGAAGCCGTCCATACGTCACTACCAAATCCAAATCCCTCATTGGTCAAAGTTTGACCTGGTGTAACTTTCAACGCGTGTTTAATGGCTTTAGGTAGATTGTACGTACAGCCATTGCGTAGCTATGCATGAACACAAGAGTTTTGAAGACGGAAGCTCAAAACGCACATTTACCTAGACATTTCATTAGAAGTGCATTGCTGAGGGCGTTTGGAACGCAGCTTTAAAGGATTGAACTAATTTCAGTATACATGTAGCTACGTCATCTTTCTTTGTTAGTATTTACAAATTCAGTGAAACATTTATACTTCTTTGAGACAGTTCCTACAGAGATGTATCTTGTCCTCCTGTAGTTACCCGAGCTGAAACCCAGTTTCACGCTCATACCCTACAAATGTTGGATAATTTCAGTGCATTTAGGTAGCACTCAAATTGGCAGTGCCCATCTGATGCCCAAGTTTAAAATAAATGTGAATTTGGCCTCAAATAACTTATCTTCATCTTTTCTAAAAAGTGCACTCCTTCCTACTGCTCAGAGGTATTTTAAACTTTTTTTAAAGTAGGAAAATTGTGAGATTTGACTGGAAGTAATCTAATAATTTAACTTTTTTTTTAAACACAATAAGAGGCCTCTTTATTATTCTCTCCTGTTTTCCTTACACGTCATTGGCCTGTATTTGTGCTGCTGGTTCTAGACACCGACCTAAAGTCTGTACAGTATTTAATGAAGAGGCAAAACAGCCTAACATTTAACTTTCTTATTATTGAGTATAAAAACATCAAATAAATATAAGTTCATTTAAAAAAAATCACAAATGACGTTTTGAACAATATCCTAATTAATAAAATGACTCTAAAGCTTCAGTTGAAATGAGTTTGTAATCATAGAAAAGTTGTGATTCTGATTTGAATATCTGAAAGCCTCTCCAAATTTACAAATGAAACCTTTTGTTTTTTTTAAAAAAGGGAACTTTATTGTTTTTTGCATGGCTGTATGTTCACAGAAGGAATTTTGTGAGATAGATTTTGTGAAATTATGATGCCTTCAATTTGAAACTGAATCTCCTCCAGGAAGAAACCTGACTACCAGTTTATTCCTTCACATCATCTTTCTTTTTTTTTTTCCTCGCGTGGGTAATTCAGCTCTCATGCAGAATTTTAGGCGCACTGAAACATGTCCAATGTTTGCTGAGGTGGCAGAAAACCGAGCAGACTGAAGAGTAGAAAGGATGTCAAGGTTACCTGCTTTACCGTCTGTGTGAACGCTTTCTAAATGCTGCTTCTGGATTTATTTAGTCTTTTAAGCAAACGTGTATGTGTCCTTGAAGAAATTAGGTCTCAGCTTCTCATTTAGAAAAAAAACAACCTTGATTTGGCTCATTTTGTAATTGTTCCAGGCTGCTATGATTTGTAACCAGAGCTACACTGATCAGAGGAATAGAAACAACACAGCTGATGCACTCCAAGAGGTGAAGATGAGGAACATACCTCCTCCTTATTCCCTTTTACCCCATCACACACATGTAACATGGATACTAACAGACTCTTGCAGTTCTGGCTGACTTACCTGATCATTTGAAGTGTCATTGGTCTGTTAATAGTAAAAAGTAGGTCAAAAGATGGTCTAGCCTCATCTTTTTGGTATTATTAGTTCTCAGTCAAGTGTGGCGGCACACAGGTCTTTTGTCTCTTTTCTGTCAGAGGATAATGGTTTTTCTCTCTGTCTCAACATCAGCCTGTCATCCACCAGTTCATTTTGATACTGCCTCAGGCTCTGAGCCAAGGTCTAACAACTGCTTGTTAAGGGTTATTTATTTTGGCTGGTGGAGCTGAGGAGACTGTTGGGTTTCCCTTCAAACTGTCTGCAACTATATTTGCTTTTTTTATACGTAATTATGTCAAAGGTCATGTTGCAAACACAATACTTAGGTTGTATTTAGGTAGCATTTCTTGTACATCATTATAAAGTGCGACAATTCACACCAACTGTGTGATCAAATTAGATATTGAATCTGCAGATTAAGCTATACACACAGCTAGAAGATGAAAGTTTTAAGTCCCTTTAATGTATTGGTGGTTTAATCTCCAATCAACTACATAATATACTATAATGTGAACTCTAATACAAAGAAATACACAAACATTTCCAGTATATCTGAAATTTGAGTGAATTGACAAACAGCAGGTCAAATATATTTTTCAACATGTTTTGGCATTGAATCCAAAAATTCATTTCATAAGAATATTGCACAAAGAAAATATGCCTAAGTTGAAATAGTATTGCAACTGTGTTTGTTTAAAACAAAAAATACTGCATTTATGGTATGTCATATACAGTAACAGCGATAGGATTCGATACATCACAAGAAAATACCATCAATATTTCCAAGAACTTAACAACCATTAACATGAAAAAAAAAAGCATATTGAATCAATTCATCTTTTGCTACATTGTGAGACAGGGCCTGAGCAACTTAATGTTATGATGGTGTTTTTACTTTTTTGTCAGTTTCCTAATTATTGTAATATACATTTTTTGCAATTGGACAGTGTCTAAATTCTTCTTTTTTTTTTGTTGGTCCCAGTGAAAAAGAGTGGTGATCAGCTGTAGTATTCATTTTAAAATTTCTTCACATTTCATTTTAAAATTTGGCAAAACAGAAAGAAAGTCTGGGTTTAATCTGACCTTGCTTGGTTATTTTTTTAACAAACTGAACTTCATCAGCCGCTGCGATGCCAGAAACATGACAAAACAACCAGCTGTGCAGTCATAAACGTGTGCAACAGCGTGCACATTTTCCCACTCACGAATGATGTCACGTTCCGTCCACAGACACTCATTTCACCCCACCTATCATTTTACCAGCAACAGTTTCGAAATCACAGGATTATTATTACAAGTTTTTTATTTCACTGTGGCAAACTTCGTTTTTTTCCCTACGGTCTGCTTTAATATTAATTTTCCGTTCATGAAGGTTTGACACGAAAATGAGGAAGTATTTATTGGTTATAGGTGGGCGGAGTCACATGACCATTCTGTCCTATAATTTTTACTGTCATTGCAATCATAAATTCATTGGTGGGTCTGTCTGTATTTACACTGAAGGGAGTCACAGCAGGATTCACTTGCAAGTGAAGCAAAATATATCCATGTTTTTGTTCTTGTTTGGTCTTCTGCAGAATTGGGAGGACTCTGAAAACTCTTAAACCAGAGAATGCAGGAAATACTTTGTCTATCTTTAAATTAAAACGACTTCAGTCACAAATTATGACCTCTGAACATCATTCTTTCTGACTTACGTGCTTTTTGCTCAACAAAAGACTTTAAATAAGAGCCTGACTGGTTTATGAAAGGGCACTAGAGCTTCATGATTTATGTTTAGGGTTAATGGATTGTCTCAATGAAATAATTCTACTAAGCTCTCTATGCTGCTCACCACAACAAAGCCAGAAGAAACCTCAAATATGGATGCTGGTTGTCCTTACATTTCTGCTACTAATTTGGGTTGATTGCTTATATGCAAAGAGAAGAACTGTTCCTCCCCTTTGTGTACCCTTTCAATGCCTGTCTGACAAGTCTAATGACACACACCCTCACTTCACATTGTACCCCCCAGTCAGACACGCTATGTGCAAGAATTGGGTCAGACACCTCTGCTCACACAGTTACTCCGGTGTGTGTGTGTGTGTGTGTGTGGGTGTGTGCGTGCGAGTGTGTCAGTCAGGCATCCTGGTCTTTGTGTCTTTAAGATACAACAGTAGCTTGCTGCTATCCGTCTCTGCTTTTTGTCAGAGGGACAGGTCTCGATTGGTGCTGTGTGGTGGTCGCTTCTGTTGGCAGACAGAGCTCCCATGTCACCCTGACAGATCTGTCTATGACTGTATTTGGGTGTAATCCTCATAGTTTACAATTTCCCTCATTATAAGCATCTGTTTTTGCAGTAACATACCACTTGTTGCCTTTCTCTTTTTTTTTCTTATTTTTCCTACTTGTTGACTAAAGAGGCCATTCTGGTCAGTTTAAATTTGTGACTTTGTGTCTGATGTTAGACGTTTCTGCTCTCCTTACATTTACAATTTCTTTTTTGTGTGAAGCTACGTGCCAACCGTTTGAAAATTGGTCATGGAAGTGAAGTTAATAATTGCGGTCTGTGCGCGGCTGGAATTCTATGACACCAAGTCTTTCATGTATCAGAATAGAGCTGCGAAAGAAAAAGCCTGGAGCAAGATTCACGAGATTTTCCCCGCTTTGACAAATACTCTTCCAACATGTGCTAGTATCGGATAGCGACAGTCCGGTGTGAACACGATGGGCTTAACATGCGTTCAAGTAGCCCAGAGCACAGCTGTGAACAGTTTTTTTGTAAGACCACACCAAGTCTTACATTGTCTGTTATGATTGACAATCATTTTATTAGTTCAGTCAAATGTTTCAGTCAGCATGTTGTTGACTAGTCTCTAGTAATATATTTTCTTGAGCTGTCAGAGTTGATTGGGAAACTTACAGAATGGTGCCAAATGATTACCCTTCCAGTGAAATGATTGGCAGTAAGCTGCATGGATATATGCTGTTTATTTATTTTTTGTGCAACTGTAGAGTTGTCTGTTTCATATTTATTAACGACTCACTCTGATCATCTTTTGACAAATTATAAAAGTGTTCTCAGGGGTCTTTTAATTATGATGGTTCCTTTTTTTTAACCCTAAATAAAAAAAAACTGTTATTTTCTAGGACAGTGTTTCTGCTGCAGTTCATTCGAAATTCACCTCTGAGTTGTGGGTGGGGCTATTGGCATGCAGTAAGCCTTCCCCATTCCCCATCATCCATCTCATTACACTCTTTTCTCCTAGCTTACAGCCCCTCACACCCCCAACCTGACATTACCGGTAAAACAAAAATGGCGAGCAATTTCTGAACTTACCAGCCATACAGCTTTGAGTCAGATGTCAGCTCAGACGAGGAAAACAAAGATGTACATGGATGTAGTTGTCTACAAGTGGATGCATCAGAAAAAGGCTAAAAGAACATGTTATAAACATCTAATACATTATTTTTATCGGAGCAGATCAAATCAGAGAGGAAATCTGACTGCACTGACATTAACTAGTAAGAAATTCTGTCATTTGTGTTTTTTCTTTTGTTTTATCTGAAATGATCTGTTTCCTCTACTTAACATCTTATTTCCTGTCTTTGAATAGTTAGTTTATGGTTCTTGTGTGTTTGTGTGTAAGAGTAGAAGTAATATTAAAGCAGACATGACACATCCAATGACTCATTGTGTCTGGTCTGGTCTGGGTTTCTGTTTATGACTCAAACATTTTTAGGATGTACCTTTTATTCTACAACCGCAAAAGTACATGTTTTACGACTCCAAGTTGACTTAAGTTGTCCGCACGCTTTTTATAACTTATTGACATGACATCCTGGTGTGAATGACCTATTTAGCCACATAAAAACACACATAAATCATTGTTGGTACTTTGAAGTGTAGACACTATTTGAAATAACAAGATTTCTGAATGTATAGTTAATTCACAAAAAATATAAGTTGATGGACTTTTTCTAGTTTAATGTACTTTTAGCATGTTTGAGGACAATCTGCTGTCTTGCCTCCCACCCACTGAGCCTCATGTGCATTTGCAAGCTGACAGCGTTCACCCTGATGAGAACTCTCAGCGGAACGGCAAAGCGGAGTGAGGCTGTGCCGTCCAAACCACACACAAACAGACACAGGCTTCACCTCAGCAGAAATAAACAGTCACAAAAACGGATGCATTGCTGCACGTATGGAAAAATGTGGAACAGGCGCGCTCCCTCTCCGTTGTGTTTCTTCTTTTTGCTTTCTCCCCATCGTTTAGATGCTCAGCAGAGCAGATCAGTGCCCACGGGGAATAGTTGCATTTGTGGCTCAGCAAAGAAAAGCTTTGAACCTCTGGGAGACTGACGCTTTATTTTGATTTTTGGACTTTGGGTCACAGTGATGTTTTAATCCACCGCCTACACAGTTTGTTTTTATTGGTTCAGTTTAGTAAAAGTTTAATATTAAATCCTTCTGTTAAGATACAACAAAACACTGATGCTCTTAAAACACTCTAATTGTTTCAAAAACCAATGAGGACTTTGTATAGAAAGATGTGCATGCTGGGACTTTTGCCATGTGTGGCCTTTTAGTTAATGGACGGCGTCTGCAAATTGTCAGAAATTAATTACTGGCAGATTAGTAAAATGTGTGCATATTAAGTTTTTAACTAGCCTCCAAAATGCTGAACGAAAGTATTGACGGACATGATAGATGCATATTTTAAATTATAAGACAAAGTCTGTTCTGTTTGTTCAGCTCTCTCCAAATTATTTGCTGGGGCGGTTTGGCCACAAAGTCCAAAATGTCAAAGTTGAGCAGAACTGCGAGCCTGAAAAGTATTTGTGAAATTGGACTCAATCTTGTTTTTGTATTATTTCTAAAATTAAAAACCTGACAGGGTTTAATTTAGACACTTTTGTGTGCATATGATTCAAAGTTTTAAAGACCTAAAACAATAAACTGCTAATTGCTGTATTTTCCAGAGTCGCACAGGGGAATACAGTGGAGCAAAATGATATTTAGTCAGCTACCAATTGTGTAAATTATCCTACTTAAAAAGATGAGAGGTCTGTAATTTTCATCATACTGTAGGTATACCTCAACTATGAGAGACAAAATGAGAAAACGAAATCTAGTAAATTACATTGTCTCATTTTTAAAGAGTTTATTTGTAAATTATGGTGGAAAATAGGTCTTTGATCAATACCAAAAGTTCGACTCAGTACTTTGTTATGTAGCTTTTGTTGGCAATGACAGGAATCTAGGCCTGCACAATATACCGCAAATTGATCGTTATCGCAATATCAAGCTGTGCAATATGCATATCACCAAAGCCAGCGCAAATTGCAATAAATGGTTAACGTAATTGTGCTAAAACAATCTTATGGCAGCTTGATGCATTTAACGAATTAAATAAATCCCTTTATGTATTTGACCAGTCGGATGGACCCCTTCACGTTGTTGACCTATCAGATGGAGCTCTATTATGTTAGGTGTTCGCCTCCTATGTCGACGAGGGTTATTTGGAGTATAATCTTTAAACTATTGCACTGAAATGGGAATTAAGTTTTTGGTTGTTTTGCTCTTTGTTAATATACCGCAAATTAGATCGTTATCGCAATATTAATCACCAAAATCGCATATTGCGAGTTTTCTTCATATTGTGCAGCCCTACAGGAATAAAAATTTTTTCCGTAAGTCTTCACAAGGTTTTCACAAACTGTTGCTGGTATTTTGGCCCATTCCTCCATGCAGATCTCCTCTAGAGCAGTGATGTTTTGGGGCTGTTGTTGGGCGACACAGACTTTCAACTTCCTTCAAAGATTTTCTATGGGGTTGAGATCTGGACACTGACTAGGCCACTCTAGGACCTTGAAATGCTGGAAATCCTTGAAATCCCTCTGCTGAAAAACAGCCCCAAAGCATGATATTTTCACCCCCATGCTTTTACACTAGGTATGGCATTCTTTGGATGTAACTCAGCATTCTTTCTCCTCCAAACACGAAGAGTACAGTTCTTTCCAAATAGTTCTATATTGATTTCATCTGATCATAGGACATTCTCCCAATCCTCTTCTTGTTATCCAAATGCTCTCTATTAAGCTTTAGACGGGCCTGCACATGTACTGGCTTTGGCAGGGGAACACGTCTGGCACTGCATGATTTGAGTCTATCAAGTGATATTTCTGCCACCACATTGCGAACAAAAGTCACAGTTCTGAGATAAAAATTTCCTAAATGGCAAACGAAATCACCAGCTTTAAAAATAAAACTTTCAAAGTTGCAAATAATAATATTCAGTGTTTGCTTTCAAAATCTTTTTTTTTTTCAAACACGTTTGAGTTTGTGACACAAAAGCTTGCAGATGCGTGTCTGTCGTCTTGCTTTCATATGTTTCAGCTTAGTGTGACGTATGTGCCGCCAATCATAGACAAAAAGGGTTCATGCTGATTGGTCTATGTCTTAATTATTAAAGTGTGAAGTAATTTCAGTGGAACAACACAATATTTAATAGCCTGCAAAGCTAAAATGAGGCCAAACTAAAGCAACAACTCTTACACCACTAAAAATGACATTTTAACCCTAACTATTTTTTAGTTGTGTTTGGAGAAAACCCCATAGTTTCATTGGCCTCACCTTTAACATTTAATTTCTTTTGCATTTCTATACATTTTATATGTTTTTGCAAACAAGAAATTTGACCAATGACAATAAAAAGACAATAACTTTTCAAGCTGTTTTTTTCACCGTTAGTTGAATATATTAGATTTCCAGGCCACCTTCAGAGTTGGATTAAAGAAGCCTACATAGTAGTATTTTTTGCTTTTCACCTTCTACATCTTTTTTTTTCTTTTATAATCCCAAACCCAAAAATGTAATTTAACTGTTTATCCAGCCGTTTCTGTTTTATCCAGACCCTTTTTTCTTTTTTTTTAAACCAAATCACAGGTTTTTAGTCAGGAAGTGTGTAAACTGAAGGGCAGGAGGATATTTTGGTTGCAGTATGCCGCACTGCAGTACCACACACAACAGGAGCACATGGCTGCACATCTCACTGTGTGATCATTTTTCATTCATTAGAGCAACTTTAGATGTTTCTTGCCTTCTTTTGTTTAGTTGTGGATATTTAGTGGTGTATTTTTTCTTTATGTTGGAGTGTAGATCCACAGAATCCACATACTGTATATGTCACATCCTGTATATGTGAGGTGCAACTGCATGGAAAATGCACACATGGGTAGATGGCATTCATGCATCCCTGTGGTTCGTTCTGCTCTATATGATGTCACATAAGCACATGCCTGTGCGTGTGCCCCCCCACACACACACACACACCTTGTCCTTGGTATGTCATAAGCATGTGGGACTGCGGCTCTTTGCACATCTGTCAGGTGGTGAAAAAGCAATGCGGTGCTGCTGTGCACCATTTTCCACTCATAACTGCCCCCACCCCCAATTGCCCTGCCCTCACTTTGTGCAAACACGTGCACTCACGGAAACCCGGAGAGGCCGTTTCCAAGGATTTTTGGGGACACCCACGCTCCACCGAGGGAAATCTGTCTTTTGTGTGTGCGAGGAACCTGCTGTGCTTTCATCATGTTTTCTTTTGCTCCATGAGATGCTAACCTCCTGATGTGCAGTGCTGAGAAGAAGGATTTCTGCTTTGAAATCAAAGCAAGACAGCTTTTTATAAAAAAAAAAAAATAGTATGTCAGTTTCTTTGCATGAGATCTAGTGAGCGAAATATTCAGTCAAAATCTCTTCTAAAAATACTCGACTTGTAATACAGTTTGCTAGTTGGTTGCTTCAACAGTTCTAAATGTTCAGGCTTCCCAGGTGTTTGCTTTTTATCTGGTGTTTTTAGTTTCGTTGCATCAACCTGAACTGACTCGATAATGAAGTTGGACTGAACTAATACCATCACACCTTCAGCAAGTACAAGCAGTTTATCCCGCATCACTTCTAGCATATATGATGACGTTTTACCACTTAAATTTTTGATTTCAACATAATGCCACATACACACTGAGCATGTGATGTGTGTTCAACAACAAGCTAAACACTCTTCTTGATCAAGCCTTTAGCATTCGGTGTTCACACTGGACTGACGCTACCCGATACTAGCACACATACTCACAGTAGGAAGAGGCTTAGTGTGAAATCCTCTTAATCTTGCTGTTTTCCGATATACGTAAGACTTGGTGTCATATAATTTCAGCGGGGCTCCATTCACAATCATTAATATCTCCTCCATGATCAGTTTTCAAACCGTTGGCATTTCCGTGAAATAAAAAAGACTCTACTCATACGTCAATATCCAATCTGAGTCCTTGATTGATCAAAGTTCAACTGGTTCAACTTTCAGCGCACGTTCAACAGCTGCGCGTTTTTGTACGTGGAGACTAAAAACGGACTTACCAAATTCCGTAACTATTTTCAAGCACGAATGTTTTGAACGTTAAAGTCCAAAACATTGCACAAAAGATTGGTCGCCATGGTGAGTTATGGAGACATACATTTGTTTAGGGATCAGACATTCTTAAACCAAGTTTTGAAAGGTCATTTATGTTATGTTAATAAATACTTTTATTTAGTGTTACCCTTTAACACCAAAAATGTCGTCTGCAACCTGCAACACCTAAAAAAACACACACTTTGATTTACAGTAACTCTTGGACTGTTTACGCGATCAATGTGAATCAGCTGGTTGATGTTGCTTGTGTAAGCACTTTAATCCTGTAAAGTGTTGCAAATAGCGCCAAACTGACTTTCTTTGCTTCCGAATGTGCTGGAATTACTATACACAGTATATTACAGTAGTCAAGTCACGATAGCCAAAAGAATTTTAAAGGGGTAAAAGGGGTAACCGATGTAATATTGTGATATTATTTAAATGCCACTTTTGTTAACATATCAACATTTTTAACAGGATGTAGTGTCATGAAGTGGCATAAAGTATCCATCACAACCAAATAAACATTTGATATTTTTTACTATAAAACTAACATGATGTTAATAAAATACAGTGTAGTTATCCTTAGAGTCAATATCGCTTCTTCAACCCCAACATAGCTGTTGTTTGTGAAAATTAGGTCATAATCTTATGCTGTCAGGAATTAGTCAAATGTGTCAATGTATCTCTAAATAAAAAATGCAATTTTTTATCAGTCCAGTGATTGATACCTAGTCATTGATTAGCAGATAAGCAGTTTCAGTCACTTTTACGTATTTTTTGTCAAGTTCTGTTGAGGTTGGGTTTTAGTCACATAAAAACAAAGTGGGCATAGCTCATCACTAATCTTGGATGTTTTTTTTAAATAATAACTTCAGTTAGTATTTGGTATATTCTTAAAACCCAATAGCAGCATGTCTGACTGCTTGCAATTGTTGCGTAAATTGCAGCTTATGTGCTGCTGCTTTCTCACAAAGGGTTGATGTCAAATGACACTGGTGGGTGTACACCTATGCGTACCTATAGAATCCACGATCTACAGTGCCACACTCTCAACTGATCGTAGTATCTTTTTACATAAGCAGTATAATGTTACCCAGGCAGCCCATGTAAGGGGCACTTCACCCTCCTCACCTCCAGAGAGGAAGCAGAAGAAGGCAAAGAACCGATCATGTGACCTCTATTTGCAAAATTGAAGCGTCTCAAGCATGTACCATCCAAATTTTAAGGGGAAAAGGCACTGATGTATCAAACTTGTGTTTCTTTTTGAAAACATGTTTTTAACTTCAATAAAATCTGTTGTTAAAAATGTACTACATTTTTTCAACCTTTTTTGATGTGGCAACAAAGCAAGTTTGCATGCCACTTTTTAAAATTACTTAAGCATGTAGATTCTTTAAATATTGTGGCAGTTATCTGCAGGGTTGCCATATATAATGTTATAATGTCGGGAAAGCATATAGAAAAAGTGATCCTTAAGGAAACAGTGATACATGGTTTGATCGAGGGAAATATTCTCTTCTCATTAAGTAATAATGTTTACTAAGCTTCCTATAGAGGTTTGTTTCCCTCAGCTTGTTCCTTCACTGCAGCATTTTTATATAACCTACTTGTCTACTCCAAGTCTGTGTTTGTCCAGAGTTCATATAAGGTTTTACCATGCATGGACAGCGGCGTTGATCCAAGGAACTAGGAGCTAGCAGGTATCGTAGGCCAAAAGGCAAAGCCAAAATTGTAATACGCAATTAGTGACGAGTCAATTAGTGAGTCACCCTTTTTATGACAATTTTCTGTGAACAATTAATGTAATTTAACTACTTCCAAAAAAAGGAGATTGTATTGTGCTTCCAAAAGAAGATTTCAAGATAAATAAAGCAGTGAAGCTATCAACTTGTCTCTTAAAGTCTTAGTCACAACTGCGCTTACAGCTAGATACAGACTGTCTGTGGATAAAGAAGGGGGAAACCTCCACAGGACTCCCAGGTGGCCCGTTTAAAATGTCAAGGTCGTAGACCGCTCGATGAACCTGTGAAGCATTTTTTGCACATGCATTCTGCTGGGCGACATGTCATAGCGTACACTTCTACAAATACGCCAGGATATAGTAGGTAAGATGCAGGCGTGCATACAAATCAGTCATTTTTTCAACACCCGACTAAAAAAAATACTATCAGACTGTGCAAAGAACCTGTTTGTGCCATTTATGTGATGATTATGGGCTCCTTGCATCCTTGTGTGCAGCCTGACTGTTAGAACAGAGATAATTAGACAATCAGAGTAAGGCTTGTGTAGGCATCCCATGGGCACTTATGTATCCTCCGCACACCCCATGCGAGCAGTATTCATGCGGCGGCAGTTAGGGGCCAGTACTCGCACTTTACTGACAACTAGAGCGTGGCGAAGGGCTCCATACAGCGGTGTCAACCATATTAAGAGTGCCCTCAACTGAGATTAGCCTTACTCATACTTCACGATACACTTACCACAAACATGACACGCCTATGTTCCATTTTCTTGACATCTCTTGGGTGTATGAGCTGGGGGTGGGAATCTTGAGGCACCTCACAATTTGTTTAGATTACGATTTTTTTAGAAATGTTTTCTCTTTGACTGTTGGAAGTGCTTGCAGCAGGAACACCTGTACCACCCAAATGGTATACCCTACTCCTCCTCCAGATGAAACCGTACCATATGATTTCGCAAATTTGTTTTGTTCCCTAGATATATTTATATATCTAGGTCTAGACCTAGAGTCTAACTAGATATATTTATTTTTTTGGTGCAACAGAACGTGCATAATTTTACAAAGAAAAACTATAGGTGTATTTTTAAAAATGATATTACGTTAAATGCAAACAGAGAGGAAGTTACAAGATAGTGAAACAACATAAGGGACTCCTGTATTGATTTATAATCTATTTTAGTTCTCTGCTGTTGGCATTTTCACGCAGTCTATGAAATGTTTTCTTTTCCAAAATGAATTGAAAATGAATTAAAAAATGAATTGTTTCTGTTTTCTTGCTGAAAAATGCCCCCATCAGAAGAGGGGTTTCAGTCTGAACCAACTGAAAAGTCACATTCAAACCTGCTGAGAAAACAAGGGGAGCAGATTGACAGAAAAAGCACTTTTTTTTGCCTAATCCTGCCTCCAGTTGATTCATTTTTACATGAAATCATAACAAAAACAGCCTAAAAACATGACCATGTTTTCTATTGACAATAAAGATGCAGCACTCTCAGGGGGGCGCTTTTTTTCAGCTCAACGCCAGCTCTGGAATGTTTCAAAGGCACTTCCATACAAAGCGCCTCTTAATATTTTTTATTAAATACAGTTTTTATAAATGTTTTATGAATTAATTTTGCTGCATTTATCTGCTCCGTGAAATTATAGTCAAACTTTAAACCGGTCCGTGATCACATGTAGGCGACACACGGAACAGCTCGTTAGCATGGCATGATAGCATCGTACCATTTAGCATTGTAGCATCAGTGTGTAGCGACACTGCTGTCTCCAAATCAATACTTTTTATTCAACTTTCTGTTGCTTCTGTAAGTCCAACAGTTCCTTCTGGATCCTGTTAAAAATCGTCACGCGTTGCTGCTTCATCAGCTTAAACTAAAACTGCACGGATGCAACTAGCAGAAGTTCCGGGGGGTGGGGGTGCTTCTCATGGCGCGTGCACTAGTGTTTTATTTTCCTCAGTCTTGCAGAAGTAGCTGGTCTTTGCTTCACATCTGCCCTCTTTGAGAGACTGGCGGACGGACTTTACTACGAACAACGGTAACACAAGAGAGCTGGGAAAATAAAATCTCGATTTTTCCAAAAATAAGTCATCTAAAACAACAAATACTAATTAATCGATTAAATAGATTAATCGCCCAGCCCTACTTTAAATCATATAAATTATTCGATTATAGATGATTTAAAATTCATAAAACGAGTCATAATCATGTATGGATCGTAATTGATATCTCTAATAATCGAGCCCACCTTGTACATAAAACACACTTGTGCTCATTTAAAGATGCGACCCCTCATCTCTTCCTGCCTCCATGGATTGAAACAACCCAAAAACCTGCAGCACCTGAATGAGTCAACCCCATACAGGTGCCACTAAGACTTAAGTGGTCCCATGTTGTAATCCCTATCCTGCAGTGCTTTGTGAAAGCCTAACTAATGATCCAGTTTCCCGTCTGTCAATCAGCTTTACCCTTTTGGCAGCTTTCCATTTACAGGGCTTGCTGCATTCAAGAAACCGACCATTGATGATTTGTCATTGATTCACAGACCGAAGCAGGCCACAAAAGAACAGGATAATGTTGTTCTGTGTTCCTTTTCTATCTTTTTCTCTTGGTTTGGTTTTTCTCCGTTTTCTATATAGTTATTAGCTTAATCTTTTATCTTTTTGTCAAAGTGTACAGAACAAATTAGGGTTTTTGAAAACAGTATCTTTCAGTTTCAGTTGAAAATTTACATTCTGATCTTTAAAGTGCCAGCAAAGTATTGGAAAACCAGGTAACTCTTTGTTGCTTAAACACATTTTGTCTTGGTAAAAACACAACACGCAAATGCATGTTTTTACATTTTTCCATTTGAAGTGCTTTACAAAGTGTCTTCCGCTTATATGACAACTGGACACTGATTCATGATGATAACAAGCCTTCATTCATCTGTGGATGGAGGCAGTGCATCTGTTTGTGTAAACAGGACTACTCAGAGTTTCCCATCTCTTTGTTGCCAAGGCGACGGGGCCCAGGATCAGCCTGTAAATACCTACGAGGATGTGGGAGTGTGGGATTGAAAGGGGGTTGCTTCGGTCAAACGCGCCTACTCATCATATCCCAATGCAGTGGCAGAAAGACTACAAATGTTTCTCGCTGTTGTTTGATCTTGACGTCACAGGTTTCCGTTAATATCCACAAAGAAATCCAGTTATGTCAGAAAGAACAGAAGGAACATGCTTGCCACTGTCACTTAAAACTATGGCCTGGCTGACATCGCTCTCAACCTTACAGTACAGACAAAAGAGACGAACAGCTTTTTTCCACCGGCTTTATGAGATTTAGCATGGACAAACGCTGTATGCAGGCTCTGACTGGAGCCCATTGTTACACTGTGTAGAGCTGACCTTCAAGAGACGACAACTGCAGACTGCCAGAGAAATAGAGATAATTGAAATGTATGTGTTGAGTGTCTTTCATCCTTCTAATTATTCACTGTCTTCATTTGGTGGTTGCAAGCTTTGCTTCACACTAATATAGGAAGTCTGATGGCATGTTGTTGTTTTTTTTAGCGATTGCTTGTGAGTTTATGGGTGTTTCATAACGATGTGCAGGTTGTATCGTAATTGTAGAAATTAGGGATGGCAGCATTTGGGTTATTGACGCTGGAATGCTTAAAAGTAGCAGCCAGTCAGGCTGGCTTGTTGCCAGTATAAAGAAGGGGAATGGAGAGAATGGGGGAGGAGAAGATTAGAGCAGAACCGATACTAGCTACAGAAATTCCATGGCAACCAGATTGACTGATAAATGAATTGAATGAATGCTGACAGCTAACCTTATGGTGGAATGCAGCCTGGCTGTGAATATCCTCCTGAAAGCTGTTGAGAAGTCGGCGTGTTTTGTCTTTGGCTTGAAGCTTTAATAATAGTAAAGAAGTCATTGATAACCAAGGGGACCTGGTTGGATTTCAAGGACGTAGGAATCACTTTTTTTTTATTATTATCTGATGTTTTAGCCAATGAAGACAAACAGTGACAGAAGAAAACTACATCAGTAAAAGGATAGTCTTTCCGTTGTTTATGGTAACCCAGGCAACCATTATTCTACAGACAGCCTTTGGTAAATCTTTTTGGTCCATTTAGCTAACCCATGTCCCTAACAGCTCCAGCAATTTATTGCCCTGAACAGCAATTATGCTGCTGTCTGTGTTTTACCACAAATTGTCAGGCTGAAGCCTTTTGTGATCGTTCAACTGTTTGCTGATGATAAGAGGTAATTTCTGACCTGGTTGCCAAGGGACAAGAGAAGGTATTAGTGCTGCATTAAAGTTTTTATTTACTTATTAATTTTTGATGTCTTGTATGATATTTGACCATTATTAGTGTTTAATTCTCCATATTTACAAACTAACTTTGTGCCTGCTTGGTGCAAAGGGTATGCACTTCATTCTGCACTTCTATATTCTATCATCCAAAATTACCCTTCCCATCAAACCATTTACACATTTAAGCATTGAGCAACAGTTTGACATTTTTGTAGCTCAATAAAGGTTTTTAGTTTTGTTTTTATTGATTATGGAAACATATAAATATGTAAGCAGCTTTTAAACCTCACTAGACATAGAAAAGCTGTTTGAGAGCTGACTTGCTTTCTTGGAGACAGTCTCAGCTGCACCAACTGAAGTAGGGTAGCATTACTTTCATTATATGACGCTGGGGAATGGAGTGGGAGTGATCTGGTCTAATGAGAGATGAAATAATGGACAAAACACACTCTCACTGAATGTTTACCTCCACATGAATCATATTATTGTACCCATGTGTGAAAGAGGATAAGCTGTGCTGCTAATTGACAACGACTTCACTCTGTTTCTTCACTGGAGAGACAAACTAGCACTTTATAGATTTTAGGGGGACGTAGCCTAGCTCCAAATGGAAAACCTTACAACCAAAATGAGGTACATAACTTGAAATCTTTACAGCAATCAACAGTAAGGACTGTGAAATATGTACATCCTTGGCATGTTTTTGGACTGTTGGAGGAGGTCAGAGTGCCAGGAGAAAACCCATGCATGCACGGGAAGAACATGCAAACTCCACACAGAAAGGTCCCAGCTGGTGTTCAAACACACTAACAGCTAACCCCTATTTCAAAGATGACCCATTATAATTCCTAAAATTTCCGATTCATTTTCACATATTTTAACCTGTTTATTTCCACGTTTGCCAAAATAACTGCAGTTAACATCTTAGACCTTCTTAACATATAGGTATAAGAACTTTTCCCAAATTATGTAAGTTATTTAATTCCTATAAACACACTCCTCAACCTTGTGGACAGCCTTCCCAGAAGAGTTGAAGCTGTAATACCTGCAAAAGTTGGAATGACATCCATCATATTGAACTCTATGGGTTAAGAATGGGAACTTTGCAACAACTGTTGCCAGTAGGAAACTGAATTTTTCACATACTCTTCAAGCTGACCCATTTAAGCATAAAAAGAGGAAACTACACTCACAAGTGGATTATATCAAATTTAAGCATTACGTTGGTATTAGAGACATGTAGTAGAAATGTACAAACACTAAGATAATATATACTACAGAGTGCTCCTGAGCCAATTTCAAGCAGATACACTATATTACCAAAAGTATTTGCTCACCTGCCCTGACTCACATATAAACTGGAGTGCCATACCATTTTTAATCCAAGGAGTTCAATATGGTGTCGGTCCACCTTTTGCATTTTTTTTTTCCTATGGAACTAAGGGGCCAAGTCTAAATCCTGAAAAACAAACCCCACACCATAATTCCTCCTCCAGCAAATTTCACATGTGGCACAATGCAGTCCGAATTGCACTGTCCTTCATCATTCCAGAGAACACGTCTCCACTGCTCTAGAGTCCAGTGGCGGCGTGCTTTACACCACTGCATCCAACCTTTTGCATTGCACTTGGTGATGTGTGGCTTGAATGCACTGAGCTCCTGAGAGCGGCCTGTTCTTTCACAAATGTTTGTAAAAACAGTGCTTGATTTTATCCACCTGCGGCAAGGCCAAATGATTAGAACACATGACTCTGATCATTTGGATGGGCGAGCGAATACTTTTGGTAATATAGTGTATATCAAAGGTAATTTATATTCAAAACATATGTACAAAACATTTCAGTCACATCTGTTCCTTAGGATGTTTTGCATGTGTCCACTTGTTTAACTTTGAGGGAGACAGCTCCTTCTCGGGGAACAGTGTGACTCTTTGGACTTGTGCCATGACATTGATGAAAACAAGAGGAGAAAAGCTCATCTTTCATTCTAAAACTTGGATTATGTGCTAAAAGCCAAAACAACAGATTTAAGGTTCCAGAAACTCCTAGAAATTCCCAGCAGCAGTCGCTGTTGGTAGGACTAAACGACTTATTGTTCAATCAAGTACTAATGTGGATTTAGAGTGCCAAACCTCTTCCAACTGTAGCTGGCGGACGTACGCTAGTAAACAGTAGAAAAAAGAAAAAGCCCATTCCCGCTTGAACACCATGGTCCACACTGGCGTTCAAAAGTATAGTTGTATGGAGTATAGTATTGACTAGTTGTTGAACGCGGGTCACATGCCTGATGTGTCCATAGCTTAGGAGTCAACTAACAAAAAAACAACAAAAAAAATGTAGATTTGGCTATCGTGAACACGACATGCCTGGCTGTCTCTTCAGTTCCATTTCCTGCCTTGGAAACATCAATAATTAATGTGACTATCAAGAACTGTATACCAATGTTTACTGAGCTGGTATTTTTGCATACGTTAAAGAATTTACAAATGTTGTTCCAGAGATTTTTGTCAGCATGATCCTCCATTCATGGTTAAAGGACACCTTTATAATTATCCTTGATGAGTTCAGTTAAAGTCTTGCACATATCCCAACTTTGTCAGCATATTCATAGACAAAGACAGGCCTTTCTGTTGGACGTATCAGATCATTCAAAACCCACACACTGCATGTGATGGGCTGCAGAGTGTGTTTCAGAGGACCGTGGAGATTAAAGTGGCAGCTTCGGTGTGTAGATGAATTAATGAGCTTGCTCTTCACCCACACAGAAACACACGCAATCATCGTGGTGCTCAAAGAGCATTAAAGAGTGAATCCGACGGTAGAAGCCTGTCGTCTGCTCTTTCGATTCAGCTCCGCTAAAAATCGCAAGCTAAATCTTTCAAAGGGAACTCTGAAATGACAGGGCATCAAATTAAGAAGTTTAACATTTCCTGCAAGAGATAAGATTTAGTGCAAGCTATCCACATGGAAAGTACCGCTTGCTGATTTAAAACCCTAAAAAAACAAACAATCGTCCATAGTTTTTCGTCATTTTATCATCTTTAATGGTGAAAAAATGAGTATGTAATAAGAGCTATTCATATTCCTGAGTGGAGCTAATAATTTAGCACGCTGTATTATTAATCAGAGTGTCTGTGATTTCGCAGCAATTTCAATGCTTATTTCCCAGATAATGCTCCAGGGCTCTGCATAATGAGCCTCTTGCCTAATGAGTTTAGCAGTTGACAGAGAAGACATGACAGACGCTTACAGAATCAAAGGTTTGCATGTGTTTTTTCTGAGGGTATGTCGGCTAAAGCAGGAGGAAGCTCCACTGAGAAGAGCCTATGTGATGGAAGGAAGCAACGACGGGATGGGAAGTCAAAATGGAAGATATGTACACTGGAGCTGAAGTTGAGTTAATATAAGAACATAAAATATACATCCATATGCTGTGTTTGATGATCTCAGGGTTTATGATGCATGGCTGTTTGCTGTTATGATAGCTGTCGAGCTTCAGATGTCTTCTGTCACCTCGCAGTGGGAAGGCCGGAGTTTGAACTCCAGCTGGGACCTTTCAGATTCCCCCCATGCAGGCATGGCTTTACTCTGGGCTTCCACCCACAGTCGAAAGACATGCTTCCCTCACAGGAGGGAGTGTGAGTGCTTGTCTGTCTGCGTGTGGTCGTGTGATGGACTGGTGGCCTCCATGTGTCTCTGCCCCATGGTAGTGAGAGTAAGGTTCATGCTACATTCATACCGGGCTTGGAAACTTGCATTCAAGGGACAATGTTCAATGAAAAGTCTGTTTAAACGCATGTATATGTGCGTTTCCTATTCACACATCGATACCCAATTTCTAAAGTCTGTTTTTGGGCACTACGTACAAAAAGCACAACAATTGTACGTGCGTCAAAAGTTAAAGGAGTGAACTTTCACCAATCAGGTACTCGGATTTGGTAGTGACGTTTGGGTAGCGTCCTTTTCAAAACACAGAAGTGCCAACCATTTGATGCCAACTAATAGAGATGTGAAAGAAAAAGCTTAGAGCAAGATTCGCGAGACTTGGAGCGCTTTGACATTTCACACCAAGACTCTTCTGACTGGGAGAACACTAGTACTAGCGCTAGTACTGAGTAGCAACAGATCTGCGTGAACACCATATGCCTGAACACATTCAAAAACCCATGTTTTTACCCACGCATGCCCGGTGTCCACGTAGCATCAGAAACCCTTGTGACCCTGTACAAGGTCATGCAGGTTTTGTATCTGGATGAATGTTTGCACATTTTGATCTAAATTTGATTGGTTATTGCTTTTTAAAATGTCATTGCTGTTCCTAAAATGCTTTTCTGCTCCACAATTCAATTATGCTCTGATCTAATGGGATGTTTTATTGTCCAGTGACATGTCTTTGTGTATTTCATGGTCCTATTCATCTAGATTTGGAGGCATTTCTGCTTTCATAATGTCATTTGATTTGGCTTGGTTGCTTTACTATTGATTAAAAACAACAAATAGTAATACTTTCTTTCAGTTTTCCATTTTTCATGTTGCTGAATGGCTGCATTGTACTAGTATTGCAGTCTGGGAGTATATTGTGTATTGAATAAGCAGATATGCTGATTTCCACTGCTGCTTGACTTTACACAGCTTGTCCCAGGCTTAAAGTAATTCACACGTCACATGGTAGATCTGCCAGCACCCAAAAGAGGAGGAAAAAGGAAAGTTCTTTTTTTGAATAAAAGATAATATTCTGACCTGTAACTTTTGAAAGTCATAAACTATTTAAAAATAAAATGTAGTACGTTACAAATTTGCATATTACAATAATTTGATTGGATTTTACAAGTACAAAAGTTTACAAAAGTACTATGAAGTGGTTTAAATCTTTAAATAATTTCCAAAAAACTCCTGTTTTCCCATACTTAACTTTTATAGCGATCATGTGACAATCACCACACAAGTAACCTTTTAGAGAACCTCAAAGAAACGGCGTCAAATACCCTCTCTGAGTAATTGGTTTGACGTGATTTCACTTAGGAACTTCACAAATGACTCCATGTGTTGCTCTTAATTCTAATCTACAGACAGTTTCTTTTTATTAGTCCCAATTTCTTTGTCATGTCACACAAATAGAGCCACTTTTACATTTTAGGAGCATTGTACGCATTCTTGTGTGTTTTGAGGCACAGAAGAAATATTTAAAAAGTTTAAGAGATATGCATAACATTAATATTCCACTTTTTCCTGTGGTGTGATCTCAACTGAAGCTGTTTTCTGTGGTGAAAACTTCTTTTGTTCTTACTTTTTAATCGCTTCAGTTTGAAACAAAGGGATAATCTGATCACTGCAGGGGGCGCTGTTAGTTAGTTTTTTTTTTTTTTTTTTTTGCAAGAGCAGCATCTCACCGTTAGAACCTCAGCCAGCTGTTGTTGTTCATTTCCACCGAGATTATGGGAGCCGAGGCGAAGAGATTACCTTCAGCAAACAAATTGGTTTATTACGATTTCCCAGCCCAAGTCTATTAATATCAGGAGGCGGGACTCCAGGAATTCAGCTCCAGAAACACATCAGGAAGCTGCTACCACTTCACCCGGCTAAATATTGAGTTTAATAAAGAAATAAAAGAGGGATTTTAAGCATAGCTTTGGGGTAAAAATAGATATTTTTTATCCAACAGGAATATATCTTTTTAGGCAGGGTTTTGCTTCGTGGTCAGAAATACCTTTAGATTTCCAACCAAATTCCCTTTTGCTGACAAAAACAACTTTTTCCATCTTTTACGGAGCTGAAAATGTCTTTATTCCTTTCAGAATAAAAAAAAAAAAGTGCATCGTATGGCATTGTGTCTGTCTTTTAATGACATTTGTTAAAGCAAGTGCCGTCAAGTGGCTTCGCCTTCATTTGACAGCGTGTCTGTCCCCTCTGGTTTTACTGTGGTGGAACCCTCTCTTTCATTTTCACAGCTTGCTACTTTTATTGGCACACCAGCCTCCTCTTTTGTATCTAATTATTTTCAAATTGGATATTTTTAAAGATAGAACCACAGGTAGAGATGTCTTTTTTTTTTTTTAGCCATACTCTGCTTTCTTTATGCACCATGTAGATTAGACTCAAATTAACATTGCAGTTTAGGTTCAATATATTTATCAGCTGGATCCAGACCTGCCCTCATAGTTAAGCTTAGTGTTTCCAAAGCATTGATTTGCAGCCTGTATATGAATCAGATCTGGGGTGGGGAGGTTGGGGCTAGACCATTAAAGCCCATAATCAAAGAGCTGGATTAGGAAAGAAAAGCTGTGGCTCCCGCCGTGGCACCGCATCAGGATCCTGTGGTGTTGGGTGGGGCTTTGAGGTGCGTTTGGATTGGTGACTTTGGCAAAAAGCTAGAGGTAGCGTTCTGATGGCAGAGTTAAAGTGAGGAGCCAGGAAGGAGTTATGACTACCATGATGACGAGGGGGGAAGCTTTTGCTGAGGGTTGCAGTTAGAAAACTTTTGTTGCCTTTAGAGACCTGGTCCAATGAAAATTGTGTTTTTGGCGTTTGTAACATGTTCTTGCAGCAAGTTTCTCATAATGGAGGACATTTTTAAAGATTACCGAGTATAAAATTGCATTTCTGAGTATTTCTTTATTCAAACCGCTGTAAAACAGGAGCAGATGAAAAAACGCGTTTGATTTGATGTTTAACCTACAATGACAAGCCACAAGCCTCCTGCTCCGGTCCCTTCCGATGCATCCAGTTGCAGACCAATATATACATGTACATCATTTTACGGCTGGGTAGCTCCTACATTGCTCACTCATTTGTTTCTCCAGTAATGTTAAATCAGGGTTGTGAGGGGCTGTAAGCTAGCGGCAGAGCTTGTAAACAAAGGGATGATGGGAAATGGAGCTTTCTCTGTGTCGACAGTCCCAGCCAAAAGAAAGAGGCAGATTTCTAATGACCTCCTGTCGCTCTGCAGAAACTATGTCTTAAAATGTGACACAGGTTTTTTAGATTTTTAGATCAAACGATGATGGGAATGGTACTTTAAGCAGAAATGATTGCCCTTGTCCATGAAGCAGGTAAACTCCTGAAAGCTTTTAAAATATGTACAGCATGTGGAAGTAAAAGCAATTTTTCAAAAGACTAATAGCACCAGGGCAGAGCATTTCTCATATTTTCATGGCCAAATTACAGCGGTAATAGTTCAGGCTAGTTTTTACTTTTGCCACACCAGCACACTAACTAATGCCTATTAATTTAAATGTCCCATTCTGATCCTCTTTTGAGCTATTGTAACAGCGTTCCCAGTGGTCTTTTAATGATGATGAAGCCGTTTTTAGCCAAAATTTAAAAAAAAATCTGTTTTGTTTTCTTGAACATAGTTTCTGCAGAGCGGCAGTAGTTCATTAGAAACTCCCCTCTGAGTTCTGGGCGGAACTGTTGGTGCGGACTAAGCCCACCCCCATTTCCCGTCCTTCCTTTGTTTACATGCTCTCCCGCTAGCTTACAGTCCCTCACAACCCTAACCTAACATTAGCGATGCAACAAAAATGGCGAGTATGGGAACTATCCAGCTGTTCAGTTACCAGCTCGGATCTATTGGTCTGCCAGTGGATGCATGGAAAGCTTGCAGCTTGCTGTTGTAGTTCCTATGTCACACTTACAAGCTTTTTCCAACTGTATTTTTCTTTCCGCTCCTGATTTACAACCATTTTAATTAAGAAATACACTGTAATTCAATTTCGAGCTTAATATTGTTTTTATATTTTTCCTACATTATGAAAAAAATGAAACAAGAACATGTTCAAATCACCCAAAACCCCTTATTTATCTGAGTGGGTCTTTAAAAAAAAAAAAAAGGCTTATGAAGTCATTTTTGTTCATATAGTATCCAGTAAACCACATTATTTCAGTAAAGTTCATGTCAGCATGTTAGTTTTATCTCTCAAAAATGTGACACCAGAACATCAGAAAACTCTTGAAGGATGTAAAAAAATAAGAAAACTCCGCCAGATGTGATTTATAGAAAAAGGCAGGTTAGCAGGTTAAAAGGTTTTCCCCTTTGAATAGTGATCATATAGTAAAGTGACCTCTTTTGGAAGAAAATTAAACATTTACTATTAAATTTTAAATTAAATTTTATAACATCAGGCACTTTTTTTTCATTGCAGCTTTCTACCAATCATTAGGTCGGTGTGACAGGACACCCTAAAACCTTGTCACCTTTACACCCGCCTGCAAATTAGTTTTGGAAAGTCCCACGTGTTGCTACAGCAAACGCGCCCCACATATTCTCAGTGCGGGTATTTTTCTTTTTCCACCTGCTCCTGGAAAGCAAGCGATCCACTTCCCAGACCCAGTTTCCATGTAAACATTTTACAGGACAATGTGTGTGTGGGTTTCACTGCTCCATCAGCCAATTGGCTGTTGCTCTTCTCTGTATGCAGGGGCGCTTCCTGTGACATTTTCCATCTGAACTCGTGTGTGGGTGGATGTGGTTAGAGATACAGCAGTCAGCTGACTGTGTGCCCCCCTCACATGCCCACCACACTGACCAGGAATCCAAACATAGGGAAGAAAAACGGTAAAAATGACTTCTAATTAAGGCTGGATCTAAAAAAAATGTCATTATTCTTCATCTAGAAAATGTAACATCAATTGTTAAATACATTTTATCTTTATAGAAACTTTGTGTTTTTTTAAGACAAAAAAATGCTTTTTTGTTAGATTTAACTTTACAAATGTACTTTTTTTCAATGAAAGTTCCACTTTTGTTCAGTTTAAATGTTAATATTGTTTTCCTCCAACCATAAAAAATTGTTTTTAAATTGAAAAATTGTAAAATAAATTGATATTTTACAGAATCGGATCAAATCCAGACTGATTCAGTGTTTTGACAGCGAGTTTTTTTCCCGGAAATCTGTCAGACTTCATCCACATCAGAGGCTTGATGTTTGATGGCCATGCTCTTATGACCACTTACCAGAGCTAGAAATCATTGGATTTGATTATCCTTCACTAATGCAAGAATCCATTACAAGTAATTATTTGCCAAGATTGGAGTTTAGGGAAGCCTATTAGCTGATCTTAACAAATCAGCTGAATGAGGTGCTGTCCTGTTACATCACATTATACCATTTTGAAATGTTTTAGAAACAGATAAAAGGAGAGTTCTTTGCTTTGTTAAAAAAAACACATCCCTGTTTCGCCCTCTGCTTACATGGATTTTATGCACGATGACAGTTGAAAGCATGTTTATCGTGCTCCCTTTACAGAGGAGAAAATCACCTCATTCGTTCAGTTTGCTTGCCCCCCCCCCGGGCTGTTTGTGTGCTAATTTGTGTAACACCCACTTCTGCATGTGCACCTTTCTCATGGGACTTAGCTAAAAAAAAAAAATTAAAAAATAAAAGGAGCTATAATTCAGAAAAGATTGTTACTATTTTTAAAATAGTAAAAATATAAACATTCTGCTAGATGGGTTATTACTACTAAGAGATTCCTCGTTGCATGAATAAACAACATAGAAGGAAGACATTCCGTCTTTTTCCAGAGGGGGCATTTCAACATCCACAGCCTAGATATGCCTTTAAGGCATGGAATGTATTGGTGCTTTTTATTCTGGAAGCCTCTGCTGGTTTTCCTGGATGCAGAGGCAGTGGGAAGCACACACTCCCAAAAAGGACAGGGGTATGCAGATCATGTGGTGGGCTGATTAGAGTTCATTTGGAAACAGTTAACACTCTATTACACTTTTCACATTTGTAATATTTAAAAAAAAAGATGGATAGAGGATGGAAGGCATTAGAATTGGGTATGTAAGGTAAATAATGTCGCTCAGGAATGATGTGATAGGAAGAACAGCTTGTGTGACTCTGGATGATGCTGGTTTGGGTTTGTAGTCTGAGTCAGCGCTTCTGGCTGGAAAACAGGGCAGCTCTGTTGACTATAGAACACGGCGATCCTCCTGGGATATTCTGGGATCACCACATTCCTGCACAGCTCCTGCTACCCCCCTTGTCGAATTTAACGGAAAAACACGTCATTCGGGAACTGGTCCGTTTTTTTGTTGTTGTTTTGGTGCTCTTCTTCTTTTGCTGCTGCGGGAGCTGATTGGTGATGGTGATAGCACTGGGAGGTTGATGGGAAATTTCTCCTGAGATGCTGAACTTTGCATTCAACTAATTTGAACTTCCAGTTTGAAAGTCTTTTGTGCTGTTCCCGCTTTGTTCCCGCTTTGAGACCTTTTTTTTTTTTTGTTTTTGGAGAAATGTATTAATTTGAGGTGCCCCACTTTCTTGAGCTGCATTAATTAGTGTTAGAAATTAACTCTGCAAGACTTGGCAACCTTCGGAGAGCAAGAAGCCAATCAGGGAATGTGATGCATGTCTTTTCCTTAACAGCGTGCCACACAGAGAGCCTCATTACCAAAAGAGATTCTCTGTGAACTGCAGGCCAAACCTTTTCTTGATGTCAGCATTAAAAATAGCATCTATGATTTTGTTAACTGCTGTATCAACATTTAGATTCAACTAGAAGGCTTTTAGAGTTTAGATAATTCGTGATGTTAAAATGTTTTATTTAATATATAACTATTTCTAATGATACTACATTGAGTTGGGTTTAAACATCAATAAGTTGAGTCAATCTTTTTATAATAGATGCAATAAGACTTGATCAAATCTATCCTTTTCTTTTCTTTTTTTCTTGTATCTTTCTGGTAAAAAGAAAATTTTTTGTGAGTTATTTAAGTACAATTTTTTCGTTATGCCCCTCTGCAGTCCTGGACTGTAAGGACTATGATGTTTTGGCTGTTATTCTGTTTACTGCGCCTTTTGGGGGAAATTTCCGCCCCAGCTACATACTCCAAAACGCATGTAGAAAAGGAAAACTATTGTCAAAGGATTCTTACCATTTTGCACAATATGGGGGAAAGTAAATTATTTCAAATGATCTTCACGCCACCAGCTTTATTCTACTACCAAAGTTTAGCTGACCTTTGACCTCAGAGGGAGGCCCCCTTCTTGAATGAAAAATAAATCACCTTTAGTAGCAGCTACAAACTTAAACTCCCAGGGATCGCAATCTATCACCTCATAACTCCTCAAGCATCATTTGAAAGCTACTTGGGAAATATGTTATTTAAAATTTTTAAAAATTTGTAGATTTAAAAGTATATTAGCTTGGCGAGCTCGTAAAAGTGTCATTTCCTAGTTGCTCGCATATTTTTTTACTCAAATATTGCTAAAATTGAATACATGACTTGTTGCCAAGGTACTTTTGCGGATTGTTGTAAAAATAGCATCGACCTGTTTGTTACCTCTTGGTGACCAAAAATTTAAGTGGTTGCTATAGAGGTAAAACTAAAGGAAAAGTTGCCATTTTGAAAAAAAGTGGGTTTGAATTTGTCACAAACTGCTCTGGGCTGTGTAGCAGTCGCTCAGACAGTGGGAGTGGGGGTGGGGGGTGGGGGTCCAAAGGGTGGAAGTGACGGTGGGGGCATGCAGCACCTCCAGCCAAACAACGCTGCTCACAGCTTTAATTTTACTTATGCCTTTTGTCCATTTTAAATCCCTATATACGAGAAAACTGGTTTTCTTACCCAGAGAGTTTTGGTTGTGGATTTATTGTGCTCAACTAGAACTGAATTGATGGAGTATTTTGGCAGCCCTCAACTCAGTTTTACTTTTTCAAAGACCTAAAATAGTTGCTGAAGTTGGGTTTTCCTTCCGTTGCAGATGGTCATTACACCAGCACCCCTCCACCATACGGCTACGATGCAGACCGAGCAGAAGAGCAGCGGAGGCACCACGACATCCTGCCGTTCATCGACGACTCGCCTTCCTCCTCTCCCCACCTCAGCTCCAAGAGCCGCAGCAGCAGGGACACGCTCTCCTCCGGATCTCTGGAGTCCTCCAAGTCGGTCAGTGTGCCATCTCCACGTCTCCTGATAGATTAGGAAAAGTGCGCTCCAAAATCCGCCATTGCTGCCAAAGTCTCCTCCTTCTGGGAGGAGGCACACAAAAGCCATCCAGACTGTCCGTGGCTGGAAATCCTCTCCGGTCACTTACTTTGCCAAGTTGACTTCATTTTGACCCGAATGCAGACCCAGAAGTGTGTTAATCTATTCCTGCAGCAACGCTGCTCTGTCGATACTGAAAGGATTTGTGTTCTTAAAATTAAAGAGATGAATTTGTCTCCTTTCATAAGAAGCGGCCATCCACTAAAGTGACACCCCCCCCCCCCCCCCCCTCTAAGGGTATTAAGCAGAAGTGCCCCGTAAATCCACCACCACATCAGCATCCTCCTTCCTCTTCCTCCGCCTCCTTTCCCCCATTCTTGGGTCTGAAGAAAAACCAGTGATCTGTGACACCTGGTGTTACTCAAAGATTATCACCGACTGAATGCATTTATGCACCCCCACCCCCCACCCCAGGGCAAGAAAGGGGATGGAGTCAAAGGGAGAAACCTTGAATCTATTTTATTCCTTTTTTTTTATTGGCCTCCATCTAATATGTCCTTGAGGAAGTAATTGCATCAATGTTCATGAAGGTGCCTCAGTCTTTGCCCCCTCCATCACCCTTCACTCACTTCCTCAACCGGCGAGTGCCGACCTGTCAGTCTGATCGACGACCTGGATCTGCCAGTAAATGAAGTGTCTCCTGACCTTATCCAACCTTTGACCTTTGAAACCCATTTCATTTGCACATATGTATATAGGCACTTTGCCATATCCATTCACTTTACAAACACCCTGGACATTTGGTGCTTCCCCATTGGAATATTACATGTTTTTGTTGTTTAATTTTTTTCAAATGGTTAATTTCAAGCAATCAAAGCAAGAATAATGCACAAAACAATACAATAAGCAGTTATACATTCATACAAAGACGTATCAAACTTAGGATAATTAGACATTAAATCAAAGATTGCTTGAAAGAGAGTGGAAGGAAGCAAACTTATATAACCCCCCCCCCATTTTACTGTAACCATTTTCATTACATGATTTATCATTATCCGGTTCATAACTTATCAGACAGAATAAAGAATTCTTCAGTATCAATAAATCACATGACAAAGATGAATTTCTTAATTATTATGTAAAAATAGACATAACTATTTTAGAAATCAACATAGCACATGAAGACCAGTTATTTAAAATGTGTGCAGATTTTTTTTATTACAAAAAAAAACACATGATAGAAAAGAGGAAAGTGCAATTAGACAAACTCTTATTCTTGCTAAACTTATTATGTACGTTTATGAATATAAACTATTTTTTAAACATTACCTGCCTTGTTTAACTCTGCAGTGTCAATGATGAACTATTAAAGAAAGGGCCCGGTGTGTATAGATGCACTAGCGAAGGCCGATCCTTACTCTTTAGTTTGATTTATCTTTAGCTGCTGGACTTGAGAGGCCCTATGAGGGGATTCTTTTTCCATAGTAAAATATGTTTATACTATGCCTAATAGTGGAGATGTGGCTAACTAATAAAAAAGATAAGATTTTCCAATATATGTATAAAAAACAGGACATTAAATGTCTCTTTCATTATGTACATGTGACAGAAAATGGACCATCTTATCTTATCAAGTTTGTTAAACCACGCCCATATTTTCTTTTTCACCAGAACTTCCACTTTTGCTTAATGCATCTTGCACTTGTAGTTCTTTTGTGATTTTTTTTTCACAGTAATGCAACACGTCTTTGTCTGTTCACTAAATCAGCTTAACTAATAAAGTACCCATGTCTCCTATAATGTTTTTTGTTGCTTAATATACAGAAGCTTGATTTTGTTTGTGTAAAAAAAGAAAAAAAAAACACAGGCTAAAATTGACTTAGTTCAATTGAACCGTTTTTCATTTTAACCCTGTAAAGCCAACCACATCAACGAATTGAAAGAAAATTATTTTTTTTAAATTTAAGATGTTTTTTAAACCCTTTGGGAAAATCCACAAAAATGTAAAAGGCTTAACATTATTTCTTTATTTTATCCTTTTTATTTTAACTTGTCCTGTCCAGCAGCTGAGCAAACAGGAAAGACCTGGGGGCATCTTATGTTGGACAGGTTTTACTGTTACAGAAGGGGGTTATGAATCTTCAGACACATGAGGTGTATATTTGTATAAACCCCTCCTATATTTGAGGCTAAACATTACTTAAATTATTTATGCATGTATACCTTTCTTTAAGAGAAAAGGAGAGAGCATTTTATGTGAAATAAGTAGTAATATTATGATATGTCGGGTGATTTAGTACATTTTTGCTCACAGCAATGTTAGTTTAAGATTCAAAAATATTGACATGAATGTTCAGCAAAACAACACTTTATTTACCCACTGTCTCAAATTTGATCCACAAATATTCCGGTGTAACTGTTTAGAAAGAATTATTTATCAATTAAATTTGCGTTCTTTCAATGCAGCAAGTAGTCAGTTAAAAAACTGAGTAATAGTAAATGAGTTGTTCCCACCATAAAGTTTTGAAAATTAGCCAACCTTTTCCTGCCAAAAGTTTTTTTTAAGGTTTCATGGAAGTGGCCATTTTGAAATGAGCATGAAAAGCCCCTCTACTGCCCCCAGTGGAATGATGATGAACTACAGGGCAAAAAAAAAATGGAGCAAGATACAATGTATTTTTGAAGGAAGATTTTATCATTCTAATTAGATAGGGGTCTCAGAAATGTGTATATCAAATATAAAGTATGTTTTCCAGTTTCCTTCTGTTCAGCTTAACATTGAAAAGGACACATTTGTTGGAGAAGATCAATCACTTTGAGTTTATAGACGGAATCTCCTGAGCAAATGCAACTGTTCATGCCTACAACTGATAGGAGCTTCTTTTGATTTTGAATTAAAATAATCCAAAGCATTGGTATAAATACCCATCTACAAATCCCCAAAAGAGCCAGATTGACTGTCAATAACTTCCATTAAAATAGAGTTACCCTTAATTAAGTATCATCCTCATCCTGTTAATTGTAAGAACTCATGCAGAATTTGTTTCTTGTTGTCTTTTTATGGATATTGCAACGAGTCACCATCTGTGTTGATGCCAATTTAATTTTCAACAGTGGCTCTAGTCCTTTTCTGAAGCTGACTCTTCTCTGCTGTGAAGAGGACAGAGATGGCAGCCACTGATCACAGCCTCCTTCAGTCCATGAGACAGCTGCAGAGGGGAAAAAAAAACCCATGTTATAGTGTCTTTCACTCAATAATGACCTCAGCCTCATGGGTGCACTATAAAGTGTTCATTTTCTCTCCTGATAGCTCATTTTTACCATACACTTGGTTGGTCCAGTAGCCCAAAAGATGGATCAGTTTGGTCAAATGTTAGCTACATTCTGCTGATGAACACCTATATGAACACAAAATACCCCAAGGAAGTGGAAAATATTAGTCTATATTCTTTATGCAAACCACACTTCAGCAGGAACCAAGAGACACGCTCATTAGTTGCCACGGCAATAAATAAAAGATATGTCTGGAGATGCAGATTCTTCCTTGGGGAGTCATCTTGGTTTCTGAAGGAGAAATTCACACTTAATGCGTCTCCTATGCTTGCTCAGTGAAATGTGGCCGTATGTAAAAGCTCCCTCCTTTCTGATGTTTCATTTTTATTTTATTGGGGCTTCATTATTTTCTGACAGACACGTTTGCTTGTTGTTTTACCAGATTTTTAGAACTTGTACATATTACACTTGGTCACTTACTGACTCAGATTAGCTCTTGAACACGGCAGGCCTGTATTAAACTTTTCGAAGCATAAATCATAAAAATAAAGCGTATTTCGCTTTTCAAAAAGTACTTTTCGATACTTTTTTTTCAAGATTTTAAATTTTTGGGAAAGTTAGGGTCTATATTTTATTACTTGTTTTTTAAAGAAAAGAAAAAGGACATATTGAATTATTAAAATAAAAAGTAGAATAAAGCTGGTGGTGTGAAGACGACAATAAAAGCATATATTTTGATGAAGAGTAGGGAACCTGTGCATCAAAACACTGTCCGACCCTGTTAGTCAAGAAACTTTCTGCTCACCTGTACTAAAATGAGCTTCCTAAGATAATATATGAAACACCAAATATTAGATTTGTTCGCATAAAGTCATCACATGAAAAGGATTTAGTTAATGGTAAAAATACCAGTGTTTCATAATTTTTTTTAGCATAAATATTTCTATGAAATCTGTACCAAACACGTCAGTGGCTGTGAGTTCATGGGTCAGACCCATTTTTTCATCAATTGTGTGTTTATTGTATTGTTGCACTGTAATGTGACAATTAAGAACATGTTTTGCAACACTAAAAATGCCAGTTATAAGAGATTAAATCAGAAAATTGACACATTTTTATATCCCTTGACTTAGGAGAGGTCAAAGCATGCTTTTTCTGTGAATTTTTAAATACTTTAGATGCTTGTGTCCTGTCCGTTTTTCACCTTTTCACCAGTTTAAAACCAGTTGTTGTCATCTGCATGACAAGGTTATTTTGTTTATTGCAACACTTTAGCACAAAAGTCTGCAACTTGAGGGTCTGGAGTCACATGCCGCTCTTTTATCCATCCATTGTGACTCTTTGGCTTTATAGAAAGATGCAAACAATTTTAATACAAAAAAATTTTTTTTTTAGTTATGGCACATACAGATGTTTTTTAAAAATTGGAAGCTGCACCAAGGTTATCATGTTTCTACGCGATAGTATAAAGGAGGAAAATTTGGTGCACCAAATGAAAATGTCCATGATAAAATTCTGCTGCAGCAAGAGGGTGTGTTTTTATTTTGAAAGGAACTTATATGTACCGCTGTCAAAAATAAAGGGTTAATAAAGTAAGTAAATAAACGTAAAAGTCGAAGGTAAGTAAATAAAGTTGTTAAATGAAAAAAAAATCTAAAATAATTCTAAAACATAAATATTTTCTAAACTTTGCAGCTCTTGCTGAGTTTTGCTTAAAAATAAGCTATCTCTAATGGCTCTTTTAAAGGGCCTATATCAAGCTTTTCAGAGTAAACTATATCCATATGTATAATAAAATGTTAGCTTTTCTTTTAAATGAAATATTAAATATTTTCATGAGCTCTTTTCATACCCGGAAGTAAGACACCTCGATCTTTGAAACACCAGCTTTCGCTCCTTGTGGGTGCCGTGCATTTCATGAAGTCGTCCTAGAGCCAGCCTCAGCAGCGTGTCTGTGATTCTCCCACAAAAACAAACAACTTTTGCAAAGATGGATGAGCACATTATGCATATAAAAGGAAAAGGTTTTTGCAGATCGCCGCTGTTAACCTGGCAGCGGTACTGACAGTGCAGACTCTTCCTGGAAGAGGCTGTTCTCCCTTATTTATGTCACAATGTGAGCACCCACTAGTTTTTGTGGATTGGGAGGGGCTGGTGCTCAGCGTACAGATTTATAGAGGAATACTCAGAAATGTGTGAATGGATCAAAATCCAGCTTTGGGGATGCTTATAGTGAGGAATTAACACTTTAATACACTTGAAAGTTCAAAAATGTTGATTTTCCATGATATACTGTAGACCCTTCAAGCATTAAAGGTTGCAAGCCCCTGCTTTAGCATGTCTTTGTATGTGTTTTGCAGACCGAGTGTGACTTGGAAAAAGGGTTGGAGATGAGGAAGTGGGTCCTGTCTGGAATCCTGGCTACAGAAGAAACATACCTCAGTCACCTGGAAGCTTTGCTGCTGGTAAGAGAACTTAATAAAACATCCCTTAGTATATTTATTTTGAGTAAAAACATTGTTTTATTTCTGTGAAAAGTATCTGCAAAGATTAAGAGCTATACACCAAAAACTTGCAGAGCCTTGGCTTTAACAGTAATTTAGATCTGGTTGCAAAAGCATCTGATGACAATTAAAAACGGTATTAATTTAGCCATAAATCAAACAGGTCATTTATTTTAATAACCTAGGCTGTATTAGGTCAGTATCTCCTGAAGTATTACTGTCCTTAAATGAATTTTTGCTCAATATTATTGATTGTTTAAATGTCTTTTTTGATTCTGCTCATCTTTCACTTACAGGAAGCATCTTTAGTTCAAGGATTTTATCTTCTTGCCCTTTTTTCCGTGTCAAAAGGCCATGAAGGGCTCTTTGGGTGACTAACATCTTATATGAATTCATGTTTTTAAATAAACATCATCTTTTATGTTTTGTTTTAGCCTATGAAGCCTCTGAAGGCCGCTGCTACGACGTCCCAACCTGTTCTCACTGTGGCCCAGATAGAAACCATCTTCTTCAAAGTGCCTGAGCTGTACGAGATCCACAAGGACTTCTACGACGCACTTTTGCCCCGCGTCCAGCAGTGGAGCCACCACCAGAGAGTCGGGGACCTCTTCCAGAAACTAGTAAGGCTCTTTGTAAACATGGGAGTCCAAAAAAAAAAAAAACCTGAACTACGGAAAATTGTAGTGTTTGTTTTCCCATGACAGCAGCCAAGTCCCTGGGTGTAACTGGCTGACATAACCCCTAATCAAAACGACAGCAGTGGGCTCAGACAAAAAAAAGGTTGACAACACTAGACGCGACATTTGTGGCTTTACAACACTTACAGTCTGTGGACGCTCTCCCAAAGCAAAGAAACACAGGGGCACAGTATTTATAGCAATGCTTTCTTTGCTGGAAGGCTGCTAAGAAGCAGACAAATGCTCTAAACTCGTAAAAAAAAAAAAAAGTCAAATTGATTTGTGCAACGACGCTCCCTTTTTACCGTTTCAAATTGAGTCTAATTGAATCTGGAATGGTTCATGTCAGCTCAAACGGTCGCTCTTTTTGTTTTTTTACTCGCAGCATTGTGTGCCAAGGATATCAGGGCCAAATGAAGAATACAGTGGTCCTATTTCATTATATCTGCAGCGTGTCAATTAGCCCACAATGGCTCATTTGTTAATTCTGTCAGAAATGCTGCTCTTTTCCTACTGGTGCATCCCTCCCCCTGATCTCTCCTCCCCCTTAAACTCTCACTCAAACGCACACACCGACACACATGCACAGAGACAAGCCTCACAATACCCCCTTTCTGCCTCAGGCAGCTGAGGCCATCACAGCTCTGTGTGCTTTCTGTCTTGGAGAAGCTGCTATAAATAGAAGCTTCTTTCCCTCTTTCTCACTCAGTCATTCACTCTTTCACTCACTCTTCTTCTTTTGCTCACACATATTCTCATTAAACTATCTAAAGAAGACCCCCCCAGGGATGCACATACAGAATTAGAGTTTAATCGATTTTTCACTACAAAAAATATTTTTTTTAATAACGATTTTAATATTTGTCCTATGATTAGAACAGTTTTCATCTTTTTTTTTTCCAACCTAAGTATCTAAAACTAACCAAAGGAATTGATCCACAATCTGATGTAATAATAAAAGGTAAGGATGTAACTCTGCATTTGAATGAGAACTTTGTTTCTTCAAGCTTCTGCATCAAATAGTGATAAATGGAGTTCTGATGGGCATCATTGGCAGTAAAATGAGCTGATTTGATTTCAGGTCCATGATTTAATATACATACTCATTTGGTCGATTATTGCATCGCCTATTTTCAACATTTCCATCAAAAATCACATTTATTTAGTAATCAAAGTCAGTTTTTAGTTCATTATAAAGTTAGGCTGAATAAAGGAGGAACTTTTAAATACATATTTAAAGATTCTTACATTAAGAACTAACAGGAAAAGTATTTTTGACCTAAAGAAATGCAGTAAACTGGTGTATAGGAGAATTAATCCATGCGTTTGAGGAAAGTGGATTAATCGATTTTTTATACGCTCTTCCAAAACGCTGTGACAATCAAATCTAGCTCCCTTTGCCAGTCAGATAAGACTTTTTTTTAACTTATTTTTTGTGTTGGGAAAAGATAAAATGTCATTTTAAAGGTTTTTGGCATGTTTTTAAGTTCATCGTATTTAACTTTGCTGAAACAATATCTCGCATAATCTTCAGAGCTGCTGTTTCCCCACCCCCAAAACAATGACAACCAAAGGCATTTTCAAATTTACAACAAATTGGAAATTAATGAAAAAGAATCATTTAAATATATTGGAACTTAAGTAAATATTATTGAAAAATAATAATATTATAGGATTCAAGAAATTAAAGAAAAAGGTTTTATAACATGTAAATAAAATTGGAAGAATGTTGGAAATCTGTTATATAATGCAAGCTTTATAGTTTCACCCAAAGAGGAGAACAGAAAAAGCCTTTTTCTTTATGTTTTTCATTTTATTACAAGTAAGGACAGTTTGGAGCTTGACTTGGAACTTCAAAAACTAAAGTGCTGCCTAAATGTAGACTGCCAGAAATAAGCAGAAGGGATTTCAAATCAGACTGTAAATCCCCAAAATGATTCTAAAATGAACGGGAGTCCATTGCAATCCAGCTAAAGTGGCTAGAATGTACTCTTCAAAGATAAAATTGTCTTACTTCCGTATAAATCCAAAATTGAGTAAAAGTTAAAAATTAGAGTTGACCATTATTCTCTTCTGGATTTTCTAAGGACATGGGATCTATCTACCTTTCAAAATAATACTTTTTATTTTAAAAAAAAACCTAGATTCTAATTTTTTGTTGCCTTTAAAAGTAATTAAAACAAGTTTTAGTAATTATTTGGCTTATTAAACCTTTGTCATCCAAGCTTCCAAAGGGGTGTCATATAGGTATGGCCATTGGTATTTAATTGCAGATACAGTACATGTCTGTGTGTCATCAGCATACAAACTGACTGAATTTCTTATCACAAAGAAGAAAAATACTCAAGTGGAAGAACCTACAAGGGTATAGACCAGACCCTTGAGGAACACCACCATTAATAGGCAAAGATGTGGAGACCTCAGGTTAAACCTGTAGAAAAAAAAACAAGTGTGATTTATTTTACTACAGTATAGTGTTCCTATCCTTGTACTTTGTGTGATTCAATCTAATCTATGATTTAATGGATGCAAACACAGCAATGAGATCTAAAATAGAGTTTTCAAGTGTTAGTAATTTAAAGGAGGTAGTTAAAAATACTCAAAAAGAGTATTTTATGTGTTTGTTAGGATTTCTAAGCAGATTTAAACATTTGTTTTAGAACTTTCTGTTCATCTAAAGATGATATTAGTCCGGAAAAACCCAGACAATAGAGAAAGTTTTACTATTGATCTGTAATTTGAGAGAATGCAAACAGCTAATATCTTATATGTGAAAGTGCTGAGCCTAAAAGAAGAAGAGTGCTACATGACAGGATTCGCACTTGCAAGAGAAAAGGAGCGCGGAAGATTAGATTGGAGTTGGTTAGGTGATCCACAAGAGTACTGGTGGGGGTAGGGAGGATTTAGGCAGGATAGGAACCGACACAGGCAAGAAGACTTAGGCTGCTGCGGCTCCAATAGAGCTATCTATCATCATACTGTGGCTCTGAAATCTGCAGGAGCATAGGAACCGTGAGACTTCTGAAGAAGAAACGCAAAATATGAACAGAAAAGAGAACAATATAAAGCCTTGGTGACAGGTTATAAGCACACACGAGTATTTGAAGGCTGAAAATAGTGCAAAAGCGCACCTGTGATTTTGAGCTTTCAAACACCGCAGAGAAAAGAGGAGTTAAATCAGAAATGGGAAACTGAATGAAGTCTTTGTTGATGTCTTTGTGGATGGGCCACTTTGGTCCAGAATTAAACATGACAAATTTAGGACTTATGCTTGTAAAATTCTTTTATCAAAGACCCTCTCCAAAGAAAATCATGTTTTTTGATGTTTTTAACACGTTCTTGTGGTCTTTTTGTCACAAGGGAGGACATACATAAAGAAAATTCAGCTTAAAAGTGTGTTTTTGAGCAATATTTTATTCAAATCATTGTGAATTGGGAGCAGAAAAGAAAATGCAATTGGAAAAAGCTTGTAGCAGTGACGTGGTAGCTAAAATCGGTGAGTCCCAAGCTCCCTCCTCCACTCCATTCTGATGCATCCACTTGCAGACAAATAGATTCATGTACGTCTTTGTGATCCTCATCCAAGCTGGTATCTGTCTCAAAACTGAATGGCTGGATTGTTTCAATATTGCTCGCCATTTTTGTTGCACCGATGGATGATGGGAAGTGGTGGTGGGCTTACTCTGCGCCAACAATTTCTAATGAACTACTGCCACTCTGCAGAAACTATGATGTAGAAAACAACATAGGTTTCCTATTTTGGCTAAAAACGGCACAATCATAATATAAAGACCACTGGTAACACTTTCAAAATAGATCAAAAGATGATCAGAGTTGGACCTTAAATCTTAACTAACAAGTAAAACTAGAAGTATGCAACCTTTTTTCTTGAGAAAAGTGTTTTCTCTTTGTACTTTAACTACAGAAGAGATACTACAGCTTTTTTATTTGATGGCTGGGGGATGTCATAATGTCGTTTTCCACTGTGAATTACACACCTGCTCTCACATTGTGCAAATACTCAGCTCGGAAACCATCTTTTTTCATCTCCCAAAGAGGTTTTCTACTGCGACAATGTATCCTCTCTCGCTGTAAGCCTTCATGTTGTGATGTGTGGCTCTTGGGATGCAGCTGGCTGACGTTTGGTCTCTCTGTTCCTGACACAGTCAAACCGTCATGGTTTGAATGGCTGCCTTGGTGGTTCAGATTGTGTAACCCAGGGAAGGCCACACAAATGTAGGATTTGTGCATCAGCACTACTCTTAACTTTCCTCTTCCCACTTTTTAGTTTGTGCAAACCCATCTGCAGTACACAGTGGGGCAGAAACATATTTCTCAGTCACTGACTCTGAAAGTTGTCCTATTTAAAAAGATGAGTTTGGTCTGTAATGTTCATCATAGGTTCACTTCAGCTGTGAGTGACACAATGTAAACAAAGAATCAGGAATTTATAATCAGGATTTTTAAAGGATTTATTTCTAGATTGGTGCAAAAAAATCAGTATTTGGCTCCTACAAACAGACAAAGATTCTGTCCATCACACACCCTTTTCCTCTTTGAGAAGCTCTTCTATCCTTCACTTGTTACTTGTATTAATGTCACATGCATAACCTGATTATCTGTAATCAAGATACCTGTCCACACCTTTAAACTGTTAGACTGCAAACTCTCCACCATGACCAGACAAAAGAGCTGTCGTAGGACACCAGGGACAAGATTCTTTACCTGAACAAGACTGGAATGAACCATTTACTATAAGCAAGCAGTTTGATCCCCAAAAGTCCTCCTTCTTGAGCCAGCACATGTCCATCCCCGTCCAAAGTCTAGCAGAGACCATTTGAATGATCCAGAGCAGGATTGGGAAAATGCCATATGATCAGATGAGACCAAAATGGAAATTTTTGGTATAAACGCCACTCTCCATGTTTGGAGGAGAAGGAGTGCTGAGTTGCATTTAAAGAAAACCAAACCCACTGTGAAGCATGGGGGTGGAAGCATCAAAATTTGGGGCTGCTGTTTGAGCAACAACTTGACTTTGTGCCAAGGAAGAATACCACAGATACAATTTTTTTTTTTTTCAGTTTGGTGTTGTTGATTTTTCCCCCTAACATTTTTCTCCTTTCTTTTTTGTAATATAACTAGCAAAGAAACCATAAATGACACTGTCGCATTTCCCCTCAGTTTAAAGGACTAGGGGGTTATACCAAGGATCAGATTCATTCTAAGGTACTTTACTGTGTTAATTAAGGGAACACTTTGAGTTTTCCTATTGAATGTTTTTCACATTTTTTTGTTGTACTCAAATTTACGGAGAGCCCAAAACATAGAAACAGAGTTTTGTTATTGCCGCCAGAGTCTACAGAGTCATAGAGATGATGTACTAAGAAAAGAGATGGTATTGTTCTGATAATGGAGGACATATAAGAAGAAAATGAAGATTAATATGGTATTTCTGAGTATTTCTTCATTCAAACCGTTGTGAATCAGGAGCAGACAAAAAATGCAGTTTGAAAAAGCCTGCAGCAGTGACATAGGTCTTACAGTCGATGGGCCAGAAGCTCCCTGCTCTCCTCCAGTCTGACACATCCACTTGCAGACAAATAGACCCATGAACGTCTTTTTTTTCCTCGTCTTAGCTGGCGTCTGGCTCAAAACTATACTGCTCCAATATTTTCTCCAATTATTTCTCCACCGGTGATGTTCGGTTGAGGGTTTGAGGGGCTATAAGCTAACGGGAGAGAGTAAATAAACGGAATGACCACAACCCACTGTGCTACATTCATTTTATATGAACTGGTGAACACTACTGTGTTGAAACTGAGGTTAGAAGATGCCTTTTAATCTCACTGATTTGTGGTTATCAGGGTGCTTTCTCTTTTTTTATGCCTTTAGCCCCTCCCCCATCTTTCTCCCAAGTAGCAAAACATCCTCTTCTATTAATTTAAGCTTTTTTCCCACTGACGAGTGTTCCAGCGTGCAGGAAATATCCCACGCATGTCATGCCACACGTTCGTTTTTTGTTTTGTTGATAGTGATGTGGTTACACCCAGATACTGTCCGTGAGACGTATCCACATCTTTAGCACATGCAGGGAGCACTGTGCAGCTTATGATGGATGACAAAAGGAGTGGATCCCAAGATTAAAGTAATGAAAGAGGAATATGACTCTTTTGTGTCCATTATACTGGTCGGCCTGTGGGAAGGTTTTAAAAATTGTGCACTTTTAAAGATATTTGGATCAAATCGATTTATGCTTTAACAGAAAACATGCAGCTAAGTCACACAAAACCACGTATTGCATAAAGTCCCACTCCAGTCAGCTTTTAAGTTATTTTAAAATCATTCCCAGTGGTCTTCTAATTATGATTATGCCATTTTAAGACAAAATAAAAAAAAAACAGTGACATTTTCCAGGACATAGTTTCTGCAGAGTGACAGGAGTTTCATTAGAAATTCGCCTCCAAGTTGTGGGTTTAGACTGTTGGTGGGGGCGTTGCCACTTCCTGTCATCCATTTGTTTACACTCCCCTGCTATCTTACAGTGCCTCACAACCCCAACCTATCATTACCATTGCAACAAAATGGCGAGCAGTATTAGAGCTGCTACAATTTTGAGTCGGATGCCAGCTCAGACGGGGAAAACAAAGACGAACATGGATCTAGTCGTCTTCAAGTGGATGCACACCTACAAGCTTTTTTTGTGCTTTTTTTTTTGTCTGTTTCTGATTCACAATGATTTGAAAAAAGAAATACTCAGAAACACAATTTTAAACTTAATTTCTTCATATATGTCCTCCATCATGAGAAAAATGCCACAAGAGCATGTTAAAAACATAATCTCTGGCTTGTTGAGGTGTGGCCCTTAGAGTTACTTAGAAAGTTATGTCCATTCTTAGGAAACTTTGGATCATTGTGCTGCATTTAAATTCTTCTTCCGAGCTGGGAATTTCCAATCATAACAGGTCAAGTGTGTGCTGCTTTACTTCTGAATCACAGTAGAGCCTGAAAGCAACTCCACACCCGGCGGCTGACGTGTGTCATAGATTTCCGAGTGATCGTGCTCGTGTCATACAGAATCGACATTCACCCCCCCGCACTCCCTCCATCTTTGCCGTTTGTTCCGGAGAACTGACGATCCCTTTGTTCGCTGCTGAGAAAGATCGCTTGGGGGGTGACGTTTGCCGGAGGTTTATTTCCTCACCCACCTTCCTAAATGTGCTTTGTGTTACACCAGTCATTAATTACTCAACCCAACTCCATGCAGGTCTGGCTAGTTGCTATAGCAACAGGCAGCAGGGTCCACCTGTAGTTACAGCTGTTGATATTATCCATATCTGTGTTTTTGTTGGTTGTTTTCTTCAAATGTTTGCAGGTTGCACTCAGCCTCTCAGGTGAATATGCATTTCACTGTTGCAGTTTGGTATTTTCCAGCCTTTTTCAAACTTTTGGAAATAAAAAACTTTTTTTTTCCTAGTGTTTTTTGGTGGTTTAGGTGTACAGACAGACAAATCTCTGATATTTCTGTACTTGCCTATTGCATGTTCTTTGACCCTGTTGTAAACACACCATCTCTTCCTCTTTTTTTGTCCTCTCTGTCTCTATCAGGCTGGCCAGTTAGGAGTTTACCGGGCATTTCTGGACAACTACGAGCTGGCTGTAGAGACGGCAGAGAAGTGCTGCCAAGCCAATGCGCAGTTTGCTGAAATCTCAGAGGTAAAACAGGAAAGGGAAATGTTTAATCAACTATTGATCAGACGTGGAAGTTTATATTGATATTTACTAGGACCCCCCCTCCTCCTCCCCAAGTTAATCATACCGAACATGTCTACTGCTGTGTTGTCTAAAAAGCAGTGGTACCCAAACTCTTACATTTTTTTTTTATTTTTTTTTATACTTGTTCTGTCCAACAGCTGAGCAAACAGATTAGATCTGAAGGCCTTTTGTGTTGGACAGGTTTTACTATCACAAAAAGAGGTTATATAACTTCGAGAAACCAGAGTGTAGATTTGTATAAACCCCTTTTTGTTGTATTATTTTTTATTTATTTGTTACATTTAGTGTGTGTGGGGAGGTAGAGGGGAAGAATGTGAGGGGGGGGGGGTGGAAGAGAGCAAAAGGAAGAGAGGTGAGAAAGTGGGGGATACAAGTACTGATTTGAATAAGTTATTATTTTAAGCTGTAGCAAATATACCAGATCTGCTGGAAAGACAAATATTACATCAAAGGAGAAAATCTGACATGAAGATGAGCGGAAATATCTGTCCATGAATAAACTGTGGGTTAGGAGGAGGGATGAAGCAGACAGGGAGCAGTGTGGCAGTGTGCACGTGCACGTGGGGGTGGAGATACATGCATGCTGCCGAAGTGAACCGTGTGATCATAAGGGGAACCAGATCCTACCCAGCCCGACCAGCCAGACCAGGAGAGGGGAGGAGAGACCCCCAGGCCAGGAGCCCCCCAGGCATCCGGACCCAGGCAGCCCAGGAGGGGGGGAGAGGATCGCCCACCCACCCAGCCAGGTGCAGAGAAGGCCCCCCTACAGGGCCCCCCCCCGACACCCAAAGGCATAAGCGAACCCGGCGTCCGGCCCCCAGGCCGCAGGACAGGAGATCTTAGCCATACCAGGCGGCAGCCGTGGGGGCCACCGGGCGCCGGACACCGAGACACGGGCCAAGGACAAGGCCAGGGCTCCGAGAACCCACGAGCCGCCCACCATCCGACCGGCGCCCCGTCTCCGTGAGCCAGCCCCGGCAGCCGACCTGAACAACCCAGAGATCGCCGCACACCCACAGCCACCCCCCATAACCCTAACTACAATCTGAGCCCCCCTCCCCAACCCTCTCAATGCCCTTCCCCCTCTGTGATGGGGAAGCAAGCCCCAGAGGTTCCCAGCGAGCCAGCCCCCAGGTCCGTCCCACCCATGCACTCTCGCACACATACTCACAATCTTCTGCTTACCCCCCACCCCCGCCACCACACAGTAACCCCCTCCGGCCGACCGACCCCCCCAGCGCCGCATGCCCGAACTGTTGGTACCCAAACTCTTGGCGTCAGGCCGATACCGGTCTGTGGGACAGTTGGTACCGGGCTGCTGAGAAAAAAACCCACAACCTACATTTTTTTTCCAGTTTATTTTGGAAATCTAGTGTATTCTCTCCACCACATCTGACTCATTCCATCCTGAGGCATGTAAAGTCGCTCGGTCAGGTGTTGAAAAGACATCCACTACTTTCTGAAAGTGACTGTGCCAATGCTAAACTGAAATCTCCAAGCTAACAAAGTGAACAACAAACCAACATATTTGAAAAGTTTCTTTCAGTGAGTAAACAGAAGAAGACCTTTGACTTCAAAATAAAAGAAAGCTGCATTTAACAGATTAAAACCAGGAGTTTTTACAACAAATATAGATTTATTGCTACAGTTGTTCCCACATGTCATAATGATAATGCATAATACTAAGCAATCGGCTGTCTAATGTTATGCATTAGGTTGTTCAAACTGAAGATTCATGTTTATGATTATATTTACAAAATACCAGTTTTAGTGATTGTTTTTTTTTTTTTCCGCCGCACTTTAAAATTCAAATGAGGCTTAAGTTGGCATCCCATTTAATTTAGCTTTTACCTCTTTTGGGTTAAGTGAAAATCTTTATCTCGATTTTATGATTCCAACATAAAATCTAGTTTACAAATAAATTTTAAAGCAGCTGAAGATCACTTACAAAGGATTAAGATAAACTTTTTCCTAAACAGGGAAACTGGAGGCAAATACACACATATATATATTGAATGACATACTCAGCCTCATACAGGGTCAGTGAAAATATTGTCTGACATTACAAAATGACACATTTTCATAGTTTTTTTTTTTTGCATTAAAAAAAATGGCATATTTTGATAAACATATGGAAAATAGAACTGAAATTCTGTTTACGAATGAAGTTCTCTGATATAAAATTTTATGTTTTCCAAGTATGTGGAACTTTCTGATACATCAGGCCTCATCCATGCTTTATGAGCTCTGTCCGTCAGCACTGGAGTTCCATGCCGGATGGGGAATTTATCATGGAGGGTTGTTAATGGTCTAAGTAATGATGCATAACTCTCTGCCATTTCAGCATCATCTTGGCTTGCTGAGGATAGCATAATTAATCAGAAATGGAGGGACCTAAAAACACAGGACAGAACATGAGTGTTTTAAAGGCTTTTACCCAACTAGTGTCTAACTTTTCTGTTTGTTTTCCAACAGAATCTAAAAGTGAGAAGTCCAAAGGACTGTAAAGAGACAGCCAAGACCTCTTTAGAAGGTAAGTCACTGAGTTATACATGGAGACATTTAGGAAACTCTCATACAGGAGCACAGGTGGAACATTTATGCAATAATCAATCTTTTGCAGCTTTATTATACAAGCCCGTGGACAGAGTGACTCGCAGCACATTGGTGTTACATGTAAGTAACCTCAAACTATTGAAATGTTGTGTATTTGGATAGAAATGATAAAAAAACAAAAAAAAAAGAATTTCATTGCAACAAAAAGACAGATTTAAAGCAATATTTATTTATATAATTTCTTTGTGCTTTGATTAATAACAGCTCTGCTCACTTGGAATCACTTTATCTTTCCTTTTCTATGTATTTATATTCTTAATTTTTGATTTCATAATCAATGTGATTTTAGTTGTTAGTGTCTAATTTCTCTATGTGTATATACAAATTTTAATATATATAAAAAGGAGTTCGAGCTTCAAACAAAAGCAGTCATTGAGGTTACCTTACGAACTTTGAACTCAAAAACATTGATGAGTTGTCTTTAAAATGTAACATTTCCACACCTATTGCCAGGACTTGCTCAAACACACCCCGACCAGTCATCCAGACCACCCCCTTCTGCTGGACGCCTTGAGGATCTCCCAGAACTTTCTGTCCAGCATCAACGAGGAGACGACCCCCAGGCGCCAGTCTATGACCGTCAAGAAGGGAGAGGTGAGACATTTTTAAAAGTGAGACCCTTTTGAATATTAGAAAGACATTAGGAAATAATGTTAAATTTAAAAAAAGAAGAATTTTTTGCTGGGTTGTGTAAAAAAAAAAAGTAAAATCCAAGGGGAAAGAGGCCATTTGCTCTTATGTTTTGATTTTTTTCTAATGTTTTACTATGTATAAATCCGGTGGTGCATAGACGTATTGCGCCTTTATACTTAATTTGGAAGCTGACTAGGTTTTTACTTACATATATGATTGCATCCTTGAGCTACATTTTTGTGGAAAGGGTTTCCTTTGAGATTCTGCACTAATTTGCACTACAGAGTTTTCTGTTTGTAGTTCATTACAGCCTGAAGGCCACAAGCACTGCAGCCATTCTCTATTAGACTATTAGATGTAAGCTATTAAGCTAGAGGTGAAGATCTTCCTGCATCATCTGAATCTCTTTGTGATATTAGGTCCTCAGGTATTTCTATCTTGTCTTCAGCAACTCTATAATATTTATATTTCAAGTTATTTATCACCCCTTTTTGCAGCCTTTAGGAGACGTTATGTGGGCTTAGTGTTCAAAATAAACATCTATAAACATATTAAACGGTTTGCATTTTAGGCTTCAGGGCTGAATATTTTACCCCTGTCTTCTTTTTAGAATATATGTTTGATTTTCTGAGTGAAAATCTCACACTCCCTTTTAAAATATTCTCCTCTTCTTATTCATGTCACTGATGATGTCAATCCCCCCCCTCTCCTAAAAGGCTTTAAAGTCCTCACCAGATGATTGTAGGAGAGCCACCAATCTGCAGCCTACAGCAGAGCGCGTGTCCTTATATGGTCATACCCGGGTTGCCTGGCTGAGAATGATTCTGTCCGTTTGCTCGGTGTCTCCCCGTCCCTCAATCAGCCCCCCACCCAGCCAACTCCCACCCCCACTGTCTCCCTCATCCCTGGAGATGACTTGATGCACAAGAATGGAGCTTCTTGATTGATAGCTTTCGTGACACTGCTGTACACAATGAGCCTCTAAGCCCGCTCTGACGGTCAGAATCCAACTTAATTATTCATAAATGATAGGCGGGTGAGTAGAAAGGGTTCCTCCCCCTGCTCACTGGGGGGTCATTACCCCTTTCCACGCACACAATCACACCCTTTCCTACTCTCTGTTCCACTTTATCTTGTTTTCTTGTGAACTGCGTGCAAACGCAGACTTGCTTCCTTTGTCATCCCTGCAGGTCGGCGTTTCCGTCTCACTCGGTCTGGGCCTTCACCGCTCATTAAATATTAATCATGGATACATGAAAGAAAAACACAAAAATCAATGGGTTTCATTATATCGTACCTCATCAAAAATAGAATATGTAATACACTGGAGTGGTGTTTTTTTTGCCAGTTGTTTTTTGAATGAAAAACATTTCTATAAAAATGTAATGTTAATGTTCATTATTTAATGACAAAATTAAATGTAAAATTTATATCTACCGTATTTTTCGGACTATAAGTCATTTCAGAGTATAAGGGTGTATTTAGACTGGACACATTTGCTTCGCTTAAGGTGAACCAGAGTTCGTTTCCCCCGATATTCCGGAAAAAATTTACACCCAAGCGGACCCTGGTCCGGGACCAGGAACTGCTCTATGAACCATCTTTGGAGGTAGTCTCGGTCTACTTCCAATTGAACTGAGCTCTGGTTTACTCCGAGTTTCTGCAGTATGAATATACCAACTTGACCAAAACAGCCACCGTAGACAGGCTTTACGGAGTGTAAACACAGTAGGAAGGTAGACGATGAGACAGGACTAGAAAAGAAGGTTTTTAGCATCTGACCTGATAAGATGCAAACCTGCAGAGGCATGCAGGAGCAGAGCATTCACAGGTGACCCCCCCACCCCCACCGAAGAGACCAGCCCACCATCACGGTAGATGTGGGAGGGAAGAACTGCTTCATTAAAATGCAAATGTTGCTGCTCGTTGGCTTTCCTTGCCTTTGGGAAAGTTACTGTGTTTAGAAGTGCCGACCTTTGAAAAGAAAAAAAGTGCACACTCATTTGCACAGTTCCACAATTTCACACACACGCACAAGCCTGCGAAGTACACACAACACGGGAGCAGAAGTGCTCCTCCAAGCACATGTTCTAAAAATAAACCCCAGCGGCGGTTGCTTGCACACATGCCATCTCCACGAGATGGTCAATATTTAATCTGTGTTCTGCCACTTTCACTATGTGCCGGTCAGTCGATACGAGAAAACGAGCAAAGCTGCATTTTTTGTACTGTCACATATTTTGAAAGTCTGATGTGCTGAGTTAGCTGGGAGGTGAAGTGTGAGAGTCAGGCAGCAAAAACTCCACAGAAATTTGTCAGCATCTATGATAAAAAAGACTTCACCTGAGTGTAAACTTTGGGATCTTAGTTCTGCGTCTCTATTAATGTTGCATAAATGTCAATGATTCCTTTTGAAAATATTATCTCTTAAGTATTAAATATATTAAAAAAGAAATCAAGCAGGGAACCAAAAACCGATACTATTTAGTCAGAATAAGTTTAAAGGAGACATTTTTATCTCTACATTTTCCCCACATATGAAAAAGAGATTTTTTTTTTTAAATCCAAAATACACCAAAACCCTTGAAGTCCAGTCATTTTTTATCAATTGTTAAAGTTTTCTCAGTGGTCTTTTAATTGCGATTTTTTTTCCATTTTCTAGGACATAGTTTCTGCAGAGCAACAGACGTTTGTCAGTAATTAGCCTCTGATTTGCGGCGCTCTGTTGGCGCGTAGTAAGCATGCCTCCACTTCCCATCAACCTTCTGTTTACATGCTCTCCCAATCGCTTACATCAGGGGTGTCAAACTCATTTTCACCGAGGGCCACAACAGCATAGTGGCTGTCCTCAAAGGGCCAGATAAAACTTCTACATGTAACTAAATGTAATGAAAAATAAATGTAACTACTCCTTAATGTTAAGTAACTCATTTATTTATTTATTAGAACTTTTTGAAGTGACAATTACAGTTTCATAGAAACATATGTTTGCGTGTTACTCTAACATAAATCCTTTTACATTTCATTCTGTCAGGTTTCAAGTCAGATTCCCCCTAGATATGAATAAATACACATCAATTTTTATTTTAAGAAATTAAAAACTTTTATGCTTTGCCAGGTAGAGCTGTGACGGTGTCGTATTTTTTATCACTGCTGTGATGAACCACCAAGGGGCGCAGTGTCGTGCACTTAAGAACGCACGCAGCTCGTAATGGAAATGAATACAATGGAAATTAATAATTAGATTGCAGTAAATTTGTTGTATTTTCTCGGCAGACGGAAACTTCTGTTGTAGAATGAGGATGTGTGCTTCTGAAAGCGCACGCCTGTGTGTAAAGGGAGCCACGTGCAGCAAGTGAGAGCGCGCGCCGACAAGAGACAGTGACAGGCGCGGTGGGAGAGAAGGAGAGAACAGTCTGAAAGAAAGAAGAAAATTCTGAACACAGGACTAGCAGAAAAAGTAAATTATCAGCAAATATGAATGCGTTTAATGTGTTTATTATAGTTCCAATCACGGACCATATGCTGAACTTTAAAAAAAAAAGCAAAAAAAAAGTGCTGTGATACGGTGACGTCATCGTCACAGCCCTACTGCGGGCCACATAAAATGACATGGCGGGCCACATTTCGCCCGCGGGCCTTGAGTTTGACACATGTGGCTTACATCGTCAGAAAAATGCCACAAAAACATGTTAAAAACACACACACAAAATACAATTTTCATTGGAATGGGGGCTTTATAGGTTCTTTTTCTAAAACTTTATGAGAAACGAATAAAACAGAAAATGATATGGTAATAAAAGAAAATTGATAATATGTAATAAAGGCTCCTTTAATCTTTTTTTTTAAGCATCATCAAGCATCTAGGATGACAGTGGGAAAAGTAGGAGACGCTTTGCAGAACATCTTGCAATGTGTTGACTCACGGATGTAGTTGGTAGCTGCCATTAATGACAGCTACCAAACAGAACACCATCATCATCATCATCATCATCTAAGTCATTGTAATGCAGCTGTGAATGTCCAACTAAGGGCATGGGAGCTTATTAGATCCATGCCCTATCATCGGTCATGATTGTAGTCAGCTGTAGGGTCTGGCAGTTGTTTTGGCGACGCGTCACATGGTTTGGTGTCTGTACAGAGTGAAAAGCAGCTCTGTGACTTCTTCTCTGTGTCTGGCTCCTTCTTCTCCTTAGACACTATCACACGCGCTCCCTCAAGCTCCCCGTTCCCCTCTGCGTGTTAGTCACCTTTCGTCAAACGCGTCCATCATTTACCAGCATTCTAACTCCCGGAGACACACGGCGAAGCCTCTGTTGGCCAGCAGATGCCTGATCAGTGAGCGCGCAAACTTTTCCCTTTCATCATCATCATCATCATCAGCTCCAACCAAGAGTTTCCTGGTGCTGACAGAAGCTGTAGGCTGGTCAAGGTGAAGGGAGGAGGAGGAGGAGGAGTAGAAAGCACAAAAGGGAGGGGGGTCACAGACATCTTTAGTGTGTCATCGCTGGTTGTGAGCAAGTGTGATGTCATGCTTTGTGATTTTGCTGCTGGAGGGGGCGTTGAATACTTTGGATAGTAGTAATCCATTCAGCCAGGAAATGAAAAGCAAAAGAAAACAACAAACAAACAGCTTTGTATTGTTTTTATAGTCAGATTAAATTAGCATCTTTAGTTTTTTCCTTATGGAGGACAGACTCATATTTCCCTTTTGTGACTTGAAAATACATTTGGTTTAATTATCTTTGAGTGTTTTCCTCCAGTTTTATTGTTCTCTATTAAATCTTTGACGATGCGATTAACATAAACCTTAAAACCTTGAAAAAAAAGTGTGAAAACCGAAATAGTATTTGTGTTTGATCTAATTTGTTTGGTTTTATTTCTTTTTTTATATTATTTATGTGAGAATTGACCTGGGGTTATGGAATACAAAATTCAGCAATTTGCAACAGAGCTGTGGTTTCCGCTTTCTTTTGTTTGGAGCCCTCAGTCATTTCTGTTAAATGACTTCACTGCCCCCCTTTGGCGGGACGTGGTATTACACATCTCATTATGTAGTCTGACATCAGCTAGAAGTCCAGAGCACAAAGTATCACAATTATTTAATTTTTTTTTCTAAAACTCATCTGTTCCGTACCACTAGAAGTAAAAACGTGGAAATCAAATAAATGTGCGACAAATAACCCACGTATTGGAATAAATCAAATCAGTTCATAGGAGTTATGGAGTCTGTGCTGTTTATCTATATAAGCGCTCTGGTATATCCTGACCTTCTTCTGCTGTGTTTTGATGCCACAGAGCCGTCAGCTCCTGAAGGACAGCTTCATGGTGGAGCTAGTTGAAGGAGCCAGGAAGCTTCGCCACGTCTTCCTCTTTACGGACTTGCTGCTCTGCGCCAAGCTGAAAAAACAGATTGGAGGGTAAAAAAAAGAAAAAAAGATTCTTTTAAACCATTTTTCTTCCTCGAGTTGGCCGAAGCCTCACAACAAAATGCAGAGATTTACTGCGCTATCAGGATTTGGAAGTTAAATTTCTGGCAATGGCTGAGTCAGTCCCTTCAGTTTTCCCTGATTCACGTGTCTCACTGACTAGAGGCAAATTTAAAGACTGAAAGCTTCTCGAACAACAGAATATGAATGCCATCACAAGTTTACAAAGCAACATAAAGCGAAAAACATATTCAGAACTATTCTGAAAAAAGTTCTACACCTCTAAAAAGCATAATTTTCCACATTTCTTCAGATCCAAAGGAGTCCCTCGTGTTGCTTGTTTTTAGGACATTTTTATTTTTTGTTTTAGTTTTTATGATGGAAAGACACAAAGTTCAGCCTTTAATAGTCCTGATACGTGTCTTTGGAGGCTAAGAACCAAGAGGTTTGAGTAAACACCTTGGAAATGTCTTATAATACACTTTTACTTCAATCTGTAAAAGTATTATTTACAAAAATGCCAAAGGTTTTTGGCTGAGAATGATTCTGTCCGCTGGTTCAAAAATGTTGATTTTTAGATGCATTAGAGCTTTTGTTCCTAGTAACTTGTTTCTACTATCCCATTTTTTCTTCCACTCATTTGCAAAATTTTCTATAATTTTTTACATTAATTTACCTCCTGCTTTCCCCCCTCACTTTGAGAAAACCTTTTTTATGGTCTTGACCATTTTTTGTCTCTAACAATTCAATTTGAATCCTTACACAGTAAAAACCAGCAATACGACAGCAAGTGGTACATCCCCCTGACTGAGCTGACCTTCCAGGGTCCCGAGGAGGCAGATCCTCTTACAATCCCCCAAGTCCCCGATGAAGAGCTGGATGCCATTAAGGTCAAGATCTCCCACCTTCGGAGTGAGATACAGAAAGAGAAGGTAATAGATTTTACTCTCCTTCCCAATTCCAAACAACAGCAACAGATTTCCACAGTAGATTATCTTCCACTCTGTGACTTCAGAGAGCCAACAAGGGTTCGAAAGTCATCGACCGCCTCCGGAAAAAGCTGTGTGAGCAGGAGTCTCTGCTCCTGCTGATGTCTCCCAGCATGCCCCTCAGACTCTACAATAAGAATAACGGAAAGGTGACAACACTCCCTCCCCCCGGGCCACCTTTGTTTCCTCACTTTCATTTTCCCCTCCAATCATCCCGCTCCTCCTATTTTTTTTTAGTCATTTCTGCCCCAAACTTTTGGTGCTGCAAGGCAAAAAGCCGCATTAAAACAATGATTGATCTACGCCTGAAACTTGAATCTGTGTTTCATTTTAGAGCTACAGCTTCCTTATTTCATCTGACTATGAGCGTGCAGAGTGGAGGGAGATGATCAAAGAGCAGCACAAGAAGTGTAAGAGTCCCAGACACTTGAGACACCTTGTTTTTCCTTTGCACCGTCGCTTACAGTTTCCCTGTTTACCTTCCAGGTTTAAAAGCCACCTCCCTGACTTCCATGGAGCTGCAGATGCTGACCAGCTCCTGTCTCAAACTGCAAACTGTACACCACATTCCACTTAGCACAAACAAAGATGGTAAGGCTATTCGGTTTTTTTCCTGTCTGTGGTTTGTTTAAATCTTGCTTGATTTTAAAAAGGGTCCAGATGAAATTATGCTTTGCAGACACGTGTTATCGCTGTCTGATCGTGCTCCAGAGCAAACAGAGATCTGCATGGCATGTTTTTTTTTTTTTAATTACCCCCCCCCCCCCCTTTTTATGTTTTTTTTTTTTCCTCTCTGACTGTTTTTCCAGAGGATGAATCCTCCGGTCTCTATGGATTCCTGAATGTTATCGTCCACTCTGCCTCCGGCCTCAAACAGAGCCTGAGTGAGTCACTCGAGTTCGGATGATTAAAAGTCAAGCAAGGCAAATGACACAGGAAGCTCAACGAGCAAACTGTGACTTTTTAGCCCTTTGCATTCTTAGCAGTTTAAATCTTAATAATAAAAGAAAAACAGTATGACTGATTTGTTCTGTCCTTCTTTTCATTCTGTCAGATCTCTACTGCACATTGGAGGTGGACTCCTTTGGTTTCTTCTCAAACAAAGCCAAGACGAGAGTGTATCGATATACTACCGAACCAAAGTGGAATGAGGTAAAAAAAAAAAATCTGAAAGAGTAAAATAAAGAGTTAACACAGTTATTTGCTGTGAAAGATTGGGCAACTAATAATTTTTCTATAGTGGCCACTTCTAATGGAAAGCCCACGTAAACATGCATTTTTAGGCTTCTGTAAGACGGTTTCTCAAATACCACGCTCATTAAATGTGCTTCGCAAGTTAAACCAGGTTGAACTTTGACCAATCAGGGAGTCCGATTTGGTAGTGACGTATAGATGGCGTCCCATTTTATTTAAGGAAATGCCGACTGTTTGTAAATCGATCATGGAGAAGAAATTAATAATTGTGGCTTGTGCCCGGCCAGGTATATATCGGAATGGAGAAACCTGGGGCAAGGTTTGCGAGTTTTGCACCACTTCAACATTTCACACTAAGGCTCTTTCACCGTTAGGTGGCGGACGTGCACTAGTATCAAGTGGCAACAGGCTAGTTTGAGCACCAAATGCTAAATGCGCGTTCACAGACGCCCTAAACAAGGTTAAGGAAAACTGAATAGTTTTTACTCACCTGGACTGTGTTTCCTGTACTTTCATGCTTTTTGTCATACAACTTAAATCTGGGCTTTTATTCAGCCTTCTTGCCATCTCCAACATTTCATACGCGAAGCACCTTCTTACCGTGCAAAAGCCCATAAAACGCTCCCTTGTACGTCTTCTGCATATGTAAGCAGGCATGCATAAACAATCATGGATGCAGTGATTATGGCACAGACAGAACAGGAAAACCTCTGAGGTTCAGTCAGAGGACCGCTTCAGAGTGTTTTTTAAAAACTGCATCGTCTTTGAGGATTTTGCTCAGCAAAGTGGAAGTAATATTAACTAATGAGGGTCTGCAGCTTGCAGTGATTCACATCTGTCCAGAAGCGAAATGAGCCAGCGCCGTGTGAGCTTCAGAACAATGTGCAAAGCATATGCAGAGCACTCCCTTATATAATAAACAACATTGATGGGAGGGAAGTTGGACAGCAATGGCAGTGCTGCTTTGTTTTCTTACCTTTGTGTTGTTTTGTATGTGCTGATTGGTGTTTGATGCTCAAGATTGTCTCACTTTTTTTAATTCCCCTTTTCCCTAAAGGAGTTTGAGATCGAGCTGGAGGGCTCTCAGACCCTGAGGCTGCTCTGCTATGAGAAGAGTTACAACAAGACCAAGCAGAACAAAGAGGATGGAGACGGAACAGACCGCATCATGGGGAAGGGACAGATCCCGGTATGACATGACATCACCCTCATCCTATCAGCAGATCCTCATGACTCAGTATTGACAACAAGCTTTTTTTTTAAAAAAATTTGACCACATTTGCTACAAAGCATAAAATCCACATCAACCAAGATTTTACACGATTTAGAAAAGTAATAAACCTAAAAAAAATGGTCAAGAGAAATCAGAAAATGGTTACATTTCATTGAGGCCAGGGAAGGATCACACTAAAAAATGCAAAAATACACTTTTTATGCCTTTATCTTTCACTAGACTACCACATTTTCAATGTTTAAAGCCCAATCCTTTACCAAAGAGACTAAAACTGTAAAGTACTCACTCTAATAAAGTACCAGTACCAATACTCTGCCTTTATTGTCCTGAGGGGTACGTTGGACAGACTGCCTGATCTGAAGCCCATCCCACATTTATAACGTCTGTGATTAGGTTGCCAGGACAACAACAGCTTGCAGCTGTCAGCTCAGATCAACAATGTTATAAGCAATAATGATTGTATTTTTGGGCACTGTAGCTTAAGCAGGACAGGTGTGTATGTTCATGTGCATACAAGTAGTATTTATTTTGAGGTGCTCATTTCTATTATTTTATCTGGAGACAAGTTGGCTTCCTTGTTCCCCGAACATACGGTGGCAGGCTCCACCTAGCGGCTCTCTTTGTAAATCTAACGCACGCTTTTTCTGCTGCAGATGATGTCATTGAAAACAAGCTGCAGTGCAATTTTTTACAAATCTGAGTGGGGAGGAAATCGGATAAATACTAAACCTTTCTTCAGCTTTGACACGATTCTGCTGCAGAAAATTATACCCAAAGTGGTTTTTAGCTTTGAAAACAGTCCTTCTTGACGTTAATGCAGTGTTTATTTAATTTTTTAATTTACTGTTTAACATCTCTTTATGACGTGTTGCTAGCTTAAAAATGTGGTGCTGCTTGTACGAATTCAGTGCAATTCCTCTCAAATATCTTACTTGACCTTCAGAGCCGTTCGTCTCCATCTGAAGGATGAGCTGGGATTTTCTTTTCTTTTCACACATGATCCATTTATAGAAGAAGTTTTAGTTGTTAAGCAACGTATGCAGTGCCAAAGTTTTACCTGCTGCAAGCTGAAGAACATCATCTCGTTTTGCAGAGCAGCTCCGTTTTGGAGCATTTGCAAATCATTTAATCATTTAATATGGTTTAACCTAAATTAAATCATCAGTAAAAATTCAGTTACGACAGAAAAACAATCTGACTTTGCAGGCAACAGATGCCTATAAGGCTGAATAAATAGACATTCTGTCAATTAAAAACTCTGCATTATATATCATTGAACTTTAACCCCTTCATTCCTTTATTTCCAGCTATGCTTTCATGCAGATGCAAAGTTAAGATCATTTTGGAGCTGAAGTGGTTTAATGCATATTTGCATTAACAGCCTTCAAGGGGTTCAGTTCTGCTTGCATTTGAGTGTCTTGCTGAACATTGCACATTTGCTTATTATGCACTAAAATGTTTAAAACAAGATGTCAAATATGAGTGGTAACTTCAAAAACATGCTTCCTGCTGAAGAAAATGTGTTCAGGAGGATTCTTCTCACATAAAAGTGGTGATGTTAGGAAACAATAAGTACATTTACCTTAAAACATTAAAGACATTTTTCATAAGCATGAATATGTATTGTTTTTGAAAGAAAATGTCTCACAGGGGGAATTACAGCTGAATATTAAGGCTAAATTCTTATATAAATTCAATTTATTCTTAAATCAATCAATTATTTTTTTAATTTCAAGATCAAATTTGTTTTATTTTTGAAACACTATTCAAATATCAAGTGACTCAAACCAAACAACCTTAGAAAGGCCTAATACCAATTTCATTATGAATTCTTTCAATTAAATTTAACAGAATACAAAAAAAATGTTTTAATAAAATAAAATCAGTCAATAAATAATATATTTAAAATTAATAATGATAATAACAAAATAAATAGATAAATAATAACAGAAACCCCTTTTGTTTAATATACCTACCTAAAGGGAATTCAATCGATTGATTGTATGCGGTTGGTGGTGTAGATAAGTGTGTTGTGAATTCTCAGTTTATCATTTCTTCTCACAGCTGGAGCCTCAGAGTCTTCAAGGCAAAGATTGGCAGAGAACAGTCATTCCTATGAATGGGGTAAGAGAGCCGTGTTACCCCAGTTCTCTATTCTGCTGGTTTCACACTACAGAGATCTCACCTTTTCGTAGATCTTGGCAGAACAGATTTTATCATTCAGAACTTCTCTGACTTATGAAACATCTTTTAGGTTTGAATTGTTTTCATTTGAAATTCGTTTAACGTTCTTTCTAGATTGAGGTGAAACTTTCCATGAAGTTCACCAGCAGAGAGTTCAGTCTAAAGCGGACGCCATCAAGGAAGCCCATGGGCGTGTTTGGTGTAAAGATCTCTTCAGTGACCAAGTAAGTTCCCTTCAAAATAAAAGTAAATAGTATTCACTATTGAATCCTTTTTTGAATAGACTTGTTTTTCATATGTTATTATGTTCCATAAGTAATGTTCGTGTTTTTTTTTCTTCATTTTTTTGTAAAAAACAAATTTAAATATTATGGTCTAAAATGTGGGGTAGAACACTGTGCCTTTTTATTGGCAAGTTCATCCTCATTTCTATTGAAGCTCTTAGTGTGGCAAAAATGTAAGCTTGATCCTGAATTACACAAAAAACAATATGTTGACATTATACCATTTTGTATATGAATCCACAAACAGCTTTAGACCAAAAATGGATGGAATATGGTCCAAAAGGTTGTAGCAGGCACGCCACTGCACTCATTGCGTGTAAAAAAAATTAATGTCTGTCAAAAACAGGTTAGCAATATAAGAATAAAAAAAAACCCCACAAACACAGGTTTGCTGACATGGCGCAATGGTAACTGGCAGCCTACCATGGCGCAGGTTGAAAATAGGGGGAAAAAAGCTAAATTAGCTGTCAACAAAACTAAATTGAAAACTAGACAACCAGATGGTTTCTTCTGGCAATCAAAAGCAAAATAACAATATAAATAATGATTCAGTATTTTTACAAATGAATGGTCATTTTTTTGGCTCTTTAAAAAGAATCCTGTGTATTTTGTCTTCATTTAGACGAGAGCGCTCCAAGGTGCCCTACATCGTTCGGCAGTGCTTGGAGGAGATAGAGCGGAGGGGAATGGAGGAGGTGGGAATATACCGCGTCTCCGGAGTGGCCACTGACATCCAGGCTCTGAAGACCGCCTTCGACACCAGTGAGTTCCACTCTAATCCAGCTGACCTACATTCTTTCCCCTCACCATACAACCAGAAGTTTATGCAACCTGTAAAATTACAAACAAACTTTGTATTTACTTTCTGAATAGAGATCAGCCTAAGTTTTCCCTTTTTGCATTGCCAGTTATTTCTATTTGCTATATATTGAAAAAGAGAAAATTTTGAGACAATAAACATGAAGGTTGGAGCTACAGGGGAGCAAGGGCATTTGCAGCATTTAACTATTCACAGTAATTTTGACAGCGGAGGAATAGAACAATTCAAATTTTTGCTTTATTCTCTGGACAAATAATTGCTAAGAGGTGAATGGATGCATTGTATTACTTGTCAACGACGTTCCGCATATATATAAATACCACTTTTCTCCGCTGCTCTGAGAAAGGTTGGTGCAGGTACAGTAGCTGTTACCATGACTACGAAGGATTCATTTGTTTTGTCTTTGCCTCTTTTCTTCACTTATTTCTCTTACTTTCTTTTGCAGATAACAAAGATGTATCAGTGATGATGAGTGAGATGGACGTGAATGCCATTGCAGGGACCCTGAAGCTGTACTTCAGAGAGCTGCCCGAGCCCCTCTTCACCGATGAGCTCTATCCTAACTTCACAGGCGGAATCAGTGAGACAACAGCCTTCTACATTATGTACCGCCAGTCCTGCTACACGGATGCATACACATACAGTCAGAACCATAAATATTTGGACAGAGACACATTTTTTCTTATTTAGTTTCTGTACATTACCACAGTGAATTTTAAATAAAACAGCTCAGATGCCAGTGAAGTGCAGACTTTCAGCTTTTATTCTATGGGTTGAACAAAAAGATTAGATACAAATTTGAAAAACTAAAGCATTTTTTAAACACAATCCCTTCAATTCTTGGGCTCGTAAGTAAATGGACAAATGAAATAACTGAAAACAAAATGGTCATTACTAATATTTGGTTGAAAATCCTTTGTTGGCAATGACAGCCGGAAATCTTGAACTCATGGACATCACCAGATGCTGGGTTTTCTCCTTCTGGATGCTCTGCCAGGCCTTTACTGCAGCGGCTTTCAGATGCTGTTTGTTTGTGGGCCTTTCTGTCTGAAGTTTAGTCTTCAACTAGTGAAATGCATGCTCAATTGGGTTACGATCAGGTGACTGACTTGGCCATTTAAGAATATTCCACTTCTTTGCTTTAATAAACTCCTGAGTGGCTTTGGCTGTATGTTTTGGGTCATTGTAAATCTGTAATATGAAATGCCGCCCGATCAGTTTGGCTGCATTCACCTGGATCTGCGCAGACAGTATGTCTCTGAACACCTCAGAATTCATTCGGCTGCTTCTGTCCTGTGTCACGTCATCAATAAACACTAGTGTCCCAGTGCCACTAGCAGCCATGCACGCCCAGACCATCACATTGCCTCCACAGTGTTTTACTGATGAAGTAGTGTGCTTTGGATCATGAGCTTCTCACACCTTCTCCGTACTTTTCTGTTGCCATCATTCTGGTAGAGGTTGATTTTGGTTTTTTCTGTCCAAAGAATGTTTTTCCAGAACTTTGCTGGCTTTTTTAGATGCTTTTTAGCAAAAGTCCAATCGAACCTTCCTATTCTTGAGGCTTATGAGTGGCTTGCATCTTGCAGTGTACCCTCTGTATCTACTTTCATGCAGTCTTCTTTTTATGGTAGACTTGGATATTGATACGCCTACCTCCTGGAGAGTGTTGTTAACCTGGTTGGCTGTTGTGAACGGGTTCCTCTTCACCATGGAAATAATTCTGCGATCATCCACCACTGTTGTCTTCCGTGGACGTCTAGGTCTTTTTGCATTATTGAGTTCACCAGTGCTTTCTTTCTTTCTCAGGATGTACCACACTGTTGATTTTGCCACTCCTAATACTGTAGCAATTTCTAGCATGTTTTTTTTCTGTTTTCTCATCTTAATGACGGCTCTTTTCACCTGCATGGAGAGCTCCTTTGACCGCATGTTGTCTGTTCACAGCAAAATCTTCCAAATGCAAGCACGAGTCCTCTAATCAACTTCAGGCCTTTTATCTGCTTCACTCACAATGACATACTAAGGGAATTGCCCATGCAATAGCATACAAGTCAATTGTCCAATTACTTACGAGCCCATGAATTGAAGGGATTGTGTTTAAAAAATGCTTTAGTTTTTCACATTTTTATGCAATCTTTTTGTTCAACTCATGGAATAAAAGCTGAAAGTCTGAATTTCAATGGCTTTTGAGCTGTTTTCACTTAAAATTCACTGTGGTAATCTAAATTAGAAATTATAAAATGATACTAAATTAGAAAGAATGTGTCTCTGTCCAAATATTTATGGTCCTGACTATACGTGGGCAGACATGTAAGCAGGTTTGCCTGTGTTCTTGTGCAGCCCTCTCGGACAGCGTTGCCAAGGAGAGCTGTATGCTAAACTTGCTGTTGTCACTGCCAGAACCCAACCTTGTCACGTTCCTCTTCCTCCTGGATCACTTGAAAAGGTTTGAATCTTTTCCTTACAGAACATGTTAGAAACACAAAAGACACACTTTACACTGGAGTGGGGCTGTAACCCTTGTGCTATCCTAGGCACTTTACCGTTGGGAGTTGGGTCAGCTAGATTCACTAGACAGTGCTTTGAACCTTTTTTTTTCAATTTTTTGTGATCTTCACTGGTTCAATGGATTACATGAAATTTTTCCACCTTTATCCACCTTTGTCATGGTAGGGAGAACATGTCAAAGTAAGGGTGGGGTCATCCAAGATAGCACAAGGTTTGAGATGAGACTTCCAACCTCAGTGATGTCTGTTGAAAGTTTTTCATTTTATTTTCTATTAAATCACATTAAATCACAGAAAAATGTTGGAACTGGTTATTTAAAAAACTGAGATTTAGTTATAAAATAGTGCTCAGCTCAAAAGGGAGGGAATTTGTTTTTTTTTTCAGATCTTTAATCACCACAGTACAGAATTACAATACAAGAAAACACTGCAATGAAAAAAATAGAGTGACAAGTCCAAGCTACATTTCTGACATAGCTGTAGTTTTTATTCAGATTTTTCCATTTTATTGGTCAAACATTTGACATCAAAAAATAAATTCATGCTTTAAATAAAACCAAACCTTCTTTGAACAAAGAAAAAATCACTCTGAGGAGCATCTGCATTCCTAGAAATGTTGCAGATTGTCACAAACACCTTCAGGTGGATCATCGTTGTTGCGATCTTCTTCTATCTAGAGTGGCAGAAAAGGAAAGCGTCAACAAGATGTCTCTCCACAACTTGGCGACGGTGTTTGGGCCGACGTTGCTGAGACCTGCAGAGAAGGACAGTAAGATCCCCACTAACCCCACGCAGCCCATCAGCATGGGCGACAGCTGGTCCCAGGAGGTCATGTCACAGGTGACCCACTCGTTTTTGGTGTCGTTTTTGTTTTCATTGTCTCATTCAAAAGCTTTGAAATAGGATCTAATAAGCCGTGTTTCTTGCTGTCTGTGCAGGTCCAGGTGCTGCTGTACTTCCTCCAGCTGGAGACCATCCCCACCCCAGACAGTAAACGACAGAGCATCCTCTTCTCCACTGAAGTATAGAGCTAAATTGGACACTCCCCTCAAAACTCTCAGAAGGGGGATGGACACTGGCTCAAAGTGAGCTTTCTGTAGTGTGTTTTAGAACTGACCCGTTGTAGTCTGCATCGCTCCTTCAGAAAACTGAGCACAAGAGGGCGCCACTGAGCCTCACGAGGACTTAGTCATTGCCATTTGTCTGAAAACTCTATTTAGTGTCATTTAGTTTTTCTCTCCTTCTGCCATTTCTACATTTCCTTTCAGTTGTCAAAACACTGAATGAAGAGGTTAGAATAAACTTTGATACGTCTTGCAGGATATTACAACGTCATGCTCAATTTTGTCTTTGTTTTGGACAATCACAAGGTCGTATAAAACGTCTTTTCCCACCTCAAAATTCGCTTTTTGCCACGATAAAAACTTTAAGTGTGTCTTACGTCACCTCAAAACCTTCTCTCTTTACCTTAAGATTTTTTATATTGTTCCAAAACGTTCATCTTTTTCCTTCATTTCTGTGTCCTGAAAAACACAGGAAGCCAGAAACCTCGTGAAGTGTTTACAACGTAAACAAACCCGCTTGGAGTCAAATGACAAAAGTATTTTAGAGAAATATAAAGAGCCTCAGTGCTCTTTAGTTTTTTGCAACCAGAGAAGCAAATGTCCTCTGTGTTCTTTTCATCACCAGTTAGTTTTTAGTTTAAAAACCCAGGAAGCAATATCTTTTCTAACATAGGAACTGCTTGTGTTCATGTCTTTGACAGAATGTGCATCGTGTGATAACAAAGGACGTCTTACCAAACTGAAATGTGTTTTTGTCTCTTAAAAAAAAGGGATGATTACATTTACAGAAAAAGGTTCCTGTAAATAAACTTTCAATTCATGTTTTTTTTTATTGTTTTCATCATCAGTTTTGCTGTTATTTTAATTTATTTCCCAGGCACGGCTCAGAAGTCGGGTTTTCTATGTGAACTTTTCTTCTTGAGGGAAGTCTTAGCTTTGAGTTTAGGTAAGAAGAACATCTAGTCGCCCGTTCATGTTTTTTCTGAAGGAAACGCTCTCTTTGTTGTTTTTTGCTGCTGTAGAAAAGGCACAAGCTCTTTAACCGCTGGGTGATCCTCAGCGTGTTGGTCTCGCATTCAGAGACCGCCGCCTGTCTGCTGTAGACTTTATGCAAGGTCCTGAAATAGCACATCCAAACAAACTTGGTCTCCTTTTTGTACGATTTCATTTCGGGCTCTGGAGGTGCAATTTCACAACTACTGTATGAAAATTCAAGTGGCCTAAGCACCCTGCGTTAATGTCCAATGAAGAGAAAATCTGAAGGAATTTTTCCTTTATGCCGTCATTTCATGATATTTCAAAAAACAAATTATTTTCTCACACAAGTGTTTTTTTTTGTTTTTTTTTCAGTTTTTAATTCAATTGGTTTAAACATGCAGGCATGTTTTATGTTGTTTTTTTGTTTTTTTTTCTGTTTTTGGTAGCTTCTCGGTCACAGATGAGTCATCGTTGACTTACCATTCTGCAGGATTTCCTTTTTTTGGCCAGTGTAACCACCCAGACTGTGATTTATGTGATAACATGAAAACCACTTGCTTTTGAAAAAAAAAAAAAACAAGTGGCCTGACAGCATTCAATTGAAGAGATCCAAACACGACTGTTTCCTGTGAGATCTAAGGGTTAGGTCTGCTCATTGGTGCTCTAGACCTTTATTCCTTGAATCATTCTTGAAAAGTTTATTCAGTTGTCAAAGTAGCATCCACAATAATTCTTTAACCCCAGCTCTCACAGCAAAATTACTATTACTGTACTTTAAGGCAGAAAAAACAAAAAAGGCTTTTAATTTTGGAGTTATGAGCAACTGAGGTCAGACAAAACTGCAAAAATTATGCTTTTAAATACACAACGGTCATCTAAAGATTGTGATGACAGATTTTCCCGTTGGCAAGTATCCAGTAGTTTTTTTAAAATAAATCAAACAAGGCTTTTTTTTCCTAGTCACGTTCTACTCTTTTTTTCTTTGCTTTTTTTATACTGTTTTGTCTGATTTTGCTTTCCTACCATGACTCTGTTGCTTGATCTGTGTTTACGTTTTGCTGATGGAAAGACGACGTCTCCCAGCCCTTCTTTCATCCATCCTACTCTGCTGTCACAAGTCCTGCTCCACCCTATCGTGCCTCAACACTTAAGTGTTTAGAGTCAGTACAAACTCTCACAGTGTTAACCTTCTTTCCCCTGTTGCCTTTGCTGAAGCGCCCGCGTGTCTCTGACAGGCTAAGGCAGGACCTTACTTTGAAGCGTGGTCTTAGCTCCATCGGTGGAGAAGCTTTTTGAGCATTTATTCCACTACCACTGCTAAACACAGGTTTTTTTCCTATCCAAGCTAGCATTTTATACACAAAAATTAGCATTTTTTAGGCACAAATGAGCATTATGTGATAACACATTAGCAATCTGTGTACAAAAACATGCATTTTGTGGACATAAATTTACATTTTGTGCAGACAATGAGCCTTTTGCAGACACAAATTAGCATTCTGTGCACACAACTTAGCTTTTTCAGGGCACAAATTATTATTTTGTGCGCACAAATGATCATTTTGTGAACACATATGAGCATTTTGTGCCCACATAAATAAGCAATTTGTTACATTAATATTTTTTGTGCACAAGTTAGCATTTTAATAAATAGGAACTGATGATACTTATTAGATGCTAATTTGTGGCACATAAAATGCTATTAAAAAGGAAATCTTTGGCCAAAAAAAAAACTGATTTGTGCACACAAAAAACTAAATCTTGGCCACATAATCATTTGAGAAAACGATTTATGAATTTTTTTTTTTTTTTTTTGGTTTTATGTCATGTCAGGGCTCCGTAGCTCCTCTAATATACTGCATGTACTGTGAGAACAGCAATGGAGGCATAGGACGCCTTATTCTAAACACTAGGCCCACTTCTTTATTAGCATTAAAATAATATTTTACTAGTCAACATTTGAAATCACACAAGTTAACTAGTATGGTTAAAAAAGCACTTACTAGTTGACTGGTCTGCTGTGACATATTTTGACAATTATCAATAAAAAAGCTTAGCTTATTCATTAATGGTGGTAAAACAAAAAGCTTGTTGATATCTGTGATAATGAATAAATGCTCCAATGGCTTTGAATGAGTGTTTTACCTGACTGTGATGCTGACTGACTGAAGCTGTGTTGACATTAACAGACACAGCTTTGTCTCTTCTGTTGCCTTTTTAATTATTCTTTATTTATACGTCTCCCAAGTTGATTTACTTGATTAAAACAATGTTGTTTCCAAATTGAAACATTTGCTTCATCTTCCCGCTTAGCTTCGGCTGCTTGTGTCATCGGCAAACTGGACTCTTTGATTGTTTACCTTAACGGATTCAGATAAAACTGCTCCTGTACTTTTTCATGAGTTTGTATACTATGTATTATAATAGACCAAACATAATTAGTTTTCGCTTTTATTTATTGTGGTGTTCACTGGTTTCTGCTCTTCGAGCTTCCAGCTGGTTCACCTTTAGTCTCTCTGGAAATTTGAAGTGTAAGTCTGTGGTAGAGGAGAGAGGAGCCTTCCGTGGCTCCAAATTGTTTTGTTGATTGTCGCTGTATCTGCATGTCCACTCATAACCTCAAACCGAGCCAAAAAGGTTAGACTGTCGGTGGACTCGTACCAAGATATGGTGCATCTTGCTTTTCTAGGACAGTTGTAAATCTTCTGCATTTATTGTACATGACCCTGGTACTTATCACCACATTTCCATACTATAGTTAATTCATTCAAATGGCCTTCCGCTGCCATTTCTTAACAACGGGCTACCAAGAAATTGGACTTCTCTAGGGAACATTGTGGGTTGTTTTATTTGTCACGCCTACATGTAAAGGTAAGGAGAAGCCCTGATGACCAACCGCGAATGCTCTCTTTTTAGTCCTCGATTTCTGACTCTTCTACTTGTTAAATATTCTGTGTCCTGCTTGTAGAACTGTAAAAAGTCAAGTATTCTGAGGTCAAACATGGGAAGCATTTGCAGCCTATGTTTGTACACAAAAACAATGTTAAATAAAATCTCCTGTATGATCATTAATGTTCTTGTCGTGTCTTAATCAGTAGAGACTACAAGAAACATTTTTGTTTTGTTTCTTTTTTATCTAATTGGGACATCTACTATGTAAAAGCATTTAATGGTGTGGTTGTGGGTTGGTTTTAATTAAAAAAAAAAAGTAAGAAATATTTGAAACGTTTGCAACTTTACAGTAGGTTTTGAGTATACATTATCTATTTCTCTCTTGCATCATCATAGATTTATTGGCAACAGTTTCTTATTATTGATTTTGGAGTATTTTGGCAGTGCAGATATACTGTGTAGTTCAAGAACTATTGCAAAACAAGAAGCAGCAAAGGGCACGTCCATGTTGAATTTCCATGATCCTTTTTGTCCTAAGTAACGTTTCACTGGGAATTTCAGCTTCCTAGGTAGAGTAAGGATTTAAAAAAATAGTTCCACGACATGGACTGGTGAACCTTTACCTTTTTTGTCTAAAAATGAATGGAAATAGTATTTTTGGATTTAAAAAAATGTATGGGATGGAATTCAGTTGTTTTTCTTTCATGTAAGACTGAAAGGTGATGGAGAAAGTTAGGAAGGCGAGCAGTGGTTAGCGCTCAATTGCCTCACAGCAAGAAGGCCCTGGTTCAAATCCCGCCAGGGACTTATCTGTGTAACCCAGGCTTCCTCCCTAAGTCTAAAAACATGCTTAACCCTTGTGCTATCCTATGACCCCACCCTTACATTGACGTGTTCTCCCTACCATGACAAAGGTGGATAAAGGTGGAGAGGATTTCATTTAATCCGTGGACACCAGTGAAGATCACAAATCATTGAAGAAAAAAGGTTCAGCGCACTGTCTAGTGGGGTCCAGATGACCCAACTCTCAATGTTGCCTAGGATAGCACAAGGGTTATTAGATTAACCAGTGACTATAAATTGCCCCGCTGGCAACCCTTTCCTAACAGCAGCTGGGTTGGCTCCAGCAATCCCGTGACCTCAAAAGGTATTCATTTGGTTCTGAAGATGGATGGATGGTACATCATGCTACAGACCATAAATAGGGTATCATCATCTAATATAAGAGTAAAAGTAACACACATAAAAAAAGTATTTCTTTTGGTTATAAATGTTTTCTTTAAAATGATTAAACAGAATAATCTAAAACAATAAGCTGTAAGGTGTTTCATTGGTTCAGTGCTGAACTTCAGAAGAATCTTCAATAATTGTGTTTGAAGTTTGCACGATAAAAATGATGAGAGGCCTGCAACTACTATAATTTTGTTGATTTTCTTTCTTTTAATTGCTTGAAACTTAGTCTTAAAATGATTGAATTAATGTAATGCCAAATAACACCTGCAATTTTTATGGAGCAATCAAAAATTTGTCACCTATCAGGTGAAGATTAAATAATAAGTAATGATTTGTTAAATCCAAAAAACGAACCACATTTTGCATTGGTTTGGTCCTTTTCTCTTTGTTGCCCTCCTCTTGTTATGTCTGCTATTGTTATCACCTATACTGGCTGTTTGTAATGACTGTTTTTCTATAGTTGTTATCAGCCTTTACCCTCCACGGTAAATAGACTTCTATCTTTTAAGTCTCTTTAGATAAAATTGAAATGCACTATGTGGTACTTAAGGCATTGTTTTGTTGTGGATTATAGAAGCCATTCTAAAAAAAAATTAAATTATTAATAAAAATCCTAATGCGCATAAAAGGGCCTGTTTATCACTTCATTCTTTATTCAGGAGATTATTAAAGGTTAATATTTATGATGTAGTCATAAAAACATATGATGACTGGGATCTTTTACATAACAAATACAGCCACACAGCATGAGATGCAAAACTATGTTTAGACACTCTGAGAACAGTGGTTTCGCTCTCGAGTTTCAACAGCTTCATGTTTAGACAAACACTATTTACCATCTTATTTTGCTGAAAACTTATTGAGGATTCTTCAGGAACTCAGCACAAACTGTGTTCCAGTAACACAGCTTGTAACTGTTCTTTAGGCAGAGTTGCAGTTTCCAACCATTTTCCTCAATGTCCACCACTTTTCCCTGACGCTGAGAAACCCACATTCCTCAGAAAACCCAATAGACTTAAACAAAGCTTTGATTTGTAAATCGAACCACATGTGTGAGGAAAATGTATTTGTGGAACGAGCTTTAGAGTTGAGTTTTTGGGTTTTTCATGACAAATTTGCGGAATCGTTTGTGCTTCTGCCAAAACAGATGATATTGCTGTTGTGTTTAGCCTTTGGTGCCCCCAGCTATGTCCTCACTATATTAGTCATTGAGTGCTTGGCTGATCTAAAGGAACAGAAACATTTCCAGCAGGTTTTCCATAAAAGAGTCATCATTGCTTGGAGAAAACCCAAATACCATCTCTAAGCTAAAGACTGTATAGTGGGGGTGTGTCAAAACGTTTATGTCCGAGAAACCTGTCAGTACTGAAATACCAGTTTTCTTTTGCAGATCTGCAGTCAAACTTTGCGTGTCAACAGCGATCTGACCATTGACTGTATATGAGAACTGGACCAAATCAGTCTGAAGTCACCCACAGACTTGCTTTAGTACCCAATTTTTCATGACATGGACGCCGCTATATCAGAACCAGAACCAGTTGTCGTCAGTAAGCGGCAATTGGTCCAAGTCAACATTTCCATGGCAACCACTCTCCAATTAGGAGTGAGCTTGTTGGAAGTTCCACTTGCTCTAAGGATTCTGTCAATCAATTTTTTTCAAATGTTTGAAGGTCATGTCGCTCAGCCACTATGTACATACATATTGCACAGAGGAAAATTGGTCAAACGTGGATAGATGTGGAAAAAGTGAGAAGCGTTGTGGTCTTTATGTGAAATTTTCCCAGATGTATCACAAACGAACCATGTTAAAACAATGGAAGAAGTACGAATAAACCACGCGACAAACACGTCAATCAAGATAGAACGTAAACCACGCGGGATTATTGAATTGTTTATGTGCAATTCATCAGTGACTTGTGTGTCAATTACATAAATTGAACGTGATACAGTATGTGTGCCGTGTGCGCAATATAAAAGTTATACATCGGTGGTAAATGCTTGAAAAATCTATTAGACATACGTGAAACAGCCGTGGAAAGCTACAAATTTGCGTTCACATCTCGCAAAAATCACGCTCAGTTGTGTGAGATTTACGTAATATTTGTGTATAAACTATGTAAAATATGAGTACAGCTGGAAACCGAATTTACGCAAAGCTTGAAACCCTCGCACACTGATGAATGACCAACCCAAAAAAAAACCATGAGCTACGTATCTCACACATGTATCATGAAAGAACGAAATTTCATACGTGGAAAACGCGCAAAACTGTATGTAGTGGCTGTGTGACACGGCCTTGAGGGGGAGGCCAGCAGGAACCACCTACTTTTATTGAGGCATCGAAATGGCCAGTTTATAGCTTGAATAACTTGCAGTAAAATAAAGAAATATCAAGAACATGTTAAAAAAAAAAGCTATCAGAGCAAGAATAGTAATTCTGACAAATACATTAACTGAGTAATAGCTGTTTATTTCTCTATTAAAGTTTATAAGACTTTTGGCTTCTTAAACCTGTGGGTACTTCCTGTTTGGAAAGCGAAGAGGGAGAAGTCACTCAGTCCAATTCTCATATACAGTCAATGAACCAGACAGACCATCTTTAGTGTGATAGGGCTGTCAGGAGGCCTTTTCAGACTCTCCACTCAGCGCTACGCTTATTTTCCAACGTTTGCAACATCTGATCATGTGGAGGAACATTATGTTTAGCAGCGATGACTGAATCAAAGAAGAAGACGTGGAGAATAGTATTTGGATTGCTGCATTTATCTTGCCCGGCGTCTTTCCTTGCAGCATTTCTCTCTTTACAGGAAGGTAGAGGCAGTCGCACTGCAGGCAGATACTAAGATGCAACCAGTCTGGAAGTGTACTCAGTCCTCCAAGATGAGGATCTCCCCCACAGAGCATGGACGATCAGACACAACCTCCAGAGTAGAGAGGGCGGAATAGTCCTGACGTTAACCTCATTGAGGATTCTTCAGATCAATTTGGAGCAGCTGGTGTCAGAGTGACCAATACTCCCATGATGCCTGACATAATGGTTGTCCTTCAGCATGAGGAGGAGGATAAGGAGCCAGACTCCTTTTTTTTGTTTGTTCATTTTTGGTTATTCATGTTGGGATATACTCTTGGGTTACTTTTTGGAACAAATGCTCATTTTGGGGGGGGGGGTTATAGAGGTTTCATTTATTTTTTAAGGTCTTTTTTTCCTCCTTAAATAACCCAGAAAAATGTTAGGTTAAAAACAACCCAGTTTTTATTTTATGTTATTTTTTTAGTTTTAATTGTCTACATGTATTTGTTCCTTTAAACTTTTGTCATATAATCTACTAAACAAGTGTCAGTGTGAAACCCACACACTCCGTTCTCTCTCATCCTGAAATGCTTGTTAGTGTCAGACCTTTAAAAAACAGGAAGTAAACAAGTTTTCCAAGAATAAAAGTGTCAATTCTAAGAAGCATTGTCACAAAATATCTTCTGAACAGGGGCAGAGCTGCAAGGGGGGCAAACAAATAATTAAAAAATTAGTAGATTAAGAACGAATCAACAAAAAAAAAAGCAACGACTAGAAAACACTAAGTTCTTTCATCTGAACTGACAACAGTGTTTCCAACAAAAAACGTGTTTTACAAACAGACTTTTTTAGTGTAAAAATCAAAGAACTTTCAAAACTTTAGATGAATATTTTAATGACGAGTTCAGGTACAACATGTCCATCATACTGTCAGTCACATGACATCACACAGGAATTTTGTAATATTTTTAAATTCACAGTTATTACAGTTTTTATTCAAATTGCCGACTCTATTTAACTCTTAACACACACTTTTTGACATCTCGTAAATTCTTGATCGTTAAGGTCAATCAGCTGATTCTGCAGCAGGGAAAAGCAGTTTTTCATACACACTTTGTATCCACATGCAACACTTCTAAAGCAGGATATGAAAGAGGATATGAAAAGCCGTTTTTCTCCTGCTGCAGAATAAGCTGATAATCACTTCACTACTGTGCAGCGCTGCATATCAGTTTTTTAGAACTTGTCAATAAACAGAACTTTAATCTCTTATTTTACAAAAAAAACTTCATAGTTTTACTTTGAAAATGGGAAGCTTCACTGACACTTTATTTTAAAGATTTGTTTACTCCCGATGACAGTAGCGCTGCGCTTTTGCCTTTTTTAGGTATGATACCAACATTATTCTGAATTTCAGAGCAATAAATACATTGTGCCTGAACAGTGTTTTTACTGCTTTCCACTATATTTATTAAGATTGCGAAACAGTGATCTTGTACTCAAATTTTCTGGAGTAGGTCACTATCTTCTGGCTCCAAATAGCAATGTTTGGATTGCAGAAAATGGGAACTAATTTGACTTCAGTGTGCTGGAGCTGGAGACATTTTCGATAGGTGACGTCACACCTGTGTCCATCTTTATGTACAGTCATTGGTGGAAATGCCCACTGAATTGCTTAAACCATTCTTGACTTTAAGACTGGACCATACAGTTCAGTAGAAACAAGGCTTATCGGTGCCATTGTTGACAAAGAAGAAGAAATAATCAATACAAGCTTATTTAAGCATTGGAAAATGACAAAAGCAATATTTTTAATGAGATTTTGAGCCCCTCAAATTATTTTCTGCCCCTGTATTGTGTACACCAGCCCACCTAGACTTTTTTAAAATTTTCTGTACTTTTGTTGTTTGTTACTGCTTTTGATCCTTTCTTTTGTCTGCTGTTGTCATTTGCCCCCCTTCTAAAGTCTTTTGTCCCTCCTGCCCATATAAATAATAATCAAGCTCCGCCACTGCTACTGAACTCAAAACGTCTCACACATGTTTTTAACTAAGGGATTTTTCAGAGGTTTCCCTCTTATACTACCTGATTGTGACCAACGTTCTGCGCTTTTTACGCGGCACCTCAAGCTCCAGAGCGCAGTCTCCACTGCGCAATCTCTCTATGTCCTCCCCATAAAACCCATGCTGGCAGCCGGCGTGTCTGCGCAGCATCAGGAGCGGCTTCGCATCACTTTCCTCATTCCGCTTCATCGGCACATTCAAATGGGAGCTCGCTGCCTTCCGCTCCGACGCGGTGTCCGCGCGCAGCCAGCGGGCAGAGCGCACATCTGAGGAGCAAATACGCAAGAAAGAAAAACGGTCTTTCCTCCAAACACAAGGTAGGAACACCTCATGTCGTCAAGAAATGACTCATTTTCCTTTTTACCACTTTGAGAGACCTGCAACAAGGATTTTTATTATTTTTTATTGATTTATTTCTAACGGCTATAACTCTATTAGAGCCGTTACGCAGAGAAGTCGCTTCCTGTAGTAACTGTTAGAGCTGTTTATGTGCATTTCTTAATCATGTGACTTCGTAAACATGAAAAAAAAACATACATTTTCTTTATTTTTGTTTAAAATTTCTTGCTCTTCGCGTATATTAATGCTCTTTCAGTTGCTCTCCACCAGCATGTCTGTTCCAGACGCCTTTCTGTTTGTATTCCTCTCGCCGGCAGGCTGCAATGATTGACAGGGCAGTGACAGATCCTTTCCAGCAGGATGTGCCTTTTCTTATCACATCCTCCTCCAGCTGCGTATAACTGGAAGGTGAAAAAGGCTCCATATGTGAAAGATTTGTGCTTTGGCTCCCTAAAAAGGCTTGATTTCTAAGGAACAGAAAGGTGAGTCAAACTTTGTTCCTTGTCTCAAAGGTTGCCTCATAAGGTCTTTTACTGCAGCTTTTTTTTTGCCAGATAAATCCTGGTTTAGGAATTCCTTTGGGCTGGGAGAATGTTTAATTGCTCAACAACAGAAGAAAAGATGGAGTTTAGTTCAGTTAGGATTGTTAGAGTTACAAATGTGCTGTAAAATTCCCATTCAACTAAATAAATGTACAAAAAAACGACACCTGCTTATATAGTGTGTGGAATAAATAAAAACTGTTTATGTTGTCAATGCTGCATTGTGCCTTCATATTTCTGTACCTTTTGAAAAGGTGCATTAAAGGACTCCTGCTTTAACATTTAAAAGGTGAAGCTTACTCAAGCAAGAATTATGACTAAAATAGATATAGTTTGACATAAAAGGGTTTTGGGTGCTGCCCTCTAATATTTCCACGTTTTGATAACACTCACTCATCAGGAATGTCCTATTTGAGAAGTTTATCAGCAATTTTACATATCTGGTCTTTTTTCAATCAAATTTCTAAACAAAGCTTGTTTGAAAAGTGCAGAATCTCCCAAAAAAAGGGTCTAACATTTACTCTTTATGTGATTCAAATACTTCTCCCTTTTGGGGTCATAGGTTTAAAAAGAGCCTAAACCAGCTACTGTTGGGGGAAGGCGGAGTCCCCCCCCCCCGACAGGCTGCCAGCCTGTCGCAGGGCAATTCAAATACTTGTAAAATCAATTTTGCAAGTGCAAGATTTTTCCTGGGAAAAAAAAATTCATTCATTCCTTTCATAGATGTACTCATATTTTCATAATTTAATGATATCAAGGGTGTTTGGCCTGAGATGTGAACAATTTTTGAGCTAATGACTATTAAAAAAAAGTATTCTTTTGCATTATACTGGACAAGTCTGAGATACAAGATTGAGTGTAGCTGTAGCCTATATTTTAGCTTGCAGCAGTAAAAGCTTCAATCAGTCAGTTTTACTGCACCATAACCGAACTGCTCCACAGTAAGCAGGTGTCCTCCTTCAGGAATAGGAAGATTTATGTCTCAGTGGTTTTATGACTAATTTATTTTTACCATTGTTTTGCATCATTCGTTATTTTAAATTAAAAATATCATCAATAATGTTCCTTTAAACTTGATCTACCAAACAAAAAGCATTAATGCATCTTCTCTATTTCGCTCTTTATCAAACTGTGCTGCAAAGTTCTTGCAGATTTCAAATCAAATGCCAGACTTTTAAAAACCATTTCGTTTTCTGCATTCAAAATTTGTGTTCTGGTGCTGATACGATTTGAAAAAGATTGTCTAAAAGTAAAGTTGATGTCGTTTTTGCTCAAAAAGCTCCTAATAATAGCAGCAGAAGTGGCTGTGTTCAGGCTAAACAACACGGAGCTGCAATAAACTTCTAGTCAAAGCAGGTTTTCAAAAATGTCTGTTTTTATTAGTCCAGTGACGAAAGGAACTAATCATCCACCCCTGATCCTCAGCATCACTGCAGCTTATCTGACATTATTTGGAAGATGGTTTGTTTTCCTTCTTTCTCCTCTGGTGTTTTTACTGTGCTGCTTAGAAAACCCTGCTCTGTGTCAGGCTCCTCACTGCTGAAGCGCGTTCAGGTTGGAACAGGTTTATGGAATAAGCCCTAATCTGCTTACAGTGCAGAAGAATTTAGCAAAATAACTCTGAAGAAACACAGCAGCGATAAGTCGACCAAGCGCTCCGGCAATAGCCTGGTTTTGCAAAAAATTTGCAGGTGTTTTTTTTTTCTTTTTTTGAGAGGAATTATCAGTGATTTCGGAGGAAAGTATGTCAATGCCGGGAATGATTAGAGGGGCAGTTTTGGGAAACTTTTCGTGAAATAAAAGGCCCATTGTTGGACTGTCTGCTTTGGCCCTGTCCCCTTGTCTTCCAGTGATAGATGTCGTTTCTGTCGGGACTGCATGTGTACTGTAATCTGTTTATACAAGGCTAAAACCACTGATGTTCTCTCCTCAGTAACAAACCTCTCAGATGTTCTGTCCCTGATGTTTTACTTCCTCCTGTGACGGAGTTCACTGAGCCGAACACAGAGGAACAAAAGACATTTGCAGTAAAAAAAGAGGAAGACCAGCACATCCGTATAACACTAATTACGGTAAAAGATGAGACTGAAATCACACATCATATGTGTCATTTTTGTGAACTTCCTGCCTTAACTGTGACACAGTCGTGTGTTTCCCCCATAGGTGAAACAGTCAGCATTGCAAAACAGGCAAAGGAGTTTGTAGAATGAAAGCATGAATAAAAGACAGAAGAAGTAAAAAAAAAACAACAACAACCATGCTGAGGACCTATGAGGGGATCTACATTAGTCTGGAGTTGGTGATTGCGCTCCTGGCTGTAGCTGGAAACATATTGGTCTGCTGGTCTGTCTGCCTGAACTCCAACCTGCAGAGCATCACTAACTTTTTTGTAGTGTCGCTGGCTGTGGCTGATATTGCGGTGGGACTGCTGGCCATTCCTTTTGCTATCACAATTAGGTATCAGTCTTTTTTTTCTTTTAAAACTAATTTTATAACGTTTTTACTGTTTATGTTTCCATTTGAATGTTTTTTTTCTCATTTTAAAGCTGTATTTTTTTTATCTCTCTTTGTCAACTGCAGTGTGGGTTTTTGTGCCGAATTCCATGGGTGCCTGTTCATTGCTTGCTTCGTCCTCATTCTCACCCAGAGCTCCATTTTTAGTCTGCTTGCTATTGCTGTGGACCGCTACATCGCAATCAAGAACCCACTCAGGTGAGATCAAGAAAAAGAAAAAAGTGCAATTTTTTTCTGTTTTAATAGTGCAGTGACCTTGCATGTATAAAACAACTTATACAAAGTAATCTTTAAAATATTTTTTCACTGCTAGTTGAGCTGCATGAATAGCTTCAATTGCATTGTTGATTAATAGCTTCATAGTTTTCTTTTTTTTTTTTATATATAAATAGATATTTCTAGTAAGAAACAGCAGGGGATTTGCATAAACAATTCCAGGACATTTGTAGTGTGTCTTTGTGTACCAACACCAAAACTGGTGCCATAAAACTTGTACATATCCTGCCTAACCCTTTTTCTTAATTCAAATAATCCTGATTTGATGACTAAATCGTAGAAAGTCCTAATAGTAAAGCTCGACCAAAAATAACAAGAAGGAGGTTTGGAAAGCTGGGATGTGTTCCAGATATTTACCATAAATAGATTAACGTGTGTTGCAACAGAAACACTGGACATGTGATGCATGTTCAAGAATGCGCTAAACAGAGGTTCTTGAATGTCTGTTTAGCCCATGGTGTTCACACAAGCAGGGAGGGGCTTCTTCTTTTTCTTTATCTACTGTTTACTGGCGCATGTCTGCCACCTACAGTTAGGAAGAGGCTTGGTGCAAAATATCAAAAAATATCAAATCTTGTTCCAGACTTTTTCTTTCACGGCTCTATTCCCATACATGAAAGACTTGGTGTTATGATTCCGGCCAGACAACAGCCGCAAATATTAATCCTCCACCATGATCAATTTTCAAGCGGATGGCACTTCCGTGAATTAAAAGGGATGCCATCAATACGTCACCAAACTTAACCAAATCAGAGTCCCTGCCTGGTCAAAGTTCAACCTGATTTGTACAAAGGTCATGAAAATGGACATAGGAACTTGTGTAGCTACACGAGAACACAGGAGTTTTGAACACAGAACCCGAAACACGCCTTTACGTGGGTTCATGTAGACTTTTCATTAAAAGTGGCCGTTTGAGCAAAAAAAAAAAAAAAAGAAAAAGTACAAGAAAGTGGCCGCTTGAAAGCATGTTTCCGAGGGTGGTTTGAACATAGCTTATGAAGACACAATTGTGATTTTTTTATCTTTCTCCCCCACATTTGGAGTCTCAAAAGTTTCCTGAGACTTTGACATCATGTTTTGCTTAATTGAGACAAAAAAATGACACTTTTTGAATTTAAAATCAGCTTTACGCCAAAATTTAAACCTGATGTGAACTTTGATCATGTATTGGGTAAATACTCCAAAGAAAAACTGAAGAAGCTTAAGAAGTCAAACTTATTTTTGGCATTTTAGTTTGATAATAGTTTGCCTTTTTTGGTGCCGAATAATGACAGATTTGAAAGCTGACCTAAACTCTAGAGTGAACCCATTGGGCTAACGGCTTGTCTGAAAAGAAGCTTTTTGATTGACTTGTATGTAAACCCTGGTGTGGGTGTAAGCTGATCAGCTGAAGTGGAAGTAACAAAACCAAAGGACAGTGAGGAATTTTGGCATTCCCACAGTGTGAAACGTTCTTTAATAGTTTTAATATAGCCGTCTGTGTGCAGTTATGCCAAAAACAAATGTCACTCTTGTCCTTCCTGTTCGGGTTCTTGACTCAACAATCATTTGAATGAGTTTATTTGCAAATTAAGTCATGTTATTATAGTATCATTTAGATTTTTGGAGTTTCTTTGGCATGCCTATTCACAATTACATACAGACTACTGCAAAATCTCACAACAAATATGCAAAGAGCAATGCAAACTTTTGGCAAATGAAATCAATGCAGCCATGGATCCTTTTGCTCTTTTTCTTTTAATAATTCTGTCCAAAATCAGAACACATTTTTTAAGTTCTTACCAATTCATCTGCGCCTTTAGCCAGCATACAGCGGAACAGAAAAGCTGAGAGGATGTCTGAAAGTATATTTGATTACAAAAAAAGCCTCAACTGGCAAAACAAATATCATTACGTTGATTATGTATTTAAGCTTCAATGCACAAGTGTTTTCTCTTCATTCAGGTTGACAAATATTTGACTCTTGTCTGGACGACACAATCGCCGGATGATTAGATAACCCCAGCAACTGGAAATGGGTTATGATTGGGTCTTCAACTTTTCAGATACAACAGTCTGGTGACGGGACAGAGGGCAAAGGGCATCATTGCATTCTGCTGGGCTGTCTCTGTGGCCATCGGCCTGACTCCAATGTTCGGCTGGAACGCAGGTGAGATTCTGTGAGGAAAAAAACTTACAATGTTCTAACAAGGAAACATATTACTGCAAGTAATGTGTTTGTTTTTTTTATTATCTGTGGGGTGTTTTTTCCCCATCCTATATAAGAGATTTTCCAACTATTATTCTTCCCAAGGAAAAGGAATAATTTCTTTTCATTAAGGGTTCTAAGGGTTAAATTTGAGGTAAATAAAGGCTTCTAGTTTTAGGTGAGCAGGTTACAACTGTTTTGTAGTGGATAGTCACTGTTGGCGTGGATAAGGCCTTCCTTCATTTCCCATCATCCCTTTGTTTACACTCCTGTTAGTTTACAGTCCCTCACAACCCAAACTAACATTATCAGAGCAGCAAAAATGACGAGCAATATTGCAGCTATTCAGCGGTACAGTTATGATCCAGACGATGAAAACAAAGACGTACATGGATCTACTCGTCTGCCAATGGAGGTATCGGAATAAAGCGGAGCAGGGAGATTGTGACCAGCCCAGCCTATTTTCTACATAACTAATACAGTCTTTTTCAGACTGCATTTTTCTATCTGCTCCTGATTCACGATGATTTGAGTAAAGAAATAAGTAGAAATGCAATTTTAAGCTTAATTTTCTTTATATATGTCCTCCATCATGGGGAAAATGCTTCAAGAACAAGTTAAAAACACAATTTTTATTTGATTGGGTCTTTAAAGTTGGTTCTATTCCTGGAAAAAGTCTTATTGGCATTTAAAAAATAAATAAAAAACACAAAACCTGACTGTTACTTGTTTGCTTTTTATAGGTTGGAATTCAACTATCACTGCAACTGAGAGCAAGAGGTGTTCTGAAGGCATGACCGAATGCTTTTTTGAGAAGGTGGTTACCCTGCACTACATGGTCTATTTCAACTTCTTTGGATGCGTTCTCGTGCCTCTGCTGGTCATGCTGGTCATCTATGCCCACATCTTCATGGCGGCGCGTAGGCAGCTCCGTCTCATGACTCTGAAAGTGGCGCAAACTCCTGCCCCAGGACAGAGAGCACCGACTCCCACCTCGTCTCGTTCCTTTCTGCAGAGGGAAGTTCGTGCTGCGAAATCACTGGCCATCATCGTAGGTCTGTTTGCTCTCTGCTGGCTTCCTCTACACATCATTAACAGCTACAACCATCTATGTCGGAACTGTGAGCGCCCACACATACTGGTGATGAACATCGCCATCATCCTCTCCCATGCAAACTCCGCTGTGAATCCCTTCATCTATGCCTACCGCATCCGGGAGTTCCGGCAGACTTTCCAGAAGATTTGGAAGCAGCACATCATGAGGCAGAGAGACGGCTGCAGGATTGGGCCGGGGGATCCCAACAGCAGAGAAATCAGAAGCCACAGTATCGGGAGGACCTCCCAAACCAGTAAAGATGACTCATCAGGTGACACAGTGGTAAACAGTTTTTTTCTGGAAGTCACTCCTGACCAAGCGGGACAGAAAACAACTCATGAACCATCTCAGCAGTGGACGTCATATTCAAACGTGGAATCCAGCAGCTGCATAATCAATGGACACCAAGGGAAAGGTGGCACTTCAGCAGAGCAGGACGAACCTTACACCACAAATCCTGCATGGGAGGCAGAACATTCAGCTGCAGAAATGGGTGTAGCATCTAAAGCTGGGACACGAAGGCACACAGGAAGCTGCATTTCTTTTATAAATGTTCACGCTTTCTCACGAAAACACATGGGCTTGTTCTGCAGATACCACTGATGTGTCCTGATGAAGTGTGTCACCAGCAGGACATGATTAGTAAAATGCAAACATGTCAACAAATTATTAAAGGCTGGACCACCCGCATTGAAATGTACATAGGGTTAATATTAATAATAATAAAAGAATAATATTTTTCTAGTGTTTTTGTCACTTTTTAAAATTCTTTCTTGCCTGGAATTTTGTCTGAAGCACAACAGTGCATCTTATGTAAAGCAGATTTAATTTTTATACAAGTGTGGGAATTTTCTTTTCCCTTGAAAAGTAGAAGTTCTATATTTGAGATATTTTTTAGGTTGTATCTATGGAAAAAAAATACATCTTTATAGAGAAATGACCTAATATATTAATGTAATAGAAATTACCCTTCACCAGGACAAACAAGAGCTTTGACAGTTCTAGAAAAACATATGAGACTGAAATACAGTAAAGTCCCACTCAGATCATCTTTTAATCTATTTTTAAAGCGTTCCCAGTGGAATTCTAATTATGATTATGCCAAAATGAACAAAAGCTGTATCCTTTTCTAGGACATAGTTTCTGCAGAGTGGCAGAAGTTAATCCGAAATTCGTTTCTGAGTTGTGGACTATTGGCGGGGAGTAAGCCTACACTCATTTCCCATAATCCCTTTGTTTGCACTCTCTCCTGCTAGCTTCCAGCCCCTCACAACCCCAACCTAACATTACTGGTGCAAGCAAAAAGCTGAGCAATATTGATGTCATCCAGCTGTACAGTTTGGAGTCAGATGCCAGCTCGGACGACGAAAATGATGAGGAGCTTTTTCATCTGCGTCTGATTGAATCAGATTTCACAACGATTTGAACAAAGAAAAATACCCAGAAACACAATTTAAATCTTAATTTTCTTTAAATATGTCCTCTGTCATGAGAAAATATGCTTCATGCTGAAAACGCAATTTTCATTGGAGTGGTTCTTTAAGTAGGAGATGCGGCACAAATATTGCTGCTTTTCTTCTGTAAAATCCTTGTAGTCTCCATTTCTCACATTTTATGCAAGTGACTAAGTCACGTCATTTTGTTTCTAATCTTTTTTGACTTGTTTTCCTTCTAATTTCTCAAAGATGTACTTTATTTATTACTATTTCCCCTACTGTGCTTCTGCTGACTGCACATACTTCAAGTTCAATGTGTTTGCGGGACACATTACAAACTAACGTGCTCCATATCTCAAAAAAGTTCACAGTTGGTTTATTTTTTCACTTTCACAATATTTTACGAATTAGTTTCTTTTATCATTTAGTCTTTCTAGGACTATTTCAAACTTTGTTTTCTCAATTAAATAACTCCTTGCTGGGGTGGCCATGGTGCAGAGGTAGAGTGGTTGACCCTTGATTATAATATCACAGGTTCAGTTCCCACCTTGGGCAAAACACTGAACCCCACGTTGTTCCTGGTGGTTGGAGGTTGGTGCCAGTGAGCGTGACTGTTTGTGCGAATGGGACTGTGACCGTAAAACGGTTTAAGCCTTCAAGGGAGGTAGTAAAGCACTATATTAATATATATATGCTGTTTACCATTTTCAATGTGGTCATGGTTAAAGTTTATCTTTCAAACAGACAGCAACATCATACCAAGAGTGTGAAGAAGAGTCTTGTGCAAACAGTGCATTAAAGTCTGGAAGGGACCCATCTAAAGTCTGAATCAAAATCTCCAAAATGGCATCTCTGAAGATCCCTGAACCCTTGATAGCTACCATGTAATTGTCTTGCTAAATGTGAACAAACAACTGGAAAAAAAAAACCCAAGTTAATATCTGCGCCACCATTTAAAGGAAGATTTGACAAGATTTACTACGGCAATTCATGAAGTACAATGTCAAACAGCAAAATGAGAAGTTTTACACGCTCCACATGACATACAGCTTTCTTTTGATCTGTGCTATTTGTTGTAACGGTTGTCTGCAACAGCTGAGGAAACTATAATGTAGTCTGAGTACAATCTTTAGGTGTGCACTTTCACCTACAAAGTGTTTTCCTCTAAGTAAATCCTTTTGTTTGCTTGATCAGCAATTGGATAATTGCCTGGCAACAAATACTGACAACCTAGATCAACATCTAAGTGACATGATTCAAAGGCATCATTGTAAACAGGCCTGTTAGCATCCACCTAAAACAAATGCTTGTTTGATCTCTGCAAATGTCACTGCTCATAGCTGGATTGGAACTACGTTCAGTCAGGTTAGCATGCATGAAACGCCTGAAACACACATGGACACGTAAAGTAGATACACATGACCACACGCTGCTCAGGTACAGGTGTTTACAGAGTAGCCTGTCTGCTGACGCCAGTCAATGACCCTGTTGCAATGGAAATCAAATGATGGTTCATTTGGTGATGTCTTTTATTATCCCATTATGCTTTGTCTTTCCTCATTAGAAACCTCTTCCAGCGTGAGAAAGCCCTGCATTAAGCAATGTTTATGCGTCTCACTGCAGTGCTAAAAGACTAGTCCACATAAATAAACACGCAAGGGTATGTATATGATACGTAAAGTCTGTTTATTCAAAAACTATGTAGAGCAAATGTTTATAGCTCTCTGTGGTCGATGAAAAAATCCATTTGAATTGATTGAGTCGTTTCATTTTCATAATCTCTTCTTGCTGGGATGTTTTGACAAGGATATGTGCCAGGAATACACTTGTTCGTGATTCAAATTTTTCACATAAAACAAAAAAGGAAAAGAAAAACATTGTGAGGATTATTGAAACAAAGTATGCACCACTGCAAGAAACCAATAACATATATATATATATATATATATATATATATATATATATATATATATATATATATATATATATATATATTTTTTTTTTTTTTTCAAATATCTATCCAGTGTTCCATTATAGTTGATTTTTTCCATATGAGTAATCATTAAATGAAACTTATGTTATCTAATTCTTATTCTAAATCTAATTCAGGACAAATAAAAAAATCATTTTTACTTGCTGTTGAAAAACAAACTAAGCAGTGGTTGAAGTCAACCAAACATTGTGTACATTTTTAATCTGTTAGTGTTTCATAATTTATATTTTTGTTTGAAAGTCCAATGTCCTATAATGATTGGTATTCCTGGACCTCTCTGAGGCCTTTTGATGAAAATGAGTTTTTATTTACTATTACTACTACTACCAATACTACTAAAAAAACCAATAATAATAAGACAAAAAGAATAACAATTTTATTATTATTATTAATAATAATAATAATAATAATAATAATAATAATAATAATAATAATAATAATAATAATAATAATAATAATAATAATAATATAGTTGTTATTATCTCTCCTTGACCATCTTTCTGGTAACTGGCAGACTCAAGTAATTTTACCTTCTGTTTGACCTAACACACCTGGTAATCAGAATCAACTACATGTTCTATAATGCATTGCGAAAAGCGCCACAGGAAATAAACGCTTTGTCGGTGCATTGTGGGTAAGCGGAAAAAACGCTCAAAAGCCAAGCTCAACGACTAGCCCACGTTGCTGAGCCGCTAAAAAGAACAACAAATCAAGAATTCAAAGGGAGTTGAAGTAAGACTTTAAATCCTAGCTACTAAAGATAGCAAGTAATATATTGTGGTTGGTATTTAGCTGTGAATGTGATTCAGAATAGTCGCTTTTTGTCGACATTGCAGCATTGCATCCCATATTTGCTAAATTCAGAGTATGTTCTTCATGCCCGATATTTAGCTCGTGTCTACAATAATTTGCACGTTTGAGTCCCAACAATGTTGAGTGTTAAGCATTAACGTTAAATATCATGTCGTTTTACTTCCCACAGTATTTAATGAATGTTCTGTTTCGCTTGAGGCCAGTAGTTCGTGGCTAGTTAGCTAATGTGGCTAGCTAAGCTAGCCATTAGCGTCACTACATTTTAAAAGTAATCCTGAACATTTTATCCGATTAAAACAGTGTAATCCAAAATTGAAAAGTTTTCTGCAGCACTTAAGTGTTTTCTACGTAGCAATATCGTCTTAATTTAAACAGTACAAAACAAAAATTACTAAACGAGGTAGCTAGCTAAGATCAATGGAAACATTACAACGCCTTTTTTGTTTTTTGTACGACAAATTGAGATTTTTTTGTGGGTGTAAATTACCTTATTATTTACAGCACAAAACAAGTCTTAAGTATGTTTTAACAGTATATATTACTTCCAAGCCAGACACATGCGAACATAATATACATTGAATGTTTGAATGAATTGCATGCAATTACTTTCCTCAGTAACCTTCTGTAAACAAAGACAATACGTCAGGTTTTACGATAATACGGTATATTTCACTGCCCTTTACCATTTCTTTTGTCTTTTTTGTTTTTAATAGTCTAGATAGACTGATCCCAAAATGTCCATTGGCGTACCAATCAAGGTCCTGCATGAAGCAGAGGGACACATTGTGACCTGTGAAACCAACACTGGAGAGGTTTACAGGGGCAAACTGATCGAGGCTGAAGACAACATGAACTGCCAGGTTTGTATGGAGTACAGTTTTTTTCCCCTCCCAAAAAGCATGCCGTAAAGTTCTATTTAGTTTGAGTTCAACTCACTGTAGCACACTTGATAAGAACATTTTAAATATGTAAAGAACACAAGAATGTTTTTTAAATGGACATTTTATTGTTAGCTGCCCCCCCCCCTTTCATTTCACATATTTTTTGGAGACAAAAATGCCAAAGGTATTTTTAATTCAGTTCATTGCACCAACTCTTTTATTTAGACTTGCACATATTTTGTTTACTTTCACAGGAATAAGTCTAGAATCTACCAATTATAACAAGCAGGTGATGCAGAACTATTTGAGGAGGTTTGTTGAGAATGTAGTATTTTAGTATAACAATTACGGTGAGACAAACTCATGTTATACTTTCTCTGTTTTTTATTTATTTATTTTTTTTTAAAGCAATTGTTTAACATGTTTGTAACCAAAGACAAATCGGTTACTCCTCTCGAAGAAAAATCTCTCTTGGTTTCTTTGTCCCTCAAAATCTCAGCCAACCAGAGACGTGTAACATATGATTGGTTGATGTAGTGACTTAATGAGATCAATGGTGGTTTTAGTCAAAAAACTTACTTCCTTTTACAAATGTGCATCAGGTCAGTGACGTGTGGGGCAAAAAAAAGCAAACAAATGATTTATCATAACTGTTGAAAGTAAATAAAAACACAACACTATCAAACCAATTGGCTCTGTGTGGAAAAAGGAAATGATGTTGGATTATTTTAAAGTTTTGGAACAGATTGCCTTTATGAACTTTGTTTTTTTGTTTGTCTCTAGTTTTGTTTGCAGATCTGTAACATAAACAAATCTGGAATAACTTATTTTATTTTGTAAATTTAAGCTGTATCCTTTCTATTAACTGACCCAATTCATTTTTAAACCCACCCCCCCCTCACCCAAAAAAAAAAGAAACTGTACAGATATCTGGTAGTATATGCACATTTGTCCTTAAAATATTTAAACCCATTTTCTTTAAAGTATTGAGTACTTCATTAGTGCAGTAAAAGATTTAATTGACTCCAAATCTGTTTATTTCATTTAAAAGCAGACATTTTGGTGGATAGAGCTCAGTGTGTCTTAAAAGTACTCTAAAGATAAGTGAGAAGGCTTTAACAAAACGCTAAATATTCTTGGATAACTGCTAAAAATGTATATTCTGCTAATAATTTTAGATTTCATATTAATCAAATGACAAATCAAAAAAGTCTTTAGAAATTTGTTAAAGGGATTAAATGAAGTATCTACAAATGTTTTCAAATAGAGAACTGCATTGCCAAGTTAAACAGATGAGTTAAAATGTTAACCTGCATTCCATTGAACACTGTAAACGTGTATCAAGCCACTTTATGAATCTCAGACCAGAACCATTTATTTCTATGTCCCAACAGATGTCCAACATCACAGTAACCTATCGTGACGGTCGGGTTGCCCAGCTGGAACAAGTGTATATTCGTGGCAGCAAGATCCGCTTTCTGATCTTACCAGACATGTTAAAGAACGCTCCAATGTTAAAGAGTATGAAGAACAAGAACCAGGGTTCTGGAGCAGGAAGGGGCAAAGCGGCCATTCTGAAAGCACAAGGTGAGTGGTTCTTTACCAATGCTCATAAATGGTGTATCCACTTTTCCTTATTCTTGGTACATCTTGCTTCCTGAATGCTGTTTCTAAAAGTACAATTTTTTTAAACTGATTTATTCCTGAATTTGTTGTCTCTCTTTGCAGTGGCTGCGAGAGGCCGAGGTCGTGGTGGAATAGGAAGAGGCAACATTTTCCAGAAGAGACGATAGCTTTTCTTTTTTTTAATGTTTGTTTTTTTTTTTCCCTCATGTCGTCTATTTGAATGACTTGTCTGTTATTTGCAATTTTGTCTTTTGCAAGTTAATTCTTGAATTTTCCTTTTTTTTTTTTTTAACAAAAATAAAAGAGGTTTCAAAACGTCTGAAATTAATATCCCTTTTGTCTTGTTTTAATATTCCTGTACTGAAAAAAGAATAGCTTGCTAGAAGTACCTGCAAAAGCTAAAATATATGAATGAACAGAGGAAACTGAAAAAGAATTGGCTTTGCAAATGTCAATTTACTTTATTTGACTTTTGTGTTAAAAGATTAAAAAAAATCTTGTTGATACAGTGGACAGATACTTGTTATGCCCCCCCCCCCGTTTGTAAGGTTTAGAACCCTAAAAAAAATCTTTGCCTTTCAAAATGTATCCATAAACAATAACTAAAATAAAAAGCTTCATAAACTTGACCCCCAACCCCCGTCCATAATATAGCAAATATAGGCCCTAATATTTTTAATTCAACCTGTATCCATACGTTTTTTTATTCTCCATTTCCTGGAATTCTATTAACGCTGGCAAAAAAGTATTTTAAAATGCAGATGAAATACAAATAGGAAATGTCTGTTTTACTTGACAGCAACACAAGGGGGAGTGTTCTGGCTACAAAGTATTAGTAGAAAAACCATGAAGTGAATTTTATGGAAGTGGCGAGATAAACGAAAGGGTGGAAAGGCAATTTCGAAAGCTTTAGTGGGTTTATAGTGGACATTCGGCTAAATCGGAAAAGACTGCGGGCATCTCTGGACCTGAGCGCTTCAGCTCGCTTCATCCATCATAACATCTGCTACGCCTCCTCAACAGCTAGCTAGCTGCAGAAGCTAAACCTTAGCTGAGGAAAAAAGGCGTTTCAACATTCCGGCTTACGGGACAAACATTCCACCTCAAGGTAAGATTTAAAACAAATCTTTTATTTTGTTGCTATTTTTTTTTTTCAAAGTGTCAATGTTTTGTGGTAAACGTCAGAGTCGCGCCGTCTCCCTTGACGTCTCCAACATCTGTATTTTGACAGATGAAGCAGGTGCTAATGTTAGCGCAGCTGCTCCACTTTAAGTCTACGACAGAGTTAGCTTACTGGTACCCCAAAACAACAACAACACTCTGTTTACTTTCAGACAGAGAAAATATATAAAATATGGTTTTAAACAGGTAACCTAAATGTAAATTTGCTTTTTGATATGTCGTTAGATATAAACATTTCTACTATAGCGAAGTAAAACTGGTTAAAGTCAGCAGTTATTAGCATTTTAGTACAAAAAATATTTTGGTGGAATTAAAGTTTAATATTTATCCACAAATACCCAATTCTGTAGTGAAAACAAAACCCAAACTGTAAGCTAAAATAAAATACTACATAATCTGTCCTGTTTCTATTATTAGTTTATATTATCTATTATTTTTTATTTAACTATAATGTGAAAATCCAATACATGGAATATCAAAACATGTTTATGGAGAATAAGCTGTTGAGGTAAATATGTCTTGAAACTTACACTTAAGAGATGTAAAAAAGTTATGATTTCCTCAAATATGTTTTTGAAAAGGTCTAAAGCTGGTTAATTGCGGATAAACAAAACCGTATGTATGTATGTATGTATGTATGTATGTATGTATGTATGTATGTATGTATGTATGTATGTATGTATGTATGTATAAAACTTCTCTTTGCTCTTTCCAAGTTTTCTCAAAATTAGCACAAAAGCAGAAAAAAGACAAAGAAAAATATGATTTAAATGACTCCCAACCCCCCTCCATTTGCTGAAGATAATATGAAGGACTGTAATTTTAGGCTTAATCAATGTTATTTTAAAGCTCAATAAATGTTGAAAAGTGAGACTGGCATTTATTGCCATTATTTTGGAAACCAAAATGTTAAATTATGTTCTAAAAATAAGTGCCACTTTGACATTTTATGAGGATTTATTAAGATTGGCCAACTTGTCCCAAGATGATATTCTCACTTTGTTCATATTTTTTTTATAGAAGTCATTTACACTTTTTCTCTAGTTTTTAAACTACTATTAGGTTAATAAAAAAAAGACGTGCTTATCTAGCAATAAAAAACATATTATTGGGTTGTATAAGATTCATGTTGAAGTAATTCCATCAGCCAGCCTTTTTGAATGCTTGTGTGGGATTATTTGTTTCTGTATTCTATTCTGTATTTGATATCTTGTTAAGTAAAACTTCCTTGGTACATGGATAGATAATTTTACTACTTTCTGGGGATTTTCTTCTTAAGATTAGTGTTCTCCTCCTTTTGCAGTGTGAGAGCTTTGCTTCCTAAACCCATATGTGCTCTCAGAATTACAGCCTTATTACTGCAGTGTTCTTAGTCTTCTTTTGAAATTCTGTGGGCTTTTATGAAACTGTGTAAAAGTTTAAAGGGAGCTGTGGGAAAATAAGTGTGAATTTTCTTTTGTAGGTTAAAGATTTGTTTGTATTTGCTAGTGGGAGCAGAGAAATCAAACGTTTATTCTAGATTTTACAGTAAGCCGGTTGGGCTAAATTTGAACAAACATGATTTGTCAGACTAAATCTTATTGTAGATCAGTCATGGATATTCATAATATGGGCAATAACAGAGTTTTTTTTTCCCTTTTACTTATAACCAAAGCAGAAAATGTGATTTCTGCTTTAAATGAAAGTGTGTATTGCTGCATGACACAATCCTGAGGCGGATTCTACAGATGAAGAAATAATGGTGGTACTTCAAAGCAACCGATACATGTTCAATAAACTCAAAAACTGCTTTTTTAAAAGGGGTTCCTCACCCGTGTGGACTGTTCCTTAAGTGTAGCACTGCACAGGCGTGTTTGAGAGTTCTGCAGTAATGAAATCAGCATGAAGACATTCTGTGTAACTGGATATAGCACTCTATATTAGTATTACACTGCTTTATAGTTGTTGCTTTTTTGGAGGGAGTTCCAAAGTGCTGGAAGCTCCAGGATGTCGAGGGAGGCGACCACAATCTTTTGTGTCCATCTCAGTTGTAATGCGTGAATACTGGATGAGCAGAAGTGGGGAAACTGCAAGCAGCAATGTGCTCAACATGAACATGAAAAATGCTATTTTGCCATAGAAAAAGACATTGTTTTTCTAAATGTTATGTTATTCAATTCTAGTAATCGCTCTGCATTATATATATATATGTATAAATAGATTCAAAAACAGATAATGCCCTTTAAAGTTAGTAAATATATATATATATATATAGAGAGAGAGAGAGAGAGACAGAGAGATAGAGAGATAGATATAGTAAATATATATATATATATATTTACTATATCCATCCATCCATCCATCCATCCATCCATCCATCCATCCATCCATCCATCCATCCATCCATCCATCCATCCATCCATCGATCGATCGATCGATCGATCGATCGATCGATCGATCGATCCATCCATCCATCCATCCATCCATCCATCCATCCATCCATCCATCCATCCATCCATCCATCCATCCATCCATCCATCCATCCATCCATCCATCCATCCATCCATCCATCCATCCATCCATCCATCGATAGTAAATATATATATATATAGTAAATATATATAGATATATATATTTAAAAAAAACATGTTCTTGTTTGAAAGCAAAAACACCTAAATATCTTTAGAAAAAAAAAACAAGATTGAAGCCACAGTTTATTAGTAACATAAATGTGTGTATGTTTTTTGTTATGGCTGATCTGGAGGTGAATGAATGGATGTTTTTATATCCGCCTTGTGTGTGTTAATGCCTCAATTAAGTCAGGAGATGAAGGATGACAGTGACATCCATCCCTGCACTACCAGGAGCTTATCGCTCACTCAGCTCTGCAGACGCATTTGGCCCGTTGATCTTTTATTGAAACCAGGGATCCTCTTCTGTTCCAGATGGCATTGTATTGGTATGTCTGTAGGACTGAGTGTCATTTTTGCTATTATTTCACTGTATTGCCGCCACCACTACCCCCCCAGGCTCTAATATATCCTTCCTGTCAGTCCAGACTTAACAAAGGTTGGATCATGTGATTTTTGTTATATCAGGAGCATAACGGGACTTTGCAGTACAGACTTGGCAGTCTGTCACTTTAAACCCTTGTTCTTCATGATGCTACATCAAAACTGGTACACTTGTGTTCATTTATGAAGTTTTGATAAGAGGTAGGGTAAATTCTTTGCCTTTAAATCTCTTATATGTAACAAGCAAACAGTATGTAGATGACTTACTCTCATTGTTTTTATTTATTAATATTTCTTAAAAATAAAATAAATAAACAACAAATCTTTGTCTTGATGACACCCTTTGGCCCTACATTTTACCCCTTCTTTTTAAGCAATGAGAGATAGTGGGAGAATTGGGGCATTTGTGGCTTTGGGAAATGTTCCTCATTTTCACAGCAAATCCATCTGCTAATTAATTCTGGCATCGCCGGGGAAACTCATTAGGTATAAATGAAAGAACTGTGATTTAAAAAGTAAGAAAAAGCTGGAAGTATATTCCTTTTAAAATTCTTATAGTTACAGAATTTTTCTTTTAAAGAAGGAAAAACTTTTTTTCAGGATTTCAATGTGGAAATAGGTCAAACTGAGATTTAAAAAAGGTGCAGCTAAAATTGCAGTAAAGCTAAAAAAGCTCTTTTAAAATAAGAAATTTTAGTGAAAAACTAGATTTAAAAAACAACAACAAACAACCAAGATTGCTGTTGATGACAAAAAAGAAACATTTTTCTCACCCGCTGGTTGGTAGTATTTAACTAATGTCACTATATCACTAATTAGCTTAAAAATTATATTTTTTAAATGTATAACTTTTTGCAGTACAAATGTTTTAGTTGTATCTGGAAACACCTAAACTAAAAACAGTTTTTTTTGTATTTTTTATGTCATTGAAATTCCTATTGGACTGTCTGGTATGAAGAACCAGGATTTTACATTTTAACAACACAGTGGCAAAGCAGATAGAGGTTTGTAATGTTTATCATTGATACATTTAAACGGATTTTTTGGGCAAAACCAAAAGTTTACCAACAATGACAGAGGTTAAATGTTTCCTGTAGGTCTTTACCAGGCCGGCACAAACTCTAGCTGCTATTTTGGTCCATTCCTCCAAAATATCTTTTCAAGATCTTCTGATGTTGCAGATTTTCAGCTCCCTCTACAGATTCTCTATTGGCTTTATGTGCAGAAAATGGTTAGACCGCTCCAGAACCTTGAAATGTTTTTGACCTAAACACTTTGTTGGCCGGGTGATGTTTTTGGTATAGTGATGATGAAACATCCCGTCATGTTTATCCTCAATGTTCTCACTGACGGTAGGATTGAAAAAAGTCTTATTTGTGGGGGTGACGCTTGTTAACTTTTGTAATCGTGACGTGGACCATTCATAGCTCCATTCATCCTTTCTCTAATACAAACCAGTCATCCGATTCTTTTCATTCCTGTTTCATGATGTTTCCACCCCCATGCTTCACAGTGTGTTTGGTGTTCTGGGAGACATTTTTCTCCCTGAAAGTATGGTGAGTAGCAAAGAGTTCTATTGTGGTGTCATCTGATCACAAGACCTTCTCCCAGTCCTCCTCTGGATCATTCAGATGGTCTCTGACAAATGTAGACGGGTCAGGACATGTGCTGGCTTAAGAAGGGGGAGTTTTGAAGCACTGCAGGGTTTGAATCCATGATAATGTAGTGTGTTACCATAGTAACCTTTGTTATGGTGGTCCCTGCTCTCCTCAGGTCATTGTCCAGTTTGCCCATGGAATTTTGTGCTGTTTTTAGGATCCTTTGTACTCTATCAGGTGAGATCTTTCATGGAGGTGGTGGGAGATTGTCAGTAATCTTGTGTTTCTTCCGGTTTCTAATAATTGTTCCAACAGTTGGTCTCTTCTTACCAAGCTGCTTGTTTTTTGTAGATTTTCTCATCCTGGTCTTGTCCAGGTAAACAATCTTGACCCCGGTGTCCTTAGAGAGCTTTTTGGTGCTGGTCATGGTGAAGAGGTTATAGTCTGACAGTTTAAAGGTTAATTAAGGTAACAAATGGAGGATTGAAGACTTGATAGAAAAAAAAACAGGTCTGTGAGGGACAGAATTCTTGCTTTTTTGGTGCTAAATAGTTATTTTCTGCTCGATTATTCAATTATAGTCTTTAAAAATCCTACGATATGAATTTCTGGACAGTTTCTTGACTTTCTGACTCGCTCATTTGAAGTGTACCTATGATGAACGGTACAGACCTTTCTCATCTTTTTAAGTGCGACTATTTGCAGAATATCTAGCTGACAAATAATGTTTTATCCCTCTATAGGTGGAGGAGTACAATAGAAGGGATACATGTTTTGTACATAGCTGCTTTGAAAATCACCTTATTTTTTCTCTCTTAAGTGACCATTGTCTACCTCTCACTTTTCTTCAGTTTGGTATCTCAGTGTGGAGGAAGTGCTAAATTATTTGCAAAAAAGAGCCACCAAACAGTTTGAAGGTTTAAAACGATGGCAGATGCGATAGATTTCAGAAGAACAATCGGTTTCTCTTGCATGTAAAGTTTGATTCTGAAATTCTCTGTGTTCTCTTAGGAACCCTTCTGTCCAGGTTTCCATCTGATGGAGCAGTGGTTCTTTGGGAAGAGCCACCATGTTTCCTTGCCATGTGACCCCGTGGCCCTCTGCTGAGGCCCCAGCGCCGTGTGGAAGTCATGCACCCTCAGTGCAGCCGTCTCAAGCTCTGCCCGATCTGCTGTGCAGCTGTCCTGCTCCAAACATCCACTCTGAGACGCCATCCCCAGACCCCATGGAGTCTCTCATCGTGGTCACTGAGTATGAACCTACTGAGCCACTGGGGGAGCCTGAAGAAGAGGAGGTAGTATGAAAATGATACAAAAATTAAGATAAATAAAGCAAATGTTTTCTTAACCCTGAATAAGACAAGGTTCTTGTTGTACCTTAAAATAATGGAGAATATTTACAATAATACACATTCTCTGAACTTCTTTTCAATATATAATTATAAAACATATATTTATGCAAGACTGCATAACACATCATGTAAGAAAAACACTTTTTTTTATTCAAAGTCTTAACATTTCTTCTTTTTAAAGATTTAACTCAAAGTAAAATACAGAGAAACAAGTTTAAAAAATAGCACAAATGTGGATTCAGCTTTAATCAAGTGTAAGCAGGATTACATCATAGGGTTTATGTTTATGTCTCCCTTTACTGGCCATAAAATGATTACAATGCAGATAGAAATTTGTTATTGATTGAAATTGAATCATTTATTACGTACAGCAATGGGGTTTGTGCTTAAAAAATATCTAATTTGATACTCAGTCCAATATGTGACCAGTTTTATACATCTCTAAATACAAAAATATAATTAGAAATAAATTAATCAGTAAGATATTGCACATTCTCTGAATTTTCTGTTTTTTAGACTACGACATGTTAAAAATCATCTGATACCATTATAACCTTAAATAACATTCAGGCATTTCTTCCTCCATGTTCAAACACATTATTGTGAGGGAAAGACATCAGTGGTGGTCTTAGATTAGATTAAAAAATCTAAATAATTTAGAATCCTATTTAATTCAATTGCAGTGTTCCCACCCCTTGCAATTTTCCCCCTAAAATGAAAATGTCAAAGGCTCAGAGAACGTTGAACAGCATGAAAGCTCCTTCTTTCAAGTACAATAAGGGTTCATTCAGCATCTTGACTATTAAAGTCAATGACAGTAAAGGAAGAAGCAATGGTCTGGTTTATTTGGGAACACATTCCCGGTGTCTTTAAAAACAGTAAAGTAATTTAAACATGAAAATCCCCCAAACAGCATCTGAACCAATAAATATCATTTTTTTAAATTACTGCAGAAAAAAGCCTTGGAATCCCAAAAAGGTCATTTACCATGGCAACATCCCACCCTTAGAAAGGTCAAACTAGCCTGTCTCATGGTGGCTTTAACCCAGCACATGTTTCCCACTAGAGGGTGAACAATCCAGTGTTTGGTGACTTTTGCACCAACTGCGTCAATTGCTTCTCTGTCTACAAGAATGTTGTAGAGACATATTTGTGGCCATCTGTCCTGCACCCAGATCTCGGTTGAAACGGGTCACAGAACAATGATCGGGATCAAAGCAGCAAATCTGTCACAGAATCACAGAAAAAGCACAAAAATTGAGGTTTTGAAATGATTAAAATTGAAATCCAACCCAACTGGAGTCCTGTAAAACTTTAAGAAAGACATTTTTAGAAAATTCCACCATAGCGACATTAGTGTTTGATAAATCAACAAGAGAAACCCCCTATTTATTTAAAGATAAAGAAATCTGTTTATGGTTAGTAGTATCTTTTTTTTTCTAGCCTGTGGTTTAAGCTTAAGCTACAATTGCAAATGAAATATGGCATCATAAAAATAAACTACAATTTTTACTATAAGAAGGAAACTTTTATTTTGTAGACTTTGTTTTTTTTTGGTTATTTTTCCTCTCTTGTTTTTCTTTCTGCTTTGACCTCGCTGTGACCTTTTCACAGGTTTAACAGGTTATCATTTCTTGGTAGAGGTAGTATTATGGTATGGTGCTGCATCTGCTTCATAGCTATAGGGTTTGTTGAATAAATAAGTCACTAAATTGTCAATTGCATTATCCTTACAAATGTGACACAATTAAACAAGTTATAATGCTGTAAAATTTTTTCCCAAGAATAATCAAAAACAAATTCTTTAATTTTTTGGGGGGGGGCAGTTTATTTCTTTTTTTTTATTAAAATATGGCTTCATATCTGCTACAAATAGGAAAAACGTGTCAGTCAGCTGATGCTACTTAATAATAACATTGTCATTGATTTAGGATGAGAGACTGGATATTTTCTATTTGATCCAAGTTTCTTTAATTCCAAAATTCATCCATCAGCTTAAATTTACACAGGAAGTTCAATATTTCACACCAAGCTGATTGAGATGTCTAAATGTTTGGTTGAGGACCGATAAAGAATCAATTTTCATACAGTTGAGGAGTAAAAATCCTTCCAATGTGTTTTCTCAGATGGAACAAATGGACAGCTCCGATCCTCCTGAGCCAGCCTCATCCTCCGCAGCTGTCCACGCTCCATCCTGCGACCTGCTGTCCCACACAGTGGGTCGGCCCAAGGCTCTACTGCCCCACAGCCAAGAACAAAGGGGTCGATTAAGCCTGTCTGACCGGAAGCTTTCACTTCAGGAGCGCTCACAAACTGCAACGTCCCCTTGCAGCTCCCCCGGACTCAACGGGCGTTACATCTACCCATCGTTACCTTACTCCCCCATCACATCACCGCATTCGTCTCCCCGGTTGCCCCGACGGCCCACTGTAGAGTCCCACAGCGTCTCTATCACAGATCTTCAAGTATGAGCAACATGAAAGTGTTTCATTCCTTACTTTACATCCTTTACAATGAAATTGAAGATTATTTCACTGTTGACTCCTTTCAATGAAGATTGATTTTTATTGTCTACCGTTTGTGGAGATACAGTTGTGGTTACTTAAAAAATTGTCATATGCTACAGAAAATCCCAATTAAATAATGCATTTCCAAACTAAAAGCATTTTGATGAATATTTGTAGGTTTATACTGTATTTCTATAAACCTTAGCGGTTGTGTGCATCTGCAAATAGATAAAAAAAATGCTATTTATTACCATTTGTTAGTGGATTTTAGGGCCAAACATAAGCTGAAGTAAGAAAAGATGCTTATGTTTTCAAATAACAGCAGCCCACTGCCACAGACCACACTTAGTGGATTTTAAGTTAAGGTTTCTTAGTCAGAATGGTTTCAGAGTGTAGCTCTGAGCCCAGGTATTCACTGAAGAGGACAGTTTCTCTCTGTAGGCAAAAGATTTATTTGATTTTGGAATATATATTTATACACACTGTAATCATTAACTGTGAATTGTGCATTGTGTTGAGTGATGGATGATCTAAAATAATTGTTTTAGGGACACACGTACTCCCTGAATAGAAAGCCACAAACTCCTTTAAGTGGTAAATGGCATATACTTATATAGCGCTTTTGTACCTTCTTCGAAGGCCCAAAGTGCTTTACAGTCTCACACACTGATGGTGGCTCCGCTGCCAAACACCTCTAAAAGGAAATTATAAGTAGTGCAAACGTAGAAGGTCTCTCTAAAGTAGATAAAAATGACTGTTCGCAACTGTTGATGCAGTTTAGTCTCTGAAAATCAACTGCTTCTTTTTATTTTTTCTCTCCATTTTTTTCTCTTAGGATTGTGTTCAACTCAACCAGTACAAGCTGAAAGATGAGATTGGAAAGGTAATGTTCCCTTTCATCGCATTGCCTTCACCTCTCCGCCTACTTTCGTGTCTGTCAATTGACGCACGCCATCAAGGACGAGCAGTAGCAGCCTCTCATATCCTCTCTCCCGGCCGTCCTCGTTTCCAAAACTCTAGCCCACCAGGCCATGGGAGAGTTGGAAGATGGATGAGAGGCTGGTATAAATAGCGCTCTCTAAGGATCGTGCTCGGGCATGGTTGATACACGTGTGTGTGAGGGGGTGGGTGTTTTGTACCTTTCTGTATCTTGATGGTTCACTAAGGCAGGATGGGAGGGTTAGTGACAGTAATGTGTGCGATTCTGAGCCCCGTCCGGAAAGTTCAAGGCTTTTAGGAATGTGGGAGAGCTTCCTGTAGTGAGATCATCTCTCAAACTGCAGGATGAGCTCTCTGCTGCAGTCTGCTCCCCCAGCAGGGACTAATCCTGCCCTCCATCCTTCTGTTTGCTTTTTTTTAGATGACTTTGTCTGCACACAATGATTACTGGGACCTACTTTTTCGCTCGAATGTCCTGCATATGGGCAAAAAAAAAAAGCACAAACTGAATAATTTCCTTAATTCCCCTGAAGTAGAATGTGAAAAAAACAGATCAAATTCAAATTTCTCATATTTTACTTTAGTAATGGTTCTCTTTTCATTGTGAACCTTCATCCCACTCACATTGCTCATCATTCAGGATTTTGATTTGCCTAAAGTGGGTTTGCTGCTTTTTTAGCCTCGTCAGTCTCAGTTGCCGGTCTTTGTTGTTTCATTTCTCTTCTCAGGGCTCCTATGGTGTTGTGAAGCTGGCTTACAATGAGGATGACAACACATATTATGTGAGTTTTCGTCCCCACACACACCAGATTAAACACATCAGGAAAGGTTAGTTCTGTCTCCCGTTTACCTCAGCTATCACACCTCAACATCTCTAATTAATGATTTAAATACCCACTATGACTTTCTTCAGATCAAAGTTCCTAATAAACTGCACTAGTTTATTAGAAATGTGCCTTAGATTTGGGTGTGTGTGGACAGGCCCCGCCCTTATAGACTTGTATTACATCTTAACCTCACTGTAATGAGTATAACCATCCAGAAACTTGTTGCTTTATGCTGTTTCATGGTTTTGACCCCCCCCCCCTTTCTATAATCACCCTCATATCCCCCGTCTCTAATATATACACAAAATATTTTCACATATGATTAAAATGAATAAAGTTAATCCTAGATTAAAAAAGGGGTTTATTCAAACATACCTCTGGTTTGTAAGAAGATTCATAACCCCTGTTGTTAAAGTAAAATATGTCCAACACAAGAGGCCTTCAGCTCTCATCTGTTTGCCCAGCTGTTGGACAGGACAAGTTAAAAAATAAATAAATAAATAAATAAATGTGCCTTTGACTTGTGGGCAGGACCGTTAGTGTGGTGTAACCCCGCCCCTCTTGCTTTTGCCATTGCTGAGAACTCTGTTTACATGCTCTCCTGCTAGCTTACAGCCCCTCACACTCCCAGCCTAACATTACAGGAGCAACAAAAGTGGTGAGCAATATTGGAGCTATCCAGCCGTACAGTTGTGAGCCAGATTCAAGCCCAGATAAGGAAAACGAAGACGTACATGGATCTATTTGTCTACAAGAGGGTGCATCAGAATGGAGTGGAGTTGGGAGACTTTGGCCCGCCCATCGCAGCTTCTGCTCCTGATTCACAACTTAAATAAAGAAATGCTTCGAAATGAAATTTTACGCTTAGTTTTCTTTATATATTTAGTCCATCGTCAGAAAAATGCCAGAAGAAAAACACCAAAAACACAGTTTTTTATCAGAGTAGGTCTATATATTGTGGATTTTTTTTCAACTAATCAAATAAATTAACTTAAAATTAAAAATCTAGATAAAGCATAAAAAGTGTCTTTCTGCTAGCAATTATTAAACTCTTGTCATCCTCACTTAATGCGACACGCAGCCCTATTAAAATCTACATATTTGGCAACATGCGGCTTTCATGATTGTTGAGGGGCGATGAAGAAGAAGAAGAACTTTGACTAACTAAGTTGATTTCCATGCGGGTTTGATTATTTACCAGCTGGTGCTAACTATTGTTTCTGCTGAGAATGCAGACTTGATAACCGTTCTGCTTTTTAATCAGAGCTTCAAACCCCAAAAGCTGGAGACCCACTTTTACAGCCTTTAGGTATTTTTTGAAAGACTAAAGATTTGCTTGTTTACCTTTCTGTTCACCAATGATTGTTTTAAGATTTCCTCTGTTATTTAACCTAAATTCTGGTCACATATTTCCAGTTATGTTGATTATACTTCCAGATTTAGCCATTTTTGGGTCAAATCTTTCAAACTAGAGCGGATGGGTGCAACTTTGTCCAACAGGGAATGATGGGAAAAATCTGTTTGTCCACAGCCTGAGGCTCTTGAAACCAAACATTTGAATGGAAACTGAACTGTGAAGTTTTGAAAGTCCGTTTTGATTTGTACTATGGCTTTCATAACTACTTAAGATAAGATGGATAGTTTTCAAGTTAGAGAGAATTGCAAGCTAAATGAAAAATGTTCTTTTTCCTGGCTCGCTCATTTTCCCCCTTTCCTTTGCAGGCGATGAAAGTGTTGTCGAAGAAGAAGCTGATGAGGCAGGCAGGGTTCCCACGTAAGTAAAGGGGCAGATGCAGTAGTCGCCTGCATTAAACGCTCCGGAGACACTAAATGCTGAAGGTCACGCTCCTCCCCACCTGTCATCTTGTTATGACGTTTTTCAGGAAGACCGGCTCCTCGCGGCGCCAGAGCGCTCCCCGAGGGTCCGGCCCAGCCCAAAGGCCCGCTCGAGCGGGTTTATCAGGAGATAGCCATTCTCAAAAAACTGGACCATCCTAATGTTGTTAAACTAGTTGAGGTAAGTCATTTAACAATGTTAAAAGCTACAATTTTTTCCTCTATGTTGAAAAGCTACAGTGAAAACTTACATTTAACCAATGCAGCCGTGCTCTATTTATATATCACCAGAATAACACATTCCTCTGGAGTTAACAGGATTCTGGGTAGATGTTATTCAGTGTTCCCTCTCCCTCTGTGACTCTGTGCCAGGTTTTGGATGACCCCAGTGAAGACCATCTGTACATGGGTATGCTTTGGCTGGACTCTCCGTACTTCAAACTAGACAAATCTTTTCCAAAGACTGCTTTGGAGAAACCAGTGCAACCTCTAGCTAACATTCATGTCTTCTGTGTTTTTGTCAGTGTTTGAGTTGGTGAAAAAAGGGTGAGCACAGCCTCTTCTGTTGTGGAAATGATAAAACTGCAACAACCCTCCCTCTTGGTAGTTATGATTGCTAACTGATGTTTCTCCAGGGCTGTAATGGAGGTGCCCACCGATAAACCATTCAGTGAAGACCAGGCCCGTTTTTACTTCCAGGATTTGCTGAGAGGAATCGAGTATTGTGAGTCCATTATGACCCTGTTGATTAAGAGTGTTTTAAACGTGTGATTCAGCCTTTTGATGAATCCCTAACAGATTTATAGCGGTGGATTTTTAAATCATCGGAGTCACATTTCTGCTGTTTGTGAAAAGAGCTGTGAAAAAACAGTTCATAGTATTTTCTACATTTCTAAACGGGCGTGGTGCAGTAGTTACACACACACACACACACACACACACACACACACACACAATGAGCCGGCAAAATAAAAACCTGTAGCAGCAAATAGAAGTCATGATGCAGAAGTGGATGTGATTTAAAGAAAATAGTAACAATCTTTTTAACAAGACTGTCGTCTCAGTTTTCAAATATAGGTTTTGGCCTGTACATAGAAACACTTCAACTGTTAGAAACAGAACGTCGAAGAATAACTCAGGAGACAACATAGCATGATTTTAAAGAATGTATTTGTATGATGATGCAGAAAGTAAGATTATGGTCAATAACAAAGATTCACCTCAATTGTAATGTACCTATTTGGTAATGACGAAGGTAAAAAGTTTCCCGTTGTTCTGAACTGTAGCTTCTATTTTGGCCCATTCTTTCATGCAGATCTTCTCAAGAGCGGTAATGTTGCTGGGCAACACAGACTTTCCACTCCCTCCTCCCCAGACTCTCTATTAGAATGAAGTCCAGAGACTGACTAGACCTCTTCAGAACCGTAAAATACTTGTTATGTAGCCACTCCTTCATTGTCCGGCAACCCGTTTGGCGCTCATTGTCCAGCTGGAATATCCAGTGACATTTCAAACTCTATGCTTTCACTGATGGAAGGAGGTTTTGTGCTCCAAATCTCTCCATTCATTCCAAGCTGCAGACTTGGTGAATGCCAGATGCTTTTTTTTCCCTGTAGTAACCTAATCAAGGGCCACTTATAAGACCCTACCAGCAAGTGAATGTGAGCATAAAGATCGTAGACATGATAATTGAATCGACCAATTATAATTACATTTTATATTAAAAAAAATAATAAACAATGTGATCAAAACTGTAAACTATAAAACAGCCATGACAGTCTTTACAGCCACATGGAAAAAACAACAACTATAGTTTTCTACTTTTGACTGTCCATATTGTTATAAAACAGCTGTTTTTTTAGTGCTTGAGAAGCGCATGTGGTTGCTAGGAGTAAATAGAAGCTACATATCCTGGGATGTGAGGCCCAAGTTACAATTATTGTCACTTTGTTCAGTTTTCCTCCAATAATAACCAATTGCTTTTTTGTACTGGGAGCTCTAAGTTCATTTGTAATCATTATCACATTGTGACTGTTCACTTTCTTGTTTTTTTAATAAACTTTTGCTCAATTTTAAACCTTTTTTTTTATATATAGGGTATTTTAGTCTATTTAATGCCATAACTGAAGCAAAGAGCAAGAGAATAGGGTTATGGCACATCTATCAGATATCTGCATTTAAAAAAGATATCATTTAAACTCTAACAAACAAGATAGACGTAATGAAAATTCATGTAAAAATAAAGGAAGCCAGAAAATGAGAACACATTTTGTTACTGTTATAATATAAAAGCTGTTTTCTCAATAAAAGAATCTCCCAGTGGGGATTTGATTACAGAGCAAACAATAAGCTCTAAGTGTATTATCAAGATCTCTTCTGTCATGTAATTTCTGTTTGCCTTTTTGCCAGTGCTTCATCTGAGCCACTTGACTCTCCCACCAGGCTCATTTCCCATCATCCCTGTGGCTCCCTATGTGCTTCAGAAGCAGAGCTTGCACTCAAGTGTTGTTTCGGAGAGCAGTTATGAGGCTCAGCAACAAGAACACATAAATATCCTGGACTCATTTGAATGGTTGTGCTCCAAAAGAGAAATATGCTTGTTCTAAGTCAAAACTAACTGTAAACATTGGTGAAGAGGGGAAAATCACAGCTTTTACTGCCAAGCACATTGCACTTCATTTTTACTTAACGTCACCATCTGCGTGGACTGAAGGTGTAATCTTTCTGATGGTGGGAAATATTGTAGTTTGTTCATCTCCTATCGATCCAAACATCCTTTTTCATGACTACAACAAAGGATTTATTCACAAATAGAAATTTAAAAACTTGTGAGTGTGAAAATGCTATTTTGAGAGCTGTTTTCACAGCTTTCATCTGGTGTGTGTGTGCAGACCATGAATAATTACCCCAATGCTTTTCAGAGCAGAGTTCCTCAAACGGGATCTTGGTGTAATTGTGTTTTTCAACAGTACATTATCAGAAGATCATCCACCGAGACGTGAAACCTTCTAACTTACTGGTGGGGGAAGACGGTCACATCAAGATCGCAGATTTTGGAGTCAGTAACCAGTTTGAGGGATCGGACGCTCTGTTGACCAGCACGGTGGGAACGCCCGCATTCCTCGCCCCTGAAGCACTTTCTGAAACCAGAAAGAATTTCTCTGGGAAGGTGAAGAAGATCTTTGGCGCCATCTGCTGTTAAGTGTCAGGATTGCATAAAGCTGTGTTTTTCTTTTTTAGTATCTTCACTTTTTTAACATTTTAGAAGTCCATAATATTTACACATTTCATTGTTTTTGCATTCAAATTAAATGTTAGATAAAGTTAGTTAAACCGTTTTGAACTCTGTTTTTAAGGCTTTGGATGTGTGGGCCATGGGAGTAACTCTCTATTGCTTTGTCTTTGGAGTGGTAAGTGTGCATTGGAAAATCAGCTGCATAAGTACAGTTGATTAAGTGGGATCACACTGTTGTTTATCACAGTCCATGCGTCATTTTTATTCACAGTGTCCATTTATGGATGAGCGTATTCTCAGTCTTCATCAGAAAATCAAGACGCAGCCTGTAGTGATTCCTGAACGGTAAGCTCTCTTTGTCGGGTAGTTTTGGCCATAATTTGTGGAAGTGTGTATAATGGCAATGACTAAAGTTGAAATGCGGTTTAATATGTTGCTGGTTTGTGTGTCTTTGTGTGTCAACAGTGCAGACATATCAGATGATCTCAAAGATTTATTGTTCAAAATGCTGGAAAAGAATCCAGAGACCAGAATAACAGTGCCACAGATAAAGGTAAGCAAGACCTGTAGTGTCGGGACCATTGACCGCATGTGTTTACATGAATGCCAGTGTTCTAACACTAAGCCAAAATAAACATGGTTAAAAGAATAACAGGGCTACTGCCCTATATATGTGCCTATTTTAGCTGGGTTAAGTTCATGTTTAGGAGTAGAAGTATCTCATTTGCACGAACAACAAACAACTTCCTTTCTTGCAGTTTGATGACTTTCTCCATCAACTGATTTTGTTTGCTGCAAAAAACAAAGATGCATTAATATTTAAAAATCAATTCATGTATCTTTCTTTAAAGTAATTTTTTGTATTTTTTCGATTTTGTTAGATTTTAAGAAGTTCCCAATGGGATTGATGAAAGCTCACCTTTAGTTGAATTCATAGAACTAAAAGAGTTTTTCAATACCCAATGGTTTTGACTAGAAGTAGGATCAAATTGAATAAAATCCTACGAGTTCCACTTGAAACTTGATATTTTTAAAGTTAATTTTAAAAAATAATTGTTATTGAATAAAATCCAATCCTTTGTAAAATTAAAATTGAGTTCCACTAATTTGGAAGTCATACCCAGCTCCAGTTTAATCTGTATTTTAAAATTGTATTAAATCTGGACACTTATAGCAAACTAATAAGCTAAACAGATCCACTTGAAAACTCATCGTTTGTCTTGATTAAGAATATTTAATAGAATATTTACAAACACGTTGCAACGTTATGCTCCAACAAAAGAGTTGTCATGTCTATCTGGTCAAGAGTTTCTTTTGTAAAATTGTGCATCTTTTTTGTCATCCGCCAGTGATTGTTATTTTAAATAAAACTCTTGTAAAAAAAAAAAAAAAAAAAGATAAAGGTTTATGAAAATATTTCTGCTGCTTTAAAATATTAAACGTCATATAATCCCATCCAGAATATGCTCGATATTCAACAAATAAGTCAGAAGACATTTGGTTTAGTTTTCTAGTGTTGTAATGTTTTACCAATTTATTCATTACAGCTTTAAGCCCATTTTTCTTTTTTCAACTTTTCCTTGCTTCTGCCTGTGTTTATTGTAATTCTTAACGTTTGTGCTTTAAATTGTTGATATGTTATATAGTTAGCTGCATCATGTGATAATCACACGTCAGCCTCTTCTTCATCGGGTTCAGTGCTGAAGATGGGACTCCGCAGGCTAATACTGAGCTCTAGGTTGATGAGGAAGTGCGCCACGACGCCATGTTTCAAACAGTCCCCTACAGATCTGCTGCAAGGAAGCGGCACTAGCATCATCCGTCTGTTGTGTGTAGGTGCACTCATGGGTGACGAGGCATGGTGCCGAGCCTCTCCCTCCTGAGGACGACAACTGCTGTATGCTTATTGAAGTCACTGAAGAGGAGGTGGAGAATTCTGTTAAACACATTCCAAGCCTGGCTACAGTGGTAGGTTCTTCACTTTCCTCCAGTCTCACAGAACATTTACAAGCATTGTATGGATTTTGCGGTCCATTAGGACTGCAGAACAATCTTCCAGGGTCTACATTTTGATTTGGGAACCGTTGACCTTTTTAGCACAGGAAACTGTTTTTTCGGCCTCTACGTACATCTTTCTGTCTAGCTTACTTTTCCACCCAATCTTCATCAGCAATTTGGATCAAATCCTTGCTACTGCCATCCAAGAGCCAAAGAGAAAGGGGGGCTTCAGTCTATCACAGCACACTTTGAATCACTTTTTATTTTTGTTTTTTTCTCTCCCTTCTCCTGGTTCAGAGAATGCATTTTCTCCGCCTGAGAAGCCTGAATGGGCATCAGTGTCATTGCATGCTGAACAATAAAGTTCTGGAACACAGCTCTAAGCAGATGATGGGCTGTCGTCACCATGCAGCTCCATAGTTAATGTAACGTGATACTAAATTCTCACCGTCTGTTCCAGAATTTGAGGCAAACTAGGGATGTTGCAGTTCCAGCAAAAAAAATGCAGAAGGGAGTGATTCCCAAGTCAATAAGTCCCCATGACGAGCACATTTACCGTCTAAACTGTTGTTTTGATGTCATTAGAGCTGATTGGCAGGTGAGTGAACCTGACAAAGATTCAAACTTGACTTTGCCCCACCCAATTGTTATTTTTAGAACAGTATCGAATTGAACGACGTAAACTCTGGTCAGCGTTCGTTCAGTGTTCAGGATCCAAAGGGTGACATCAGAGCTAGAGAGAGATTTATTTATTTAATTTACACATGACTTTTAAAGGATAAAATAGAAACAATATTTTTAATAAACAGTATTTAATAAACAGAAAGATTCAGGTAGACTCCTCCCACTTCACGCCATTTTTTTATTACATTAAGTTAATATTGATATCAACATATATATCAAACATTCCTAATTCAGTATATTTGTAAAATATTTTTCCTAAATTCTTGCGCTGTTTTGTTTTGGTTTTTTTGCATCTCCTTGCAGATCCTGGTCAGAACCATGCTTAGGAAGCGCTCCTTTGGGAACCCCTTTGACTGGGGCCGGAAGGAAGACCGCAGCAGTTTGTGTGCTCCAGCACAAACTCTCACGTAAGGATTGTTTACAGACACTGAGACCTCTGCATCGACATCCGGAGGCTGTGAACATAGCATTCGTTTATTTCCTTGGAGCTGTTTGGAAGTTTTTTTTCCGCCCCATAAACATTCGGTTTTCCACTCTAAGTCTTATGAAGAATCAATGAAGGCTGTTAGGAAATTATTTTGTTCCCCCTTCCTTCCAATCCTGCTGCATTCAACTTACCCAAATAAGGTGAACTATAGGTTGGCACAGCTTTAGCCTGTTGGAAGTTTTGGACGGCTGGCCTGACCAGAGCAGCAGCCAGTTACAATCACAAGGATTGTGTTTGTAGATTCATGGAGGTTTACTTTAGTTTGTAAGGGTTCATTTAAACTGTCAACCAAGTGTTTAGAGCCGTACAAACTCATCCAGATAATGCTGCATGTTCATTTTTGCTGAAGCTTAAATGCAACCACAAACTTCCCAAATGTAGTTAAGTTAAACCATGAATCCTAATTTTCCTACTCCTGGACTTTATCAATCGAACTGTTCTTCCTTATTTTGAACAGTCTGTCCTCCGTATCTATTTACTGCTTCCAGCTTAAAAACCTTTTCCCTTTAACACATTTACTAAATCTTCCAGTGACATTTTTGAAGAAAAGGAAACTCTTGATGCATGATTTAACTGTTTATGCTGATCTTGGAGACTTGAGGAGAAAACTCTGTGAAGTGCATATTGTTTTTCAACCTAACAATGGGTGACTCTACCCCTCCCACATCTGAAATGTGATACAGGCAGTTGCATTCACAAATACAAAAGATGTTGGAGACAGAAAATAGTTCTTAAACGAGTCTTTTTTTTTTTTTTTTTTTAGCGAAAACTGTGGTTTAATGCTCTCTGAAGCTACAGTCACTCTGGGAATGTGTGGCACATTCAAGATTGTGGGTTCACACCGGACTGTCACTACTTGGTACTAGCGCATGCACTCAATGGACGAGGCTCAGTGCGAAATGTCGGAGCGGTGCAGATCTCGTAAATCTCGCAAATCTTGCTCCAAGCCTTTTTTTTTTTCATAGCTTCATTTTAATATACAAAAGACTTGGTGTTGTGTAATTCCATCCGGGCACAAACTGCAATTGTTAATTTCTCCTTTAAGATCAATATTCAAACAGTTGGCACTTTTATGTTTTGAAAAGACCGCTACCCATACCTCACTGCTTAATTCGAGTCCCTGAGTTTAACTTTTGACTCAATAGCTGCGCGTTTTATCCGCAGCAACTTTTGAATACAGACTTTTCATTGAAAGCAATCTCTCAAACATGCATAGTTTAAATAGTCCAGCTTCATTCTCAGAGGCGTGTAGTTCAGGCCTGTTGGCTACCTTTTTTCTTGAACTGCTCAAACTTTATTTTAATGGGGAAAAAAAATCATTATCTTAGTATTTTACTTCCATTTTTCCTCCTAATTTTTCTTTTCTCTCCATTATCCATCACCTCTGCACCTGCTACTCAGATTCTTTCTATTTTGGTTCTGTTCAATTCTCTTACCACAACTTTGAAAAAGAAAAAAAAAAAAGTTGTTTTTTTTTCTTGCTCTTGTGTTAAAACAGAAACGTAAAAACGGTTCCTCAGAGTTCTGATGTCCCTCTTGTGCCTGTAGAGATGAACTTCATAGTGCCGCCTCATGTGTGTCTTCTCAGGAACCCGGTGAGTGGTGAGGGTGTGAGGAGCGTGAGCCTGCCCTACGTGGGAGAGGATGAGACCCTTTCCTGATAATATGCACAGTGGCAACGTCTCGCCTACGACCACACAACACAACTCCCCTTTACACTCTTGTGAACTGGCAATCTACAGCCTTTTGTTTTGTGGAAGGTGGGAACATACATTGAAAAAGGGAAGATTATTCATCATCTAAGGCACTTTGTCATCCACTTGTGAAACAGCTCTGCATCAGCGGTGAACCGTGGGACTATCCCACAGGGACCTTCCAGGGGTTTGATCCCCATACCTTTTCGTTTCCAAACCTCTTGTTATCCTGCATGCAGCTGTGGTCCCAGCATGCTTCGTCTCAGGCTCTAACTGTACAGTTTCAGGTGGAAGTCTTTGTGTGTTTCTTTGTCTCTACTTGACAGTACCTTCAGGTACACAGGGCTTGGGAACAGGAGGCGTTGATGGCTTAAGTGTAGGGATCTTTGCCATCACCGTAGCAACACAGATCCACAGGCTGAACATCCTTGTGAGTCCACGTTTTGTAAAATATCTCTTTTCGGACTGTTTAAGTCAAAATGAGGAAAAAAAAGGGAAGAGAAAAACTGTTTACTCCATACTGAATGCATGCATTTATTTTCTCGATGCAAATACTACATAAGCTATTTATAAAGATTCACAATTTGACCTTTTTCTTTGGGGTCCCACAATCTATAGAAAGCTTTAAAATATTTGATGTAGTGCTTTGTGAACAATCGCATTTACAATTATTTCATCAAGATGTTAGAGAAAAACAGCTTTTAATATTTTTTAATAGATTCATGATGACTTTTTAGGTGTTTGATATCACTTGAAACCGTCGGGCTGCAGCTAACTGAGTATTAAATGTACTGATTAACTATTGCACATAACGAGAAAAAGTATTAGTGTAAAAAAAAAAACTGTAAATGATTTTTTAAAAGTTTTTTTTTTTCACAATTCTTTTCTTTTTAGACGCATGCATTATTGTTGTTCTACTGAGAACCATTTCTGCTGCATCTCATATTTGTTTGAACTTTTTTACCTAATAATTTGTCATGTCAGGTTTATATCAGTTCTCAAAAAATTAATATTTTAGAACACAAAGAGGTTTAATTGTAAACCTGGGGGGGGCTGTGCACTGACTCAAAACAGAGAAAGGGAAAACAGTGCACATTCACTTATTTATTCTGCTAATCTATGCATGACAGATCCACAAAAAAGTAGTCATGTTGATAAAGATTTAAGCTAGGCGACAAAAAAGGATCCTTTCATGAGGACCTTTTAATTTTTTTATTTACATTGCAAATAGTCACCTTCTTTTCTTTCTCTCTGCTCCCCCTTTTGTTGTATTTTATTCTGAAAGGTGTAAATAAAGTAATGGACCGTGTCTGTAGTTAACACTGTTTTGAACGTTTTATTTTTTTTTTTTAAACTATTTGTCCACTTCTGTGCTGACTGTATTTTAAAGGGACTCTGTGTTTTTGTACTTCTTTCTGTGTTTGCATGTTACTCTGAACCACACCTGCTGTATGTCTGTTTCTACGACTCATACTATGCACATGATACATCTTTGAGGTGCCATGGTACTTCCTGTCTGATTGTACAGTGAGAACACTCAGAGGCTTTTTAATGGAAAAAGAGACATGAAAAATGTAGAATGATCATTTTGTTTAATAGTTAAATTATTCAGAGTGCTAAGGGACACTGCCTCACCTCTTTTTTGATGTACAATAAAACTTTACAGACTTTGAAGGACACATTGACTCTCTGGCCTGTTGAGAGCTGCTTTTTAGATAAGAGGCAGAGAAATAAATTATAGAGGAAAAATCTACTGAAGCATCATCTGGTTTTATTAAAAGATTATAGTTGAAGCAAAAAATATATATATATATATATATTGTAAAATTTTGTACTGTAACAGTTTTTATTAGTATTCCTGCCCTCATTTCATTGATTTTTGCATCTAAAAAAATGTGCAGGATCTGTCACAATGCATGCCAAACCACTGTATCATCAATGCATGAGAGGTTCTTCACGACAACATGAGATGTAGACATTTATCATTCTTCTCATTCTGTACCTTGGTCTTCAGATGAATAAAAAACATGACTGCCTTTTCTATAATGTGTATGTTTTTATTTTATCCTTTATCGAGGGTTTACAGTTGCAGAGGTTGTCCACTAGTGTGTGTTGTTCACCACAACATTTTCTTGATGCTGACAAGATGACTGATCAACATTTTTCTTGCTGAAAGAAACAGACTTTGACTTGATGCCTGAAAAAAATCATCTATGTCCAGCCCTGACATTTGCTGATTTATTTACTAATTCTGCTATATCTGTTTTATTTTAAGAGCTTTTTTTTTTAAAACCAAGGTGACCAGCATACATTAGAGTCAACCATATATAACAAAACAGATACCAAGTATTAAATTAATCATTAAAAACCTAAATGAGTTAAAGAGGAAAATCAATTGTTAATGTGTGTCAGTAAAATGTTAATTATACACAATGCTTCTGTATTAAGACAATGAATAAAATATTGTAAAAATGTACCAACCTGTCTTTTTAAAATCACATTTTCTTAATTTTCTCTGTATTCTGTGTTTTACTGTGTTTTATTGTGTTTTACTGTGACGCACTTTGTGATTTTTATCTTGAAAGGTGCTATACAAATAAAGTTTATTATTATTATTACCAAAAAAGATGCAATAATCTAAGCTTAAAGTCAAGATATTCAACAGATGACGTAACGTTTTGTTATTATTAATAGCAAAGAGACGTTTGTATCTCAGTTCTATTTTATTCTAGTTTCCAGCATTACTTTTAAAAATGGCTGAAAGTTTGCAAAAAGCTGCTTTTTTTGTTTCAATCAAATACCATAAAATGCATCTTTAGATTTTTCAGTACATTGCTTTTGCGTTGATGTATTTTAATGATAAAGTATTGTCCCTGTACTGTTTTCTAATAAGACAGAGGAATAGCTTAAAGTTAAATAATTGTGTTTTGGTTATTTCATTTTGTAGGTATAACATTTTTTTGAGAATGGCACACATAACTTAACTCATGTCCTTTGTTTCTTTGTGGATGCCTGTCCAGCGCATTTAATGTTTCCTGGGGGCGACAGTGTCACATTGACCTCGTGCAAATTTATTTGCACTGCAGTGAAATCCCGGTAGGTCTCTGCAGTTTAGAGGATTTGTATCCAATGAATAAAATAAAATCCTAATAAAAGATTTTGAATTCTTTGAGTCAGGTGTAGGTGGATAAAAATCAGGGAACACATTTAATTTCATTACATTTTTTTATGAGGCCTACGCTTTTTAATTGTATTTTCCTTATTGAAAAATGAAACTCAAAACCATGCCACTGTTCTGACGTTAGCCTTTCCCTACAAACTGCAGCAAAAACAACCAGCAGGCAGGTGTGATGTATTTGAGCTCTAGGTGGTTGCAACCACACATTTTTGCTTACTACAGCACAATGTGATGAACAATATCTTGTTCATTACAGACCCCTGAGGCAGCAGGCAGAAGCTGTTTCAGATCTTGAACTGCTTGGTCCCTTTTGCTCCCCGTTAGGGCAGAAAGGAAAAGCTGAAACACAACATCAGCTAAACAGGAATGCTGACTTGGACAGAACCCTTGTTTTTTTGTGGTTAATTGTTTATTAGCTAGAGGAGATATATATATATATAAGAACAATGTTGTCAAAAAAAGGCCAACAGAACCTTTGATAAGGATTCTGGAGAGATGTGAGCCTAAATGTTTCCATGTTTTCTTCATCTTTCCTTGCTCCATAAATGTTGCTTTCTTAGCCCTTGTTCTATTCTAGGCACTTTAACATTGAGAGTTGGGTCATCTAGACCCCACTAGACAGTACGCTGAACCTTTTTTCTTCAATGATTTGTGATCTTCACTGGTGTCCATGGATTACATTAAATCCTCTTCACCTTTATCCACCTTTGTCATGGTAGGGAGAACACGTCAATGTAAGGGTGGGGTCATAGGATAGCACACGGGTTAAATCAATAAGTGGACTTACTGATCATGGTGCACAAAAGTAAAATAAAGAGTATTACTTATACTACAGTGTATATTATCTATAGTGCTGACCACAGGGATGTCATTCGGGCTCTAGAGAAGCAGTCAGATGGTGACAAAGAGAGGCAAGGTAGTCCGCACAGAGGGGGACGCCTCACTCCAAGAAGGACAATACCAAGTGGACAATACCAAGTGATGGCAACATCACTTAAGAAGAAGGAATGTGAGGACCTAATAAAAAAACAAAAAAGACATGGACTCAGGAAAGAACTGGAGAAATCATGAAAAAGTGAAGGTGACAGTGGTGCCCGTGGTGATTGTAGCACTCGGGGCAGTAACCCCCAAGCTGGAGGAGTGGCTACAACAGATACCTGGAAAGACCTCAGACCTCTCAGTCCAGAAAGGTGCAGTGCTAGGAACAGCTAAGATACTGCGCAGGACCCTCAAGCTTCCAAGCTTCGGTGAGAACCCCTCATGTTATTTTTGTGTGACAACAAGATATGTACACAAGGCAGGCATGTTTTTAATTGTTACTTCTAGGAACTTTCAGTAATTAAAGAGTTGAGAAGTGACTTTTCTTCTTTTTCTTAAAGTTCCTATAATTTGCTTCTTAAGGAAGGTCACAATTGGTCTATTTTTTTCCTGTCTTTAGCTAAATATGCAGATCTTTTTCAGCCTAATCGCTGCTATGGATTGCTTTCAGACAGTGTTTTGGACCATTGTGGTTTATTTTAGTCGTAAACAGATCAGCTGTTAATCAGGGTTATGGACATAAATAGTTTGGTATTTCTTATCACTTTGGAGTGAGTCAGATGACCTTAAGAAGTTGACCTGAATCCTGAAAAGATATATGTAAGATTTTATTAAAGAAACATGTAGAAGACATCAAAACTGCAACCAGCTGTTTTCGGAGCTGAAGCTTTCTGCAGCAGATTTTCCTGTCACGCTTTGCGCGTGTTTGTTAAACAGGTGAAGGTCAGATGCAAATTTGACCAGTGGTGTTCACAGTGGAGTGTCCAGAGATGCTGCGAGCTCTGGTGATGTAAGACAGCACTTGCTTATTTCACTGCCTTTGATGATTGCAAATTCCATTTTACACATCAAGCCCAATGCTAATCCACCATTCTAGTTCAAGTAGAGGAAAATAAAGAGAGATGAAGATGGAGAAAGCAATCATATGGAAATGTGTTCTGTGATTTTCAACATTCTTCTATTTAATATACATTTTGGTGAATATTATTCTTCAGAATATCTGGAAGGTGGCTACTCGTTTCTTCATTTCAGATCAACAGTTTATATGCAGTTTGGAATAAAAAACAGAGCAATCACAAACTCAAGATGACTTAAATCTCTCCTTCCTTAGTCCGACTTGAGCCAAAAATGTATCAAAAAAGAACAGAAAAATTGACAAATTTAATTATTTTATTAGATTTTTCAACGAATTGTAACTTTTCACTTTGCTGAAGATTACAGGGAGCTCTCTTAAACTCTTATGATCTGCCAAATGAGTCTAACAGTCTGATTGAGGCATAAGCGAGCCATCTGTAGCTGGGTAAATATCCAGTGGTGGCACTTTAGTGAAAAGGAAAATTAAAATCCACCCATAGTTGCTGTTTTTGCTGTGAAAACTAAGTAAGGGGAAACAAATCCCACAATTCCCGTTAACCCAGCAGGTTTTTGGGATGAATTCTTGGAAACTGTAGCTGCGTAACCATTTGGCTTCAACTAAAGTGGCCCAATGAAACGACAGGCTGTGTAACTGCTGGAGTTTTAAATAGGTGGTGAAAACGAGTTGTGTGACTCAGGCTGTGTCATGTGCCAGGCGAACTGTAGGCCTGGGCTGCAGTTTCAGAGCACAAATCACACATAAACACTGCTGGACAGGGTGACACTGCTCGACTTCACACACAAAGGTAAAGCGCAAAATGCACAGCTATCAACACATTCACACATAAAGGGAGGAATGTGAAAAACCTTGATCATAAATAACTTTAGTCCTGGTGTGTGTTGGATGCACAGAGAGAAATGCTCATTTGTGAAAAAGCTTTTTCCAAACACAAGTTATTGCCTTTCTGCGCACGTTTCCTTGCAAACAATTAACTTTGACATCACACATTGCAGCCAGGCGTTTTAAAAGGGTTGCACCACTTCTCAGAAACCTCCTTCAGGACTTTGGCTCGCTCTGACACGGCACTCAAGAGGCACCATGTTCAATCAGCTGGCACACGGATTCAGTCAGATTTTGCAGAAATCAATACAAGCAACAGCAACAAAAGATGAGCCCAAAGGATTGAGATTGTTTATGCTTTAAAGTATATTTGTTACTTTTTAAACAGGATGTTAAGAAAAATCCCCCACTGCTGTGCTGAGTTTTACAATTTGATGGCATCATTCCTCACATTTAAAAATAACGGTGACATTAGTTTCATTTCAAGGTGAAAGCAGGTCATTTCCTCTATAAATCGTTCCCAGAGTCAAACCGAGCAGCTGACAAATTTAGCTAAATGAACCAAACAAAGTGAGTTGTACTCGTGGAGCATCTCTGGATCTCTTTGCCCTGATTTACATATTGAGATTTATATTTTTGTCCCTGCCAGAGCAGGTACATCACCTGTTTCTAAGTGCTCAGGTAGCTTGGGTTGTGTCTTAGTCTAAGACACCCACACCCGCTGCATATATGTGGCCTTTTTAACAAGCTGACACCTGCCACAGGAGACAGGTAGCTGCTCTCAGCTGCCACCTTGACGGATCTTCTCAGTTCACAAAAGCTCTGGTCCTCACGCCGGTTTTCAGCCGAGTGACGTGAGAGGTGGCAGAAGCTCTCCTGGCTGCCATTAAGAGAAGCCACGAGTGTTTGGCAGATAGCAGAAGCAGCCAGCACTCTTGACAGGCGCCAGCAAGGTGGCCTGAAGCACCTCCTAAGGAGTAGGAGGGATCATTAGGGCAGCTCCTACACCAGGAGCACTTGGATGGCTGTTACATCCCTTGACATCATAAATCATATTACACTGTCAGGCTGTATGGATGGATGTGACAGAGGGATACAGGGAATGCTGGCGGTAGTTTTTTTTTTGCTTAGACAAAAAAAAAATACAGAAATAAAAACAGGTTTCTATTTTATATGAAAAAACACACTCACAATATTATACCTCCCTTCCAAAATAAAAGCACAACTCTTGAAACACAATCTCTACAGAGAGAATACATTCAAATCGATGGCACTAAGTTCTTTTAAAACGTCATGACAGAACAGACATGATGTTTACTTCATGGCTAAAACCTGAGTTATTCCAGAGTATTTCGTTATGAAACCGCACAACAATGCACATCAAAAATAAAAGACAACCAATTACGCTGATAGAGCGTTACTTTGCATGACTAAAGCTATGCTAATATATCCATGTGAAATATACACACTTTAACAAATGAGTTATTTTTGTCTCTGCTGTCTGAGACACAAAAACCACATTAAGACAATGACGATTACAGCTATTTTTCTGAAGTACATCCACTTTGGAAAGTACGTATTAACAGAGGCATGACTAAAATGGTATATCTATAGAGAATGGTTTTTATTTTTTTAGTTTTATTCTGCCTTTTTGTCACTCAAATGTTTGCATTCTGATGTGGATTGTTATTCCCAAAGATTTTAACCACAATTTTTCCTCTATATTTATGTATTTATTAGTTTTTTCTCCTAGTCTAGTCTTAGACTCCTGCTGTATCACAGCTGAATCACAGCTCTCCATCTTCATCTTCTTTGTTCCGTTTTCCTCCTCTTCCAGCCCCGTCCAGGATAAAAGCAGGTGAGACCGTTTGCGTGGAGCTGGCAGCTCCGGAACGACGTTCAGTCACTGGATCAGGTGTAACAGGGTCCTCGTGGCACTGGATGGTTCTGCTGAATTCATTGCTGAGGTTCCTTTGTCACAAAAAATCCTCATAGTCCAAGAGCTTGGAGTGTTGGCGTGTTTTCCAAAGACGGTACAGGCGGAAGTCGAAGTACATCTCAATCATCTCTTTGCCTACAGAAGAAAAGGTGATCAGGTCTGAGGTAATGTTTTTCTCAAAGACCCACACTTGTGAAAATTGGGTTTTTGGTGTTTTTAACCTGTTCTTGTGGCATCTACCTGACGATGGAGGAATTATGTAAAAAAAAATTAAGCTCAAGTTTCCTTTCTGAGCATTTCTTTATTTTAATCGCTGTAAAACAGAATAAGATGAAAATATGATTTTGTGACTGGTTTGATCAAAAGCTCTCTGCTTTGAGCTCTCAGCAGTCCCACCCAAAACGCAGAGGTAATAAGTTTCCAATGAACTCCTGCTGCTCTACAGAAACTATGTCCTAGAAAACGACTTTTTTGTCAAATGTTGCCTAAAAATCCTGGGTGTGCACATTACAGACAACCTCTCCTGGTCCGAGAACATCGCATCACTAGCTGGGAAATCACAGCAGCGTCTCCACTTCCTCCGAATACTAAAGAAAGCAAAAGTCCCTCCCCCCTTCATGCACACTTTCTACAGAGGCGCCGTGGAGAGCATCCTCACCAGCTGCATCACAGTGTGGTATGGTGCCTGCAAAGCGTCCTGCCAGAGTTCCCTCCAACGCATCGTGAGGGCAGCTAAGAGGATCATCGGTCCTCCCCTCCCTCCAGGACATCTACAACACCCGCCTCACCCGAAAAGCCCTCTCCATTGCAGATGACCCCACCCATCCATCCCACAGCTCCTTCAGTCTGCTGCCATCCGGGAGGAGACTACGCAGCCTTCAGGCCAGGACCAGCAGACTCAGAGACAGTTTTCTCCTCCAGGCTGTCAGGAACTCTCTCCCGGCCCTGCCCCCACTCCCCTCTTGTTGCCCTGTTGCCCTCCTGCTCTGCTGATCCCTGACATACACACGTCACCTACCTCATCAGCACTAACTGCCCCTTTCACCAGTCCTCCAGTGGCCTAAAAATGTAAGTTAAACAAGGAACTAAACTACAGTCACTTTATTTTCTCCTCTCATTTTTACATTGTTATTTTTTATACTATTTATTTCCTATGCTATTTATAGTTTATAGTTTTTTTTGTGCAATTTGAAGTTGTCTCCCCATTTAAAAACTGAAGCTGAAGAGAAAACGAAATTTCAAATTACTATGTATGTGTAAACATTGTAGTTTTTGACGATAAAATTACTTTGACTTGACTTGACTTTGACTTGAAAATGTCAGAATCATAATTAAAAGACAACTGAGAATGCTTTTACAATAGCTCAAAAGATGATTAGAGTGGGACATTATAAAAAAGCACCGCAAAAAATTTTATTTGTGAGTTTTTTTCACAGATTTAAGAACAAATTCTAAAATACATATATGTACTTTCCCTTTTTCTCCTTATTGTTTATGAGTCTTTGTTGCTCTTTAAAGGACACCAATGAAACAGCTTTCTGCAAATCACATTTCTTACAAAAGCTTCAAGAAAGCAACAATAATGTCGTGTGAAATGAATAAGGCTTTAGTTTTTGTAAATAATTTTGCAAATCAAGGTGCAGAGGGAAGTTAGACCTTCAATAATGACACTTTAGATTGCTATAATGATTAATTCTTATTAAGCAAAACTAATTTAAAAGCTATGATAATAACCTCTATGATTATGTAACTTTACAGTTACATTTAAAGACCCACTCTGATGAAAACTGTGTTTTTGCTGTTTTTAACATCTTTTTCTGGCTTTTCTCTGATAATGATTGAGGTCATTAATAAAGAAAATTAAGATAAAAATCTCTACTCTGAGTATTTCTTAATTGAAATCAATGTGAATCAAGAGCAGATGGGGAAATGCTATTGGAAAAAGACCATATTTGTGATGATATGAAAATATGCTAAGTGGGCCACAAGCTCCCGGCTCCTGGGGAGGAAAAGGGGGACAGGGTTGCTCCGCACAAACAGTTCAGAGGTGAATTTCTAATGAACTACTGCGGCTCTAAATAAACTATCTTTTAAATAAACTATCTTTTATAAACTAACTTTTATCTCGGTTATACACGACATCGTGAAAATAAAAGACCACTGGGAACGCTTTTACAAAAGATGATTGGAGTGGGACCTTAAATGTTACATAGTGGAACCTCTCTTTTATTTGATTTCTAATGGCCCAGCAAAACATTTCTCTATTCATTCATTTTCTAAACCGCTGACCCTTTCGGGGTCACGGGGCTGCTGGAGCCTATCCCGGCCACTTGTGGGCGAAGGCAGGGGACAACCTGGACTGGTCGCCAGTCTGTCACAGGGTAGAATGTCCACAAACACACTACCATTCACTCTCAACTATGGTCAATTTGGAGTTGCCAATTAACCTATGAAGCATGTTTTTGGACGGTGGGAGGAAGCCGGAGATCCTGGAGAGAACCCACGCATACACGGGGAGAACATGCAAACAGAAAGGTCCCCCGTTGATGTTGTTTTTCACGTCTCCCAGCCGGGACTTGAACTGGAGGCCTTCTTACTGTAAGGCAAGAGCGCTAACCACTGCGCCACCGTGCAGCCTACATTTCTCTAAAGTTAATTTAAAAAAAATAAGTACATTTCTCTAAAGTTAATTTACTTATTTTTTAGGTTGCACAAATCAACATTATTAAAAGAAAATAAATAGCGCCATGAAAGTACTATGAAACGTACAAATCCCTCTCTCTCTCTGTATATCTATCTATCTATCTATCTACCTCTCTATATTGGCAAATGTGGAAATGATGGAAAGCCTGAGAAAGCTTAAGAATAAAAATAGATTTCTGAATCAAAGGCGACTCAACAAATAAATGTGAATTTGAAATGAGCCAACAGATGTTTGAGTGAATCCCTCCTGCGGTCTTGTCAGCACTGGACAGATGACATGCGGGCCCATCATTTCATGCAGTATGCATCATGTGTGTCTGCAAGCAACTGCGAGTCTGAGTGTTTGGCTGTCTGTTTGGACCCACCCTGCGCAGACAGCTCCAGCGGTGACTCAAACTCCACAGAATAAGGCCTCATCAGATTCTTCAGTTTCTGGAACAGCTGTCGGATACAGATAAGAGAAGAAAGCAAAGACCAATTAATCCGTCTTCACTTGCACATGCTTGTAGCTGGGGAGCCTGTGCAAAAATAGACTGGCAGCATTTAATACAAGCTTCCGACTGAGGAACGACTGCACATTGTTCCAGCACGTGACACAGAAATGGCAGCAAATGCAAATGTGTTAAGTTGCTCTGACCTCCTCTGCTGTAGTGTTCCGTCATATTATTTACCTACGTGCCTCCTGCACACTGACTCCCAGGTAACATCAGCCTGGATCGTGTTTGTTTCTGCTGCCCCCACAGGGTATTTGTTTCAGGTGAGCCCTGCAGCAGGCCGAGGTCCACTGATAATTACGACCTAACTTATCTCATGGTTTATCATGCATTCAGGCTATAGAATGCTGCAATGCGATCTGGTGTTTTGTATGCAGATTTAAGTGGCTATTTTTCAAAACACTGCTGGAAAACAGGCCTGCAGAACTCCATGAATGTTAAGTGTCCTCAGCTTCCGAGAAAAAAAAGTATCACTGTCAAAACATTTTCTACGCATTGCATCCCCAAATGCATCAGCAAACAGGAATCTTTCAGATTTTTCATGTCTTCATTTCTTCTTTACATGTGCTGCTGTGTTTTTTCTTCTATTTTTGCATTAATGAGTAATCCGTATACAACGTGAACATTCTGCTGCCCTCATTAACAACAAATGACAAATCTTTAGACTTCATTTTTATAGCTGACAATCCCTGTGGTAAGAAAAATCAAAGAGCAAACACGTGTTAGCCTTAGTTTTTCCTCTTTCTGACGCTAAATTGGAGGAGCTGAGGTGTGTTTGTTGTGTTTGCAGTCGTTTGAAGAAGATTAAAGAAGGTGGCTGGGTGTTAGAAGCTGAGGTGAGGCGGTTTAGGGATATACGGGAAATGTCTGTAGTGCAGATTGAGCTGGAGGCGACAGAAATCCAAGAGGTGTGTTGTGTTTTGTGTACTTTCCTGTCTGTCCTTGGGGACTCCTTTAAAGCTGTTGGTAGATTTTTGTGCCAAGTTTTATTCAAGTAACGCAAAAAAGGCAGATAATGGTTTCAATATTGACTAAAATCAAATTTGTGCAGCTCTGAGAACAACTTTTGTATTGACTTTTTTGATTTCTTTAAATATTTAAAGGCATTAAACATTTTTTGGAAAGGCTATTTGCATTTTAAATAGTTACAACATAATTTATCATTTTCCAGTTTTCTAGCACCTTCCAGTTTAAGTGATGGTTTCTTAACTTTTTCTTGCTTCATTGCAATTTTCTCTGCTGTGGAAAAACAAAATCATATCTCATCTCACCTCATTGTAATATAATGTGTTGTATCCTATCTGATCCTTTCTTATGCATTTAATTGTGCCTCAGCAGGACAATTCTAAGAACAAGACAAAATGAAATCCCATTTTATAGTCTTTACTTGGTAAATGTAACAATCTGGAATGCACCACCTCATCTCTATGTTCTTCTGATCCTCTCCAGTTTTTTTCTCACAGCTCAGGACTGATAAAATGATTCAGGCATTGCACGTGAGAATTACCATTTCAAAACCCCTTTCTGTTGAGCTCACTAGTTTGAGCTCTTTGATGTTTAATGATGATATAATTCAGAAGACAGTACCAATTAAGCCCTTTACAACGTTGTTTTCATGTGTGTTACAGACATGCATTTTTCTACAGGAACCGATAAAGTTTTAGAAAAAGGTCAGCTGGACTTTTTAAGTTGAAGAGAAGACAAAACATTTTTTTTTTTTGCAATGGAACCGTCCTGGAAGAATGAGTCTACACAGATAGATTTTCTTTAGGGTTTTGGAAAAACACTTCTGACACAAAATACGATGCTGCAAACCTTCACGTTAGTCTTGCATCCATGTGCAAGTACATTCTGCTTAATTGACTCAATGCTGAATCTCTTCTGTATGTGTCAGAGTTTTATTTTACTTGGCGAACCATCCAGGGTGTACCCCACCTTTGCCCAAGAGTAGCTGGGATAGGCTCCAGCAGCCCCGTGACCCCCACAGGGATTAAGCGTGTTTAGAAAATAGATGGATGGGTGAATGCCATTTTATGATAATGATGCTAATAGACAACTATTGTCCTTTTTCACACACGCAAACGCACATGCACACGCAAACGCACATGCACACGCATAATAATAGCAGATAGTTAATAGCAGCTTTGGTTAATGAGCTGGGCCAATTAAGTGCTGCATTACATTTTTGAAAATGATCAAAATTGCACTTTTTTCAACTTTTTAAAGGAATAAACTCCCAATAAATTAGGTGAAAATGTGACTTTTGTTGTTGTTTTTCATAAATAATGTTATCGTTTCAGAGAACCTTTGAAACATCTGACAAAGAACAAGTGCTAAGTGATCTGCTTTTTTTTTAGCCCTTCTGAGTCCAACAGATTTATTTATGTTCCCTTTAAAAGGCGGCTGAAGCACATCACATCACTGTGGGGTCATAAGTGTGTCAGAGGTTAACACAGGGGTGCAGGCTAAGTTTTGGCACCAGATAACTGGAGAAAAGTGATCTGTATGTTAAAGCTGTCAGTAAAGTAATGCATAGGATGAATTCAGATCCATTTTCTCCAAATATGCAAGGAAACTAGAGAAAGGAAACTCTTCTTTCCCACAGGAACATTTCTGTTTTGTTTGGGAATCACATCCTCTTGGGACAAACGCTGTTTTTGTGGCTTTCTGTCAAGCTGAAGATACCAGTGATCTGCAGTCTGTTCAGCAGACTGTCCATCAACCCTGGAGAAAAGCACTTTATGGAGCAAAGCACTGTTTGGCAGACATGGCTGTCTGGAGCAGACTTTTGGGTCAGACAACACCGCTGGCAGCAGTCTGGCTCTCTGAGCGCCAGCCTGCAGTGTGCATGGCCTGTCTTTGCTGTGGTTGTTGTTGTATGTTTATCTGACTGTTTGCTCATGACAAAAACGCACAACAAATCTTCCCTCAGTAATAAAACCCAAAGAAACAACAATCATGCAGGTGTACGAGGGGCAAAGTGTGTCAAGAGAACAGGTGAGAATAAACAGGACAAACATCTAGAAACAGCAGAAATGACAACTGAGGGAGATCCAGCCGTCAAATAACTTGTAGTTTAGATTTGACCCCTGCGTTTCACGTAGTTTTAAAAGCATTAAAGACCAACTATATGAGGGAGGACATTTAAAAAGAAAATAAAGCTTAAAATTGGATTTCAGAGTAATTCTTTATTCAAATCGTGAATTAGGAGTAGACAAAAAACATTGAAAAAAGCTTGAAGGTGTGACGGCAAGCCACAAGCTCCCTGCTCTGCAACATTCTGTTGCATCCATTTGTAGATGACTAGATCCATCAGCGTCATTGTTTTCCTCATATGGAAAACGTCTGCGCTGGAATCTGACTCAAAACTGTACGTCTGGATTGCTCCAATACTGCTAGCCATTTTTGTTGCTATGGTAATATTAAGTTGGGGTTGTAAGCTAGCAAGGGAGCATGTAAACAGATGGATGATGAGAAATGGGGGCAGGCTTACTCCGCCCCAATGGTCCCACCTACAACTCAGAGGTGAATTTCTGATTAACTCCTGACACTCTGCAGAAACTATGTCCTAGAAAACATTAGTTTTTTTTGTAGCTAAAAACAGCATAATAATGATAAGAAGACCACTGGGACCACTTTAACAATAGATCAAAAGATTATCAGAGTGGGATTTAGCTGTTTGTTACACTTATGCTTTTATAGGAAATAAATATGTGGGACAAACTTCACATCACATTATCAATACTGTGCAGAAAACTGTCCAACTGGTCATCATCTTAATGTTTTCCAACAAGATGAGAAGGATCTGACTGAGAACCTGAGGGCACAACACACTCCCCAGCAGGGCCCTGTCAATCACAGGCTGGCAACACTCTGCAACAGCTTTGGTTTGACTTTTAGGTCAAATGGGGCTATAATTAACAAAATGGACACAATCAGTGAAAAAGAGGACCCTGTGTTGACCCTGGTCATGCATTAATGCTATTTTTCTTTATGTACAGAGGGTTTTTAATGACATGGGCTGTTTGTCCCTCTTGAGTTACATCAACCGTGATGATTCCTTAGAAAGATGAGCAAAGTGGGGTGACAGTGAGCAGATATGCCAAGTTTTTCTCTGCAACAATTACATTTGCCGAGAAAAATCCTGGTACAACCTTAAATATTTTGTAATTTCATGCTCATAGAGTTGTATCCAGAAATATGAAGATTTAAACATTTGCAGAAATATGTGGTATTCATTTTTCTTTCAACGACTGTTCTGTTAACATGCTTGAGAAGGAGTAAGCATTTTATATTTTTGTGAGTATTTAGGTCTGCATACCTTTTCTCCATTGGGGTTTCCCAAGACGTAGCATCCCATTATATGGATTTTGTTTGGCTCTGGATTCACTTTACTCATAAAACGACTGAGTCTCCTCCAGAATCTAAACAAAGACACATCAGGTAAGAGTTAAGAGAGGCTTGTCTCTTTCGGCTTCAACTGATTCTGAAAATTATTTTAAATTTCCTAATTTAATCAAAAGTCTGTAGGGGTTCTCATTTTCATCAGTTAGGTTTACAGTTGCTGTAATTTCTTTGCAAAATGAAAGCAACACTGCCCAAAAAGTTACAGCGTTGATGCAGGTTTTCTAAGCCTGTCTCAGATAGATTTTAGTAAAGTTTCAACAAGATTTGAAGGACGAACGTCCAAACAAAAACTGGTGACATGCACCCATACAGGGGGGGTTGATCGGTCTGGGTGCTGCAAGTTTTGGGGCTGACTGTACAAAAGAACCGCACTGAGTGAGTGTGACGTCACCCATAGAAAACGACTGGTTCCAACAAAATGAAGTAAATTCAGTTGCCATTTTTCCGTGACAAGGCCGCCACCATTTTGGAACTAGTCGTCCTCAAAAAGCGGTGATGGTCTGAGTCTAAAACAACCACTCTGTTCAGTCAAGAGTAAACATGTTAGAAGACCACACCCTTTCAACCGAAAGCCGACTCAGGAGAATCTGTCAATCAAACACCTAGAACGTTAAATGTGACACCACCTACTTTTATTGAGGCATCTGTTTAGTCAGTTTATAACTTGATTGACTTGCACTACAGCAAAAATATATACAAAAAAATAGTATTAACAGGAACATGTTAAAAAAAGTAGCAGAGCAAGAATAGTTATTCTGGCTAATAGAATGAATGAGTAACAACTGTTTATTTCTCTATAGAGGTCTATAGGATTTTGGCTTTTTGGGAACAGCAGGAACTTCTTATTTGGAACGCCAGGGGGAAGGGGTCACTCAGTCCGGTTCTCTTATGCAGTCAATGGTCAGGGCCCGTAGAGGGTTGTGGAGAGGAGCGGCCGCATGCTAAAGGGAGTACAGGTGTGTCCTGCAGTGGTTCATTCAGCCATCTTAAGGGACGCCATAAAAATGGAAAAAAACAATTGTTGTGCGTGTGGTAGGTTCACTGTATTAAGAGGTTTTTGTAAGGCAAATGGAATTTGCATGCACCTATTATGTACGGGTGATGCAGTCGTACCATGTCCTTACGCCACACTTCGTCGTTAGTAAGGTGTGCTGGCCCTTTACTGACCGCACGCACAGTGTGTGCACGATACGTAAGGGCCTGTAGGATGCTTGTTGGATGCCCACACAAACTACACTCTGATTGTCTAATTTTCTGATTCTAAAAGTGAGGCTGCAAGCACTGAGGGCACAAGAAAGAGAAAATTATGCCCTGAACTGCACTAATAGGCTTCTTGTGGAGTTTGCAGAATTTGGGGGGGTTAGAAAAAAATGACAGATCTGTACAATGTGTCTGCTTCTCAACTACTTTACCCTTTACCCTCAAGTGATACAATACAACCAATTGCCTGCAGCATGCCTGTAGGAAGATGTGCATGAACATTTTCACTCATCTATGTCCTTGATATTTCCTGCGGGCCACCTGTACTGGTTTGCCCATTTTTCCCCCACAGACAGCTGTATCCATGCGTAAGGGCAGTTGTGACTAAGGCATTAGCCATGATAACCACGGAAAGCCTACAAGGTTTTTAAAAATGTAAAAATCGTTATGAAGAAATATAATTACTATTCTGTTACATCATATCCAAGCACAGAAACTGCTCATTTTTATATATGTTGAAATCAACTAATATTTTTTGTGTGTTGCTGTAATGTTTTGATCAAATCTATGAAAGTTGCAAGCATCACAGATAAATGGGGAGGGGGGTTAGCTTACTGGCTCATATCCTCCTCTTTTTCCACTTTAGCAAAGGTTGCTACTTTATTCTTCAACAAATACAGGTGACCAGGACCTCCCTGTCAAAAAGACAGAGTAGCACAACTTAAATTCCATGAACAGAAATACACTTGAGCAAAGAGTGAGAGACAAATGATGCTTTCTATAAGGGAAAAAGTAGGATTTATTCATCATTTCAAATACATTTTCTTACCTGGCAAAAAATAAGCATTCTCCAGAATTTGCTTCCTTTTCTGTAAGCTGTGAGCTTCTTGTCAATTTCCTCTGAAACAGAAAAAGATAGAATGGCTTAGATGGAAATGATTTGGTCAGCTAAGGTTTAAAGTTTAATTGAGACTACACTAAAAGAAGGGAACCATGAAATAAAAAAAAGATCTCCACAGTGACAGACACAACAGGCACAATAAAACTGATCAATAAAGATGTCAGATTGGAAGGGTGTGTGTGCTACAAAGGTCTGAGATTGCTTTTTAGGTCTCACTTAAGTAACATTAAAATTAAAGTGTGTTTATGAAAAATAGAGAATGAATATTTCTCTCTAAACACAGACATCAATCAGATAAGATGAAATATCATTTTTTTCTGTTTCAATTCATACTCTTGTGATTGAATTTCAATGTGTATTGAATGTAAACAAAGATAGCTTTCAGAAACACTCACCTAAAATGTCATCAAAAGTGGCATGTTCGTGATCCTAGGAAACAAAGAAAAATCATGCGTGACTTTTGAACAAAGAGCCAACAACATTAACAATACAAACAAGTATGGCTGCTTTGGTTAATTCGGTTGATTTTTGTGTGCTATTTTGTCTGTAGAGGTGATTTTTTTTCTTTTTTCTTCGATGGAATACTTACATAGAGGATCGGGATGATGGATGGATCATCCCTGCGGATTATGGTGGGAATGTACTCGGCTTTGGGAACTTTGGAGGAAATCAGCTGATGGTAAAAAGAGAGAATTGGGAGACAAAAAAAGTTGAATTAAACAAAATTTGGAAAAGAGAAGACTTAAAAACATTCAAGATCAGTTATAGAAGGAGGTGCTGGTTCCATCTTGACGATGACTGGAGAAGTTTTTTTAGTCTTGGTAAAATCCTCAGATTGGTCTTCAAAGTTTGCCTATTCAGTCGGCATGTTTGGTGGAGCCCACGGGCCTCATTTATAAACGTTGCGTACGCACAAAAGAAGGCTGCACGCCACTCTCTACGCAATAGTTGAGATTTATAAAAAGCAAACTTGACGGGAAAATGTGCGGTCCTTCACGCAAGCTCTGACCCAGGCGTACGCACAAAAACGGGTGAAATGAGAAACGGCGACACCGTCGGCAGATGGAAGAAACACGTGAAAGTGAAAATGACAATACTGCCTCTCATAAATAACATGAAGACTTCACAAAGCAAGTCTCACAATAACAGCTACACGAACACCCGTTTGATCGATCAGCAGTGAAACAAACAAAAAAAATCTAATGAAAATTACAACAGAAATTCAAATGAACACTTATTTGCAAAAAGAAAAGTGAAATATGTTCTGCAATATTGGCATGTTATGCAATTCATCCTCATAAATAATATAGTTAACAGAACGAAATAATGTACAAAACTGATATTCTCGTCAATGTGTCCATCTGGAGGAGCAGATATAGTCAAAGTCAAAGTCAAAGTCAGCTTTATTGTCAAATATGCTGCATCCGTAAGACATACAGCACAGATGAAATTGCTTTCCTCTCACCCCACAGTGCAAGCAGCATATAAAATAATAAATAAACGACTTGAAAAAAATACATTCTTTTAAAAACAATAAAGCCGATAGAGCCGCTGCGTGTGCACGCGCCGCCAGATGCGTGCGAATCAGACAGACAGACGTATTAATTGTCCAATGGGGAAAGTTGTTTTCATAGTAAAACATTTCTTCGTAAGCTACAGAATTATGGTATTCATGCATATGCCTTTAGTTTGTTTTATTTTTGCTAAAACAATGTATGGCGTATATCTCAATCATTCAGAAAGCACCAAGAAATTACATTTGCACTGAACAATTTCCCATTTCCACGTGGATTATTACCGACATCTGTAGCTTGTCAGATGTAATTAAATAGATGGAAATAAAATGCCCCATCACAATGACGTAATGACACACAATGGCTGATCTTGGATCTTAGAAGATGTGGCAAATGGAAGAATTGGGAGTGAACGAGTCTTTAGACAGCAAGAAGACTTGCTGGCAAACGAGGACCAGTGGCTTATGAGCCGGTTCCCACTTCTTCCAGCCGTCCTGTTGGAGCTTTTGGGGGGGTGTCACCCGGTGCATCAAGTGCGTCGTGCCCCCCCCGCCTCAGTCACCACTCCACTTAAAAGGGATTCCCCAATAATTGCCGCCAGTCTCTCATCAAGAGGGGTCAGCTCCGGTGTCCCCTGTCCCCCACCCGTGGCAGACACACTCTGGCGATGCAGCGCCAGACGTTTTTTTGCCTTTTCGACATTAGTAATGCCCACACTGTGCCCTCCAAACAACATTCTTCTCCTCTTTTCCACCTCGCCAACGATAACTTCTACTTCACATCGAGTGAAGTTCCATTTTTTTTATTTCCTCTCTGTGTTTGCCATGGTTTTGCTATCAATGAATATTCATTTGTGGGCGTTTCACGGACTATTTATGAACAACTATGGGCGTGTCATGAAGCCGCAAAAGCTGCGCAGCATTTAGAATTGGTTGTGATTTATTGAGGGAAGGATGCGTAGGATGTCTGGCGCACGGTTTTATAAATCCGAATATTTCTGTGCGTACGCACGTCCTATGGTTCATCCGTACGCCACTTCCGACGCAAATCCTACGCAAGGTTTGATAAATGAGGCCCCATGTCCTTTTGTTTATCTCATGAGGTATCTGTGCTGAATGATGATGCAAATCATCATCTCGAGTCCTTTAAGCTGGTAGTTGTGATTGAGGAGGTACGCTTAGGAAGACAGGCGGCAGAAATTAGCTTTATTTGTACGACTGTGGTCCTTCTTAAATTTTGGGTTCACAGCTTAGCCATCCCAGAGGAACTCTGAATAGAGCCACTGTTACACCTCAGGAAGAGCCAGCTGAGGTGGTTTGGACACCTCCCTACGTACCAACTACAATTTAAGCTTTGGTGTTACGTCCAGCAGAAACGGAGGTTTATGAAGCATCTCTGTATCCTTCCAGAGGAGCAGGAGGAGGTGGCTGGAGAAAGGTCTGAGCATCCTCAGCTGAGCATCTGATGCTCCAGCTACAGTAACCTTAGATAAGTTGACAGTAATGGATAAAAGCAAGACTCAAAATATTTATAGATTTTTAGTTTTAAATGCCAGTCTGAAGTGAAAGTGAAAATATTAAAGCGTTGGCTGGACCTAATTGAAATTATCTGATTATCAAAAGTTTTTTTCTCAATGAATGTAGTCTAAAAAGCCTGGTAACCAAGGAGACACAACATTTTTGCTGTGCACGTTAGCACCTGAGAAGCATAATTTCTCTTACCATAATTTTGGGGGGTACAAAGTCATCTCCTTCACAGGCCAGTCTTTCCAGCTCTTGGTCCTCCTCCCAACCCCTGTTGTCAGTAAGGACTCCTTCCTCTGCAGTGCCAGAGGTCGTCTGTAGATCTCCACCTAAACAAGAAGAAAGTACGCTGTGAGGAAGAAAGATGTCTGCTGTGTGCGTGCACTTAAAAGATGCAGTGTGGGAGACTGGAAAACAGTGATAAAACATGGAAGTGAGAGGAAAAATCGTGAAGGGAAAGTAATCATTTCTTAAGATAAAAAAATAAAGTAGGATGATCCATGAGAACGCAGACAGGAGCTTTAACCAAACAAAGTATTAAACCATAAAGTTAGGAGGGACTAAAACCTACTGTATGTTGTATCAGAACTCTTAAAGTGGTCAAAGGACCAACAGTAATTGGACATTTACCTCTCATCTGCATACAGTTCATGTCAAAAGCCTCACTTTAGGCCAGTAAATAACTTATTAACTTATCAAAATCTAAATATTAATATAACAAATCCACAAAAAGACAATTTAGTTACAGAAAAGACCTAATAGACAACAACAACTTTAAAGTTGTCATCCATAATAAACTATAAATAATCCAGGTATTGTGTGAGCTTCATTTAAGATTTTTAATCAAAGTTTTTTGCAGCATTTTTCCTTTTTTTTAATATACTGATACATTAAATCAAAATAAAGCAGGTTTTTTCAGATCTAATCCTGCACTTTCAATCACTTTTAATTAATAGCTTTTTTTTTTCTTGTCAACCTTTTCATCTTTTTAGCTGCTTTCATGGAAAATTGTCATAATAACTACCCCACTACCGCTGATGTGAGCTCTAACAAACCTGCGTGTGTACAAAGACACACTAATTCATAACTCTTTATTCATGCATGTGTCACTCACTGAGTCCTGTGTGAAAAGAGACGTTTATAATAGACTGCAGAGAATTATTATACCTGTCTAATCTCTAGGTCTGATGGGTTTTCAGGTTATAAAGTTAATCTTTCGCCCAAAAGATATTCTTTTCAATGGAAACTTAAATGGCACAGTCATCAGCAGAGTGACGTACATTGCGAAACTATACCTAATTACAGATAATACTCATAAAGGGCTGCTTACGTTTCCCTTGACAACAGTCATGTTTGTCTGTGTAGAGCATTAGTCCTTTTAGGTTTCATTCAGGTCATCCCACATGCACCCCTTTATGGCTAAATATATTTTTGGATCAGTGCAGAAATACATAATGTAGAAACTCATGTTTAAATAGGAGTAATGTGTTTTTTTGAGCATTAAAGTTGTCAATTTTAGCAAAGGAAATGGATTATTTTAAAGAAATCCACCAAGATTATGAGATGAGAAATGACTGTTAGGTGACCAAAAAGGAAAATATGAGAGGAAAAAAAGAGCCCATGATATTAACATTTAATGCCCCCCCCCCCACCACCACCACCAAAGATTTAACACAGGAAAACAATAGCCTTCCCTGAGGAAAGGACAGCAACAAGGCATCAAACACACAATCCGGCTGTCATCAGCAATTCATTTATTTTACATCACACATAAACACTGAGACACTGATGGAAGTGGGAGAAAAAAAACATAAAACCACAAGCTCCAATGCTATGCAAACAAACAGCATGCAAACAGTGAGTCGATATACACACCGAAGCCCCACAGCCCACGGATTCAAACATTAACATTCATCCACGCTTTTGGACTCAGACTGGACGCACGCTCCATTTGGGGGAGACATACTCACAGCACGAGAGAGCATCACAAAGTTGAAGAAAGACCCACGGTCAAAGGAGACAGATGGACAGAGTCAATCTCAGAGACAGTCAGTATGTAGTTGTGAGTGTGTCGTTTGTGTGTCCTTAAGCCCGTTTTTATGTTGGCTCTAATCTGGAAGGGAGCTGTGATACTGTGATGCCCAAATGTTGATGCATTTGGATCCGCAGTCGTTTCTAAAACCACACGCTTTCTGTCCGCTTTTCCTAAAAAAAAGTATGTTGCTATTGAAGAAAAACGTCACAAGATGTTTAAAGTTTACATTAAACAGCTTTGCTTTTTTCATTCTTAAAAAAAATCTTCGTTTTTAACTTTGTCTTTGACTTACTGGCATCAAACTACGTTGCTCTTTTCTTTCTTTCCTGCTATTTATTTATTTATTTAAAAAAATATATATATCATAAACAGAAGTATTATAATGAATGACAATAAGCAAAGCTCGAAAAGGGCTTTGGATAAAGATTAAAAATGTATCGAGTCCAAATCCAGCTTTTACATTTAGTCCAATCTTAAGTTTATACAAACTTAAATATCAAGAGTTACAAGAAATAAACACATACACTGAAAACAATCACTTAAAAAAAACACCAATCAATCTGGTTGAGTCCCTAATATCTATTTATTGAATCCCCCTTTATAATAGCTTTAAATATTTTATGATTTGGCAGTTTTGAATGTCTTTTCTTCCATATCTGAATCCCCCCTGTGGAGGCACAGAAGTTTATTGTTTGTTCTCACAGCTGGTATTATAAATCCTCTTAGGCTTTATTTATTATCTCTGAAGTGGAAAGCTCTTTGGATGCTCTTTGGTAATTGTTGTTTTTTTTTATTTGGAACATGATTTGAATTATTTTAAAATCTCAGGACTCCAATAATTTTGAAATTTTGTTCCATATCACACCTATATGTGTTGAAATAAACAGCTCAAAAAGCAATGAATATGTTTAATTTCCCACAAATCTTTTGCGAAGAATTTGTGAACAAACAAGTTTAAAGAGATATCAAATGTTTAGTTTTTAAAACTTTCTTTCTTAAGTTGTCATTTTGGTTGATCCAAAATGACAACTTAAGAAAGAATTGTAAAAATTAAAAAATGTTAAAACTGCAGATTTGAGGTTTTAGAGTCAGCTTATTAAAGTTAAAGATCGGAAAATAGTTCTGGGTTCTGGGGTTCTGTTCCGCTGTTAACATGAGGCTCCTGCAACTTTGTGTTGCAGTCTATATTCCCAATTCTACGCTGGCCCTGAATGGCAAATTACACCCCAAAAAATAAGTAAAGATACATATTAAACATGTTAAAGATCACAACAATAATTAATAAACAACATTACATATCAGAAATCTAAAGAAAATTCCTCAAACAAAAACACAATTCCCTAAAAAATTAACAACATAAAAATAAAAAAACCAAACACAAGACACTGGAGAGGGTATTGATGATTGGATGATGACATTTGAGTTTCAACATCGTTTTATGCCAAACAACCTTTGGTTGACATGATGGACAAACGTCTTCATCTAATCAGCGATTTTTTTATTGTTTTATTTTTACCATTTTAATTTGAGTTCTTGAAATTACTTTTGTTTTCTAAAATGTTTCATTTTTATTGTGTTTCAATTTTTTGGAATTGTGTTTCGGTTTCTGGAATTTTATTTTGATTTCTAAAATGTAATTTTTAAAAAAATTATTATTATTTGTTCTGCTATTTTACTTGTCGTGGTCTTTAAAATGCTTTTGGAGCAATTGATTTGTTGGTGGGATTTGCCCTTCAGCTTGGCCTCCAGCTTTTAGAAATTCAGGGGGTGCAAAAACATTTTAGTCAATGATTGTCTGCCCACTTTTAAGTATTTAGTGGCTGTGTCCCTGCGTGTGCATGCCGGTGTGTGAGTCCGTGTTAACTCACTGTCTCTGGGTTCATGAGGAGACTCGGTCTTGATAGGGGTGGGATCACTCCAGGACCGGTTGAAACTCTTCGATCTACGCTCAGCGAATGCTAGTGCAGGCGGGGAGAAATAGTCACACACACACCACCCACCCACTCGCTACCACGCCTTCAAGCTGTGCTTGATCCACTCATTTTCGGTGACACACACCAGCGCAAAGGCTGACACAGCAACTAGACCACACATATATATAAATAAATATACACAAGAGAGAAGATCCAGCGTAAACCCAGCTCTTTACAAACACACCACCTTCCTACATGCACAAGCTGCTGAACAAATGAGCACAGACAGGACACATAAGGTCACAGTGTTGTGAATTAATGCTTACATTTTCACAGATTTAAAGCTATACTTTGCATTGAGTTATACTCAACATAGTTTCTAAACTGCTTTGCCTAACTTTTGGAGCTTCATTAGATGACTTAGAAGCCCTTCACACAGTCATTAAACAGAGCATAAATGTGTTCAAACCATTTCTCACTTCTGTAATTTTCCACTCATTTGTGTTTATTCCTTATTTTTTTTTGTTGTTTTAATGACATGTTAGGTGATTTTTATTCAAAAATGTCTACAATTTTCAGATTTTGTGTCCATCTAGAACCCTATTTTACAGAAGCCTTGTACTGAAAACCTTAAAGTCCCACTTTGATCATCTTTTGGTCTGTTGTAAAGTTTTCAATTGTCTTTTAATTGTTATTATGCAGTCTTTAAACAAAATAAAAAAACTTGTGCTTATTCTAAGACTTAGTTTCTGCAAAGCGGCATTAATCCTAAAGAAATTTACCTCAGAGTTATGGGCGGGACTGTTGGAGCAGAGTAAGCCCGCCCCCTTTCCATCTATTTGTCTATTTGTTGTCTACACGCTCTCCGGTAGTTTGCAATCCCTCACACCCCCAATCTCCATTTTTTCACCTGCTCCTAAATTTATAACAATTTAAATAAAGAAACACCCAGAAATGTTATTTTGGGCTAAATTTTCTGCACATATGTCCTGCTACAAAAACTTGTTAAAAACATCACATTTTCATCAGAGTGGGTCTTTAAAGGAAAACCCTCAACCTAGCTCTGAATTTATTTTGTCTTCGCAACTAACCAAAAATTGAACAAAATAAGACTAAAATATGTATTAGTTATAACACTCTCTCATCTAAATTTTAGGCCTCATCATCTTGACGATGGCACATTTGTTAATATTTTATTTTCAAAGACAGAGAGTTGGGCATCTCAGAAGTGCTTAGCATGACACACATGCAAAATTAAACAAGCACACATAAAACAGCGCGGAAAAAAACACACAACTGATGATGGTGGGATGAAAAACATCATTCTCAGTTTGAGCAAACATATCAACCACACACACAGAAACACATCTGACTCACTCTGAGCTTTAATCCTCCTGCTGCCCACCATCCGAAGATGTTTCCGGAAGTTCCTGTGGGAAGACGAATCAAGGAGGAGGAGGGATAAATGAAGGGAAGGCCGGAATGTGAAGAGGAGAAATAGGAGGAGATGGGTGGGTGGGACGGCGAGGCAAAACACAAAGAGCTGACTTCAGATGCTGTTTCCACAAAAAGTTGAAAAGAGACAATTAGGTATACATAGCCTACACATTTTCATGTCACTGTGTGCAGAAAATAGTGTGGGTGTAATGCATCACATCTATTTTCTTTTCACCCTTTTTGAAACAGGAACTTCTTAGACGCAACAGAAATTAGAAACCTGGTTTAGAAGTGGTCTCTGATGGAACTGCTGTGTATTTATGGAGTCTCCTTCCCTCATCCCATAAAGGCTGCAGAGCTTCATCAAACTGCTTAGTTTGAAAAGCATACACTGAGAAACGAAGAAACTACATTCTCCATGAAGTTAATTCTCTAATATCCACTTGACTACCAGAACAAAATAACATATGTCCAGTCAAAATTTGTTAAAATCCACCAAAAACTACAATTCCCAGAGCCCTACCCCTTCACATTTGGTATCATTGAAAGCCCCAAATGTCCTCTGTAGACCCCAAAAAGAGTTACTTTAGCAGTATTCAGTGGTTTGTAGGTATTTAGGTTAAGAAATGTAATCTACCTAAGACAAATTTGCAATTCTAGTAGTCATGAGGATATCAAAGTATAAATATTGTAAGCTAGCAAACGTTTTTACACAAACATGCAAAATGGCAAATAGGCAAAAATAAAGTTTGGAGTTTTTGGAGCCTCTGCTCTACTGTGATGGTAAAAAATGTTGGTCATATTCATAGTCATAACAACCACAAACATTTTGTGAGTGACTTTATGTTGCCTTTTTTGTGATGCAACATGTGACGTGTTTTTTTGTGTGTGAATCTTCTTTCAGCATTCCCCTTTCTTTGTGCTCGGCTCGTCTGCTCACACAGGAGTTCCCTTTAAGAGTGCAAGACTCACTGAACGCTCACTTCAAGCTCTGGATGCCAAATGCACTGGTGAAAGCTACATGAAATGAGCTCTGTGCTAAGATTGGCTTTGAACTGTGCAGCACGTTGTAAAGGACTTGAAAAACACTGGTGGGCGTGCAGAGACGCTGCAGTCAGATATTTTTGGATTGACAGAAAAAGACGTTATCAGAGCATTTCGAGTACTAAGCTACACTATCAGAAAACATGATGCAATGAATGGAGTTGCAGATCCTACAGAAATCCTTCAGAGGGCACCTGAGGTTAATGAGGAAAAATACTCCTCATTAACCTGACTGGGGGGTTTTGATGTGATGCTTTAGGCTTTAGCATTTGTGTTCCATTTGTGTTAAAGGGAAGTTGATGGACATTTGCTTACACCCCGTTTTCCTTCTACTGACTGATGACCTTTGATTCTGCTCACACAAACACTTTCCCACAAATTGAACATCATAGAAAAGTGTATTAATTTCTATAATTCCATAAAAAAATGAAACTTTCATAAAACAAAGATTTAGGGCCCACTATTTTATTGGTGTCTTTTTTTTGGTCCTAAATTGGAGTTACAGCTCATTTAACCTACAAAATATATGTGGTGGAGAAATCTCCAAAAATTTTGCAGGGCATAAATGTTAAACTGTGTTTCACCTACTAATAATGTAGAACTAGAATCTGTTCACTTGTTGAGTTTAAATATGGATAGCATTGCTTCTTGTTACATAATTTGATATATGTTGTAAATATTGTGCATTTTATAACACATTTTAATCCATTTGTTACTCTTACTAGAGATGTTTTTCCGTAAATCCCAATGAACTAAAACCGTTGCAGTGTTTTAAGTCACATTTATAGATGTGTGTTACATTCCAGCACATAGGAAGACATTATAGCTTTGCCTCCACTGAGTGGTGCAGTCCAGTCCAGTTTAGAATGGTCCAGAAAATTCGGTTGAGCGTTTCCACTCAAAGTCAGACCGTTACCGGGCATGTGGGGTGGAGCTAACATCAACAACAATGGAGGACATCCAGCAGCTCATTTTCCGCTTGGCATTTGGGACGTGGTATATACAAAGCATTTAATGCTGTTTGAGAGAAGAGCAGCGAAGAGGAATGCAGACGCTTTCTAGATTCTTTCTTTTGTCAACACTTCAACAGTATCTCTGCCCTAATCGGTCTCAACCATTGATCTATGACTCTACAACCATTGTTGGGGGGGAACGGATCACAAAGTAACGAAGTACTGTAATTTCATTACTTTTGTCAGTAATGGTGTAACGTAACAAATTACAGTTCAAATTTAGCTAATAAATTATAATTATTGGACTGCAGGTTTTGTAGGTTCTGACATTTTTTCTTGGTTAAGTGAAACGAAACAAAGAATAATAATTAAAAAATAAATAAACTAAATAACATGCCCTCATTGCTGCAGTCACGTTGCTTAAAATCAAAGTCTGATAGCGAAGAGAGACGCTTTTTGATGATAACCACTAGCCGGAACCATTTTTTCTAAATTCTTTCACCCCTTGTGGCTTATTTTATCTCTTAGCGCCACGTCAATATAATACTCCAAAAACACGTTAAATTGACCTGGCCTCACTTAGAAGAGATTCTATAATCAGGTTAGAAAAATATGCTTTTTCAAGCTCATTAAAACTTTGAAAAAATAACTGTCATCTGGCTTTGGTGGTTCACCAAACACTTTCCAGCTTGTTTCCTGCACTTTGGTTGGAGGTGAAGTAGTTGGATGAACGCAGCTATAAGCAAAGAGTCTGAGATATCATATGACAGCACGAGGGTCTGGAGCTCATTTTACCCCGCAGTGTCCCACAGCGTCTGGAGAAGGCTTTCTGTCTCGCTTCTTGCCAATATTAAAATTTAATTGCTCGTGTCTATCAACCTTGGGTTTATCATCACGATCCTCTATACAATATTAAATGCAGCATCTTAAGCAAAGGCTTTGAGTTGATCTTTTTTTTTCCCCTCTAAGATAAACCCGATCCTGACATCATGTTCTATGCAAGAGCTCCAGAGAAAAAACCTTTTATCTTCATGAGCCCCGCCCCTCCCATGTCCCTGCTACACACAGTATCACAACACCATGCAACAAGGCAACACTCATAATTGATGATCTCGGCATGTGGTTGTGTGTGAGTGGGAAGTATGTTTATCTGGCAGTAAGGAAACTCATAAATATAGAGGCAGCATTAAAGATAACAAGAAAAATCTTTGCTGTCTCTTCATTTTTGCTTCACTCCTGGAAGGTCAGGAGAGTGTTTAACTTGAAAACTACTGACCTATGACCCCTCAACTAAAACTCATCACACCACTGTCCACCACTGAACGTGCAGAAATAGATATTTAGCTACACTTAAATATGACAAACTCATGCCTTCTGCATGTAAACAGTCTGAAAATGTTAATGACCCAACAGACGAACAGACAATATAGTTGAAAAGATTATTCAGGGTTAGATAAAAAAAAAGGATTGAGATCTTCATTTCATGACAGTCTGACAATACTTCCTTCTTCAGCTGTTCTTTTGACCCTATTTTCTAAAAAAAATATTTAGTTTTAGGGACTCTGTTGCCTTTTCTCTACTGATCTAAACATTTCTGCGCTGGATTTAACAAAAATAAAATTATTTTTCAGTGACTTTATTTAGACCTGTCAAAGAATGAGATGAAGTATTGCAGTATTTAAGAATAGCATCCTTAATTTAATAGGTAGAGGCATGGATTATGATATGCACCTCCAGCAGAAAGACTATATTTAGTCACAGTTTTATGCTGTTTGATTTTTTAAGAGTTTAACATCAAACACCTCACAAAGACACATATTCTAAATGAAACGTATGTCAGAGTTGTTGCCTTTTTAAAACATTTATAACAGTACCAGTAAAGTGTTTACTTCTGTAGGTGAAGTGGCAGGAATTATGAAACTCCATCGATAAAAATAACATTATTCTAAAAAATGCTAAATAAAGAGTGAAAGCTCTCTTACTGAACATTAGTCCGAACTGTCCTTATGGACTTCTGCAAATGAAAAAATGGTCAAACCTGTATGAGGCATGCAGGTAGTCTACACAAAAAAGGACGGTCATAGAGCGCTTGGTGAGCCTGTAGAGAGTCATGTCCATTATTTGCCACCTGCTCCATATGTTACTGGAATATAACTGAAATTATAGTTGCATTAGACAGAGAATATGCACTGAAAATGTATTAGGTTTTTTTGAAACAGAGTCAGAATGAAACAATGTCTATCCCCTCTTGTATTTGCAGTGATAGCTACCTTGTTTTCAAAATCCTGGAAAATGGAAACACAATTTTCTGGATCAGGTTTGCGCCGGCATCCCATACTGTAATAATTGCTCAAAATAAGTATGGGTTAAATGGCGCAATATTATAACATTTTGATCGCAGATGATGTTGTGTGGTTGTGTCACATTTCGCAGAATTGAGGCGATTCCCATCCGATGACCTTGGGAGAAATGTGACCTGACATGAAGTATGAAGTATAAACTGGACCTCAGGGTGAAGGTGAGATGCAAACGCGCTTTAACATGGAGTAAATGGCTGCCTTCAGCTTTAGAGATCCTGCTAAAAAAGACAGAACTACTCGGTATCTTGTAGTTTTTGTCTAGTTCAGTTTTTGTGTTTTGTTTGTTTTTTCTGTTTTTCACTTCAAACTCATCTTATTTATTTATTTATTTGATCTGTTTTTGGTACTCTAATTCTCACCTCTGGGGGCAAAAAGAGGCTCAGCACATGAAAACATGTCTGCCTGAAGGTCTAGGCACATGAATTTGCCTCATTTGGGGGATGTTCAGTTACGAATAATCCAGTTCTGTCAATAGATTAGCCGAAATACTGTACTTAATACTTTGTTCCAGTTTTTCTCATGCTCAGATAAATCACTCAGACGAAGTGACATGCAGTGTTAATGGCGCTGACACTGCAGATGGATGACACTGAGATGTCAAAGGAACTGAGATGTACTGCCTGGTGTCACATTTACCATCTGCCTCTTTGTGGAGGAGCATCTGGGTCTGAGAGGGGCTGTTTCTGAGCTTGTTAGGGAAGCAATTACTCTTCAAAGTTCTGCAAAGTCTCATTCTGTCTCTCTTGAGCCTTTCAATTTAGTGTTTTTGTCTTTAAAACTGGTCTTATTGAAAAAAATGATGTTTGACATTTTTCTACAACAACTGGTCTAAGCTTTTTGCATAAACAACAAAACATATATTCAATCTGATGTGATTTATAAATGATGACTGTTTGCATTTAGAATTTGTCATTTTATCACAATAAAAATAATAGCTTATAAAATAATGTTAAAAAAAATGGCATTTTAGCAAATAAACTCTATCCTAGATCTTGACACGTTGAGCAGATCTCTGATTGGTCCACTTAAAATCTGTCACCACCTTTGCACTTTACAGCACTGGGCTCTGACTCCCTAACTTTTTTAGATGGTTGAAAATAGGCAACTTCAAAGCATCCTCTAAAATATTAGAGCAAAATAAAAGCCAAGCAGGGGGATTCTTCATATCTCAAAAATACTTCACATAAATCCTGTTCTTTCTTCCACGGCAAAAACCTTGGAAAGCCCTGGCAGTACGTGGCCGGGCATTAAAGGGAGATGGAGAAGACTGGCTTGACTGTGCCGTGCTCTTCAGCTGCAGGGTTTATTGGGCTCTTAGGCTAAGTAGGTAGTAGATTTTCACCAGGCAGTCAAGTCGAATTGTCACAATTCAACTTTATTTATGCGTGCACGTGTGAAGCAAATGACCAGAAAAAACAATTTCATGATTTTACACAATATTTATCACAGTCAGCTTTTATTTTTTAAAGAAACGTGTTTTAAGACGCTTTTGCAGTTTCATACTTAATGTGGTTTGTTCCCCTTTTTTTGCTCTGAAGACACCTTGTATATTTAAGGTAGAGGTCAAAATAAGAGGTTTAAATTTACGTCAGAAGACGAGATGATTGAGCCTCATTTATAAAAATCACAGAGAACTGCCGCTCTCTCCACATTCATGCTGGACTTTGTGTCAAAGTACAAATGTGGTGTGAGATGCATCACTTTTAGCGTGTTCCTCAACACATTTAGCTGTTTTTAACAGCTCTGCCAATAACATTCGTCAAAACCGAAGACAAAGTTTGGGATTGAAAACTTCCAGGCTTGAAAAAAATTATTTGCAAATGGGAAAACCTGACCATCCAGTTCATTCAGCCACGAGACATTGTGTTTTTCTTATCACTTAATTACTTGTGAAATAATTTTTGGCAATTTCTTTTCTCTGGAATTTTTGCTAACTGTGTCTGAGGCAGTAAAATGTTGCTCATTACTTTCTTATAGCACTCCTATGTCAACTGCATATATTTTTTAGGTTAAGGAGCCAGAATTGTTTTAATACAGCAATTAAGACAATTAATAGAGCTCTAAGAAAATCTTCAGTGTCTGAAGTAAGATTTTTTTAAGGATACAAAGAGGTTAAGGTCCAACAACATGAAAAAGACTAAGAGCATACACAACTTTGTCCTCCTTTGGTAAGTAAAGTGGTGCCCACCTGTCCATCAATCCTTTCTGCAATTATAAAGTTAAATTCCCATTATCTGTCACACACCTGGGTGTGTGACATGTATTCTCTACATTTGACCCATCCCCTGGGAAAGCGGTGCGCTGCAGACACAGCCGCACTCGGGGAACCATTTGGTGGTTTAACCCCCCAATCCAACCTCCTAATGCTGAGTGTCAAGCAGGTGTCAAGTTTTAGACTTGGCCTGGATTTGAACTCACGACCTTCCAGTCACAGGGTGGACACTCTTTCACAAGGCCACTGAGCTGGTTAACCCTTCTGCTATCCTAAGCACTTCACCGTTGGGAGTTGGGTCATCTAGACCCACTAGACCGGTGGTCCCCAACCTTTTTCATGCCACGGACCAGTATGACGTCACACAAACTTTCATGGACCGGTCTTTCAAATACAGGCGAATGATTATTATAGCAATACTAGGATGATGGAGGATCAAATACGTGACAAGACGAACCCTGTACTTTCATTTTGACACGCTTAACAGTTGACATGGCACAAGTGTCATCATCCTCCCCCCTTCCCACACTCATGGTGCAAAAAAAGTACTGTCTATTAAATGTAGCTTTCTTTTTTTTTTTTGACGTGGAAGGCTCCTCTTCTGTCTCCTGGCTGGGCCTTTTCCCCTCGGCAGAGAAACTTTCCAAAGACATTTTTTTTTACTCATTTTGCTAGTTCCTGGGTTTTATTTTAGCGATAACTTATCACGTGACCGAGAAGATCGCCTTGGAATGCGTCAAAAATGACAGATATTTAAACACTATTAGTACATGTTTGTTGTTAAATGTTTGTTTATTAGTTACATGTTTATATGGACATTGTTATTTATATACTGATGATTAAAAACTACACAGTAAGATTACACGAGGATACTTTTGTATTAACATATGAGGTGTTTTATTACAAAGACAGAAAGCAGCGATTATCGTATGTCAGGCTCTTTTGTAAACTGTGCAATGGGGGGAGCATTTTAAAGGCGCTGCTGGCTCCATACGGAGCGCGTGCCATGTAAAAGACAGCTTTCTTAATAAGCTTGTATTTTTCGGGCGAGAACCGCAGAGCTGGTAGCAGGAGGACACGCCGTGGGCGGCTTCAATAAACACTCCGGTTGTCCAGGTTGTCTCTGTAAGGATTTTGATTGGCTGGTGGATTGTTTAGAATTACATTTTTTATTTTTTATTTATCTTTCCTGGCCTGCAATCTACCCTCATGTCTTGAAGATCTACCGAATCAAAATAAAATATCTTTCTGATTCCAAAATAAATAAAACATAAGTAATTTATTTAGTTAGCAAGTTATTTATTCTTTCTGTGCGGACCGGTACAAAATGACCCACAGACCGGTACCGGTCCACGGCCCGGGGCTTGGGGACCACTGCACTGTGCGCTGAACCTTTTTTTTTCAATGATTTGTGATCTTCACTGGTTCAATGGATTACATGAAATTTTTCCACTTTTATCCACCTTTGTCATGGTAGGGAGAAGACGTCAAAGTAAGGGTGGGGTCATCTAAGATAGCACAAGGGTTAAAGTTACCCAATTTTCAGAAATACACACAGTTGTCATGAAAAAGAAATTTCTGTTGCCTCTGGTGCTTCATGCTCCACATAGAACAATAAGAAAATTATCTGCAGTTGTCCCAATAGTTTAACTCCTTTGTTTTAGGATGATTGTTAGAGATATTGACTGACCTGCATGACCCGCTGGTTGATCCGTAGTCAGTTAGAATTTGTAATGTAAGCATTGCAAAATGGAGCCTTTACGCTCATAGGACGCACTGAGCTCTTTGTTTTCGTATTGTGAATCCCAAAAGCACAAACTGGTGGGGAAAGGGAAAAAAAAAAACCCGAAGACCTGAAGGGATTTTCTTTTAAAATGGTCACACTGGAACAGAACTGCAAGTTGCCAGATTGTTTAAGATTTCTGCTTGCTTTTAAACAGAGAGGCATTGATCTGGGGGTGGGCAACAAGAGCCCTCTGCAGCCACAACTTCTGACTGGCCAGGTAATCAAAGGTATAGCAAGGATATTAGAAAAATAGTTTCCCACTACTGTATTATTGTAATGATTGAAAATGTCCATTTTAGTTTTTGGGCTTTCGTGGGTTACCATTTCCAATATTTTCTTGTTGTTTAGAAGTAACCAAATGTATATTTAGAACATCATAAGACTCTTTTCTATTTAATAAGAACCATTTCCCTCATTCACCTCTAAATGCAGCTAAAGTCAGGAGTGTGGTGATAATTAGGACTGCTGTGGAGCAGAGTTACAGTACTGCCCCAAATAGCCAAAATTGCTTATGTCAAACCATTTATTTCTCTGTCCTAGATAAAGGCGTGTGTGTGATTGTGTGTCACAGCTGCTACACTATTTGGCAGAGTTTATATTGGCCAACATGCAAATAACCTTCTCTGCACTTCAGCTTGGCTGCTGTTCAACTGCAGTGGTTTACAAGAGATTAGCCATTTTGTTTTAAGGTAAATCCAGTAAAACATTTTATTACCCTCTTTTTTTGTAAAAAATAAAGGGGTCAGTTGTGTGGAGTGCATTTATATGGTCATATACTTTGTAGGATCTTGTATTATTTATTTATTTATTGTTTTACTTAAGCTTGTACATATTTGATGAATTATCACAAGAGTGAAATGGGTTTTGGAAATAAAGGAAAAGAATGCAAAGATGAATACTTACGATATTCTGTTTGAGGCCCCCCGAGTTTAGTCACAAGGCGAAGAAAGGAGAAGAAAAGAAAGAGAATCAGTTAATATTTGATCTTCTAAAAAATAGTCATCTACTGATACCATACTGCTGCTTTTCTGCAAAACGCCTGGCTGATGGAGCAGGAGGTTATAAAGGATGCCAGTCGAGGACACATTTTGTGACCTAAACGAGTATCTAACGCAAGGCTAAAGGCAGAGCTTGCAAAACAGGCAATTCAGGAAGGGATAAAATGAAAGTGATGACAGAAACAGATCACAGGAAGCTGCTGGAGACTCTGCATATTGATGTGAATTGGTTCTGTCAGTTGAGAAATCTTTTACAGCTGCAGGCGATCTTGACACAAAATCTCATTTCACCCTCACAGCAAGACACTGAAGGAACTTCAACACAGAGCCACAGTCTTATTTACCCTCAAAGGCATGTGACATTTGTTTAATATTTGGTTTAACACCTTTGTTTGTGTTCCAGTGTGTAAACTACAAGCTGAACACATTTATACTCCATAGCTTTTATTGTATATATTGTGTAGACACCCAATTATTCAATAATACACGTATTACTCATCAGCATCTTGTTACATGTACTTAACAGAAAGTCTATAAGTAAATTTAAGTGAGACAATAGCGTCACATAATTAGTTTTTTTCTTGGTTGTCAGATCTTTTAATGGAGCCAAAATTGTACTTTAAAAAAAAAAAAGTAAATAATTATAACGCACCCCAATGATTGAATTCTATATCTTAAATTTGATACAGTCCTTAGCTCTCTCTCTCTCTCTCTCTCTCTCTCTCTTTCTCTCTCTCTCTCTCTCTCTCTCTCTCTCTCTTTCTCTCTCTCTCTCTCTCTCTCTCTCTTCTCTCTCTCTCTCTCTCTCTATATATATATATACACACACACCACACCTGTATCCTTGTTGCGCATGAAGGTGGTTCAGTTTTAAATTTCCAAATATAAAATAAAAACTGCAACAAACATTTCAGTTTCTTATCTCAAGGCAACTTTGGCTTTGTTAACAGCTACTTCATTGAATGATGTCTAGACTTAGACAAATGACTGCAGCGTTTTGCTCCGTAATACTCTTTAATGCAGGAATCCCGAACCATCTTTCTTCCGCCACTGTACCTGGTTATCCTGAAAATTTACATCTACTGAAAGGATCAAGGGGACCCATGTGTTCCCTTTTTTTATTTTGCTCTGTTTTTGCTCAATATATAATGACTTGCAAAAAAAATGATCATCTGAAGTTCTGCACTCAGACAAGCTGTGATTAATACAGTATTTTCAGCTTTATTTAAATGCAAATGATGGTAGCCTGCAAGGTTGGAAGTCAATTTAAAAACCAAAGCCCAACATTAATGGCTGGCAAAACAGCTAGCATGTCTGGAGTATTTTCTAACTAAAGGTATAAAATACAATTATGGTTCATTTACCGCCATCTTTTTGACACTGAATACATCCCAAACATAAGTGTGCATGTGCAGGGTTTGTGTTGAAGTGTCCGCATGGAAACTCACGCCTGCATGGTTGTTGTGGCTGTCTGAAAGGAGAACATGTTTTCCTTTGGGAACCAGTTACTGTCTTCTGCAATTAGAAAGAAAAAATGAGTTCAAGAGAAAGTTAAAGAAAAAAAAAATTAGTGGGCTTTATTGGTAAATGTGGCAACAAAAGGAAAAAGGTACAAGGCCACCAACAGCACTAGCACTGCATGTTCCACCACTCCACATATGGAGAGAGGGAGACACAAAGGATGTGACAGCAGAGGACAGACGGGGAGACAAAGAGTTTGAAGTACACCACGCCACATCCAACATCAATCCCTCAGTCTCCACCAGACCTGAGAAGAAATAGTTTAAAGACTACTTTTCCTGAACCAAACCCATTTTTTTTCTGTCAAATTAATTGCAAATACAAGGTTTAGTTGTTAGATAAAGAAAATACTAGTGATTTATTGACAGTTTAAGAGTACAAGGTGGAAATATCTGACTATGTTTAAATGGTAAAAACAGCAGTTGGTTCACTAAATCTAAAGCTGTAGCATCAATCAATCACAAGGTAAAACGACAAAGTCAAAAACTTTGAAGTAGAAAAACTTATTTAGGTTTTCTCAACAATATTGCAAATTTTCTGAAAATGTAAGTTTTTGTAGTTTAATCCGTTTAAATTATCCCCAAAAAATCCCGCCCTCTTGAAAACAGTGTTGCCAGATGGGGCGGTTTCCCTCCCATTTGGGTGGTTTTAATTCTGACTTTTTGGGCAAAAGTGACTGTGGGCATTATTTGGGCAGTCAGTTTAGCGGTTTATATTTCCTCATTAAAATATGTTTCAACCAGGGAAGTGCTGTCAGGGGAGGCGCATCCCCCTTGTGATCATGAGCATGAACTAATTATAAAATATATATGTGTGCGCCAATTTGTAAAGTCAGTAAGCTAATTTAGTAAGTCACTTTTTATGAATTATTCAAATTGTGTTAATCATTTCTATTATCTAAATATCTGTACTTTGTGTATTTCTTGTTCAGTTGTTCAATTGCCGTGAGGTAAAAAAGTAAAAAAAGCATCAAGCACACCTTACGGCAGTTTGTGCGATCCTTTGATTGCATGCCTTTAGTTTACTTAGCTTATGTTATTATTGTAATACTTTTTAAAATACATTCTTGCCATTTGTATGACATTTTTATTACTAAAGTGTGTGTGTGGGGGGGGGGGGTTGTATGTGAACTTACATTTGATCTCCTATGGGTGTTAATAAAGTTTTAAAGGAGTCAGTCTTTGTTTTGCTCTAATTTGTTGTAAAAATGGCAGATATAATATAACAAAAACTCTTAACGTTGGACTTTTAATCAAAATGGGAAGTGATAGCTATTAGGTGATTAGTTACTGCTAATTACAGCAAATTAATCAGGGATTACACTTTCTAGTGTGGTCTGGAGGATTTTAGATTACTTTTTGGTTGGAAAACCGTGACTACATCTGGCAGCGCTGTTAACGAACTGCTAGGCCTCAAAAATTAGGTTTGATTTACAAACGTAAAAAATGGGAAATAAATAAATAAATAAAATGAGTGACCGCAATAACAATAACCTAACGATTTTCTATTTTAATTGATCTAATTGGTGTTGTTAAAAACTATTTCTTCTCTGGTCCGGTCAGACCCCACTCCCAGCCCTAAAGGGATTGGAGCGACTCTGTCTTCCTCTGTGTCCTCCACACTCTCACCTCTCTCCAGCCCAGTCACCCGGTCCACACTCCACATCCGCTCTAGGCGTCGGTGCTGCTTGCCTGCCTCTCTGGACGTGTTTTCCAGATCCAGGGACCCTTGGCTGCGTGAGGGAGCACTGCTGCATGCCTCACATGCCAGCCCGCTGCACTCCGCCTCCCCTTTTCCGCTCTCGCCCCAGCCGCGGATGTTGTGGGCACTGATAGAAGTCTGCAGAGGCGGATGGGACAAGTGATGGTGGTGATGGGCGTGGTGATGCGATGCATGATGGGAGTGGGGCCCCGCAGCACTCATCTGCTGTTGCTGGTTGCCGCCTCCGGTTGCAATGCTGCTCCCTCCGCTGTTTGATGGTGGAGCCGTGCCGTGCAGGGTGTGATGGTGGTGATTTCCATGGTGATGTTGATGATGGTTGCTGTGATGGTGGCTGCTGGCACAGCTGCTGGCACCACGCCCGCTGCCTGTACAGTGGTACTGGATCGGCGACGAAGAGGCAGAGGAAGAGGAGGTGGTGGCTTGGACTGAACCACCTTTGGACCCTACCCCACCGCTCGCCGACTTGTCCTTCAGGACGTCCAGTTCAAGGCTCTCCTTGCTTCCCCTGCCGCTGCTCATCAACATACCGTGTTGGGTGGTGATGGTGTAGACGCGGGCGGGCTGCAGAGTGCACTCCACGGACTTCTGCTGATCTTCCTCTATTGAAAAGCTGCGTTCAAGGGACAGGCGCTCAGGCTTGGTAGAGAGGGTGACAGATGGGGGAGGAGGCTGGAGCAAGGCCAGCTTCTCTTTTACTATTCTGGGTTCCTGTTTGTCCTCACAGCCCTTGATGGTGGAGCAAGGAGGGAGGTGCTCGCTATCCTTGGGGCCAATTGTGTCACTTGGTGCCTCTGGATCAGAACCAACCAATGTATCACACAGAAGATGAGCTAGATGTAAAAAAAAAAAAAGAGAGAGATGGGGAAAAGAAAAGGTCAATGAAAGGAAGAACAGTAAAACATTACCCTAAGAGAGAAAAACAGAGAAAGAGGAAAAGTGGAGAACAAGCTCAGGATGCCACAGGATAATGTAATCATCTTTCAACAGTTATCACGGTGACACACCAGTGAGCACAGCCTGGCATTTCCAAAGGGAGTGAGGTGAAGCAGGTGGAGGAAGGATTAAAACCTCAAAGGAGTACACAGAACAGCAGAGAGGGATGGACAAATGGCAGGTTGACAGAGACGCTGACCTGATCCGTTTCGGTTTTCAGGGTGCGTGTGGGACAGGTACTCTCCAAACGCTCGCGCTGCTCTGTGGGGGCAAACACACACCATACACATAAAGACATTAATTCATGGGTAGAGAGGAGGGATGAGTGAGAGACGACAGACAAGGGAAGAGGAGAAAGAAGAAAAGGGCACGGGAACTATAAATCATAATCCTAATTGGCTTCTTTGTAGACTTGTGCCACCCACAGATTAAGATGCAGCTGTTTTATCTCCTATGTTCAGCCAGTCTTAGCCAAGAGTGAGAAAGTGAGACAGCATAAGGAAACAGAGGGAAAGCTTATTTTAGGGAAAACTCCTCTGTGTGACTTCAGCTTGAGTTGGTGGATGATAATACATGCAGATGACTCTGAGAGTGCAAACATGTTCTCCAAAATCTTATATAGGTTCTCAAAATGATTTGTTTCTATGATAGGAATGATGATATGATGAAATGATGATATCCTCTTGTTTTTGTGTCTATTGTTTATTCTAATGTGGTCTTATTTTTCAAATTCCTGTCCTAAATGATATCTTGCAAAGGTCTCATAAGTTTGTAATATTGTCCCTCTCTTTTCAACAGATTCACCTTATTATGTCAGCTCTCAGCATGTGAGTGCATGTGTATGGGGGGGGGGTCTCTCCTTGCTTCTTTTGGTCTTGTTGGATTTTGTTTCAGTCCTGCAGCTTCTTCAGTTCAGTTAAATTACTGTTCTTTCTTTTCTTTCACTCCATAATTTTTTCCCCTGCAACATTGCAACAGCATCCTACATAAACCTTATATTACACTATAAAAGTTTTCTTGCTGCAAGTCTCTTTTATAGTTGCAGTTAAGTTTTTGTGTCTATTTTCATTGTGTCTGGGGTCATGGGGTGTATGTGGGAGGGCAAAATGGGAGTAATTGATTTCTTTTTCTTTTTAGTTTTTTTTAAAATTAACATTAATACATTTCTGTTAGAGATACAAGAAAAAAATTTGGCTGCAAACCCCGCCCCCTTGGTATTCGATCAAACCCATTTTCTTGTAATAGGGTTCTGAGCTGCCGCTACTGTCTTTCGGCTCCGCTCGGACTCAGAACCACCAGAGAGAGTTAGGGACAGCGAGAGAAGCTGCTGCCCCACAGAGAACTGAAGAGACGGCGTGACAGTGAATCAAGCTAAATAAAAAAAAAAAACGCTCAATATTAGTCCAGGAGTCATTTTTTACTTTAGCTAGACCTCTGAAAACGGCACATCAACTGTGGGTACATTGCTTACCATCACCAAGTATGAATGGGGAGTGAATGAATAATGGATACACTTTGTAAGCACTTTAACCTTCTGGAAAAGCACAGAAAAACCGAATCCATCGTTATTATTATATGTTTTGTGTAATCAAGAAACACTTGTTAAAGTTGCACATTAGTGGGAAAAGGCAAGGATCTCTTGCAGAACATTGTATTTTAATGAGTTGATTACACAGGCACATATGAATATTAAAATATAAAGTATTTCTTGCACCTCATTTGACATATTTTGGTGCACTAACTTCCCATAAATATGGAATTTGCTTTGATAAAAATTTAGAAAAGCTAGTCTTGTTTCAATTGACTTTGCAGAAGTTGTGTCTTAAGCTGTTTGGATCAGCTGTGAACTTCACACATGAATGAACGTGCCACGTTTTGCTGAACCTGCAGTTCTTGTTGCTGCGTGGAGTGGAAATTTGTTATACTTTGATTAGTGTAGAGTGACCTTAGCGTTTTCAAATTAATGTTCTAAAACTATCGATTTCTCTGCATTATGGCTACACTGCAAGGCTCACTCTAACCTGCTTACATAAGGCTGAATACTGTTCCAGTAAAAAAATACTTTTATCAAAAATAAAGTTTATCCTTTCTAATAAACAAGTTGTTAAAGAAAGTCTTAGTGTTATTTCCTGTTAAAATTACATTTCCAAGACAAAATTGTATTTTTAAGTGTATTTTTAATGATAATTTATTATCTCTCTGCTGTTTTTACAGAGCTATGGTAACATGGCAATTCTATTCTATTCTATTCTATTCTATTCTATAGGTAGGAACAATAATAAAAAAACTATTGGCAGAAGGAAAAGTAAATATTATAATGTGTTAAATTGCCCACCACAGTCAAATTGTTTGCAATGATTATTGTGATTCATCAATAATACATCCATTTCAGGCCTGAGCAACTTTTAATCAGCTCATATAATTAGCTGTTGATGTGACAGTTACAGTCTTATCTAATTGTTCAGCTTTACAAGACTACAATATTTATTGTAACCTAAACAAACACACTTTTTTTTTACCATTAACCTGAAAAAAACCCGAGTTAATTGTTTTGACCTACTTTTTTGTTCTTATTTGTGGCAGACATTCCTTTGGTTTGTGGTCTAATCAGGCTAAAGACCCCACCAGGACTAATGAACGGAAAACAAGACAGATACAAAGCAATCATATTTGTGCTGCATAGTCCCCTGACCACGGCGTAATCTATGGGCGTGTGCCTCCTCCCAGGCAGCATCTTCTATTATTAAAGCCTGTCTAACCAAGCAAGCAAACAGCTCACCCTCAGTCACACACAGACCAGGTCTGCAGTGAAAATAAACCCCTTTCAAACATTTTCTGGATTCTCCATCATTCCTATCTCTGGGGTTCTTATGTAAACTCTTGTGCACATACTTCCCAAGGTCACATTTGATCCGAAAAAAGACAATCAGATAATCGCAGTCAGTCGGCTGTGAGCTCTAAGTTTACATCAAACACCGCCGCAAATCGGCTCAAAGTTTCATTTTGTTACACTAACGCTGCAAACTCGTTAAGTAAAGCTTTTAATTACGGGAGTGAAAGAGAAAACTTGCAGGTTTACAATGCAGCTCCCCAGAGCTTTTACATTCATCTAATTTTTTGTGGCAACAATAAAAGGGCATGTTCTTCCTTGTTTCCTTGAGTCCCTTTGACTCTTCCATTGCTTACTGTTGGTGGCAAAGACAGCAAAAGTCAATCCGTCCCTTCAGAGTTTTGTTAAAGAACCAAGAGGCTCTGCAGGAGCTGCAACACCATGCAACCCCCTTCTCTATAGTTCTAAAAATAGGTTGTCATGCAGCTGCAGTTCTGGTGCATCTTCCTCTCAGGAATACGTCTGGTTTTCGATAGTCCTATGGGTCTGTCGGGTGCTTACGTGCACAAGCAAGTTCGGACGAGAGAGATCCGTTCGCACAAATGAACACAGTTACATAACAGTTGCAAAAAACTACTCTTTGATCAGCAGGTGTTGTTAAGATCTGAAGTGTTTTCATTTTGTCCTCCCAGGTCATTATTCACCAGACAGGACCCTGATTAGAATCAGCAAACAATGGTGGAGGAGACCCACGTCATCCAGTATACATGAGAGGAAAAAAAGTGGGAAAACCGTTTCTCAAGCAGGAGGCCTGTCTCCGTAGAGCGCCGTCTCATGTTAATGCATTTGCTTGGTATATATTGGTGTGTGAGCGCGGCACATGGGGGTACAGGTGCTGAGGAGCAAGCTGAGAGATTTACCCAGGGGAAAAATGAAGAAGCAGAAGCCCCTATCACGTGTGATGGACACTGAGTTGGGGAGCTAGGGCAGTTTTTGAGAAACTATTACAGCACAAAAGAAAAGGGGAGTCGGGAGACAAATTGGGGGCATATTAACAAAGAAGTCTGGAATAATACAGGGGAAAAGTGAGGTGGACAGAGAGTACAGTCAGCACAATGGAGAGGTAAATGATTAAAACAGCAGGGGAATGTGATTCTATCTGAAGGGAAACTGGATCTTTTAAAGTCAGCTGAGAATTTTTTTTTTTTTTTCATAAGTCGCCTTGGATGGATTGAATGTGGGAGGTACTGGTTACTGAAAAAAGTATAACAAATTCTAAAGCGTAAAAGCCTCCAGTAAACCCACGATGAAAACTTATCCTCAGCATACTTGAAAACAACAGATTTTTTTTTGGCAAAAATATTTCAGTTTTTAAGCCAACAAACTGCCATTTGAGTGAAAAGGGATTGTGTTTTTGTGTTTGAGGATGAGAGCATCACCTCATCTTATTTCCTGTTAATCCCTGCTTCCATTGCTTTACTGTAGCCCTCGGTTAAAGAGTTGATTGCACATTGGAGGAAAAAAGAGGAGATGTGAAGAACTTGTCCCACCAAGAAAAGTTAAATCACGCCAACGAAGAGCAAAACAGACGTACCAGATGACTTTAATCCATCGGAAAAACCCACTGCTGCTCTTTTGAGATGCTTTTGGTTGTAGTGGATCCATTTTGAAAGTTTTGTCTTTCTTTTTGTAGTGCTTAAAATGTTTTTTTTTTTTAAACAGTTTTCAAGTGTGTCATGCTGAGATAAGAGATATGTAAAATCTATTTATTTATTTAAAGTCTATATGATAGGTAAGCATTGGAAGGTAGACACAGTTAAATGCTTTAAAATTCATTTTTTAAATTAGTAATTTTCTAAAAAAAATTACAATGCAGTATTTCTTTTTTGTTGGCTATAAAACCATGTCTTAACAAGAACTTCAACATCTAAATGTATTATTCATTTAAAAAAATGTCTTGAATGAATCTGCAGTTTTACCACAATCAAACAAAAACAAGAACCACATAGTTGAACAACAGATTAATTTATTACTGATCCAAAAATAGCTTAACTGAAGACCTTTTTTGCTGTAGACTTAAAGATGGTTTGTTATTCTCTGTTTTTCTCAGACATTATGTAAGCAGAGAGCTTTGGGATGTTCAGAGAATTACTCCCCGTCTCTCCTCTCAAACATTTATCTGAGCATCAGTTGGAAACGTAGCACTCCCCAGACAGGAATCTTTGCTTTGCAGTTCAGCAAAACCATGCTTTGTTCACAACCTTCAGTCAACATACCGCTTCGTTGTTTGAAGTAACATCTTCAAACATCCCCTCTTTACAGCTGATCTGCATCTGCTTCAGGGTTCTGGGGGAGGAGGAATTTACAATTTCTACTTCCGAGGTCAACTTTACCAATTTCAACTTCAGGTTCAGGAAAAATAGCAGCAGAAATGGCAACAAATTTTCACGTCCGATAAATTTTGTTTACAACTGTAATTTTTAGTCAAACTTAAAAAGTTTGCAGGGAAAAATGGGGACGGAGAACGGTTCTGCACAAGAACATACACAGTATGTCCTCAAACATGAGAAAACTGCCACAAGAACATGTTAGAAACTACAAAAACACAATTTTCATCAGACTTTAAAGATACAATGAAGTTTGAACACAACCTCTCAAAGTGTTTCGTTACGAAACAAAATCTTAACCAGAAATTCCTTGGTATGATGGCGTACCGCTTCTTTGTCAAAACAATTTTTTTTAGGTTTTTCAGTATAAAAAAATCCAGTAAAGACTATTTTTTCTCCTGTCAAAGGGAGGATAAAAACAAATACAAATTCTCCCTCAGTCTCAACAGTAATGGACCCTTTTTATTCACAGCTCCAAACCAACCATTGAAAGATTGAGAAGTAAAAGGTTTTGTTTGATCCTAACGGCACATTTGAACAACAAAGAAAGCTGGTTTATGTTATGCTGGAAAAAGTGGGTCCAATATGCTAATTTACATATCCCACATATTATTTAAAAAATACAAACAAATGGATAAACACTGGTCACTCCCAATAGTTCAATGCTCTTATATTTTATAACTAACTAAATAAATAAATAAACTTTTGTTTCAATGTTTGTGTATTAAGAAATTCTAAGCAAATTCAAATTGTAATGTTTATTGTACTGTTTTGTACCGTAAAGCTGAAAACTTATAAATAAAAAATTAAAAAAGAGACATACTATTTAGTAATTCTATTATAGCAGGGGTGTCGGACTCATTTTCACTGAGGGCCACATCAGCATAGTGGCTGTCCTCAAAGGGCCAGAAGTAACTTATACATGTAACTAAATGCAATGAAAAATAAATGTAACTACTCCTTAATGTTAAATAACTCATTATTTATTTATTATAAATTTTTAAAGTGACAATTACAGTTGCATAGAAAACATATGTTTGCGTGTTACTTTAGCATAAATCCTTTTAAATTCGATTCTGTCAGGTTAGGTTATATGGACAGTGTTTGAGTCCTAATGTATAGTTGACCAATCCTATATTTCTAGTCCAATCCCCCCTAGATATAAATAAATGCACACCAATTTTTACTTTTTAATTTAAGAAATTAAAAACTTTTATGCTCTCGCGGGCCACATAAACTGACATGGAGGGCCACATTTGGCCCCCGGGCCTTGAGTTTGACACATGTGTATTATAGTATCAATATTTAGATTTATCATTTAAGTAATTATAGTTCTGCAAGATTATAGATTTAGTGTTCAGAATAAAAGAATCTTATTATCTGTCATCCTAAGACCAAGAAAATTGTTTTAGCACATACAGGCAGCGGTCTGTGGGCGGATGTCCAGCATACTGTACTCAGCATTTCCACGGCTGAATGAGTCAGACATAACTACACGCACAGCAGCTAATGAAAATATTTAGCCACAAACATTATCAACTAAAAATCCAAGTAGGCCCAACACTCACATGAAAAATTCAACAAATATTTTTGAGTGCTGATTTGACAAATGGCAGCAAAACTGTTTTCCTAATAGTTATTCTATTATTTTAGACTGCTAACATTTTATTTAGAAAGCAGATACATGTGTGGATTTTCTGCTCAGCACATTGATATTTTGACCTATTTGGAGCACTGTTTAGTTTAGATGGGTTCTATGAAGAACTCTATCTAACCCGGTTCATGCAAAATCCTCATGCAGGACCAGCGTGCCTCAGAATACTGAGACAGTACCAAATGCAGACATTGGCCTGGTTCACTAGAAAAATGTAACTAAAGAAGAGGAAGATCATAATCCACAGCTCTATGGATGATGAAGTGCCCTTAGGCCAGATGCTGAGCACTCAAGCCCTGTCCTGTCCTGGGGGTTTATAGTTCTACTTTAGCATCATTACTGTTGTTGACGTTTTACTAGTAAACATTTTGTTTTTTGGAAACCTGCAGAGAATTTCTACCCATTTACTCATGAGAATGAATTGTAAATCCGAGGCAAAATGTATAAAAAATAACAAACAAAGAAAAGGTATGTGGTGTGACATTTAGCTTTAATGGTTTCCTTCTTCCCTCTCATGTGCAAGCTGTAAATTTGGTCTCCAAGTCTGCAAAGTGGACCCAGAAGACTGAAACAATCAAAGAAAAGCTCCTAGAACTTCTGACCTCATCACTGCACCTACCTTCCTCGTGGACCAAGAAGCATTTAACTGTGTGATCACACTGTTCTCTGGCAGGTGAAGTGAAGCACCTCACGTCTGAAGAGGGTCATCACTGCCACGGAGACATTCCCACTCCTTAGAACATCATTAGAACAAATGTGTCCTCTGGGTGTCTCTCTCCCATAAACAACCGGCTGGCATGAACGCAGACACCCCACCTTCTCCACCCACCACTCCTACTGCCCCTTAATTGAATCATCCCCTCAAATGCACTAATCGAATTGGATTTGCTATAAATGCATAGACACATACGTGCAGAACAACACATACACACTGAACTGGGGTGATGAGAACCTGTTGACAGACTTGTTGCATGACTAATGGTAGAGGGATGCTGCAGTGCATCATGGGACATGTGAGGATCGCATATCTGATCGGGGAGCTGCTCACATGTCAGCACACTTGTGTTTGAACTCATTCACCTCATCATTTATAAAGCTGAACAATTCAACCAGTCAAGACATTATTTATGTAACAAGAGTGAGTAAATCTGATTAATAATTCTTATCTTCCTCTTGGCCATGATGAAGCTACTGCTATTTTTAATATATTATAAATTATATTTAAGCCCCAAATGAATTATTTTTCCTTTTTAGATATATATTCTTTATCTTAAAAAAAATCAAACATGTCAGTCATTATTTATGGCAGTATTTACAGTGTTTAACATATTTTTTCATAGGCTTTGATGCTACATCAAACAACAGTCAGTTCATAGGAAGGTACAGCCAGTCCTCGCAATGGTAAGTGCTAGAATTGATGTAAATCTGAAAATCTACATGTCTGCACCCGTTAAGATGACAAAGATGCCTTTTTCAAATAAAGTTAGAGTTTTCAAAAATGCCTAATTTAGTCAATTTAAAGTGAATAATTTGATAAATGTATTACACCTTGAGATAGAAAAAAGATGTAGTCAGTGGACCAAAAATAGGATTTCTTTGTTCCACTAATGCTGTAAACATTATGACGTTCAAAGTAAGCCCCCCAAAAATGTTTTTAATCAATAATTTTCGTGCAAATCAGTTACATCACACCAACACACACCACAGTCCAAATGCAATCACACTTGCCCTAAATAAACGAAAGGACAGAATCTGATCTGAATCCCTCCGCTGAAGCAAAGCCTTTCATCTCATAACGTTTTCACCCCTGACAGCTTTGAGAACCCCGCTTTCCACTAGTCTTCAGATGAACTACAGCTCCCTTCTGAGGTAGATGGAATGATCAAAGTACCTTCCCTCTTACTCTCTGTTGCAAAATTTCGATGTGTAAATGCAATCCCCTGCACTTTCACCACTTTCTTCCTTCCAGTCACCAGCCTCTTGTTGACAGTCCACACCAAGTCTGAACCAGCAGTTCAGAACTTAAAAATCAATCCAATCAAACAGTACTCTGTTTATTGTGTATATTGGTATGAACTTTACAGTTTACTCTGGTGGGTTGTCCACTAGAATGAGCTTAGTCATCTGAGATCATCTCTTTCTAAATGTGTTAAAGCCATGCTGGTTTGGAAATGGCACCACGAGGCAAGTATTCCCCTGGATGGGTCTGAAAACATGTGCACACCAAAAACTCATCTCCAGGGTGGAACGATAAAGCCATCATCCAATTTAACACCTCTAGTTCTAAACTGCACTAAATCTTTAAACACCCTTAGCTTTCAAACATCACATTCTAAAGGATGGAAGACAATCAAATGCTCCAAGTATTACTAAAGAAGCTTCTTTTGCCTTCTTACATTTAGCTAGTTCCTTAGCACTGTCAAACATATGATCTAAAAGCAACATAATAATAATAATAATAATCTTTATTTATAATGCACTTTTCATTAAATGAAACCTCAAAGTGCTACAAGATATGAATAAAACTCCATTAAAAAGAAAGAATGTGCACATTTGAATACAAACCTAACTTAAATCTATAAAAGTAGCACTTAACAAGCAAAAAATAAAACTATCAGCAGTCATAGGCTTTTTTAAACAGAAATGTCAGTCAGTTTACTGTATGAGTGTTTAAAAATCATCTGTGTGAAGAGTAAACATTGGTTTTTTTCCTGCACATTTACAAATTCTATTATCCCTTTGTTAAAAGAAGCTAGAAAATCTTCAAAACCCCTTTAAGTCACACAAGTGCGCATCCAAGCACATCCAAGCCAAAAAACAACAACAAATCACAGCACAAAGCAAAAAAGCAGATATAGTCTTTTTCTAAATGGAACTAAATATCAGATTGTGTTAAAGTCAAATTAATTGAATTGTGTACTATTAAACCTATACATCCCTTTTAGACCTAATGACCCAGTCTGATAAAAAAAAATGTGTTTTTGGTGCTTTTACTATGTTCTTCTGGCATTTTTCTGATATTGGAGGATATTTATAAAGTTTATATATATAAATTGAATATATATAAAGTTCAAAATTGCATTTCTGAGTATTTCTTCATTTTAAGTTTTTGTGAATCAGGAGCAGACGAAAAAATGCCATTTGAAAATTATTGTTTTCAAATGTTTTGTTACGTAGAAAATACGCTGGGCGGGTCACAAGCTCCCTGCTCGGCTCCATTCTGATGCATCCACTTGCAGATAAATAGATCCACGTACGGCTTTTTTTTTTTCCTCGTCTGAGCTGGAATCTGGACCAAAACTGTACAGCTGGATAGCTCCAATATTGTTCGCCATTTTTGTTGCACCAGTAATGTTAGTTTGGGGTTGTGAGAGGCTGTAAGCCAGCGGGAGAGTGGGTAAACAAAGAGCTCTCAACATCATGGAGGGGAAGGAGGGCAGGGTTTGCTCTGGCCCAGCGGTTGCACCCCCAACTTGGAGACAAATTTCTGAAATACATTTGCCGCAGAAATTATGTCCTAGAATACAACACAGGTTTTCTTTGTTTATTCTGGTTAAAAACGACATAATCCTAATTAAAAGTCCACTGGAAATGCTTTTAAAATAGATCAAAAGATCATCAAAGTTTGAAATCCTATGAGTAAAGAGTAAACAGTGGCTTTTGTTCTTACAAATTGTCTATTTTATCTTTTGGTTAAAGATGCAAAGAAAATCCTAAAAACCAATTTGTTCCCACGGGAGCTCATCTGCACATTTAAACCAAAAAAAACAACAAAATAAAAAGCACGGCACAAACACAAAATCAAACGAAGGACAATAACAACACATTAAATGGAAATAAAAGGTAGATTGTGTTGAGATTACATTTATTGTATTATATATTATATATCCCTTCTAGACTTAAATATTAATGTAATAAATGTGATTTAGACCTAATCAGCATCTAAAAACTCTATTTCCATTTGTGAAAGGACAGTTAACCTGAGTAACAAAGAGGTCAATTTTAGTAATGATGGCCTTTTTTAGAATTTAAGATTAGAGTTTATGCTGAGTTGTAGAAAAATATTGAATTTAAGTTCTCTGACGCAATGAACATGGTTTAAAATTAATTTTGCACTAATATTTACTGATTAGAAAACCACACTTAAACTGTTCATTTTAATCAATACATGCACAGAAACAAACAGCTTCCATTCTTTTTAAGTCTATATCCACACAGTGAATGATGTCAAACCAGCAAAAGACGTGATTCGTTCATATTTTTCTGCATGTCTGCCATTAAGGAGGGAGTTTTTAAGCAGGAAGCAGAATTCTTTAAGGGTGTGCAGATCTAAAGGTTTCCTCTGTGGTCAAGCACATTATTCAAATCAAACAAAGGGAGAGAGGAAGCAGAGATGGTGTAAATGTGTGTATGTGTGATAGGAAGGCTGCTTTGGGTTCATCAAGGTTGAGCACAGGAGAAAAGCATGAAAACACTGGGTTAAAAGGAGCTGCATCTACTAGAAGCATGCTCTTGTTTTTTTTTAATATCCCTAAAATGATTTAAAACAATATTAAAACGGTATAAATTCTGCAGGTTTATCTTATTTCATTTATGTATTTATTTTTGCAGATCCATTGCAATACGAGTTCAAACAGCAGATTAGAGGCACTTCACATCTCCACAAACAGAACTGATGAATTCTGCAACCACTTGCGTAACCCGTGAGAACCACGTTCTGCTGCGCAGTCACAACACACACCGCACTCTCCACCACCACGGGGGCTGCGTGCACACGGGTGACGTCATAGCACATCAGCCCACATCTGTGGATGCTGCTGCGACTGCTGCTGCTCAAGTGAAGGTCATCCACTCACTGAATTCCAATCACCTGCTTATCGATCGCAGCGCGAGACACCCCTTGCGCCACGTTTGAAGCGGATCCCGCGTATGACTGAGTCTCTGCCCGTCTGCGCCTCGTGCGTGCGCGCACCGCTTCCTGAGCCACACAGCCGTGACACAGCGCGGGATGGATTTAAACAAGACTTTTGTCTGCATGCAGCTCATGCCAGCCCTGCTCCATTTATAGCTCTCAGCTCAGGCGTTTGCGGTTCTACAGGCTGCAAGAGAACAGTCCCATTCATTTTCATCGATTTGAGACTGACCCAGATAGCGTTACATGTGCAAGACAGCACTGACTGCAGTAATTGATTAATTGACATATGCTGCTTCATTTTTCCCCACCAAAATATGAAGGCAGCCTCCTCTTCATCGCTGCGAGAGAGCATTAAGAATTATTGAGTTGGGAAGAAAAAAGCAGTGTGTTAGATATGTGGATGATGTGAAAATGTGTGTGTGTGGGGGGGGGGGGGTACTTCTTTGATTGATCTGCGTAATTTTGGTGGCTGTGGATGATGCTCCATTCAAAACGCATGTGACCCGAAGGCGCCTGAGAAAACAAAACAAAAACAAACACACAAACAATAAACAAAAAGACCCGCAGCCTCGGGCTGTAGACGGGACAGTCGCAGGGAGCGCAAGGAGGCTCGCTGCGCATTGGAGGACGTGCTGTTTCCGGGATAGCGCAGTGGCAATTCATCAAAACAGCCTTGACACCTGCTCACTTGGCCTGGTCCGTCCCCAAAGACTAAAAAATCTGCCAATAACCCCCTCGCAGGTGCGTCTTAGTGCGTACAGGCGCAGAGAGACCCCAGCACCACTCACCTAACTTTTGCTGCCACCGAAGATATCGCATCGTTCCTTAAATTCCTCCTTCTGGACGCGGCAGTTCCCATGCTGACATGGAAACGACGCAGGCAGGAAAGCTGGTCATTCCAAACACTCGGGGCACGAAAAAGGAGAAGAGAATAGTCTGTAGAAAAGTTAAAGGGAATCCGGGAACAGACGGATTACGCACGAGTCTGCAGAGCCTGGGACGGACGTCTGCCTCCCCGCCTCCTTCTTCTCGTCTCTCCGGATGTGAGCACGTACGCGGGGAGCTCAACAGCTGTGGCAGGAGATGCACACACCTCCCTCTCTCTTTCATTGATCTGAAAATGGAAAGGGAGCACCGTGATCTGGCGAAAGCACGCTAGATACGGAGCAAATCATGGAGGACGTGGTCTAATCTAAACGTGCCATGTTTTGGTTCAATCCATACTAGGGGTACCACGGGGATTTGATTCATTATTCATGTGGGGGTGTTATGTAATTGTTCATTTTGCTCATTGCGCCCTCGTGCACGCTGACACAGACTCTTGTAAACATAGCCAAGGACAGGTGATTTCAACGAGGTGCTGCTGTGTCGTCCAAGCACCCCTAGAAGATGATTCCAGAAGGCTGTGCTGCAAGATTTTCATTTGCATTCAAGCTTCTGAAGCAATAATTCTGGTCTATCTTTCTGTGAATATAAATTTCTGACTCCTAAAATGTGACATTTTTGTTGCTTTATATATATATATATATATATATATATATATATATATATATATATATATATATATATATATATATATATATAAGCGGATCAAAACTCCAACTTATTAAAAACAGCAACTTAATAGCAAATCAAATATCAATAAAACAATCTAACATAAAGAACACAACAGCTCAATGAGGGGGATTTTGGAAAGTCAGAGTCTTTCTCAGTCTGAAAAGGACCTCTTTGCACCACCTCCAATACTTTTTGATACTTTTTGAGAGCAGAAGAAACTGTGCAAAACATCATCACTTTGTAAAACCAAAACTGCAACATACAAATAAGAAATCAATGTACCCATTTATAAATAATAAATGTGAGCAATAATTTGAGTATAAATGGAAATATAAGCATTTATACACTTCTTTATCTATTATTTTGTATGTTCATAATTTTAAAATTAGTTCATTTATTTTGTTTTTCATTCATAAATGAGAACATTTATTTCCTATTTGTATTTGGCAGTTTTCAGTCTCCATAGTTTATGCCAATGCAAGATTTTAAGACACATTCATTGTTGAAAAAGTTCGAATACCTGACTCTCTATAACAGATAAACAGCAGTTTTTATACTGACATAAACCGGAAAATACAGAATGCACTAAATATGGGTTAGCAAAACAATTTATGTTTTGTGTTTTGTTGTTTAGCTGTTTTACTGTGTATTGCCGAGTTATTTGTCCTGTTATATTTAAATTTTTCTGCACCATCAGCGAGAGAGAGGGAGAGGAAGATGAGATTATTTAGCACCACTGGTGTTGTTTTGAAATGTTTTGGATATGGGGTTGATTTGAAATTGCTCAAGAGATCTAATTTAACGTGCTTTTTCCAGTGCTTCTGGAGAAAATCTGCCAAGATTCTAGAATTCCTTGTTCTGTGGTGTGGAGACCGAGTCTGCTTATTATACTTGAATCTCACCTTCATTGTGCTCTTTCATGAATTTGGCTGCTTTAGGCTTATCTTACTCATCTGGCATTCTAATTACATTTTCTGTCCTTCCCAGTGTTCCCACCATCCAAAACTTCACTGCTATTGCAAAGATCAAATCCTTGTTGTTGTTCAAGTAAAATAAGTGCTACTAATTATGTTTATCAAGAGTTGGGGGTCTGATATTTACTTTCTGATAAGTGCATCATGCTCTTCCAAAAGCCACAAAGCTTGGTTGCAGTGGTAACCTGGGGGGGTATTCCAAAAAGCAGGTTATGCTAGTTACCACGGTAAGTTTGAGGCTAAGGAAGCGGATAACCTTGGCTTTCGGTTCCAAAAACTGAGGTATGCTTCAGGGTATGTCAAGTTGTCATAGAAACCCATGCTCTGAACATAACCTGGTCTGGAGCAGATTTAGTTGAAGGTTAGTTTGTTTTCAAGCAGCATGAAGCAGCATGACGTGTCCGTGCACGTGCATTAACCCAGGGTTACCTAGTCGAGCGTAATTACGCTAACTCATATCCGGTCTTTTGGAGCCGACATACGCAGAGTAAGCAAGTTCAGGCGGATTTCAGCCAGAGTTCAATGTTAAAGTCAGGGTAGTTTAAATGTGCCTTCTGGAATATCCCCCCGATGACCAGATAAACCAAGGCAACAACACTGAACAACACAATCAGTTTACAGTTGTGTTTGATATTTACTAGACTAGTGGCAGTTTCTCATCCTTCCAACAAAATGAATGCATAGAAATACTGGCAAAAAAAGTTTTAATCAGGTCTTTGTTGCATCTGCAACACTTGTTATTTCTGTAAAGTTTGGGTTTAGATCACTATAAAACTGGGCTGCACAACTTTACAACTCAAGTTTGAATGTCACTTGTAATTGATAAAAATTAAAATGATGTGCACAGGTAGGTAAGAAAAAAGGTTGCAACAAATGATGCTAAATTTTAGTACCCATCACTGCTCACTACAGAAGAGACTACAAACTTTTCTTAATCATCTAACAATCCCCCAAAAAGTAGTCTTTTTGGGTTTACTACAAGTGTACCTAGTTTATATTAAAAGTGAGGAAGTACACTTGAAATGTACTTCTTATATAATATCTATATATTGTAAACTACAAATGTTCGAATTTAGTCTAAAGAAATATTTAGTTAGTATACTTCCTACATTACATGTACATATTCTAAAGCAGTGGTCTCCAACACCCGGGTCACTGGTACCGGTCGGTGGGCCACTTGGTACCGGCTGGAGACAGAGAAAAAAATGCATTCGCTAACTTTATTTCATTTCAGCAGTGTTTTTCATTTTGTTTATTTCCTGATGCTAAAGGAAATGTTAGTTTGGAAAACTACCGGATTCTTCTGTTCATCACATGCGTCTGTCTTGATGCGCCAAGTGACTTCAAGCCGCCTGCTTGGACTGCAAAGCTAGTAGTTTAAACTAATGAAAACCAAACAAAAAAAACGTATTTTGAAAGTTTGTTCAGGGAGAAAAGAGGAGTGTTCCTCTGAATAGGGATTCATTGAGACAGTTCCCATGTACCAGAGGCCTCCCCCTCTGCCTGACCTTCGTATATTTCACATTCGCAGATAATAAAGTTGCAGACACATTTGACTTTCTTTATCATCACACCTTAAAGTCAGACATGGCTAAAGTTATTGTCCTGTTGTTAGCATCTACTTTGACAATTTATTTATTTAGTTAGTTTTTTATGTGTTTATTTAGTTATTCACTCACCAATGGTAGTCCATGCTGCAAGTTGTGTAAACTTAAAACTGAAAGTTTTTTTTACTTCACACTAGAAAGCAAAATGACGCATTTTTGTTCTTTAAATGTAATGCATAAAATAAACCTTATCTCTGACAAAACGAGAATGAGTGACAGTGTGGAGCTAACTTAAGACTGATTTAGATAGAAAAACATTGCAGGTTACAAAAAAACAAAACAAAAATCCTCTCTTATGTGTATGAATCCTTATGATTGTGCTGCAAACGCCTACATTTTTAATCAGTCACATACTGTTGGGAAAGCACAGACACCGGCAGCAGCACCTTCTAGCCTTCAAATCTCTTATCAACCATTTGTTCTGACCACGGGTCATTTCATCAGCATCTCAAATCTGCAGAACAGCCTTGATATTTTTATTTTGTTTTGTGTCTCCGTCCTGCACGCTCTGAGTCACTGTCATGCACAAACACACTAAGACAAAAGGAATGGAAATCAATAAATAAAGCGAAGCACCCCTGGGCTGGTGTGAGCTTCTGTACGCCATTAAGCAGTAAATAATTCTAGGCAGCTCTGATGAGACTGAGGAAGGGTGTACGAGTGGACTGCAGATGAGAGAAAGAGAAAGAGGCTTGAATGAATTAGGAGAACGGACCGAGGAGTTTGTCATACAAGCCTGAAAGGAGAAGGGGACAAAGAGGGAGTCTGAAGCACAAATGGACAACAGGGGACCGAAGCACTTAAGTACAGCAAACACAGAGGCAAGGAGCAGGCTGAAAACAATGGGAGAATAAACGTAACCCATGGATAAAAGCAGAGAAAATCAAAGACAGAGAAAGAACAATGCAGCCAAAATCCCAGTTTCTCCAACACATTGGTGTTTACACTGATTCTGACAAGCACCCACCTATGTATTGATCCCAAAGCGGATCAATAGTTGTGTCTGCAGCAACTCATCAAATGCTCCAACAGTTTAAGGCAAAGCACCTCCTTCTTTTTCAGCCTTGCTACCACTGTCTTTTAAAAAATAATAATTTAAGGAACCTCAATCAGAGACAGAGGTGATCTGGATAAAGAAAACCGTGTGGTAAAAGGGTCTTCCTGAGTGTTCCCTGTGAGATGCCGCTCCACCAGAGCCAGAAGGCCCAGCCATGGGGTCGTCCTCTCACAGATATTTCACCCTTTTACTCCCAGAACATCTTTGAGTGCAGAAGCAGCAGGCAGCTTGCTGGCCCTGGGATCATTACAGTCTCCCCTCCTCCTCTTCTCAGCAGCTGTGTCTTCTCAGCCATAGCTGGAAGCCTTTCTTATCTGCCTGCTTGGCCAATTTTCTTAGTTTCTTCTTTATTTGGATCCTATCATTCCAACAACCTATAGCAGCCTCTAGGGGAAGTTTTTTCTTTTTTTTTTCTTTTTGTAACCCAAGTCTCAGCTTCTTCCGGAACAGAAATGCTAACTGCTGCTTTCAAGCTTCAGGCAGTTTCATGGAGTACTGTTTGGTTTTGCATGCTTAACAGTGTGATCTGACCTAAATATCTGCTCTCTTCTTGTGGAGTAGGAAATGTTCTGGCTAGAACAAACTCTGTTCTTGTCACCTTGAGAACAAAAAGAATTGTGTCTGTTCCTTTTGAGTGCAGAGTTTTATTTAAGTTTTTCCTTTCCAATGTAAACTCCTTCCCTGGTTTAAGGCAGTGGTTCCTAACCAGTTTAGTGTCAGACCATATTTTCGTGGACCATTCTGTGTCAGGCCATCTGACTTTTATTTAGCTTCCAGTTTTGCTTAATATCTGAGAGTAAAGTTTATCTTCATCCTTTATAGAAAGTTTAAATTTTAATTGTACACTAGATTTTGTCCAGGAGCCATCAAATTGTGATATAGATTTTCCCTTAAACCATGACTGTCAAAGTGGAAGCTAGACGCCAACTTCAGCCTCGTCCAACTTTTTAGGTGTGATGGATGAAAAAAGGTTTTATAGCTCAAGTCCCTGGTTTGGCTCCAATCCCATCTGTCACTCATTTCAGGCTTGGTTGAAAACCCCTTCCTTTGACATTTTCTCATCCTTCAGACTACTATGTGAAGGAATGCTGTGTTTTTGGAGACATCGAGAATATTTTCAGTTTACAGTTGAGGGAGAGAAGTTAATGTGCTGTGTGGGTTGAAGGGCAAAAGAGAGAGTGAGTAAAGAGTAATTGTAGATTGTGACTGAAAGCCAGCAAAGCTTCAAGTGAGGTAATTATGAACTTTGAAATCTACCCCAGGGGATTATTAATTAAACTAAACTATTCCAATCCTTCTTTCTTTTAAGATGGGCTGCTCTTTGCTTTGTGAAGAGTGATGAGGGGGGTCTAATCCAAAGTAATGAATAAATCTTCCTGATGGTAATTAACTCTGAAAGTGTATCCTAAACCTATATTTAACCAGTTAATTGAGTCATACACAGTTATGACCACTAACGAGTGGAGTTACAATACTCTTCACTCTCATTATTCCATTTGAAAAAAGGTTTTTGCTGCTTTTTAAAATGACACAAAGTGAAAGAAACATATTGGACTATTTAAAAAAAAGTATTCCAGCAATGTGGGCTGATACTATTACCAGGTAACAGATGTTATGAGAAAGACTTGTTATTTTACTTGTTATTCTCACTGATGGCAACATTTTTAATGAATGTAGGAGGGCAGTGGTTGTGTAGAATGTGCAGTTTTTTTTTTCTAAACACTTCTTTCTTATTCTGAAACATTTTCCACTCATCAACATTTTGACATTTTGAAATATATTTAGACCAGATGATCACAGTTCAACTATTAATTAGTTCACAAACTCCCAATTCAGCTAGATTTCTGATTTGATATAGTTCTATTAAAATAGATATGTTGGTAAAATTCCCATTTTCAAACAAACTTTGGTTGTTAAGAAAAATGGTGTTTCAAAGGGATTTAAGCTAAACAAAAGGTAGAACATTCATAAATAAATGATGACTTCTTACATAAAAAATGAACAGAGAAACATTTTTTAGCCTGAAACAGAAGGTCCAAAGTGCTTTACAGTCCCAATCCCATTCACCCACGCGCACACACACACACACGCATTCACACACTGATGGCCGCCAAACACTGGCGCCAACCTACAGCACAAAATGATGCCTAAATGTGACTTTAACTTTCATCACTTGAATGATGACAGATACACATACTCATACTGCAGTTTTATCAGCTTTATTACATTTAGAAATCAAGCTGGGTCAGCTGAGTGACAGCAGCTTTGTTACAAGAAGTTTGCCTCCTCAGTAACTTAAGTGTTTTCATATTTTCCTTATCTCAAGATGGGTACCACAGCTATGAAATAAGCTTGAAGACCTGTACTGATGTTTCATGATGGAGCAGTTTCCATCCACAGAGGACTAAAGTTGTGGGTACAAGGTGCAGCAAACATGCAGTGAGAAAGCAAACAGACATTCAGCAGCAAGGCAGTGTTCAGGAACTACCTACTCATTGTTTTGTAGCAGTGAAATGGCAAACAGCAAAGCAGAGAGAGGGAATGGGTCACTGGAGGAGGAGAGATCTTCTCAGATATATGATGGATGGTTCAATCTGTGGGCAGAGAGAAAGATTATGATTTAACCCGGGGACAACCTGAGAAGTTTAGACCTTTTTTAGAGCACGTATAGACTGAAAACTGGGTCTCGTCTGTGAAACGACCTGCCTGAGGATATGAAGACTTCATCCACTGTGGAGGTTTTTAAGAAAAAGCTTAGCTTTTAAGTAGTTTTTGCATTTCCTCGTGCTTAAATTTGATTTTACTTTGATTTTAAATTGATTTTTTAATGGACATGTAGATTTGCAGTATGAGTTTTTTTTATTATGATTATGATTTTTACTCATATTTTTGTTATTTATTCACTTTATGTAAGGAACTTTGTTCTGTAGCAGGAAAATAGCTCTAAAAATAAAGTTGAATTTGAAAAATAGTTTTTAACAGTTTACAATATAGAAACTTTAAGAAAAATAGTGAACATTTCATATTTAGGATGTAAAGCAGTCATTATTAATGTAGTTTTTTTAAGTGACCTTAAGTAATCATTATTATTGTAACATTAGAAAATTATTTTTTAAATTTCAACTAATCTATTAATTTCTTCCTCCTGTGAGTCCTATATACTGTGTGATGAAGCAGTTGTTGTCACGGGGAGCGGATGAGGGAGTACCCAGGTGCAGAGAAGGAGAGGAGGCAGGAGGTTGCAGGGGAACGGGGGCTTTAATAAACAAAACTAAAGACACAAAACCAAAAACCACTGCATACGGCAGGCTAGAAACTCGAAAGACTAAACACTCGAAAGACTTGACACACGAAACAGGGAGAGCAGACTTACATACTATGGACCAGCACAGGAGGAAGGGAATGACAAGACTTAAATACATGCAGACAAACGAGACACAGGTGGAAACACTCAGGAAGGATGGGGACCAAAGTAAAACTCAAAACTACAACAAACCAGGAAACACTACAAAATAAAACAGGAAATTAAACTCAAAACATCACAGAACAAAAAGGAAACAAGGCACAAGGGCAAAGAAACAGAAACCGTAACATTACCCCCCCCTCAAGGAACCGCACCGAGGTTCCTTAACTAAGTCCATGAGGAGGGGGTCCAGAGAACAAACTGCCACATGCAGTAGAGTCCGGGGGACGACCGGGAGGCCGTTCAGTCCGGCGAGGCGGGTCCGGGGGACGACCGGGAGGCCGTTCAGTCCGGCGAGGCGGGTCCGGGGGACGACCGGGAGGCCGTTCAGTCCGGCGAGGCGGGTCCGGGGGACGACCGGGAGGCCGTTCAGTCCGGCGAGGCGGGTCCGGGGGACGACCGGGAGGCCGTTCAGTCCGGCGAGGCGGGTCCGGGGGACGACCGGGAGGCCGTTCAGTCCGTCGAGGCGGGTCCGGGGGACGACCGGGAGGCCGTTCAGTACGGCGAGGCCGGTCCGACCAGCAAACGGCTGGTGACTCGAGTTCACAGTCAGGAGCTGGTGGCTCGGACTCAGCAGTGGAGGGCTCTGGGTCCGCGGCAGGCGGCTCGGGCTCTGGGTCCGCGGCAGGCGGCTCGGGCCAGACGACTGGTGCGGGGGGCTCGGGCCAGACGACTGGTGCGGGGGGCTCGGGCCAGACGACTGGTGCTGGGGGCTCGGGCCAGACGACTGGTGCTGGGGGCTCGGGCCAGACGACTGGTGCTGGGGGCTCGGGCCAGACGACTGGTGCTGGGGGCTCGGGCCAGACGACTGGTGCTGGGGGCTCGGGCCAGACGACTGGTGCTGGGGGCTCGGGCCAGACGACTGGTGCTGGGGGCTCGGGCCAGACGACTGGTGCTGGGGGCTCGGGCCAGACGACTGGTGCGGGGGGCTCGGGCCAGACGACTGGTGCGGGGGGCTCGGGCCAGACGACTGGTGCGGGGGGCTCGGGCCAGACGACTGGTGCGGGGGGCTCGGGCCAGACGACTGGTGCGGGGGGCTCGGGCCAGACGACTGGTGCGGGGGGCTCGGGCCAGACGACTGGTGCGGGGGGCTCGGGCCAGACGACTGGTGCGGGGGGCTCGAGCCAGACGACTGGTGCGGGGGGCTCGGGCCAGACGACTGGTGCGGGGGGCTCGGGCCAGACGACTGGTGCAGGGGGCTCGGGCCAGACGACTGGTGCAGGGAAGGGTTGGGGTGCTTGCAGCACCTTCCTGTCCGCCACCCCCCTGTCCAGGACCTTCCTGGGAGCAGGGACAGGTCTGGGTTCGTCCGGCACCCTTTAGGCAGCAGGGATGGGTCGAGGTGCGTCTGGCTCCTTCCTCGGAGCAGGGACGGGATGAGGTGCGTCCGGCACCCTCCTCGGAATAGGAACGGGTGGTGGTGCGTCCGGGACCCTCCTGGGAGCAGTGACGGGTTGGGGTTTATCGGAGACCACCTCCGGAGCCAAGATGGGATGTCGATTAGGACGGCGGCGGCGATGGCGTCCCCCTCTCACAGCCAGTCGACTCCCGTTGAAGATGGAGGCAGGGAGCTGGGGACAGTCCAAGGTCCACAGGATCACGGCCCCCTCCTCCAGAAATAAGTCCTCCCACAGCCATAGGTCCTGGTCCAGAGGGTCCAGGAAAGACCTATGCCGGAGAACGTCCTGCTCCATCCAGGAAACAGGGGAGGACTTACAATTAGGGCGGCGGTGATGACGACGACCCCCTCTCACGGCTAGGCGACTCCCCTTAAAGTCTGAGTAGACCTGGGAGGAGTCAGGGGTCCACCAAAGACAGGTCCCCTCTGCTGGGTACTGGAATGGCTGGTCCATAATGTCACGGGGAGCGGATGAGGGAGTACCCAGGTGCAGAGAAGGAGAGGAGGCAGGAGGTTGCAGGGGAACGGGGGCTTTAATAAACAAAACTAAAGACACAAAACCAAAAACCACTGCATACGGCAGGCTAGAAACTCGAAAGACTAAACACTCGAAAGACTTGACACACGAAACAGGGAGAGCAGACTTACATACTATGGACCAGCACAGGAGGAAGGGAATGACAAGACTTAAATACATGCAGACAAACGAGACACAGGTGGAAACACTCAGGAAGGATGGGGACCAAAGTAAAACTCAAAACTACAACAAACCAGGAAACACTACAAAATAAAACAGGAAATTAAACTCAAAACATCACAGAACAAAAAGGAAACAAGGCACAAGGGCAAAGAAACAGAAACCGTAACAGTTGTTCCTAAATAAAGTTTCTTGCATTTAGCATTGCTGCTTATTCACAATAAAGCCTGAAAACAGATCAACAAACCACATTGTAGAAGCAATAGAGTTGATGTCAAAATCAAATAAAGGTCAGCCTGTTTTCCCTGCTAATCATCTGACAGTCCAACATTTGCCTTAAACTTTTAAATAATTCACATTTTCACACAATTAATTTAAAATGAGAACTTCCAGAAGCAGATTTGACTTTCAACCGGACAACAAAACCTCTTCATCTCTAAAACTCAGCAGATCATTGGCTCACTACTCACACATAGGTGATATCTACTTTAGAGACTCCAGCACAGCTTCTCTCCACAGCTGCTGCCAGAACAACAACCACCAGCCAAGGTGCAGCTAGTGCAACATTAAAGCTTAATATTGCAATTCTAAGTTCTTCTTCATTCAAATCATTGTGAATCAGGAGCAGACAAAAACAAGTTTTTAAATTTGTGATGTAGAAAATACACTGGGGGGGAAAGAAGCTCCCTGCTCTGCTTCACACCAGGAAGGGAAAGGGGATCTGGGACGCTCTACACCAACGGTCTAGCCCCCAAATCAAAGGGCAAATTTCTAATGAACTACTGCCGCTCTGCAGAAACTATATCACAAAAACAACACAGGTTGTTAGATTTTAGCTACAAACAGCATAATCATATTAAAAGACCACTGGGAACGCTTTTAAAATAGACCAAAAGATGATTGGAGTGGGTCTTTATTAACTAACGTGTATAACTTTTGCTCACTTGAATCCCCTCCTTTGCTAATTTCCATTTTTCCTCTAACAGAAAATGTCTTTGCTGCCAGACAGAAGTCAATTGCATCTTGTGTACAAGGGCAGTAAAGCTTCCTCCTCTTCAGAGCCAAACCTGTGCTGGTCCGTGTCTCCCTTTCATGTCAAAAATGGGAACTGACAAGCTGTCAGTGGAAGGTGAAATGATCTGTTTGCTCTGTCTAAACTGGAAATTGAGAATTACGTAAATGTGCCCTTTTAAAAGTGGTAAAAAAAAAAAAAACTATTGTGCTCTAGCTAGCAATGTGCATTGTTCAGTAGCTGTTAAATTCTGAGCATTAAAGGCATCTGCTTCTACAAGTGGAAACAATTATGTCAGCTAAAGGGGGCAATGATATGGCAGGGAGGTACACGCTGTCCTTGTTGGAAAACATACAGGCGTTTAGCTCGCACTTAGTGAAAGACCTAGAGGTGTTAGATAAGTAAATAAACAAACCAACGCAAATTGAATTTTTGCATGTTGTTAAAATAAAACCTTTTCAAGGTGAGTGCTTCCATAAGCAGAGCGTAGGTGAAATAGAGCTAAAAGAATTGCACCATAAATATTTGCTGGATCAAATTTCTCTGTCTGTGGTGCTGAAATCAGACGTAAACTGTGTGGAGAGATGCTCCAAGCATGCAGCCTCCACAGGTGGAAGGAAAGTTTCTGCTGTGAATACTAATTTTAAGGAGAACCCAGACAGAACATTTGGAACAGTCTGGAGGAAAAAATAAATAAAAAATTGCTGACCCTAAAAGACACCGAACTGGCAGATGGGAGACACGTCCGGTACTTATTACACAGTACAGTGAAATGATGAAAGTAATGAAATGAGATGTGAAACAAACAAAAGAGAGGATTAAATATCCCCATTGAAGAAGATGTCAATGCTGACATGGGTTGCTGCGTCACACTTGGGGCCCTACCCAACCCCCCCTCATCTCCAGGGCAGCCCTTGCCATTCATCACCGGTGGACGTGAGCTTCATTAGAGAGCTAAAACGTTGTTTCTGTTGAGGTGACTCATCCGCCACTGCTCCGTTTCAGTTCCCCCTGTGCTTGGCAAAAGCAGCAGGATAGTAATTGTCATTCTCCTTGGTTGACGGGAATCCCGTGGTCACGCCGTCCACCCACGCCCCTCTGACATTCAGGCAGCTGCGATAAATGAGCTGTGGAATCCTGCTGGTGATGTGGAGGATTAAAGGTCTTAATTGGCTTGACTTCTACAGAAGCACTGGGTGACAAAATGCTGCCATCGGTGAGCATTTAGTTAACCCACCTGATTTACTTTGACCTCCATTAAAACAGTTCAGTTTCAAAGGAAAATCTGAAGAAATTCTATTTCACAAATAAATAAACCCTGGGCATCTCTACAGAAGGTCTTTTTTGACAGAAGCAAATCCTCTAATATAATTCTGGCCTGATTCTATGTGAGGAAAGGACATGACTCACGAGTGATCCCCAGCAATTAGGAAGGGAGGCCACGTGGTTTTAATTTAATGTGACTTTTGGTTGAAAATTAGATAATTTCTTTTCTTTTTCATTTGGAATTTGGTCAAATGACACCAGCAGGATTTTTTCATTAATCTGACCTTGATGCTGAAACATTTTCTACAATCTGACCGCCTGGAAAGAGGTTTTTAAGGCATTCTGTAATGCAGTGATGACAACTCTGCCTTAAAAAATGTGCGATGATGCAATTTTAATATTATCCCATTGCCCCCCTAGCATAAGTTTGTAGATTTTCTTATAATTGACTTCCGGAAAAGCTCAGTCTTTGTGAAAAAGCGGAATGTATTATTTAAGAGATCAGCTTAAATACTTCAGCATCCATCAGGTTTCATTTTCCTCCGGGGTGTGTGCAGTGAATTGCTTCTGGAAGTACCTCATAGGAGAGCTCTGGATGGTGTTGACAGTGATGAGATGGCCTTTTGCTCTACAAAGGCAGCTATTACTGTCAGTGCTGTCATTTGTGTGGACCTGAACAAAGGCAGGCTCTCTGTCTCGCGGCGGTGCAGGAAGGAGCCGGGCCGCAGCATAAGGTCAAACAGCCACGTTCTCCTCTTCTGTGTTCTCTGCCAGCAAAGTCACACACTTGACATCTGAGCTGCCGAATATTTCATGTGCTTATGTATGTGGATCTCTATCAATCTGGCAATAATAACAATCAGATCAATAAAAAAAGTTACAGAAAAAAAAAAATTTTTTTTTCACTTTGAAATTAAAAATGTGGTAATTTTTCCTTTATATAACCAAATGTGCAGAACCATCATTAAGATGTATCTTCTAGTCCTACACAGAATTAGCTCCAAAGTGGACGACATTAGATTTATTACACAGTCTTAATATATTTAATCTGACAGAGTAGCTTCTAATTGGTGCTCCCTCAATAACACAGCTAAAGACAGCTTAACACAGATCCAACAGAGACCTTCAGCACCACATGAAACACAATCTTCAGAGCTGCCTCTGTTTTTGTCTTTACTCCTTAGTGCCACAGTTTGGTTAAACTTGTTTCTTTTTGATCCATCCCTGCAAAAGATATATAATATATCATCAATTACTACAAAATAAACAAGTAACTAAACAACTATAAAGGAATTGATCACTTAAACGACTAGATCTCCTGATTTTTTCTGATTAGATCACACTTCAACTTAAAAAACGACAACAGCCTTGGATGCGAGTGGATGTATCTGTTTGCAAAACCTTCCAGCAGCTTTGAAACTGTCTGCTTTGGGTGTAGACACTTATTCAGACAAGTGACACAATTGAGGCTAATCAAACTTGTGCAAGGAGAGCACAACGCGTTTGTGTCTTTCTGCCAGCATTCGTAAAGCTGTGAAAGGATAAAGCACGCCAGCCTGTTCGCACCATGGCAGAAAATCCTAAACTACGGACACCACACTGCAAGCTAACATTCTGGAGAAAGTGTTTCTGTCTCAATTTCAATTTGCAAGACCACAAATTTGACTTCATTTTTAAGACTTTTGTTTTTAAAAAAAACAAATGTAGAAAAAAAATGAAAAAAAAAATACAATTCAAAAAGTCAAAATACTTTAGAAGAGGCCAGGTCATTTTTTTTTTACAATCCTTTGAATTACATCATTTTCCAGCTAATAATTTGTCACCATTATTAGAAAAAACTAACAAATGTAAACATTTTGAAAGAATTTAGAGAATATTGGGTGATTTGAGAATTCCAAATTGAGGTTTCATATCCAACTTTCTTCACTGAGGGGATTAACTTTTTTTGTCTTTGATGTATCATAATGTAGAAAACATCTTCAAATTGAAGTGATGTTTTTAATTCTTACATCATTTTACTTTGAGGAATCCACACAATTATAAACACAAACAGCTGTAACTAATTGTTCATAAATTATTAATGTCTGATATCGAATGTAATTTTTTTTCATTACAGAACTATTTAACAGGAAATAAAGGCAAAAAAATCTGGATTAAACTATACAAAGAGTTTGTTCTACAACTTTTTAAAAATAAAAAAAATGGGGAAAAAAAAACCAAATGCCATATCAAGTTTCTTCTGATGACTGATGTAAACTATGGTTTATTATCTTTACAAAAGTGCAGACCAAGCTTCCCCTAACTGAGAAAAGTGAGTCACTCTTTTACACAGATTATTTCTACATTAGTTGCCATGTTACTCTTGCCACTGCAGTGTAAGCAGGTCGATTTGCAGCATGCTAAAAGGTGATATAATCTTAACAGAGCAGTCTTGCAATCTCATTACTGCTCCGGAATCACCGTTCAGAGTGGTGCTTTGGTGGTGGCTCTTGCCTGTAACCACACTTTTCCTGTGTGGACATTTGTGAGTCACAAAGAAATGCTTTTTCTTCCTACGTGACACCCATACCTATCCCCACCTTGTTTCACCTTGGTACGGCAGGAGAACACTTCCACCTCTTCTCCAGCCTTCCTTCCCTTCTTAATGGCTCGTAACTTCCCCTCCCAGATGAAATATTTCCTCTACTGAGCTTAATGGATTCCTGAGCTCTGTGGTTGGCTGATGAACAATGGTTTGACTCAGGAAGAGGCAGAGAGAAGAGAGTGAGGGCTGCCAAAGGAGATGTGAAATGACAAGAGGCAGGATAAAAACAGGACACTAAAACATCAGATGAGTCTACTATTTAAGTGGAAATAGAATAAAATAGATTACTGGAACAGGATGGGGTTGCATTTTAGTGAAGAGGCAAGAGTAATGTGCAATAAGCAGCACAGTGACATTTAAAATTGTGTTGTCTTTTGGTTCATTTTTACAAGACAGTTCATTTGAAGTCATCTATAGTGTAAAAGTTCATGTAATTTTTTAATGTGGGTCCATTTAGTGGGTGTTTTTCAAGACCCACTGTCTTTTTTTAAAATACATTCTTTAGGCCTTTTTCTGATAGTGTAAGACATTCAGTATCAAAAAACTGCATTTCTGAGTATTTCTTTCATCTAATTGTTGTGAACCAGCAGGAGAGAGTGTAACTAGAAGGATAATGGGAAGTAGGGTTAGACTTACTTCACGCCTACAGTTCCGCCCACGACTCAGAGGCAAATTTCTAATGAACTGCTCTGCAGCACACTGTGCCAAAAACAAACAAACAGGTTTTTCAATTTTGGCTACTAATGGCAATTTCATAATTAAATAAACACTTTAAAATAGATCAAAAGATGATCAGAGTTTATCTTAAATAGATTTCTTGCAACTATAATGGCACATTTTTCCAATTTTCTCCTTCTTTAATACTGAAAATCCCAAATCTCCCAGTTTCATTTTTAGAGCTAATCCAAAAATAGGTTGTTCTTATTTTGAGTTGGAGATCCAGCAGGGAGGCAGACCCCCTGCCACTTCCATCAATAATTTCAGAGAAAAGTCAAAGTAAAAAAAAAAACTGGAGAGGGAAATGAAGTCAGACTTGGATAAATGCAGGCAGATTTATGAACTACGACTGAAAATAGAAACAGAAATAGATACGATGTGAGTCAGAAACAACTATGTAAAATCTTTAGAAAGAAGCAAAAAAGAAAACTAAAGAGTTTCATTAAGCGGGGAAAAACACATTTGTCCTATAATGGTTTTAGGAAATGTACTTAACGGAGATCATATTAACCTCATCTGTTGATTAATTATTTTAAGGAGAACATTCTTACTTAAGCTCTTAATCAAAAGATAACATCTACAAACTAAGACTGCATATCTTTTTTATAAGATTACAGGTCAGATGTGTCTTACATGGAAAGAAAATAAGATTTTTTTTAAAAATTGCAAAATAAAGACTCAAATTTTCTTGATTCGAATGTGGTTTCCTCACACTTTGTCACAAAAGAGGCAGACAGCCGGTTCCAATTGCAGCTCAGCTAAAAGTCAGCAAACCTACAGGGTCAGGCTGGCAGGGATCTATAGCAGGCATGAGAGCATCAGAGAAGAGACAGGAACAGTCAGGATCCAGGCGAGATTCAGGGCAGGCGGCAGGAAAACAGACTCAGAGACGAACCAGGGTAAGGAAATCAGAAGATCATGTCTGGATACAACACTCAGTAATGCAGGCAGAGTGGCACAAACAAGACTTCACATTGAGTGAGACTCAGTGCAGTGTTGAAGTATGCTGTGAGTGATTGCAAATGAAAGTTAGGTGTGTGGCATCCAGAAACTGTGCGCTGGGGTTTCTGGGAGTTGAAGTGCTTTCAGAACTTTGAAGATGGTTCCCATTGGTGACCAGAGTGGAAGACTAAGCTCTGACTTGTGACACTTTTTATGGAGTCCTATACTGTTCATAATTAAATAAATAAATATTACCTCGTGCAAATGCACAATCAACCAATATGTCTCTCATAACTATATAAAAAGATCTTGAAATTGTGGAAAACCTGCACACTGATATTGTTCAATATTTTTCATTTTGCTTTCAAAACCTGTTCATTATTTTAAAACAATATTTTAAAATATTCATTTGAATCATGTTGAATATTATAATTCTTTCATTTTTCCGAACCTTGGATTTCAAAATCAATATTTTCCAAATTAGCTTTGTTTTTATTTCACATTGCTGTTTTTCAGAATGACTTATTTATTTCATGAAGAGCTTTTTCAGCAGACTGAGTCCATCTGTCAATCAATGAAAGTGGGTGGGATCTAAATGCACATTGGCTGATCCATGGAAATCGACTAGTATTCCTAGATGCCCACTCTGTGGTGTGCCAGTCAGAGAGATGACATATTTTAGCAATAGCTGCACAGATTTGCTGACATTAGATGATCAAATAGAGAAACAATCTGTCTGCTGCAGAAGATGCAAACATCGACCACTCTGTTTTTCTAGTTTGAGGGTTTATGTGGACCAAACCACAGAGGAGCTCTGGTCGTCCACATCTCGAAGTCCACCGTTGAAACACTCCTGACTCTAGTTCTCACACCTTCTATTTTTTTATTAGTTGTTTACTCTATATTATTTTAATATTGATTTTTTTTCTTATAATTATAGTTTTATTTTGTAAATATTATTATTATGGTTAATATTGTCATGATCAGAACACGAGACAGACCCAGATGCTGGAACCCAGAAGGAGGAGACAGGTAAGTGGTTGGTAAGTAATAAGATTTATTTTACTGATCCATACTGTGGGTAAACGTGGCTGTAGATCTTGACTGGAGATCCTGGTGCAGAGCGTGGCAGGCACTCTAGACGAAGAGCGCGGCTGAGGCTCTTAAGAGAGGTGAGGCTGGAGTTCCTGGCGAGTGGCGTGGCTGGAGATCTTGAGGAGCACAGAGACTGAGGCTCTTGAAGGTGGAAGGCGTCAGCGTGAGTGGAATGAAGCTGCTGCTCGAGGTGGTGTAAGACTCATGTGACTCTCGTGGCATGAAATAAACCTGAGCAGTGACGTGCAGGTCAGGTGAGGCAAGTGAGGCAGAGCCTCACCTGTCATAATCGTGATCAAATAGAAAAAAGTAAATTAAGTAAATATTATTTTCCACTGATCTGTGTTAAATATACATTTTCAGTCAACTCAACACATTTTCCACAGTTTCTGAGGTTAAAATCGCCGAATTTGAGTGTTGTGCGATCACAGACAGAGCTGAAACTTCGGGTGAGGCTCGGCAGTGCTGTGCCTCACTTCTGACGGTAGGGCTCAATGTTTTAGGAGATATAATTTAGGAGATAAAAACTCGTAAATTTACGAGTTTTTATCTCCTAAATTTACGACTTTTTATCTCGTAAATTTACGAGATAAAAAGTCGTAGATTAAGGAGAAAACACCGAAGTTGTCCGTTTATCGGAGCCTAGCTTGAAGATGAAATACGTGGAGCCTTTTGTGAAGCTTTATTTCCGGATTACAGGTTAAAAAAACAGATTCTGAACCTTTAGATGACTTAAAATCAGATTTTTGTCAGTGGAACCGTCTGTCCGGGGTTCAGTGTCAATAAAGCGGAGTTTAATGGGTAAAATATGAAACTCAGAGACACGTTTGGGTGTAGAGGACCGCTACAGCCTTTATTCTCCTTTTCATTCACACCCTGAAGTTCATCTGTCAACTGACGTCATGAACGTGTCATCCGAACACCAATTGCGGAAGTAAACAGTTTTACATACGCCCCCAATAAAGAGGAATGAAAATAGTCTTTTATATTATCATTAGATCGTTGAAAATGACAAATAAGTGCTCCTCCTTGGACGGAAGCGTCACACAAACGTAGAGATTTGTCTTTGGTGGAGGAAGTAAGGATTGACGTGGACAGCTGAAGGAATACCGACGATGGCTTCATCAGGCTGCAGAGATCCCGCACCACCCATCAATAGCTTCCAGACATTTGAAACGTTATCAATAAACATTCATCTCGCCTGCTTAACAAAGTTTAGTGGGTCTGCTCTGCTGCTGCGCGGCGTTCACCTGCTGCTCTGCATGCTCACGTCCACATTAATTATAAATTTACGACTTAAAATCTTGTAAATTTACAAGTTTTTTCTCCTAAATTTACGAGTTTTTATCTCCTAAATTTACGACTTTTTATCTCCTAAATTTACGACTTTTTATCTCGTAAACTTACGAGATAAAAAGTCGTAATTTAACTTTTTTTTTTTTTTTTTTTGGTGGCCCTAATACTCCGTCGTACCATTGAGAGGAGAAACTCATATAAAATAAAGGAAAATAAGGAATGCTTGGAAACAGATCATAGAGCTTTTAGTGGAGAAGGATCAACACATGGACTCAAAAAGTAAGGCCAAACATGTTTTTCAATGTTCGTTTTTTTTTTTTTTTAAATAACATGGAAGTAAGTGGATAAAAATGTAATTAAAATCATTTATTTTATTTTTATGATAATTTTCACAGACAATATTTGATAACTGATTAAAAGCACCAGAATTTGAAGTTGGAAAAAAATACCAGAAATAGTTACCGAGGGTCAAATGTGCGCTTTAATTTGTTTACAGTATATATGAATAATTTATACACAAGAAGAGTGTTCTATCCATCTAGAAAAGAAATATTTTCTGTAGGACAAATATGATCCGGTGTGTATTTTATAAGATGTTTCCTGCTCTTGGATGAATGGTGAAATATTCTGTTCTTTCATTGTAAATCTCAGTGCCTCACCAGTCATCAACCTCACCGCACGTCACTGAACCTGAGGCATAAAAGACAAAACAAAGTTAGCGAGGCACGAGACAAGGGGAGCCAGATGTGAATCTCTAAGAGACTAGGCACCATCAGGGTTAACAAACTGGCGAAGAATGCTGGAACTGGGTCTCCTTATGAAGCAGGTGTATGGTGTCAAATTCATGCCTAAACTATTTGGCATCAAAACTGTAAAACCAGGAATCAAAACCCAAAATCTGCAAACCAAATCCCATAATTTGCAACCAAAACATAAATCTGCAAATCAAAATTCATAAATTGAGAACCAAAACCCATAATTTGCAACCAAAAGCTATAACCTAAAGCGCAATCATATTTCTCAGGTGCTGATTTGTTTTCTCGCTGTTCTGAAATAGTCTTTTTGAGTTGCGCTTTTATTTTGAAATCGTCTTTTGAGTTGAGCTTTTATTTTTTGAGTTGAGCTTTTTTTTTGCGGTTGCGATTCTAAAACCTGTCACACACGTAAAAACAGCGCCACGTCAGTCAACGGGAGGGGAGGCGGGACATCCCCACAGCCAGAAGCTCATTGGCTACCGAATAACACCGAGTCTTACGTCAACAGACCAGTTTAGAATGTGCCGGTAAGTTTTTCATGTTTTTCAAACCTTTTACTATATTAAACGATCAAACTTGTACTTTATTTAACCAGAGGACGCAAGCACAGTCAGATGAGGAGCTCTACCAGTAGCTGCTAGTGAAAAAAGATGTTAGAAAGTTAGACGTTGCATGACAAACTGTCACCATTGTTCTCCCGTGTTAGCATGCTAGCTAGCTCAATGCTAGTGGGGTTTACAGCTCTTTCCATGACTTTTATGGATTAAACAAAGTCGATTTTTTTTTTACCAGGTGTGACAGGTTTTAGAATCGCAACCGCAAAAAAAAAGCTCAACTCAAAAAATAAAAGCGCAACTCAAAAAGATAATTTCAAAATAAAACTGCAACTCAAAAACAGGATTTCAGAAAGGCGAGAAAACAAATCGGCAGCTGAGAAATAGGATTGTGCTTTTGGTTGCAAATTGTGGGTTTTGGTTCTCAATTTATGCATTTTGATTCGCAGATTTGGGGTTTTGATGCGCAGTTTTTCTGTTTTGATGCACAATACTTTAGGCGCTAATTTGACACCATACTGGTGTCTTGATGAGGTGAGTAGTCACAGCTGTGAGTCAGGAGCAAAGCAGAGCTGGGAGGGGGAGGAGTCTGACAGAGGCACCATGACTAATACATTATTATTTACGTTCATATTACATGATCCATTTTTAATATTATATTAATATAATGATAATATTATTACTTAACTATTCTTTTTTTGTGGTTTTATTTATTTTCCTTTTTTTTTTAATCAGGGTTGTCTAAATTTAGCTTCTTAAGGTCCTAGACCCGCCGGGAACTAGGAACCCTTTTCATCAAATTTTCTGGTAATAAACATTACATTTTCAAACATTAATACAAATATACATGACTCAAACTAGAATGCTGGCAGCCACTTTTAAAATATGATTGCTAACCTGTGAAAGGTGATTTCTCTTGATCATATAATTTTGTCACAATTTTGGTGGTTGATTGCAAAACGTTGCGTCCCCTATTGTGATGACTTATTTTGTAAGTCGTGTGTGCAGCACACAGAAACTGCACGCTGGGGTTGCTGGGAGATGGAGTGCAATTTATTACTCTGGAGATGGATCCCGCTGGTCACCAGAGGGGAAGACAGAGCTGTGACTTTTGAGAATATATCAATGGCGACATTCCTGTGTGAGCACCGTAAGTGAAAAGCACATTCAAAAACCTCTGTTCAATGCAGTCTTGAACGCACCACGCATGCTCTGTGTGTACGTAGCATCACAAGTAGCGTGCTACTGATAAGTCCGATTTTAAAGTGTGGGTAACTTGTTTCAATGCTTTTATGCTACTGAGTAGCATTCTGCCCCTATAGTAGCTTGTTTTACCAAGGAAGAGGGCAGTTCTGCTCCAGTCCAAATGATTTATTAAGCATGTTTTAATCTCTTACCTATTTAACTACTTTAGCACTTTGAAAGTTATGACTAAAATCTGCGAAAAAGAGAGAAGTAAGCTCTTAAAGGTTTTGTGGGTGGCTCTTAAAAGAGCCGTTGTGGATTCTGGAGCTGCCGTGGGTCTGCTCCCTCTCCAAGAATGTGGATGATGGAGTCTCTCAGCCAGAGAGCCTCTCTGGAAAGGTTGTTGGCTGCAACCTATTTTTATCCCATCTTCAGTAATCACAGCCTCATCACTGCAGGTTCCTGTCATGCTGAGGACCTGATGAAGCTGTGCAGAACACGAGAACTTCACACTCTGCTCTGGAACTTCAATCAGGGGCTCATACACTGTGTAGAGAGTATCCAACAGGCATTCTTCTCAGCCGGGCAGGGAATAGGTCGTCGTTAAAGATGCACCTCCATCAGGGCAGAAGGCGGTCAGGAAAGGACTGCATCAGGTTTCTCTGCAGGTGGAAGGCCTCATCTGAGGAGTTCTTTGTTTTTTTCTCTGGGTATTGGGGACTCATTGGAGACAAACGATTGAGTGATCCACTGCAAAGCAAAAGTGGATAAGGCCAGTGCCCCACTGTCGCTCATCCTGCCCCCATTGATCACCTACAACCAACCAAAGCCACAAGATAGGAAAAGTTCTTTTGCTTTGGGGGGCCTACAGGACAACATGCTTGCTGTCCACTTCCCCACTGACCACTGCCCAGAGCAATTAAGGAAGAATCCACCAGACTAGCACTAACTAGTCGGGCTCCAGGGTGGGGCCCTGGTAAGTCTTTAAGGGGGGGAGTTAAGTGTATCTAGTATTAAAAGGTTTTTGTTTGAACCGCCCTTAGTCTGGCCCGTCTCCCAGGACCAGTTTGAGGTGGATCACCACCCGGCTACCGGTTCCTGGGATCATTCGGGCACGCAAACCCCTCCACCACGATTAGGCGGCGATTCAGGGAGGGGAAACTAATCAGTCACTAGCCAATCACTAAGAATCATTGTGGGGAAACCGAAGTGCTCGGAGAAAACCCACAGGACTTATTTGGGTTCATTATCTATCATTTTTTGTGACTGATATCTATCTATCTATCTATCTATCTATCTATCTATCTATCTATCTATCTATCTATCTATCTATCTATCTATCTATCTATCTATCTATCTATCTATCTATCTATCTATCTATCTATCTATCTATCTATCTATCTATCTATCTATCTATCTATCTATGTTTTATCAATTAGTACTTTATTATATTATAATTAATATTTTCTTATTATTATAGTTTTATTTTGTTAATATTATTAAAGTTAATCTATCTATCTATACATTTTATACATTTTTTATTTTCATTTTGTAGTTATTATTCTTTTTTTATTACTCTTATAATTATTATAATTATAGTTTTATTTAGTAAATATTATTATTAAGGTTAATATATTATTATTTGCATTCATATTACATAATCCATTTTTTTATTATTATTATTACTATTCTTTTTTTGTACTTTTATATCTTTTTTTTTTTTCAATCAGGGTTGCCTAAATTTAGCTTCTTAAGGTCCTAGACCCGCCGGGAACCAGGAACCCTTTTTGCTAAGAAACCCTGATGCTGTGCAAGTGCAGCTCTGTGTTGTTGGAACCTGCTAGTTCTTTGTGTGATTTCAGAGGTTTCCTCCAACACAGGCTGACTTGGTTGGTTTGGATCTGGAAGCTCTCCTTGTGCAGCCACTGGCTTGTGGCTGCCAAGCGTTCATAGCGACATCGCTTTTTGATCCTTCAATGTCTGCTCTTCCTATCATTGTGAAGCAGAATTCACCAAGTGTTTGATTGCTCACCCACTAATAGGGAACATGAGCTGGGTTTAGACTGTCACGAGACAGGTTAGTTTTTTTTATTAATTAGTAGTTTATTATCTATTATAATTAATATTGTTTTTTCTTATAAATACAGTTTTATTTTGTTAATATTATTATAGTTATTTAATCTATCTATCCATATTTTTTTATTAATTAGTAGTTTATTATTTATTATATTAATGTTGTTTTTTTTCTTATAATTATAGTTTTTTTTGTTAATATTATGAAGGTTAATATATTATTATTTACATTCATCTTACATAATCCGTTTTTATATTATTGCTATTACTATTCTTTCTTTGCAGTTTTATTTCTTTTTTTTCTTTTTCTTTTTTTTTTAATCAGGGTTGCCTAAATTTAGCTTCTTAGGGTCCTAGACCCGCCGGGAACCAGGAACCCTTTTTGGTAAGGCACCCTGATGCTGTGCAAGTGCAGCTCTGTGTTGTTGGAACCTGCTAGTTCTTTGTGTGATTTCAGAGGTTTCCTCCAACACAGGCTGACTTGGTTGGTTTGGAGCAGGAACCTGTCTTTGAGCAGCTCTGGCTGGAGTCCGAAGAGGGCGCCTCAAAGCGGCGTTCTGTGGTTCTTGTGCAGAGTTTGAGGCTTTGGCTTTTAGAACTGCATTTTCAGCCAGAAGTGCTTCATGTTCTTGTTTTGCAGCTGCATATTTGACCTCCAGGTGTTTTTGGCCCAGAATTTCTGAACTGATCTTTTCTAAATCTTTGGTGAGGTTAAAATTTTGTTCCTTCAGTTCTGCAATGCTGGTCTCCATTTGTGTATATTCTGTGGCCAATCCTTCTAATTGTTGTTTCATGATTTCCAGATTTGAGCGTTCCTCCAAAAGGGATTTATTTATTTCTTGGACTTTGCTGATGCTCTCTGTGGTTTCATTGAATTTTTCCGTCATTGGCCTGAAGTCCTCACATTGCTGAGAAAGAACTCTGATCTGCTGCTTTATTGTTTTGTATTCACTCTCCACAGCCTTTTTCTCAGCCTGCAGAGAGGAATACTGACGCATCATCTCAGAGTCTTTCTCATTCTTTTTCTCCAGCTCTGTCAACTTTTCTTTCAGGATGGCGTTTTCTTTCTGCAGAGACTGGAACAAATCCGATTCCTCTTTGTATTTGTGTTCCAACTCATCTGGAGACACACCAAGGTTTCTGCGGATGCTTGCCCTTTCCTTGTGTAGCTTGACTTTTAGAGTTGATAACTCTGAGGTGAGGACTCTGTTTTGGGTTGAGACAGTTTGTTGTTCAGCTTTTAATGCAGCAAATGTTTCTTTTAAATCTTTGAGATTTTTGAGGTTCTCCTGAAGGTCTTTGACTTCTTTGGTGAAACTTTCATTTTCTTCTTTAAAAGTAAGAATGTGTGATTTGGCTTGAAGGTATTCTTGTTCTGATTGGATGAGTAGTTCCTGCTCTGTTTTCAGACTTTCCAGTGTCTTCAAGAGTTCAGCGTTGTTTTGTCTCAGTCCATTAAGGTTGATGGTAATGTCCTGGTGCTGCTGAAGCCAAAGTTTCACCTCCTCACACTGCACAGTGAGCTTGAGAATTTCAGAATCAAGGCTGGAGTTCTCCTCTTCCAGAGACTTGGTTTGGATGAGGATGGAGGCATAACGTTGTTTTGTTGCTGCCCCCTCCTCACGATGGCTTTGGAGGTCTTTGAGCTGGTTGTGGAGGGCAGTGTTTTGGTCCTGCAGTGTTTGGAGGCGATCCTTCTCGTCTTTGAGCTGAAGTTCAAGAGGTTCAAGGGCCACAATGGTGGTTTGGACCCTGTGAAGCTCTTTCTGTAGGTCACTGTTCTCCTGACTGAGAGCTTCGGCGGTGAGTTTGACTTGTATTAACTCAGTGGATAGCTCTTTGGTATCCCGAACTCTTGCCTGGAGTTCCTGAAGAGTTTCTTTGAGGGTGGTGTTGGTCTCTGTCAGGAGGTTGACTTTTTCCTGTTGGTCCTTGCAACGGTCCTCCAGGGGTTTTTGCTCCTGGATTTTCTTGTTGACACGTTGCAAGTCCTTTTCCAGCTTCTTTGTAAGCGTGGCGGCAGATTTCTTTGCCTGGCAGAGTCCAGAGAAGGTCTCTCGGAGATTTTTCTTGCCTTCCAGCTCAGCGGCGAGAGTTTGCAGCTGGCTGGTCAGCGAGACGTTTTCCTGGACTCTTTTCTGAAGTTTGGAAAGATTCTGTGTGAGGCAGCTCTCCTCAACCCCAGAATTTCCAAAACGGTGGAGGAACATTTTAAATATTGATTTTCAGGATAACTAAGAAAATCTTTAAAATGTTCTCATGGATGATAAAGGGTTTAGATGCAGTTTTTGTAACGTGTAAAAAACTGCGTGTTCCTCAGTAGCTCGAAGGTACCTGACGGGAATGCAAGGTTTTCGTAGCAGGGGAACAGAAAGTGTGCTCTCTGGCGGAAACCAAACGGGCACTGAAACAGAATTAGCTTAGGGTCCTATAAGGCAACAACATGTGTGACATCACACTCTTAGATGATGATGTCACTCATGATGTGTGACATTACCAGGAGTGACATCAGTAGGAGTAACATTACCAACATTGACATCATCATGTGTGTCATGGCCCCTTCCCCCACTGCCAGGTTTTGTAGCCGTTACCATGACAACACAGCGTTCTAGAAAACAATTAAAACCAATTAAATAAAAGGCAAATGCTAATAACTGATTAAATAATTATTTCTATTGTTTAGTGGCCATGGTATAAAAGGGTTAATGCCCTTCGAGGTGTCTATTTTCAGAAATTAATGGACTTTGCAGAAGCAAATGTCCTCTGCATTGTGTCAGACGGTTGGACATTTCGCTCCAAGCCTCTTTCAAGTACATGGGCCATTATTGTGCAGCGACAGACCATCAATATATGTTACTGGATTGGCTTTTTTTCTATTTGCTGCTATACACAGTGATGTGTGCGTATTGGCGCCATTGCTGTGCATTGAGGCACGTCAACAGAACTCTGCTGTTCTAGTTTAGGGCAGGCAGGCATCAACCGCAACCAGAATATCTCCCACATGTCTCACAAGATACATTATATTACCGAAAATATTCACTCAACTGCCTTGAATGACATATGAACTAAAGTGCTATCCCATTCCTAACCCATAACTCTGTCATCCAAGTCTTCATGTACCTTGCTTTGGTCACTGGTGCACAGTACTGTTGAAAGAGGAGGGGGCCCGCTCCAAACTGTTCCCACAAGGTTGGGAGCATGGAATTGTCCAAACTGTTTGGGTATCCTGAAGCATTCAGAGTTCTTTTCACTGAAGCTAAGGGGCCTAGCCCAAGTCCTGAAAAACCAGCCCACACCATAATTCCTCCTCCACCAAATTTCAACAAAACATCAAACATTAATCAAAATATACATGACTCAAACTAGAATGCTGGCAGCCACGTTAGCACCCACCTCATGCTTCCCAGCCTGATTCCTCCATCTAAAATATGATTGCTAACCTGTGAAAGGTGATTTCTCTTGATCATATAATTTTGTCACAATTTTGGTGGTTGATTGCAAAATGTTGCGTCCCCTATTGTGATGACTTATTTTGTAAGTCGTGTGTGCAGCACACAGAAACGGCACGTTGGGGTTGCTGGGAGATGGAGTGCAATTTATTACTCTGGAGATGGATCCCGCTGGTCACCAGAGGGGAAGACAGAGCTGTGACTTTTGAGAATATATCAATGGCGACATTCCTGTGTGAGCACCGTAAGTGAAAAGCACATTCAAAAACCTCTGTTCAATGCAGTCTTGACGCACCATGCATGCTCTGTGTGTACGTAGCATCACAAGTAGCTCTTAAACTGCAGGTAACTTGTTTTACTGCTTTTATGCTACTGAGTAGCATTCTGCCCCTATAGTAGCTTGTTTTACCAAGGAAGAGGGCAGTTCTGCTCCAGTCCAAATGATTTATTAAGCATGTTTTAATCTCTTACCTATTTAACTACTTTAGCACTTTGAAAGCTATGACTAAAATCTGTGAAAAAGAGAGAAGTAAGCTCTTAAAGGTTTTGTGGGTGGCTCTTAAAAGAGCCGTTGTAGATTCTGGAGCTGCTGTGGGTCTGCTCCCTCTCCAGGATCCTCATCTGAGGAGTTCTTTGTTTTTTTCTCTGGGTATTGGGGACTCATTGGAGTCAAACGATTGAGTGATCCACTGCAAAGCAAAAGTGGATAAGGCCAGTGCCTCACTGTCGCTCATCCTGCCCCAACATTGATCAGCTACAACCAACCAAAGCCACAAGATAGGAAAAGTTCTTTTGCTTTGGGGGGCCTACAGGACAACATGCTTGCTGTCCACTTCCCCACTGACCACTGCCCCAGAGCAATTAAGGAAGAAGCCACCAGACCAGCACTAACTAGTCGGGCTCCTGACGTCACATCGTGCCTTACACTGTGCCGGCTGCGGAAAGTGGAGTAAGCCTGCTCGGGCCTCCTGAACCTTAAGGTTTTTTTTTTAGTTTCAGACAATGAATATAAATCAGGCCCTCTGATTTTATTTTTCTCTCTCGAAGAAAATTTTAAACCTTTCCTGCGATGATGTTTCTGACTGTTGTCGGAAAACGCATCGGAGATCCGGGGTTTGATTTGGGGTTCACTTCCCCGTTCGGACCCTCTGAGCCTCCAGAGCGGGTTAACAACCTTTGTGTTATCCTATGACCCCACCCTTACAGTGACGTGTTATCCCTACCATGTCAAAGGTGGATAAAGGTGAAGAGGATTTCATGTAATCCATGAATACCAGTGAAGATCACAAATCATTGAAGAAAAAAGGTTCAGCACACTGACTTGGGGGTAGATGACCCAACTCCCAATGTCAAAGTGCCTAGGATAGCACAAGGGTTAAATAAACCTGATCTCTTAACATTCTCCATGTGCATTGTGAATCCATGCATTGTAAGTGAGATAAACACAGACACCACTCCATGTGGCTATCAGGCTAAAAACATTAGCTGGTAGCTCCTCCCACATAGAGGCATGGTGCGTTCATGGAACTCCAGTTCGTAGAAGCTCAGTGGAACTCCAACAGCCACTCAGCATAACTTAGACCACTACTATATTTTCACGAGAAAATGAAAACCGCCGAACCGACCACAAAATCACCAGAATTATGCATACTCACCCATACTTTCTGCAAATTTAGAACCAAAACTGCCCAATTTCTGACAACACTGTGGATGTGTTGAGATGCACACTCCCCCTATTGTTGAGGGGTGTGCATTGCGCCGTCAGGTTCGCTGAGGCATCTTCAATTGATGTTGTCAGGGTGCTGCTGCCCATGTCTGAGTAAAGGAGTAGCCAATCACAAAAGTGTTTCCGCCTTGTCTGGTTTGATTGACAGACTCATTCTGCTGAAAAAGGTCTTTATGAAATAAATACGTCATTCCGAAAAACTGTTAAATAAAAACAAAGATACTTTAGAAAATATTGATTTTGAAATCCGAGTTTCTGAAAAAAGACATAGAATTATAATAATATTCAACATGATTAAAAATGAATATTTTAAAATGCTGTTTTAAAATTAATGAACAGATGTTTAAAGCCAAATGAAATATATTGAATAATGTATGTATCACCTTCGGCTTTTCCCATCAGGGGTCACCACAGCGAACGAGTCGCATGGAAAGCTTGGCAATGTCTTACGCCGGATGCCCTTCCTGACGCAACCCTCTCAAGGCAACTGGGCTTGGGACCAGCACAGAGGTAGAGAAGGAAACAGGGAGCAGCTCGGATTTGAACCTGGGTTTTCACAGAGGGAAGGCACCGCAAACCAGCACGAGCTAAACCAGCTCCTTAAATATGTTGAATAATATAATGGCTAATTTAAAATCAGTGTGCAGGTTTTTCACAATTTCATGATCTTTTTATATATTTATGAGATATTTATTGGTTGATTGTGTATTTGCATGAGGTCATGTTTATTTATTTAATTATGAACAGTATAGGACTCCATAACTTTTGTGCATCAATGTTAAAAATTATGGCATTATTCTGATCATAATTAAAGGAAAAATGAAATAAAAACTAAATTGTACACGGCAAAAACAGCTCCCCTGAAAATAAGTCAACAATTTTTAAAAACCGACTAATGTACCTTGATTACGCAAAGTAATCAGAAATTCGGAAATCTAAATTCAGCCATTGAGGTAAGAACATTGAAAAAAAGTTTTAAGGAAAAAATTCTAGTCACTGAAATATGTTTTTTAAAGCTACAATTATTTTGAAAAACTTTTTTGATTGGATTATTTTTCTTGCAAGACAGAAAATAAGAAATTTTTCCTTGAAACAAGGGTCTTTTAATTTTTTCAAGATTCAGTTTTTGCAGTGCAGAGAAAGATTGGAGCATGTGTGTGTTTAGTGAACTACTGTCTGCTTCCTGCAGGTCATACTGGTACATTTCACCATTTGTTCTTTGTACTTTGATCTTCATCAAACACATCCATTTTTCTTTCTTCAGCCAGTCAGATCAAGGTTGCAGGAGTTGCAGATGTCCTTCTGAGCTTCTTCAGCTGGAGGCGCATCTCACCTCAGACAGGACGCCTGTCCGTCACAAGAGCACAAACAGAAACACAGGACACAACCACTTACCTTCACACATACCACATATCTTCACACTCACTAAGGAAAGACTAAGAAACTCAAATGATTCCATCAGACATGATTTTGGAGAAATCTGGAATAAACACACTCAGGCAAAACATCCAAACAGATTTTGGTGAAGATTCCCCCCCCCCACCACTGTCAAGCAACACCTTGAATTTTTTTTTGTTTTGCTCAGGCTGCACATATTTTTGACTTCTTGTTAAAAGAAACATTTTTAAAAGGAAAAAGGGGAAATGATTATAACATGACCGTATTAACCTTAAATCCACTCAGATTTTAAATTGGACAGGATTTGTTTCTTTCCCATTTATTAGTGATGCCATTAGGCACAGTCAGTGACTTTTATTCAGTAATCTTACTGAAATGTGTGATATCTGCAATCACATCCACAGGGTTACCTTGTGCAGTGTCTCATGTTTTTTCAGCAGGCAGCAAAATTTTTTCTCAGAAAAAGCTCTTTTATGTTCTTTTTTTAAAGCTTTTCCTTTTTTTCTTTTTTTTGTGCTTGGAAATAAAAAGTTTTCCTCTAAAAGACATTTAGGCTTTTCCTCAGTGATGTGATGCACTGCAGCTGGGAGAGACAATACGCCGGCATTGGCTGTCCTCCCAACGATGAATAATGGAGTCTTGTTTGTCTCGGTTTACTCAGACTAATGTGCCCTTGCTTAATGTCTGTTTTAAAGACAGACAGACAAAGTGATGCAGAATGTGAAATGAAAGTGCGGTGACAAGCTGCAACAACAGATAGAACAGTGAACTCTGCCTGTACGCAGAGGAAGTCGGCAGCAGCATGGGAGGATTACTGTATTTCCATTTAACAGGCAAGCAGACGAGACAGTTATTTATGAAATAATGTAGGAACATGGTTCATCAGTAAAAGGAAAGTTGACTTGTTTTGTGAAAAAAGCAGCATTACTCACAGGAGGCTGTGTTAATGCTCCAGAAAAACAGCTATCAGGATGGAGACAAAAAAGAATCGTTTTTATTGGTTAAAGCGGGGAACTGGTTTTATTAAATAATTGATGTTCAATCCTTTTCTATCACTGGAGCAGGTTGTGATTAGTGTTAGGAGTGTTTCTGGATTATTCTTAAGACCTGCCCTCATGAAATGCAAGAAAGGGTTTTAATGTCCCCACTGAGTAATTAATCACCCTCTTTAATGAATATTTAACCTTGATATCCCAAGCTGAGTTTGAAAAGTAATTTATTCTGACTGATTTCTAGTTGGTTCATTAACTGCAGCTATCTTCTGCTAGGTTTTTGTTTGGAATGACTTATCTACCAAATCCTTCTTGTACGCTTTGTACATAAGATAAATACCCACATTTTGATTTTTAAAGCTATTACACCGATCAAAAGGAATGTTTATCACTGCTTCAGAAGATCCCCAAGAGTTCCTGAAAGCCACACAAAGTAAGATAAATCTGTTTGTTGCAGGTCAGAGCACTTGATCAGCCTCATCCAGTCTTTTCCATGACAGCTGTTGAAGGTCGAGCAGGGCTAGAGCTTCTTTTTGCTTTATCTGGTAACCAAGCAGCCCATCAGTTATTCTCCTACATCCTCAAACAGAGAGTATGTCTGCATTTTAGTACAACTCTGCAGGAAGATGTCACTGTGAGATAGACACCATAGGTCTCAGATGTGGACTCGCTGCCCTGTGAGGTCCAACAAGGAGCATGAGAACTATAGATCTCTTCAAACTTACAATAGTAGAAAAAGCTCAGGGAAACCGCATCTTAGAAGTACATTTCTCGTTCTCCTGTGTGGCTGTAAGGTACAAAGAGTAGCAGAGATGAGTTAACGAAAAAAAGAAACTCACAAGGAAGGAGTACAAGAGTATAAAGGGCAAGTTATATGAAAAACTAACGGCAAGAACATGACTGGAAACTCTCTGGAAGAACAGTGTAAACAAAAATGAAACTAAATCCATGTGAGGCTGAAGAAAAACGTTTTATACAGGCTTATAGGCTAGAAGAAGAAAAAAGACAAGAATAAAACTCTTTGAAACATTGATATGGAAGTGTAGCAACGGCAAACAACGGCGACTGTTTCAAAAAGAAACTAAACTATAAAAATGACCAAAACGAAATGTTTGAATATGGAATTATTTTTTCCTCTATAAATAACATTATTATTTTTCTTTCCTATAAAGAAAGTTATTTTCTGAACTGTCTATCATTTTAGGTGTAATTTAACAAAACAAGCTCATTGCCTTTATGCTAAGCCCTGAAGCCTAAAATTCCATTTCCACATCTGTATCTTTTAAACCTATTTTTAAAACCTTTTGTGTTAATTTTAATACAGCAAGCTGACATTTTATTTGACATCATTAGTGCTTATTTAATAAATTATTATTTAAATTAAATTAAATTAAATTAATAATCATATTTTGTTATTTCACTGAAGGGCAGGAATTTAAAACAAGTAGCCGGATACAGATGTTGTAACAAATGGCACATATATTCATCCTTCTGTGTTCTCTTTTAATGTCAGAGGAAAAGTATCCTTTTTTTTAATGGGTTTTTAATTCAGTAATTCATCCCTATCTGTGGCAGAATCAAATTGGAAAGTGAACCGCAAGAAACAGGGCAATGTAATTACGGTACTGTGCAGTCTTTGGACAGCTGGGCTGTGAGGCATGGGAGAGCACTGTGCTGACAGACAGCTGAAGACCTCGAGGTTCTGGACAGAGAATAATATTTACTGATTTTTGCTTCAGAATTAAGGAAAAATATAAACGCTTCATGTTTTTTTTTTTTTTTTAATTTTATTGTGTTTTATTTCTTGGAAATAGTGGTAGTTCTTCATGACACAAGAATATAGAGTCATAAATCAACGTGGGTGACCACCCACCTTGCATTGAGGCGATTCCTTTTTTCCTGAAAAACAGCTCCAACCCCTTCAAGAACCAAAAAATACAATAAAAAATACATCTATAAATAAATGGGAGGGTCTCCTGCAGTGTCTTTAAAAATAGAATATTGGTTCTGAGAGCTGTAAGACTGGAAACAATCAAACAGATTTGATTTATTGAAATGACATCTTGTTTTTGTGTCAAATTACACCAAACAGATTTTGGTATTTCTTACCCTACCTATACTAAATGTTGATGCACGCAGGATAGAAGCTTTGGCGGAGTTTCAAGGAAAAAGATTTACCTAACTTGCAGGTACAATATAATATAACACATATACACCATTATCAATTAGGCCTTCACTGTAACCCTTGTGCTATCCCAGGCACTTTAACATTGGGAGTTGGGTTATCTAGACCCCACAAGACAGTGCACTGAACCTTTTTTCTACAATGATTTGTGATCTTCACTGGTGTCCATTGATTACATGAAATCTTCTCCACCTTTATCCACCTTTGTCATGGTGGGGAGAACACGGCAATGTAAGGGTGGGGTCATAGGATAGCACAAGGGTTAAGCCGATAGCTAAACAGCTCGCCTTCTTTTTAGTCAATCACAATCAATTTTGCCTTTAAAATGAAGAATAGTTGTTTCTCTCTGCAGATGGTTCACCTTTGAATGGTCTGGCCTCTAATCACCATCCGAGTTTAGGTTCTAGTATTTATAAATCTGTGGTCTAAATTCATCCCAAACATGCAAGACTTCATCTGCCCAGAGCTTAACCGCCAAAGTTCATACACAATCATCTTTAACACAAATAAATCTTTACTTGCATTTCTAATATCTCTCCTGAATTGAATCTCATTGGATGATGTAAAACATATTGTTGTCTGCTGTCAGGAATGGGAATTTACTATTTTTTTTTAGCTTGTTAGCATGTATTTACAGCCTCAAAAAAGGCAGAAAGGAACAAGGAGGATGTTAGAGGTGAGCTGCAAACAGTTTTTTATTCCTATAGAGATACAAAATGGACGCACAGGAAGCCGCCGTGTGGGACCTGTCACCTCTGCTGAAGAGGAAGAATCCAATCTGGGCTCAAAAGAAAAATACACTAGAGAGGATATGAGACACCATATTGGACTGCTGCATTGAACCTTTTGGAGACTCATAAATAAAATCAAAGTAATTACAACAAAAAACAAAGAAAGAAATTTGCTGCTTTAATCTGCAGTTTTGCTATAATACAATGATTAATTTTTACTAAATGGACTTCTTCAATCCTTTGCATTTAGCAGTTTTTCTTTTTATGATATTAGAGTCAGAAAAAAGAAACAACAGAGAAAGAATCTGCACCTATTTTCATAGTTTATATTTAGTCAACGCTGCAGAAAAATAGCTCTTCATCTGTTTAAGGATGAGAGAAAAGTTTTAATGCTATAGTGATCACACTGGATTGTTTTAGGAGAACAATACAGACAAATGAGAGTGACGACATGAAATTGAGATCCTTTTGAATTCAAAACTGAAGCTCTGAAACTCAAGACCCCATGTTTGTGTTCAGCACTGATTGATTGTTTGATGACTGATTAAGTGATTAAATGATTTGGTTTATTAAAGGCAATTATTCCAATAAAAACAAAGGAGAAAAAAAATCCCATTGAATCATGAAATCTATTTAGGACAATCATTTATACATTAAAAATAAAAGAAAATTATGTTATCCTCTTGACATTATTGCCCCTAATCATAAATAAACTTTTGCACCTATCCACACAGAACTCACACAGGACACACTGATCCCATTAAATATAATAATCCTGCGATTTTAATGTGTTAAAATGCAGACAATGTTTTTTTTTTTATCCTATGGTGATCACAGGTTAAAAACAACAACCGCAGAAGAGCTTCATGAAATCAATATTGTGAACGGTAAACAAAGGAGCTGCAAGTCCATGTATGGCTTTGGGATTAAATGCTTTGGAAAACACATCAGTTTTAGAAATAAAGCTGATCCCTTTGTATTATGAGGCCACATTTTAGTTGGAATAAACAGTAATAAATTCTGTAATGATTTCCACTTCACCAAAAAATGTTGCCACTCATTGTGTTGATATAAACCCAATGTGATTGTGGTTGGTTCACTAGACAGCACTGCACTTCCTGCTATCTATCTATCTAGTACTCCATTGTGATTTACACAGAGGAGTGTAGCAAGCACAAAGCAAATTGATGACAGCATTATGAAGGAGGTCTGTAAATATGCAAATTTTCATTAAACAAGATCATTGTCCATGGCGCGGCAAACAAATGGAATTGCTGCTGCGAGCAGCAGTCTTTCACAAAGCAACCTTCTAAATAATATTAGGTGATGTGATTATAAATCAAAGCAAACATATTTAAAATCAGTAGCAACAACGCTGACACCTCCTGTGAGAAAGGAGTTTGTCTTGCTGAGATGAAACATAAATCAAGCCTAAGAGAGACTCCCTGGTCTGAGCATCTAACTAAATTACACATTCAGATCCTGCTTTATGACTGTTTATGCTGAAATAATTTTTATTTGGTAATCATGTCATAGGCCAAAGCATTCTTTTTTGTACAGAGGAAAAGGGTCGATTTTACATGTTCCTCGTAAACATGTGTGAATTTTGCTTTTAGTGGATATCAAGGGTTTTTTAATATACTTCCAGGCTTCCTGGGCCCGGCAGTCCTCTCTCCACACAGGGAGAGGGATCCCTGAGTTCTCTGGCAAGACCAAGAGCCGGGGATCACATCACACCAGAGCCTGGGGGTGTCCGTGTCCCTGTGGTGGGGGTTGGTCCTTGCCCCTGAGCGCTGGGCCCTGCCAAATTTTCAACCGTGGGTGAGCCTGGTTGGGCCATGTTTACAACACTTCTTGTGGACCCCCTCTTCCCCTGGGTGTCCTCCTCCTGGGCGGGGGCGGCTGGCCCCTGCCTTGCTCTATCCTGGACTAACCGTGGGCCGGGTGGGTCTCCCTTGGGGGTCCTGGCTCGTACCTGGGGTTGGGGTGGGAGGATAGCCAGAACTCCTGGGTGGTGATGAGGTGCTCGTCTGGGGCTGTGGGCACTCTTCTGGGGGGGGTCCTGCCTTGCCTGCTCTCCTGGTTGGGCTGGAGCTGCAGTCTCTGTCCCCCCGTGCCTCCCTGCTCTCTGGCTCTGGGGGCCCCCGTGGCGGTCCTGCTGGCCCTGGGTGGCGGATGTGATCACTCGAGGGGAAGTTGTTCTCTATCTGCTGCCGTACGGGCGTTGGGGGGCTTCTGGCTGCCGCTGCCGCTGCTGCTGCAGGGGTCTTGGTGTGGGGATGGCTGGACACTCTCCCTCCTTCTTTTCACATTCCATCATCCATTTTAGAAGAACATAAACACTCACCCGAGCACAGGTGTTAGCTCACCTTTACACTAATATTTTGCGTGATTGAAGTATTTCACACTAGTTGGTTTGAAGGCGTAAGCATGCGTGTGTGAATATTATCTGTATGGTGGACATGTTGACAGGTAAACTTTTTTGGAGCCAACAGGTCTAAAATAAAACATGTTTTATTTTAACGTTTTATCGTGGCCAGTCTGTGCAATAATCATGCTGTCTAATTAGCATCATGATATGGCACACCTGTGAGATGAGATGGATTATCTCAGTAAAGGAAAAGATCTTACTGTCACAGATTTAGACAGATTTGTGAAAAATATTTGACAGAAATTGTTATTTTGTGTTTGAGGAAAATGTTTCAGATTTTTTTTTTAGTTCATCTCATGAAAAATGGAGGCAAATAAAAAGTGTTGCGTTTATATTTTTGTTTGGTTTATTTGAAGTCCTAAAACTTTACATCACTATAAATTTTTTGGGCTATTTCAGAACGCTAGCATGTAATGGAACAGATTTTTATTTTGCATCTCTATCTATGAAACATGCAGGCTGATATTCTGGGCTGACATGTTTTATTGGGTTTAAATTGAAAACATGCACAGAAAACTCAGAGTGGTGAGGAGAGATTTGTAGTCCATCATCATAGAAGATTATATGTTTTAAATATATTTGTATTATATTTTTATTATATTTTTACAAATACTTACACTTTTCTATACTAAATTAGTAAATTTAATCATTTTTTAACCTTCTGCTTAACTTCCAACTTCTTTTTTTCTTGCCAAGTAGGTAAAAGTAGTACTGATTTTGAAAACATTTTAAAAAAGTTGTTAAAATAACCACGTTTTTACTTAGATACTAGGAATGCAAAGATTCCCTTTCCCCAGGATTTGGTTCAAATCTTGATTATTAGGTCACAGTTTTTTTTGTTTTTATATATGATTTGTTTATTGCAAAACAACAATAAAAGACCAAAAAATTTGATTTTTTTTTGCTAACAAGCAAGTAACAATGAAAATACACTTTTCAGTGAGCTTATACTAAGCCTTGGTGTAATGCAATAAAACAATATTTAAAATATAAAATTTAGTGCAACACTCGCGTTTCACACTTTCAACATGCAACATATGCGATTGTATGCAGCAGGGGTGCAAAGATTTCTCACAATTCAGTTCAATGGTGTAACATACAGTCGGCTTTCAACCAAGAATTGTGGCATCCCTATTATATAGCAATACCACCTAGTTTTTGGCTCAGTGTGTTGTAAATATGTTGTCACTAATTAAATAATTTTCAAACGTTTTAAATCGTTAGAATTATTTTCGTTCTTGGCTTCCACAAACGAAGCATTGTATGATCATGACAGCGTTTGTGAGAATTCAGAAAGCATCATTTCTACCTATTAAGATTTTCATTCTTGGTTTTTGAGGCACCGTTTCCATACATCAGGGGTGTCAGACTCCAGGCCTCAAGGGGCAGCTTCCTGCTGGTTTCTCAAGGCTCAGAGTTTGGCAATTGTGTCCCCCATGATATTTTTGCTCTGCCAGCATAAAATAACCAGAAATCTGTGCTGGCAGCATCATAAGATTATACAGGTACCTGAAGAGAAAATTACAGGGTTTGCAAATTTAGTAAATTTTGACTGAGTGAAGATCTGCAAGCTGAGTCACACACTGTTTGTATAAATGACACAGTTCCAAAAAAACAAATCAGTTATTGCTACAAATATTTCTATTGATTCTATATTTCTTCTGCAAAACAAATTATTGCAGTTGGAAAAATTTGGCCCAACTGAACTGGTAATCATAAAGCCCTGGTTACTACTTCTTCATTTCTACAAAGAAAAACATTAGACATAAAATCAAAACTAAGATATGATTTTATGCAGTCATACTGCGCTGACAAGGCAGGAAACAAAATGACTTAAGCTTTCCGAAACATTTCAGGCTCCTGTCGGGCTCAGAATACCAACAGATTAGCGAGCAGAAGGCCATATTTTTAGCAGTCGAGTAATACTTTAACAGACTTCTAGATTTGGCCGTGAGCATCTGAAAACAAAGACAGAGCCGCAGCTGCCAGCTAATCCACAGCAAAAGGTCTGGGCAGAGGTGATGCTTCTCTCAGCTCTCTGCCAGGGCTAATAATATCCTGCTAAAGCTGCTGATTGGGAACATGAGGTGAGAGCACCTCACTGCCCAAGCACGTCACTGAGGTTCACAGCTTCTAAAAAGAGGAAGCTTTTCCCCATGTGGATCGTGATGTTTGGCTATTCTGAGAAGTGTTTGGAGGTACAAAATAATTCAACAGTTCAGCGTAAACTATTATTTCAGGTTGGTTATTTCAGCGTCGTGCGATTCATTTTTCTGTGTTAATCAACTATGACCTCTGATTATCTAATCTAACTCATCTATTTTTAATCTAACCTAATAATTGCTGTAAAAAAGCCTCATCTAGGAGTATTTTCATTGAAATGTGTTAAAAGATCAAAAGACAACTAAAAAAATTGGCTTTATAAAGTTTTTTACTAAAACAGAATTCTAACTTTATCTTTTCCTTTAAACCACCTGGGGGGATTTTTTGCAATTGAATGATTAAGAAAACAAAACATCAGGTCTAGAGTGTTCTAATTTAACACATCAAAAAACAGTTGGAACACTTTCTGAGCAATCCCAAAAAATTGACAACATACTTCTTATTAATACCATAAAACATGCGTTGAAGTACGTATTTCCACAGTTGATCTCAACAGCAGGAACAGATATGAGCGATTCTTTTATTTCCTTTAATCTGTTTGGTCAAATTGATCATTTTGAAGCAGAAGGAGAGAAAAATAGAGAGTAACAGAAGGAGGAGATGCGACGTGAGGAAGTGAAATAGGGAGAATTGATCAGTTCAGGATATAGACTTTGTTTCTTTGAAACAAACTTTTTCCTCATCATCTGGATAAAAACAAATAATATTTGAAATTCTGTTTTGTTGCACTTATAACCATGCCTAGAGGAGCAGCAGAGGGAGGTCGGAGCAGGTGCTGCACCCGTTACCATGACAATAAGTCGCACAGCTTATCAAATATATAGTTTGCTTATTGCAAAAACGATTTAAATCTAGAAAATAACAGGATGAACGTACAAATAATTGATTAAATATTAATTTCATTTGTAGATGACTGTGGCATAGATGAAATAATGACATTTGAAGTATCCAAAATTAATGGAATTTGTGGAATTGACGCGATCAAGCCTTTGCGGTGTCATCTATTTCTTTAAAACAAAACAATGGAAGTTTATAAAAGCGAACTTTTATCAAATCAAACTTTCTACAACTTTAAATGTTTTAACTCACCTTCCAAGATACTCATTAGTGACTGTTTCACTTTAACCAGCTTTCATGTGACGATAAAACAGTAGACTTTAACAGCTTCTGGTAGGTTGGGCGATGAGTCAATGTTTATGAAGTGTAACTCGCATGAATCACAGAGGTGCTGAGCGGAGGGGGTGTAGAGCCATGAGGACATTACACAAAACCAAGAGGCGGGAGCCAAGTGGGAATTCACCTCGCTCCTGATCGTGGGTGCTTGTGTTTATTTATGCATGCAATCTTACGTTTTATTTTTGTAGTTTTTCATCAAATTTAAACAAAAAGAGATTATCAAGGATCCTCCAGCCGCCAGAGACTGCAGCAAAACAGATGACTTTAGATGACCTGCAGGTTTAAGATAAGAAAAATGCTGCATTTAAGGAGCTTCTTGACTTTAAACAGATCTGGGGGTGCTTGACTGCTTAGTTGCTGCAGCGACACATAAAACAGCATGCAGGAACAGAATACCCAAGAACCCCATTTGAAACCAGTCAGTACCAATTTGTGTTAACTTACAATGAGGATTTAGCAACGCATATGCACACACACAAATCTCATTATATGCAATGGAACATCCACTGAGACAGCTCCAGATGTTTCTGCAGTCTGTGCTACAGTTGAAAGAATTACATCTCCCAAATTATCAAAAGAGACGGAGGGAAAAGGGACTGTGTGACAGTTGTGAGTGGCCTGGATGGCAGAGACATACTGAAAGGGAGTCAATTATCCACCTCCAGGCTCCGCTGCAGAGTCTCGGTGGCAGCAGGGTGGCTTCAGCTGGAAGAGTCACATGATCAGATGACATGGGGACACACTGTAGGACACTGGCTGAATGTGTACCTACAGTCTAGTCATAACTAAAAGTGGAATCCATTTAGTAATGTTTATGTACTTAACCTTATTAAAAGCCTATAAATGATATTGGAAGTGTACAGATACAACCACACACAAGAAATAATTTATTCATTCATCAGGCCCACGCAGAACCATACAAATGTAGTTCTTTCACTTTAGTAGTCATTTTTGTCCCCCTAAACGGCTGCAGCTATAAAACAAGTCTAGGAATTACAACACCTGAAACAACAAATGTAAACATGTAATTCAAAAATTAAGGAAAATAGTGAAAATGATAGCAGGAAATTCAAAAGGTTGAACTGTGGGGTAGTGGTTAGCACTCTTACACTTTCACAGTTATAGGATCCTGGTTCAAGTCCTGGCTGTGACCTTTCTGTATGGACATTGCATGTTCTCTGAGTGTGTGGGTTTTCTGCAACAGTCCAAGAACATGTTTTATAAGTTAATTGGTGATTCTAAATGATTCCTCGGTGTGAGTCTGCGTGTGTGTGATTGTGTTCAACAAGCTAGCTACCTGTCTTGGGAGTATCCTGCCTTCAGCCAGAAGTAGCAGGGATAGGCTCCAGCAGCCATGTGACCCTGAAAGGGATTTAGTGGGTTTGGAAAATGGATGAAGTTGGGTTAGACTGGAAAAAGTGGCAAACTTATTTATTTTTTCTATTTACTATTGAAAAAATAATCAAGCCTCAGTTATCAACTTCTTTTTACCATTTAAACACATAAGTAGTGTTCCATAGGAAGTGAAGAAGCACTTCAACGCTCAGACATTAAGCCGCTTGAGATAGTTGACATGCTAAAGTGAGCAAATTCAGATTATATAACAGCATTCCACCAGGAGAGAGAGGCTCTCCTCCTGTAGCATGGTCAATAATACAGTGCCTTAAAGCAACAAACTGTAGGTGCAGATGGACTATAACCTCACCTGACCAATCAGACAAATGAAAGGAGAAATATTTGTTTAAAACAGCAAAATCCTCCTGATCACAGGCGACCTCGATCAGTTTATCCATTTTGGTTCCACAGCTGGTATATTAAAGTATTAAATCACCTTTGATATATTTTGACATATGAAATAACTTCATTATTTAAAATAACTGACCATCTGATATAATCTTAAGGTTGACATTTTTCTGTTTTGACACAGTTTCTGCTCAGAGACACCATTTTCCACAAGCAACAAAATATTTTGGCCCACTTACCTGTTTAAATTGATTTTGTCCCTGCTTTTCCAAAATTTTGCATGTAGGGAAAGAGAAATTGGTGAATAAAAAATAAATGAAAGTTGCTTCCTGAACCAAGTGATTCACTGTGTGCACAACTTTTATCCTCAATAAATCAAAATATTAACTTGTTAGAGGTCAGAAACTTCTTCTTCTGCCCTTCTTTTTTTTAATGTTTCGTCTTAGTGGTTGTCACGGTAATTTAGTCCAGATGAGGTCAATGTCTGCCATAACATCAGCAGTGGTGTTCCTCCCGTTCACAGTCAACCTTGACTGTTAGGACTCTCATTTCTAAAAAGCCTGCAGTCATTCACCCCACTTTTCCACTCCTCCCTGTAATGCATCGATCGAGAGCAGGGCCACTTCTTCCCCTTCTCCTCTTTTTGCCCCTCCTGTGACCTAAATTCCCCCCATGCGCTCATTAATTAGCCACAAGTCTTGCCGTCTCTGGAGGAAAGAGGGAGAAAAAAATCATTATGGAGAACCTCAATTAGGTGGAATTAATCACGTTTTGTCATTTTTATATAAATGCTGGAAATGACCCAACAGCTCTTAGTGGCTGTTAAAAAAAAAAAAATTTGTAGCCGTCATGTACATGCTGCCTTCTTTACAGAGCAAATATGAAGTGTAAAAAATAAAACAATTTAAAATCAGGCATGCTGCTGGAGACTTGTCAATGTAGTGACCACATTTCAGATTTTTGTTATTAATCAGAGGTAGATGTGATCCGTTGGACATTCACCATCTCCAGCTCTAAGATGCAACATTGTTATTTGTTTTTAATGAATTCTCCTATAAATTTTAAACACGTTTTGGAAGCGTAATGGATTCATTTGAAAGCATTCAGTTCATTTTACAGCAAATGCTGAACGACTGCCGCCTTTTATTGTTTGTACATAAAACAGGGAAATGAGAATGTGAGTGAAATTTTTAACAGCTTTATTGATTTAAAAAAACAGAATCATAAGTGGAAATCTTAATGGTAAACATTTTCATAGAATGCAATAATCCAAATGAGTGTCGAATGAGGGCACAGATTGCATCTCATACATCACTCACCTAAGGCTTTCATATATTAAGTTTGTGGCACAGCTTCATCCATTACATCAGCACTTCATTCATCAACGTGACCCTTTTATTAAAGCAACCCATCGTTCATCCTGTCAGATGACATCATTCCATTGTGCTTGCAGATAATAAAAAAACAAAAAAATAAAAACAAAGTAATTTCACAAACAGCATTTTTCTGTGTACCCACAATTTTTTCTGGGCAATTATCTTTTTTTCCCCTCTTAGCATTTAAAAATCAAAATCATGTGACTATTTGTCATAAAGCAGTTAAATTATCTTTACCATAAATTCTACTTCTGATTGCAGCAAATATCCAATCAACAAAGTAAAATGATCAAAAATGTGTTGAAATGCAAGAATACCTTTCTTTGAATAATTTATTGTTGATTAGACAAAAAGGCCACTTTTACACCACATTTTACAGTTCTAAATATGTTTTCAATTAGTACAAATGATTAACATAAAAAAACCACAACAGCTGAGAGTTTACCATAAATCTGGAATTTGTGTATCGTTTATATAGTTCGGTTTTTTTAAGGCCTTTTTTGTCATCAGATTATAAAAAAAGAAAAAAAAATTCCATGACCAGTAAAAAGGCCAAATACAAATACATACAAGACACTTTGGGCAAAAAAAATAAAATAAAATAAAATTGGTAGTCTTAATAGTTTGCTACGACATTGCCGACATGCCGATTAGAAGGTTTTAATGTGCAGAACAGATTGGTGGAGACTCGTCAGCCATGAGGGAAGAATCAGGAGCTTTGAAGTGGACCGCGATCATCAACTCCCTGCATCTCTGTGGCACAATGCAAAAGACAGGACTCTGCTGACAGGCACAGCAAAAGCATTTGCTACGCTTATTCTGCACTTTGTCTCCTTACTTTATTTGGCAAGCCAACCACAGAAAAATCCCTACACAGATGAATTTTCATTTTTTTTAAACAGTTGATAATCTAGTCAGAAAAATCAGTTTGGAGGAAAAGCAAAGAGTCAGAAGTGTTAATTTTGTGCTTTTTTTCCCCATTCAGCGGAGCCGCTTAGAAAAAGACTGATGCAGTCAAGGCAAAATCTGAAGCCTCTCTGATCCCACTCTACTTCCTGTTAAAGACCAAAGTAAGGATCACTCCAGCAGGACAGGGTACAGGACTAACTTGCAGCTTTTAGTCTCAAATGTCAGACACCAAAATTTGCCCCCCTTCATTTGTTAGTTTTGACCCCAATATAAAAGGATAAATAATAATTTAACTTTCTTTTCCCAAAAAATCCTTTCAACATTTATTTATGTAACAGCATCTTGGTATAATGTTTCTACATTAAATCAGTTTTTAAAATGTCTATTGTTTTATATATATATATATATATATATATATATATATATATATATATATATATATATATATATATATATATATATATATATATATATATATATATATATATATATATATATATGTATATATATAATGTATAATGTAAATACCGTAAACAAAGACCACATGTAACATAAGCTGAACACTCATAACTTGGACCTAATTCACTTTCCTTTCCACTGAGCCCTTTACTTGGCTTCAAGAGAAAGACAACAGAAGACTCCTGAAGTGAACATTTTATGTAACTAGAACAGAGGGAAATGTCAACAATGCAAAGTTTACAAGAAGTGCAAAAAAAATGCTACATTTGTCAAAGTATTACTTGAACTGACAGTGGTGCAGAAATCTGAGAAAAAGGCTGAGATCCTTCATGTTGCTTTAACTTGGCTTAAGAAACGCAAAGGAAAATGTGATTTTTGTCAGTAAAGTGAACTAACCTTTAAAGTGTCTTCAATATTGTAAAAGATTTGTTAATCAACTCCATTTAGTCAGTGACTAAACAGCTTTAGGTCTAAAGTGAGGTTATTTCATGGAAATAAGGTTTTCTTGCCCCGTTTTTGTGTTTTTATGATCAGTGGACAGAAGTGATTTATGTTCAGAGTAGCACTGTAAGAAGTCCTTTCAGCTATCTCAATATGAGAAACGATAAGGCTTGGAGCTGCTGAATACACGAGTGTTACTGATGCATTACTGATGTGGTGTTATAAAGACACGTCATTTGTTTTGTCTACACCGCCAACGTCAAATTGAAACAACAATCAGAAAGGTCAGTTCTTCTAAAATCAAGGTGACGGGTAGAAGGAAACACTGGTGACTGAAGGCAGCTTTTGACTTTAATGTTTGGAATGCACTTGCTGGTTTGTCTGCTCTTTCGGTGGACTGTCAGGGTCAGCGGAAGAGACGCTGCTGGTGAGCGAGGTAGTTGGACATTCTTCTCTACCCTCCATGTCTTCATCCTAAAAACAAATGAGTGATGCTTTATTTTGGCATTAAAAGATAATCAAGCAACTTTATCCAACTTTTGAGGGAATAAAAAGGTATATTAAAAAAATATACCAACCAGCTCAGTACAGTAACATTTAAAAAGTTTAACCTTTGAATACCTAGTTTGAGTATAGTGGGCAGCAAATTTAAGATGGAATCATGCCATAAAATATGTACAAATGCTTATATGACCAGGGGTCTGCAGCATATGGACTGTGGTTCTATTATCCTACTTTTTTTTTGGACCATCGAAGGCCCCATGTTGTTTATGCTGCTACAGTTTAGTCTTATTACTTTAAATAACTTGTTATATTGGGTACTCCAACCCAAATTTTGTTTCGATTCAAATGGCAGACCTAGAACTGTTAATTAAGGAACGTATGGGGCGGCCGTGGTGCAGCGATAGGGCGGTCGACCCATGATCGTAAGATTGCAGGTTCGACTCCTGCCGTGCACGGCCATGAGTCAAAGTCTCCTTGGGCAAGACACTGAACCCCACCTTGCCTCTGGTGGCAGGCGGGCACCTGTGTTTGAATGTAACTGCACCAGTGTGTGAATGTGTGTGTGTCTGTGACTGTAAAGCACTTTGTCCTAGTAGGTAGAAAAGTGCTATACAAGTATACGCCAATACCAATTTTATTTAGATAAGTAAGTAATAAATAGGTAAAACTTTATTGGTGTAATATACAAAATAAATAAATGTAGAAAGATTTTCCAGTTTAATAAAATATTTATTCAAACCAACATTTAGTTTGATCTTATTGATCTGGCAAAAGTTAAAAAGCTAAATTTACTCCTTTAACATTAACATTTTATCCTCTGAAGCAAAAAATAATTCAAATAAGGAATAAAAACCCCGTCTTTAAGTGGAAAACCCTGGAGTGTTTACCCAAAAGTTCACACCGTGTCTGCAGTCTCTTCCCCTTCAGTGTGCTCGCTATAGTGACTGTAGCCCTCCATGTCTGACAGAGCACTCTCCAATGCCTCCTCTTCATAGTCAGTTTGGTACTCTGACTCCTCTGAAGGTAAACAGTGGAGGACCGGATGCACCAAAACACAGAGAGTGGAAAAAGTAGGGAAAATGAAATGTGGAAGAGGTGAAAAACACGAGTGAAGCAGAACAGAAAAAAGTGCAACACCTTTAAGAAGTCAAACTGTGAGGAAAAAGCTACAAGGGGAAACGGGAGATAATTGCCATTTATGAAAATGCATTCAAGCAGATTGTCCAATTCCATAGTTGTTCCTTACATCTGTATTTGTAATTACATTCTGAAGTGTAAAAAACCAGAATGACTGTGGAGCAGCAATGATTCATTTATGAAAAATGTAAGCTGTTAGAATGAATCTTTCACTTTGATGTGATCTATGTCTGGCATCACAAACTCCACATGGGGTCTGGTTCAAACCGTAGTGTTGGAGTGAGGGGAGTTTTACCGTCTGCCAGTGCAAGTTTGACCGGCTCAATGCGGGACACGATTTCTGCCAGGTCAGTGAAGGAAGCATTTGGACACGTCACGACCTGAGAGAAGACACAAACCTTAGAGTCTGCATGACAGCTGAGCCAAATGAAACAGCTAACAAACTAAACAAAAACTGACTCAGCATTTGAGTTTTTATATCCAGACATGTATGGAAAGATACACCCGCTTCCATTTGCGCTCATTTATTAATTCAAACTGTCCCAAACCTGACAACCCATTTGATCTAAAAATAAAAAATGTTAAAGTCCCACTCCGATCATCTTTTGATCTTTTGTAAAAGTCTTCCCAGTGGTCTTTTCATTTAGATTACACCTTTTTAGGCAAAAATCAAAAACCTTGGGCATTTTCTAGGACATTGTTTCAGCAGAGCGGCAGAAGTGATGTCCTAGAAACTGTCATTAGAAATTCCTGCCTCTGAGTTGTGACTGTTGAAGGGTTTTTTTTGTTTGTTTTTTTTCCCAGTGTCTTGCACTTACGGTATTTGTATTTGGCCTTTTTACTTGTCATGGATTTTTTAAATAATATCTGATTCCAAAAAGGGCCTTAAAAAACAAAACTATATTAACAACTTAATACTATTCAATGCACAAATTCCACAGTTTATATGGAGCAACCCTGGCCCCCCTTCCCCTCCCCGTTGTAGAGTGGAGCAGGGAGCTTGTGCTTCACCCACCAGATTTTTTACGTCCCAAATACAATAATTTTTACAACTGCAAATTTTTGTCTGCTCCTGATTCACAACAAATTGATTTTATAAAAAATCCGAAATGCAATTTTAACCTTTTAAGAGCAAAGCTCTTGTTTGATATGCCTTTTTTAATTTTTAGTAGTCACAGTAGTCTCATGTCAACTACAGTCATAATAAAACGCTCAATGTACGGTAATGTCCTCGTATGTGGACGCCTGGTCCACACGCATTCTATATACATGTCCCCCATTATAAGAAAAATGCCACGTTAAAAACAGTGGGCAATGAAATATTTCACTTTAGCCAAGTTAAAACAAAAGCAGTTTTTAAGCACTTTTCTTACTTTTTAATAGGATTTTTTTTAAACTGACTAAAAGTTTTGCCTGTGCACAGACTATCAGCAGAGGAAGGATCTAAAGCGAGTGACACAAAGGGCAACACTTTGTGTTTCTAACGAAGTTTTTATTTGAATTTGCTTCTGTGGAGGTGTTTTTTTTCCCATCTATCTTGCTTTTTCATTGCATTTTTCCAATGAAATCCATTTTCTCGAGTTATATTCTCGAGCAGCATGCAAATATGAAACACTGACTGCGTTTATTTTATTTTATTTTTGTGAAAGACTGACACCAAAAGTTATCATGGTAAATGGTAATTGGCCAAATAAAAAGCATGCACCTCGTCAGCAAAGCCTTTCTGGTGTGTGTGCAGTTCTGATGATTTAGGGTTCACACATTCCTTCAACATTAATCCTACTTTCTCAATCCTTTACCCGAACCGTCCTTATGTTATTGCTCAGAATCAGAACAGACATATTTTTTATCATCATTTTCCTCATTTACTGCTGTGTAGGTGCGTCATCTTTCATTGACATTGTTTAGAAGCACATTTGGAAGAGGATGAATTGTTTTCTGTGCCTTTCTAGAGAAAAATCATCCAACATTTTTATTATCAGTTATCAATATTTCTTAAACTGCCAGACAGATGGGAACATGCTTCTAAGGCTAGAGGACAACCCCGTATTGAATTTTGGAATGTAATTTAGTTGTTGTTCTTGCAACAAAATATAGATTGAATATTTCTAACAGTGCTCTCATTCTATTCTCAGGTAGCAGGCTGGTCTCATTTTAGGGCACTTATCAATGCTGAACATAAACTGGACCGACAAATTTACCCCTAAATTATGATGTCATAATTTCTTCCCCTCCCTGCACTTAGTCTTTATTATGTCATGTATACTTAGCTCTTACGTTCTTATTTTGGGTGTTGTGGAACTCCTCCTGGTGTCGGTCTTTCAGCATTTTCTCGATGACGCCACTGCGGCTCCACACATCAAACACAGTCTTCCCATGTTGGTATCCCACTTCCTAAAAATGGAACAACCTTCATTTTTCAACTACAAACTTAAAGAAGATTAGGAATTAAATTAAAAAAAAAATTATAAGTACTTTTTCTCAAACTTACGGCAATCTCATCAAACTTGCCAAACTCCAGAGTGCGGTATCTGTCGATCGGAGGCCGAATGTACTCGCAGTAGTCGCTGTTCTTAACGGATTCCAGGTGCCTCACGCAGCACACGTAGGCCAGGCGTGTCTGAATCTCTGCCATGTTCAACACCTTTTGACATTAACTCATGGGTCAGTGGAAAAACATCTCCTGCCCAACACCTGCACTTTGGCTCAGACTTATGGTGGAAACCTTCTCCACCAGTTTGTTATGTGTTATTTGTTAATCAATTCATCACCTTCACTTTCTCAGCTAGGGGGTTGAAGCGTTTCCATAGCAGCCACCAGCCAGAGAGCGAGTCGCCGTAATTAGTGAGGTTGGTTTCATCCCGGCTGCCCACGTCAATAGCTATCACCACCTTGGCCCCCATGGAGCGTGCAACATCAGCTGGAAGGGAATAAGATAAGAACAGAGGATCATCAATTGCAAATGCGATTTCAACCACAAAAAAAAAAAAAAAAAAAAAAAACCTTTGCCAACTTTATATCACCTCTGATGATCTATTAAGGAAGAATTTTAAATACCAGGCAGGTTGTTAATGTAGCCCCCATCCATCAGCAGGTGTCCATCTTTCGGGTCGCAGAGGGGAGGCAGATATCCAGACAGGGTCATGCTGGCACGAACGTACCGCCAAAGAGAACCTGAAAGAACCACAGCATTGACATACCTCATAAGCAGAATGAGCACACATGGCTGTCACTTTATTCATCAGTACACACCATCAGTGTGCACTCTCATGGCAGATGCAGTGATGTCCGTTGTAATATTAAAATATGGGATCCAAAGGTCCTGTAAGGTCCATATTACAGAAAAATCAAACAATCAGAAAAGTAAAAACAAAGTCTGATTATGATTCTTTTTTGATGGGGAAGCGTTAAAATAACTCACCTCGATCTGCTTGCTTTTGAAGACATTGTTGATGCTCGAGTTAAATGATGACCCGGAAAACATGGACGTAACGGGATAAGTCAAATCCAGAAACTTCTTATAGACAGAGGTCATTTCCTTTGGAAAAAAAAAAACCCAGAAACAGTCATTATCCTCAAAATAAAACAAGAACAAATTATCCAAGCAGGTCAAAAAACATTTGATAAATTGTTTCCATGTCCCATCCATCCATCTTTCGCTCATCTGGGACCAGGCAGTGGGGGCAGCAGTCTAAGCAATGATGCCCACACTTCCCTCTCCCCGGCCACTTCCTTCAGCTCCTCTGGGGGGGACCCCGAGGCCTTCCCAGGCCAGCCAGAAGACGTAGTCTCTCCAGCGTGTCCTGGGTCTTCCCCGGGGCCTCGATTCAGTGGGATATGGCCGGAACACCTCCCCAGGGGGGCATCCGGACCAGATGCCGAGACACCTCAACCGACCCCTCTCAATGTGAAAGAGAAGCGGTTCTACTCCGAGCTCTAGGCGGGTGACCGAGCTTCTCACTCTATCTCTAAGGGAGCCAGCCACCCTACAGTAGAGGCTTAGTTCAGCCATTTGTATTCGGGACCTCGTTCTATCGGTGATGACCCAGAGCTCATGACCATAGGTGTTTCCATGCTGTTCGTAACATGTAAAAAAAAAATCTTGAGGTGCATGAAAAGATTTTTACACAGTCAAAATAGTCAAATTTGCCATTAAAAATGTATTAGCTTAATCAATATAACTTTAAATTGTTTTTTAAAATTAAAATCACAGTTTAGGACCCCGAAAACGGTCATTACATTTTCTTGGTCCTAAACATTACAACCTTCACCCTGCCAGGAATGGAAATATTTAAATACATGCATAAATAAAAAAAAATTACATCTAGTGCACAATTGAGAAAAACACATGAATAAATAAATTTATTAAAAATAACCGATCAAATTAAGAAACAACAACTTGTAGCTTCCCAAGCTCTAACCAGCACCTGTAAGAATCTCTACAAGTCACTGCTGGTGTTTGAAACAACATAACAAAAGTCATGCGGTCTGTAAAGCATATTTAGTAGTTTGGATGAAGGTCATTTAAATATATAGTTGATGTGAGATGAATCCGGGGTGGAAACCGAACCATTATCCTGGGAGATATGAGCCAATCTTTCTAAATTCAACATCTGTCACCTTCACGTTGTCCCCTTTCTAAAGAGTAAAAATATTCTCTTCTATTCAAGTAATAACCTAAAACAAGGTCATAACCTGGTTAAACACAATTTTTACTTTATGAGGGATTTTATAGGTTGAACGTCCTCCAGCTCTTTCGATAAGATGTCTACCTAATTTTGTCATTAGTGTTGACAGAACACGACCCACCATTGCCCATTCTCTAGCTCTGACCCTCATGCGACTGTGGCTGCGGTCCTCGGCGTACAGAGCCCCCATCAGGGAACCGATCGACGTCCCACCAATCAGGTCCACTGGGATGCCCGCCTCGCTGAGTGCTCGCATTATCCCCACTTGGGAGCAACCCCTTAATAGTAATAATGTTAAAATGTTAGATTTTAAATGCAAACAAGATTAATTAAAAAAAAAAAAAAGTTTTGCAAATGTGGATTACTGGAACACACCTTGCGCCTCCTCCTCCGAGGATGAGAGCAATGGCGTTTCCGGTGAGAACGCGAGCCAAACGGGAGAAGTCAGAGTGCCGGTCTGCAGGCTTCTCAAACACACGCTGGTAAAGCTCCAACTGCAAAAAAAACGAACAAAACAATGCAATAAACACAAGGAGCCACAAGATGACTTGCTCTTAAGAAGATTAGAATTTTAAAAAGGTCAAAAAACTACAAAGGAATGAATGAAAAACATTACAACCTTCACTCTGCCAAATAGGACAAAGTAAAGCAGCTTGCTGCAGATTCGAAAGGACAAAAATAAGTGTTCTTACCAGCTTAGGGAGACTTCTTTTAGAGAAGACCCTTCGGGGACAGGAGAGGTGGAGATGTCTGGAAATCCAGCTTCGCATGTTCAGCCATTCCACAGTTCCTTGCGGGGGAGGCCCGTCTTCTCTGTGCAGCAGCACCAGCTGCTTCTGGGCACGGACGGCACTGCCTTCCAACATGCGCTCCAGCTAGGAATAGAGCACGGGCGCAGATGTTTGGCAAGGTTTTACATTTTTGAATTCAGCTTCTCCAGTGTGGTGCTTACACACATACACACAAAGTACATTGCCCCCCCCATGCAGACCCAATCCAGAGTAGTAGAAGAAAAGTAGAATTATTCAGAAACCCCACGCCTCTGCCGCCTCTAAAACAATTTGTCTACAAGTCTGGAAAGCTGGTGCCATGGCAACAGTAATGATTGACAAACCTTCACAACGTTGTGTTCAGTGACACTCGTAAATGACAAAACAAAAACAAACATCTTAATCCTGCTGGGTTTCTTTTTTGTACATGACAACTTTGAACTTTGTTTTACAGCTTCTATTTCTCCAAAACAAGTTGATGTGATGCGGTTCATACCAGAGTTTTGTCCATTTTCAATTCTGTGTTGCTGTGATTGATGCAAAGATTAAGAGCATGAATGTTAGAGCCATCTACACCTGGATGGACCCGACTCCGTCATTTTCTGGCATAGAAAACATAGAACCATAGTAACCAGTAATGTCAAACCTGGATCTTTAAGACAGGAAGTTTTTTAATTCTAATTGATTCAACACTGTTGGGGGTTTTAGGGGAATTCTGGTCTCAGACGGCCTGATTTTGTCCATTAACAAGCACAGCAATAATCTGACTTCCACAATGCCAGGTTCTCCTAATCCCTGACTCCAGTCACACAACATCCCAAATTAAGACGCTGGTTTACGAGTGAAAAAGGATAGCAACCTTGTTGAAGTGCAATTTAGGAGTAAAATCATGGTAAAAAATAGATTTTTGGAAAATTACAAGAAAAAGGCATTTTTAATTTTGAGTCATTGTTCACAGCTACAAATCTCAAAGAACAATCACGTGGTGGTCTGTGAGACTCTGTCTACCTCTATAAAAAGCCAAAGTGTGTGAGAAAGGTGAGAGAACGTCCTCCCTCGTGTGTCTGTCAGAAGATATAAAAATCCAACCAGAGCAATGACTCATTCTGAGTCAAACAAATATTGATCTCTCTTTTCATTTTTCTCTCCATTTCCAACAAAACGGGGACACCACCTTTAGGACACTCACCCACACATCCATTTGGTTTTTTTTGCATTTATCCTTTCTTCCCTAATTCATTTTAAGGCTGTTCAGTGAGGATGCTGGTATGAAATGCTGAATAGTTTACAGAGTATTAGCCCAAAGAAGCTGATTTTTTTGTTTTAAATGAGCAGTTTCCAATTTTTCTGATTATGGAGGACATGTATAAAGGAAAATAAGCCTCAAAATTGCCTTTCTGGTTATTTCTTCATTCAAATTGTTGTGAATTGGAAGCAGATGAAAATAATACAGTTAAAAAAAGATTGTAATAATAATAATGGATTGGATTTATCTGCGCTTTTCCGGACGCTCAAAGCGCTTACAGTGTGTCCATTATTCATTCACTCCTCATTCATACTTGGTGATGGTAAGCTACTGGTGTAGCCACAGCTGCCCTGGTGCAGACTGACAGAGGCGTGGCTGCTAGTTCGTGCCTATGGCCCCTCTGTAGAGCCCTGCGCGGGACTATTTTCTTCATCCCGCTCCCGCCCGCGCCCGCTGAATTTCTGACCAATCCCACCCGCTCCCGCAACGTATGCGTTACACTCCCGCCCGCTCCCGCAATATGTATGTCCACTCCCGCCCGCACCCGCAAAACTCAGAGAATTTAGTCCCGCACAGTAATAGAGATTCATTGATTTTGTATCGTCCCCCGTCCCGCAGGAAAAAAAACACGTATTTGTATTGATATTATTAAAGAGATTCATGTCCTCCTCCAGCCTCATCTTTTGATGCATTCTTCTCTTGTGTAATGTGCAACTTAAATATTAAATATATTTTCACAAATCCTGTTCGGTTAAAAGTGTGCGTGTGTGCGCGCGCAGACAGACGGCCTGAAGCGCGCTCTTAGTAAGAGGCGGGGCGGGGCGTTGCACACCCCCCAACAACAGGTTTGATGACAGAGGCCATTGGCCATCTCTACCTGGTGCTTCACGGAGCTTCAGTACGTAAGACTCCAACAGCCGCACAGCCTAACATAGTCCGCTATTATATATTCATCCGATATTCATGCCAGCACTGATCCCGCGGGGTTTATTTTTTGCCGCCCGCTCCCGAGCAGGAGCATCTTTAAGTCTTTGCTGCATCAATACAATGCAGTATGTTTAAATAGCTATAAAATGTATTTTTCTACTCACTGAGAAAATATTTGCACAGCTGAATCATCTCTATTAAAACTCAAAATATTCCGATAGAACAACTGCTGTTTTGGGACTAGAATTAATCTTGTGCTGGAAATATTTACAGGAGAATGAGTTGATAAGAGTTTATGGTCTGCTAACCATAATTGTTGAGATTTGTTCACGTGTAATTCTAAACTCCAATCCGTCTAATGAAAGGAGGACTTTAATGAATCCTTGGCTTGCATATAAAAAAAAAGGGAGGGGAAATTTACAGCCTTTTCACCTCTCACCATCTGCTACCCCGACGTGCCATCTTACCTCTCCGACAGCGGGGTCTTGCTCTCCTAATCCCACGATAATGATGCAGTCAGCCTGACGAATGCAGCGCTGTGTCCATGGGGTCAGCGTGTAGTCGGTCTGGTAGAGAACAATACGATGGATGTCTTCCTGTTGGCCCAGCCAGCTGGATAAACGGTACTCATGGACACTAAAGAGATAAGGAGTCTATTAATGACGCACGCACTGATCAATTTTTCTGTTCTGTCGATAAATCATGCCTGAGCAGAATCTAATAAAGCAAGTTAGAAAGACAGAAAGCCCAAAGCAAAGAAAATCCCAGACTGGCAATCCAGAAGTAACACACAGAAATTAGTTTAAAGTTGCTAAAATGAATGTGATGGGTCATAAATTGAAGCTTTAAAGCTAAAACACGAAAATGATACCTGTCTAAAGCTGCAGCTCCAAGCCTCTGTTTAATGACATCACTGGTCAGCAAAAGTGTGGGTCCTGCATGAGATCAGATCACACCAAGAGTGGATGTCATGCACAAACTATCTTAGAAACAAAAAAGCTGAACAACAATTCCAAAGAAATGTCAGATTCTTGTTGCTCCATTTATTTACTTTTACTTTTGTCAGTGACCCGTTCTGGTAGGGTTTAGTTCCTGCCATTAGCAGAAGGGACTACCAACAATTTTGCCTAAATATGTAAAATAATTTCAAAGTACAGTGTAACACAGTGGTTTAGTAGCAACCTAGTTGACTGTTTTCATGTCATAAATGCATGCATTCTTTAGTTGATTTGAAAAATGTTCAAATTAAAAAGTACAACTTCATGTTTGCTCTTTTATAACTTGGATGAAAATTTTAGGCAAACCTGAGTTGTTTTTTTTCGTACCTATAGCGATGAGCGCGTGCTGTAGCTCCAGAGTGAAGGCTGTCAAAGGCACCTCTTCAGATACAGGCAGCACTGCCACTGTTGAAAGGTTAGAGGCCGGATTTCCTGCATCCCACTTGCTTCCTGGAGATTTGAGGGCTAAACTACGAGCTGGAAATACATTAAACATGAAGCTCCACCAGAAAGTAACTTAAAAATAAATAAATTAAGCCTTCTGAAAGATTAATAAGACAAATTTAAAGATAATAGATAAAGCACAGACCTGTCAAAGGACCGTTCACCTGCTGGAGAATCTTCTGCCCAAGTAAATGGATCAATCTGGTGACAACCTTAGAAAAAAAGAATCTATTTTACTTTCTTTGAGTTCTGCAGTTTCCACAACAACTGCAGCAAAGCATTTTACTTGTGCCCAATGTGAAGAATACTCTAATTTACTAAAACACCAGTTAAAGCTTAGGGTCAAAATACCTGTGGGAACTTTCTTTTAATGGAGCTCAGAGCTCCTTCAGGCAACTTTGCCAGTTCGGAGTCGCGTACAGCGTGGACCGTGGTGGCTCTGTTCTGATGAGTTAAGGCCTCCACCTGAAGGCAAAGAAAAACATATGGTTATAAAAAAAAAAAAAAAAAAAAAAAAAAAAGAGTGCAAAATAATGCACTTTATAGGCTAACTAATGTTTGGAAAAGAATTATGAAGCAAGAATCCAGTGAGAAAAATTGTAATTCTGACGAAATGTACTGTTGTTTTTTAGGGGCCAAACCTCTGCAACTAATTGGGCAGAAAGACTAATATAAGTAGATTTCCATGGATGTTTGCAAAGTTGGCATGGTAAAAAGGCATGTTGACTTTTTTTTTTTTCCATTTAAACAAATACGAAAAAAGAAAAAGAAAATTGGTTTAAAAATTATTTGTATTTCCTGTATTGTTTTAAAAGTTTAAGAGTGTTTTCAGGAAAAAGAAGATGAGAAAAAAAGTGAGCTATAAATAAGACATTCCTAACTTTCTCCTCCCCATCGCGACTAAATACATCTCTGAGTGTTTGACACCTCTGTATAATCTTATTCCCACCATCATAGCAGCTGCAATGACAGCTTCCCTCCTCCAAGTAACAGTAACCATAGCATCCATCAGCCCAGTTATTCTTAGAAACAATGTGGCAAAAAAAAAAAAAACAGCCACACAAGAAAAACTGAAAACCAACTTTTTAAGCTTGAACATTCAAATAAAAAAGAAAAGCTTTTTGAATAAGAACTACTCAGTCACCAAATAGAAGTACTGCTTAGCTTTTCTGTGGCAACAGATAAGAAAACTTGAACTTGTTGAAAGTCCAAAACAATATTAAAGGAGAAGCCCTGAATTAATAACAACTTAGTTGTAAGGAAAATACTAATGCCATATTCGTTTGAATAAATCTCTGGTCCAAACCGTAGAAAAGTGGAAGATGGATGTCTAAATTAATCTGGTTTGACTTCATTAACAACAGCTATGGCTGACAATGAGCCAAGAGTTGGGGAAATATTTTGTGGCAAAAGAAAAAAAAACTGTTATAGTACATATGCAGCCAAGTAGTGCCGGTATATTTATTTTTACTGAGAATCTATTATCCAAATTCAGTTTAGTTTCATTGACTGTTCCTGATAATTTATCTTTGTTTATCTTGAAAAGAACAAAGGCAGCCTATTTTATGGATCCCAAAAACACACAAATAAATAGAAATAAATAAATGTATCAATGTCCGAGTTACCAGTTAGACACAGAATTTATTGACGAACTTTACGGGAACTCTCAGTTGTTCTCCTTCTGTGGACTCGGCCCCCTGCTGTCAGAGGACTTACCACTCCGATCAGGTCGCCACGTCCATATTCTCCAATCAGTTCCTTTTTGCCGTCTTCCTTCATGATGACAGAGCGCAGTCGACCGCTCAGCACGATGAAAGTGCTGTCAGATTTTTCTCCTTGCCTGAAAAAGGAAATAAATGCATGAACAAACAGTTGCCTTTCTTTAAAAGCATCTTGATAGCTTAAATACCTGTATACGGCTCGGCCGGCTTCCACTGCCATCCAATCCAGAGCAAAGTCTATCTGCCGAACAAAAGATGACATCCGCCTAGAAACTGTGTGGGCCACAGTCAGAACCACTTTTGGTTCCACACGCATTATCCTAAAACGATAACAAAGAAAAAAGAAAATCAATTATACATTTCAATCTGTGATCAAAAATAGCAATAAATAAATAAAGTCTGCCTTTACTAATGCAAGCAAACTTTAAAATTTAATCCACTTAATCACTCAATTGTCAAAATTGATCAATAAATAGAAAACCAACTTCAAATTTGATGAAAACATTTTGACAGAATGTTTACTGAATCACTGCTTCCAAAAATAGGCAGAATGACGACATTATTTAAAGTAATTTCAAACCATCTCGGACAGTTCTGGTCTTAGTGGGAAAATCTGAATGACTACAGAAGGACCATTGACAACCCTTTTATCGTTTGAAAAGATTGCTTATGATGTTTGTGTTACAAGATTTGTTCTTTTGTAAAAAAAATATATATATATATCAAAGATATGTAATATTATGATTACATAACATTACTAAATAAGCAGCCAAAGGTTATCCAGATTCCTCCATCAAAGAAGATTTGTTCTTTGGGATAACCATCACATACATGCACAGCCTCCTAAATGGTTGGTTCTAATATTTTGAGTCCCTTTTAAACAGAAATTGTGAGATTTCATGGGAAGGAGAATTGGAAATGTGTAGTTTCATCTCCTTCATCAACACTCCTCTGGTATTATGTTGCAGTGATGATCACGAGTAGATTGTCAAATCCAGGATTCAAATGTGATACGTCTGAGGATTGAGCCAAATCTGGGTCTGTACGTCAATATTTCTCTACGTCAATATTTGTTGGGCATTTCAGCCTTTTTATGTAACTACTTACCTCTGGCATTTGTTTAGATGGACTGCAAGAGCAAACATTATAGAGACAAGTTGGAATATAAAAAGTCATTGTTTCATGATAAGCCGCTTAAACCTGTTTAAGCTGAAAAGACTATTTGTTGCTGTGTGGATTGTCATGGTGTCGACGTGACTCACTCATAAAAGTGGGTTTTGGAAATTGAGAGGAAGCTGCAGTCTCTCTGGGCCCGCACAGTAAATATGAGAGGCTCTCCAGTCAAAACTGCAAGCTGACCAACAAGCTCTCCGGGATGAGTCACAAACAGCCGTGTGTCTTCTTCACGGTCAATCATGCGCTGGTACACATGGAGGAGGCCCGAAATCACAAACTGAATGCTCACCTCCTAAAGGACAGAGAAGCCACACATTAAAGGGGAGGAACACTTAAGGGTATGATAATGATGACTGTCTGAGGGTTAAAAAAAATTAAGGGTTGCGCTACAACCTATCATTTTAGAATGTATTTATTAATATGTGGGCAAAACAAATACGGGGATTTAAGGTTTTTCTGTAAGCAAACCCTGCAGTCTGCCTGGTTTTTAATTACCAAGGTTTGTTTCATTACATAAATCTAAGAAGGCTCCACACAGATGAGAGCATCAAAAGCAATTTATATGCAAAGTTTTCTTCAATTTTATTCAACTCAGTGTAATACCCCTTTTTATTTGCTGGAAAGCAGCTGGACTAAAGTTGTGCCTGAATTCCCTCCCTACTCCCTGAAAGACTATACGGTGCTGGACTATCTAGTGCCATGGAATTTAACAAAACCCAGAGACATGCTCGCTATTTTTTTTGTAGACGGCAAATATGACATCACCCATTTGCTGAAGTAAAACCAAAATAAGCATTTTACCTAATTTATTTATAAATCCACTGTGTTCTGATGGTGAAAATTTGGTTTATTTATTCAAACAAATGAAAAAATGTTTTATGACAATTTGTTTAAATGCAATGCATTGTGGTCTATATTTTTCAGTCTAATGAGCATTGATGCACACTAGTTTTTCACAGAGATTTCAGGGAAATTTCCAAGGCACTGGATTTTGGAATCGTAGATTCAGACATCCAGAGAAAAAGGAGAATGCCCTGTATAGTTCAAGGAGTAGTGAGGGAATTCAGAAACAACCTTAGTCATTTTAGTTATTAAGTCAACAACAAATTTGATCATAATGCTGGTACTTTATTTATCCCAGGGGGGAAAATGGCGTTTTCAGCAGATCTCCGATCACCAAATTTTAACATGGTCAGAAATTAAAAAAAAAAAACTACCTATGTGACAAAAAACAGTGTAGTGCAAATTAGCAGTGTCTAAAATTAAATGTATAAGGCTGTTAGGTGGTTTTATGAAGTACACAGATTTTCAAGGAAGAGTTGCACAATTTCAATGCTACAGGAAGGAAAGAACTTCTGTGGTGCTCAGTCTTAGAAGATCATGGATTATGGAGACGAGAATGAAAGCTGTAACTGTGACAGTGTTGCTCTAACCTGGTCTCCTTGACGAGCAATCACAGAACCAGCTTTGACATGATGGAGAGTGACTCTTCTTTCAAGCAGACCAGGGTCCTACAAGAGGAAAGTGAGGGACGAGCACCAACTAAGAACATCATACTGAATATAAATTAAACAATCTAGTACCTTCCTCTACACTTTTCTTAGCAATCAACCATCAGGAGTTTTTTTTTTTTTTTTTAAAGGTAATGGAAAATTGTGGAAGAATTAAGGACATGTTTACCTGCAGTTGGATGATGCCTTGCAAGTCTCTCTTGGCAGCCTGGAGAATTGTGTTGCTCTTACTGAGGTGGATGGCATCAGACTGGCCTCCACTGTCAGTGTAATGAAACACTTCAGACGGCGTGTGCTGCATTGTGACATTCTTTTTCAGACTAGACTAAAAGGACAAGAGCATAACAAACATGGAAGGACACGATTAGTAAACAGCATTGAGTGCAGTAGATAACTGGATAGAGATAAAACATTTACACAGTATGACATTTATGTCAACCTCATTTAAAAGAATGCAGAAGCACAACAGGGAAGTCCTACTTTGTGAGTGGCAGGACTGGATGGAGTCTCCTCTATTGTGACTCGAGCTCGTTCACAAGCCATGTTCAGGTCATTTCCTGTCACTAAGATAAAATGACAACAATTATTAAGAGTCTGACAGCCCTTATGCATTAGTTAGTAACACTAATGACTTTAGACTGGATAATTACCACAAGCAAATTAATGGTGTTAAAATTAAACAGTGGCCCACCTGTAATATCAGCTGGCATTGAGATAGATCGCAGCCTCTTGTTTGAAGGGCTGTCCTTTACACCATCTGTTTAGCACGGAAGAAGTAGAAGCCAATTTATATATGTCTTTTTACAGATTAAAATCACAAAGTGGTTTAAAATGTACAAATAAAATTCAATAAAAGTTAAAATTCAAAACAAATACGAAGCCGGTAGTTTATAATATTAAAGGTCTGTCTGAATAAAAATGTCTTTAGAAGCATTTTTTATTTTTTTAAATGAGCCACATGGAAGGTCAATGGCATGGCATTCCAGAGGGCATCCTGCTTGGAAGGACAGGCCTCCACAAGTTTTAAACAGACTTCTTGGGACATTCAGTAGGTTTGGGCCCAACTAGGAGTGATTAGAGGTGTAGGGAGTCAACAATTCTGAAATATATCTGGGGCCATGTCCACTCTACAAGTTAAAATTCAAATTTTGCTGACAATTTTTAAATTTAACCAGTAACCAATGTAAAGATAAAAACTGGAGTAATATGTGGCCTTCTGTTTGCTACTATAAAAAAAAAATGTTGCTGCTGGATTCGGGATAAGCTGGAGAGAGGTGACTGAAATTTGTCTGTGAATTTGTTAAAACAAGGGAAGGAGAGAGTTGTAAAAGTCTAAGCATGGTGGGGGAGTTTGAGAGCTCGAGTGATCCAAGGAGCTAAGCTGTCTGGGCCTTAAACCCCTGGTAGGGTCTCCCATGGCAGACAGGTTCGACGTGACGAGTCAAAGAGCAGTTCAGAAGCCTCTGATGAAGAGTAATCTCAAGGACCCAATTACGATACCCGGATTGGCGTCACCGGGGCCCCACTCTGGAGCCAGGCCTGGGGTTGGAGCTCACAGGAGAGCGCCTGGTGACTGGAGCTCTTCCCACGGGCCCCGGTCGAGGGAAGGAGCCTGAGCTTGTGCAAGAGGTTGAGAGATACCGTCTAGATATAGTCGGGCTCACCTCCACACATTGCCTGGGCTCTGAAACCTAGTCCTTAGAGAGGGGTTAGACTCTCTACCACTCTGGAGTTGCTCATGGTGAGAGGCGGCGGGCTGGTGTGGGCTTACCCGTGAGCCCCCATCTCAGCCACCAAGTGTTGGAGTTCACCCCAGTGGACGAGAGGGTCATGTCCCTCCCCCTTCGGGTGGGGGACAGGTCTCTGACTGTGGTTTCGGCTTACGGGTGTCCATAAATACACATTGCATCAGGACATCTTAGGCAGTAGGTCAATGATCGACTTTGTAGTTGTATGAGGCTACCTTCGGCCTTGTGTCTTGGATACTCGGGTAAAGAGAGGGGCAGAGCTCTCCACCGATCACCACCTGGTGGTGAGTTTGATTCGCTGGCGAGGAATGAGGCCGGAAAGACTCGGGAGACCCAAATGCACTGTGAGGGTCTGCTGGGAACGTCTGGCTGAGCCCTCTGTCAGGGAAGTCTTTAACTCCCACAACCCTGAAAACTTCGAACAGGTACCGAAGGAGGTTGGGGACATTGAGTCCGAGTGGGCCATGTCTCCGTCACTGCTCTGAGCTGTGGTCGCAAGGTCTCTGGTGCCGGTCACGGCGGCAACCCCAGAACCCTGTGGTGGACACCGGAAGTAAGGGATGCCGTCAAGCTGAAAAAAAAGTGTCCTACCAGGATGGCTTGTGGGACTCCAGAGGCAGCTGACAGGTACCGGCAGTCTAAGCTGCGGCACGGACTGTTGCGGAGGCCAAAACCCGGTCCTGGGAGGAGTTTGGTGAGGCCATGGAGAAGGACTATTGGTTGGCCTCGAAGAGATTCTGGCAAACCCTCCAGCGCCTCAGGATGGGAAAGCAGTTCTCTACAGGCACCGTTCTTAGTGCAGGTGGGGAGTTGTTCGACTGGAGATATTGTCGGGCGGTGGAAGGAATACTTCGAGGATCCCCCCAATCCCACTGATACGCCTTCTTTTGAAGAAGCAGAGAATGAGGACTTTGGGGTGAGGCTGTCCATCACCCAAGCTGAAGTCACTGAGGTAGTCAATGAGCTTCTCTGTGGCAAGGCTCCGGGAGTAGACGAAGTCCGCCCTGAGGACCTCAAGTCTCTGGATGCTGTGGGAGTGTCTTGGCTGACATGTGTCTGCAGGATCACGTGGCAGTCGGGAACTGTACCACTGGATTGGCAGACAGGGGTAGTGGTTCCCCTTTTTAAAAAGGGGGACTGGAGGGTGTGTTCCAACTACCGGGAATCAAACTCTTCAGCCTCCCTGAGAAAATCTATGCCGGGGTACCAGAGAGAAGAGTCGGTCCGATAGTCAAACCTCAGATCCAGGAACAACAGTGTGGGGTTTCTGTCCTGGTTGTGGAACAGTGGACCAGCTCTACACCCTTTTTAGGGTGCTGGAGGGTTCGTGGGAGTTCGCTCATCCAGTCCATGTGTTTTGTGGATTTGGAGAAGGCATTCGACTGCGGTGCTCTGGGAGTATGGGGTCCGGGGAGCCTTACTGAGGGCTGTCCGGTCTCTGTATGATCGGAGCAAGAGCTTGGACTCCGGCAGGGCTGCCCTTTTTCACCGGTTCTGTTCATAGTTTTTATGGACAGAATTTCTAGGTGCAGCCAGGGGCCGGAGGGGGTCTGGTTTGGGGACCACAGGATTTCCTCTCTGCTTTTTGCAGATGATGTTGTCCTGTTGGCTTCATCCTGCCAGGACCTCCAGCGTGCATTGGGGCGGTTTGCAGCCGAGTGTGAAGCGGCTGGGATGAGGGTCAGCACCGCTAAATCTGAGGCCATGGTTCTCAACCGGAGAAAGGTAGTCTGCCATCTCTTGGTGGGTGGAGTGTCCCTGCCCCAGGTGGAGGAGTTTAAATATCTTGGGGACTTGTTCACGAGTGAGGGAAGACCGGAGCATGAGATTGAAAGGCGGATCAAAGCGAGAGCTGAACCAAAAGAATGAGGTCCTGAATACAAGCGGTTGAAATGAGCTTCCTCCAAAGGGTGGCTGGGCGCTCCCTTAGAGATAGGGTGAGAAGCTCGGTCACCCACAGAGAGCTCGGAGTAGAACCGCTTCTCCTCCACATCGAAGAGAGCCAGTTGAGGTGGCTCGGGCATCTAGTCCGGATCCCTCCTGGACGCCTCCCTGGGGAGGTGTTCCGGGCATGTCCCACTGGACGGAGGCACCGGGGAAGACCCAGGACACGTTGGAGAGACTATGTCTCTCGGCTGGCCTAGGAACGCCTTGGGGTCCCCCCAGAGGAGCTGGAGGAAGTGCCCGGGGAGAGGGAAGTCTGACCCAGTCCCAGATAAACAGAGGAGGAAGGATGGATGGATGGATGGAGACTTTGCTAAAGTAGAAGGCTTCCGCATCGTCTGATTATTTCTGATAATGGACACATCGTCGTCAGGCATCAACCTTTATCTATGATCAGCTCCAAGTCAGATTTTGGTAGCATATTACTCTGTTTATAAATAGATTGAAGAAACCATAAAACAATAGAAACATCTTTTTGCCAAATGTCTTGATTGGTTTCCAGGCCAATGTTGGCTGCAAGTTAACTCTAAACCTTTTTTATAACCACATGTACATTTGGAATACGGGTAAGCATGCATGTGTCAGACCTTGTTCTCCAGAGCTCTCATTTGCCCCAGAAGCCAACTCCTCCTGGAAGTGGAGACGCCGAGTCAGTTTTCCAGAACTTGCCTCAGTCATCACGCTGTTTAAATTAGACAAAGGCACAGCCTGACTCTCCTTTCAACGACAAAAAAAAACAAGACAAAAAAATAAGTTATGGTTAGGTCTTAGGGTGATCTTTATAAATGTCAAATGTCAAATATCAATTATTTGGAGAAAAATTACAAATGGGATGACACTCTAACGCTAAAGCCATAAATAAATCAAAGTTGTTCAAACAAAATAACACAGACAAGACAGAGACACCAAAATGCTTGATTCCCTTGTTGCTGAATGTTAAGGGTCATATCTACCAGGATTTTACTGTAAGTTTTTACTTGTGTGAATGTGTCTTGTCTGTTTTCTTATGTGCAATGTGACTGATTTTCCCTCCTACCGGGTTGAAAAGCTCAGTTGTGAGGCCTAGGTAGTTGTGCAAAGCCAAAAAGGTGACTCTCTGAAGACGCACCATGATTATCTGCAACATAAACAAAATCAAACGGATGAAATATTGCAGAAGACAAATCCTATCAGATACAGTAAGTTCATTCAAATGCTAGATCTTCTGGACAATTTCTCACCTGAATCACACGCACAAGTGTCTCTGGGTATTTCTTAAAAACTGATTCAAAGGCCGATGCAGGTAAACGCAAGATGATGGAACGAGTCGCAGCACGGGCCGATACGGTCTTATAAGGAGCGGGGTAACCCTAACATACAAAAGAAAGCATACAGAGTCATTACACAATAATATAACCATTCTCTTTAGACTTGATATTGAAAATGGTCAAGATCGTATTAAAGATACTTGGAGTGACACGTGGAATTAAAAATATAGGAAAATATAATTTTATCATTGTAAACATTTATTTCAAAGTAAGCAAGATACTATCAAAGCATGTCTATTTACATTTGTAGCAAAATATAATACAACAATATTTCCTATGATTTAGATGCTTCTTCAAAATAAAAGCTGTGATCAGAAACAACCATAAAAGATCATTTAAACAGAGCAAAAAAGAAAAAACGGAATTGTTCAGATTGGAGTGCAAGTGAGAACCAACACGAGTTGGATATGCAATGACATGATGAGTATATGCTCACAGTGATGATGTCCAGAATACTGAGCAGACTATGGACACTGTCTCCTGGAAGGACATCTTTCACCACAGGCTCAGTTCCATCCTTAAAATAGAAAAAAAATGAAATGAGATATTTGCAAAAAGACAAAGAAATAAAAGTACACATTTACATTTAGAGTGTGTAATTTCAATGCACCAGATAAAAAGGTAGTTTCACACAGTGTGTGGAATGGTTTAAAGGTTGCAATGGCGCCCTCTGCTGCTCAAAGTTCTGTTATGTTATGTAAACCTTTTTTCTTTTTTTTCAGGAATCAGAATCAGCTTTATTGGTCAAGTTCAGCGCGTGTACAGGGAATTTGTCTTCAGTTACTTGTGCTCTCGTGCAAACTACCAAGGTATAGAAAGTGTTAGGGTAAGACAAACAAAAGGATAAATAATATAAAGAAGGTAGATATAAGGTAGCTGTATGAATGAATAAATAAACATAACTAAACAAAGAAATAAAATAAGATTTAAAAAATAAATAAATAAATAAATAAATAAATAAAAAATAAAAAAAAAAGTCAAAAATGCAGCAGCAGTAGTTCCAGTTGTTCCAGAAGTGAAAACTAAGCCATTTTACTGTTCAAGTCTGACTTTTCTTCACAGTGTATAGATAAATAAAAGACTAGTGAAACCACCATTGATTAAATTTGTGTTGGTTTTTCCACTTAATGTTTATGTATGAAACACAACACAAAACATGTGATGGTATTCATAAAATAAAAAATAAAAAAGCAAGCATAATCGCTAAAGACAAAACTCAAACGTAAGTTTTTTTCCTTGTGTTTCTATTATTTTTCCTTAAAAGGTTGCTCATTGATGGCAGTCACATACGTTCTCTTGGATGCAGAGTTCAAGCCGACCATCCTGGACCACATAGATGCTGTCATCGTCATCTCCTGGCTTAAAGAGAACCTCGCCCTCCTGAAGCTCAATCAATACCATGTGGCGGCACAGTTCCAGAAACAGAGGTTTCTCGAAATGACCCAAAACCCTACATGAAGTTGGAAACAGTATGATTACATTTAGAATAATAATGAATTCCTAGCAAATGTGCCAAATGTTCTGCTTTTGATTACCTAACATTTTTAAGCATATAGAGAACCTCTGAAGGCAGATTTGAGCTCTGCACTTCGAACTCCGTTAAATCAGCCTCCAGCAAGGAGGGAGGGGGTTCTTTGGGCTGCAGGGTAGGGGGGTCTTTGCGGATTCTCAGGATTCTGTTTACATTTTTAAAAAGCATTTATAAGCCATTCTTACACAAAACATATTTAAATACAGCTCAAACAATCAAAGCGCATACTTGCGAGCTATGCTAAGAACTTTCGTCCTTTTGCGTGTGCGCTGTGGTTGTTTTGACACCGATGTAGAGGATGAGGGAGGAGTTGAAGACAACGTTTGGACCTTAGAAAAGAAGATCAAAAAAATGTTACATTGAGTACAAATCTTTTTTCAGTTTTTAATCACTGATGACATTCCAGCAATGTATTTCTCCATTTAAACATGTCAAAAGAAGCAAAGACAATAGGCAACCTTTCGCATGATCTTCCTTCCATAGAAGAGCACTTTGTCACGTTTCCTGAAGCGATACTGAGGAACGCTTGGTTGCTGTTGATCTTATAGCAGAGAGGAAACAGAATGTAGATAAAAATCACGCCTGGCAGAAATTTAAATAAGATGTACATGCAAAGAAAACTTGACTAGAATGCAGAATCACTACACAAAGTATATTTTAAATTCTTAAATATGAAGTTTAGGATATAGTTGGCTGACTTACGAGAAAGTCTGTATCTCTTGTAAAGGAATAGCACCACTATGCCAATGAAAGAAACGACGACAGCGGCTCCAATGACTATACCTGTAAGCTGAAGAATAAGAAAAAGATCATGGTTGCATGAAAGCTATTGCCATTTAATTGTGCAAAAAAATAAATAAAAGTAAAACAATCCCACTGCTTTTGTAATAGTACTAATATATTCTAAGAGCACTTAAATGTGTATTTTAGCCTAGGCTGTTTTGTTATTTTGTTGTTGTTTGGATATGAAGTTCAAATTAGGGGTGTAACGATTAAACGATGAATCAATTTATATTCCAACAAACCAACCAGATTGATCAGTCTGAGTAAAGTTGTTCACTGAATTGACCTTTACCATTATAAAATTGTGTCAAAATGATGTAAATTGATTAAAATCACAAATGGAAAAATCCATTTAATTTGAGACATGGTAGGTTTCTTTTACTACAAATGTAAAAATGACGAAGTGCCATCACAGCAGACAACACAAATAAGATGCAGCAAAAAATGATTCAGTCATCATTACAGTCTAATGGGTGGAAACACTTTGAATTTTGCAAAGTCGTGTGACCATATTGTGCGGTGAAATATTCTAATTAATGTTCCCTTTGGATTATTTGGATGTGGAAAAACAACAGTGGGCTGAACTTTATGATACTAAAATGTGAATGGATTTACCATTACAGTTACTTTTGTTTGTTTGTACACATATTTAATTTACACTTGATTATCTTGCAGGTCATACAAGACAACTGGAAAACTTCACCTGCACTGTTCCATACATTTATCTCTGAGTCACACTGGTGGAATTTTTGGCTAAAGATGTCCTGGATCAATTTTAGGTCAGTCAAATTGGATTGAACAAAATGAACCAAACATTGACAAAAAAAATCAGATTGCCAAATTAAGACATGAATCAAGTAATTAAAATGAATCGTTAAACCCTTAGTTAATATCCAACACAGGTCAAATCAAAACAAAATACAACTTCAGCTTCAAATTAACTAACAAAATAATACAATAAAGCAAAAATAAAACCTTCAGACATTTGTCAATAAAGTCACAACTTTTTAAAAGGTTATGAAATTGTTTTAAACTTGACCTAAAAAGAAACATTGATAATAATGACAATCATACCATTGTGGTTTGCATCCTCTCTTCTACAAACTGCTGCACTCTTGCCTTCAGGACATTCCTGCTGTTCAGCAGCACCTAAACAATTCCATTCAGGTTAGGAAGTCGCTCATAGATCTGGAGATCAAAGGCTTTATACCGATTACGTCCGTGAGCCTCTAGTGAAGTGGCCACGTTTTCACTAGTATAACTTAGGGCTTTTTTCATTCACGGAAGTTCATAAAAAACACATTAAAGTCGCTTACTGAACTGGGCCACTGACACACGTTTGCATCATCTTCTTGGTCCATCCTGTAAGGCAAAACAACAAACAAAATGCGTCAACAGCGTTTTACTTCGTTATTTCAAACCAAGCGGAAACATCTGGAGCCGTTTTTTCCTGAAAATCTGAAAAGAGGAACCTGGATGTTTGGATATTAGCTGCAGTCAGCTGCCTGCCGTCGACTGCCTTTCCAGTTTGACATAAGAAGCACATCGGCGGCATAAGGATACATAAAATACTATTTTAATATCGTGAAACAGCGTGACTGACAGCTGCTGTAGCTTTTATATAGTTAACTGAACGAATGACGTCTGCTTTCTATGCAACATTTACATTTAGCTTCAATATGAGCTAGCAGCTTTCTTTTGAGGCAAACCTTTTGGGAGGAAAAATTGACCTAATTAACTTCAAATTCGATATAAGCATTTTTATACGTAAGGTAGAAAACAAGACGTACCTTGTGTGGGTTCTAAGTCTGCTGTTTCTGTCAAATTACATCATAAGAGAGACGATGAAGTTAGCAGCTAGCTAGTAAAGTTTTATTTATGCTGTCATTTGGTTAGCCCCGCCCATGCCTTGTTATCGCGTAGCTGCTCATCCAATCAGAAACGAGGAAGTCAAGGATGGCACTGGAAGTAACTGACTTCTGAATGTAACTTCTTGTAAATCAAACAAACCAAGCAAACGTATCACAATGTCCACGTTTGCACACAAAATAATATTATTAAAAAATAATAATAATAATTAAAAAAAACTGATTTCCAAAGTCACAGGTGTTTCCAATTGAAAAAATCTAGGGATCAGATTTTAATAAAATAAATTGGACTGAACTAGATTACAGCAGGGACATATGCAGGACTGCATATCCAAATTTAAACCTGAATAGAATTTCTTTTTTTTTTTTTTTTGTCCAGTTCTGATTTGAATTAATTGGATAAAGTTTAGTGTTGTAATGATTGATCGACTTAATCAATGAATCAATCACAATTTTTACGATCCACTTGATTGATCCGCCTGTGGCAAGTTAAAGAAAGGAAATTGTGTTTTGGGGGTTTTTAATATCATCCTCTTGAAGTCTAGTCATGATGCAGGACATACGCAAAGAAAATTATGATTAAAATTGCATTTCTGACAAATCATCATGAATCAGTAGCAGACAAAAAAGTGCAACCAGAAAAAACCTGTAGCAGTGACGTAGGTGCCACACTTGGCAGGCCACAAGCTCCCTTACGCTTCATTCTGATGCATCCACTTGCAGATGCCCAGATTCATGTACTTTTTTGGCATTTTTTTTTGCACCGGTAATGTAAGGTTGAGGATTTGAGGCGCTGTAAGCTAGAGGGAGAGAGTGTAAACAAAAATATCATGGGAAATGAGGGAACGCTTACACTGTGCCAACAGAGGTTGTTGCCGACAACCCTGCAGGCAAATTTCTGCAGAATGCCTGGAATATCCTATTAACACAGGTCTTTCCGTTTGGCTAAAAACGGAATAATCATATCCAAAAAAAACACTGATTGGAAAGAAGATCAGAGTAGAACTTTAATCAAATCAAATTAAATCGAATCAACCTATAAAATATTTCCAATTTAAAAAAAAGACTATATCAGTATTGAAAAATAAAATTTGTTACAGTTTACTGTCAGTTTATTTTATTATAACATAAAAAGTGCCATTATAGCGGACAACACACATGATGTCAGCAAAAATGATCAAACCATCATTAAAGTTCAGTGTGTAAAAAAACGTTAAATTTTGCAAAGACACGTGACCATACAGTGTGGTAAAATGTTCTGATAATGTTCTATTTATATTATTTTGATGTGGAAAAGCAAAAGTTGAACATTATGAAACTAAAATGTGAATGAATTTGCCATTAATTCTTGTTAACTTGTTTGTTTGTACGCATATTTAATTTACACTTGATTATATTGCAAGAAATACAACTTTACTGGTACTGTTCAGTGCCCAGTATACTTATCTCTGAGTCACACTGGTTGAACTTTTGGCCAAAGATGTCCTGGATCGATTTTAGGTCCGTGAATCTTATCAGATTGTTCAAAATCAACCAATATTGACTGTAAATCACGAATTATAAATTGTTGTTAAAATTAATTGTTACACCCCAAATACAGTTACAAATTAGCTGATATTGAAGTATTAGATTTGTACTCATGATGCAGCAAACACAATTTTTTATTGTATATTCTAAAAAAAATGAAATGTACTTTAGAAACATCCTATAACCATAATCAAAACCAAAATTGGCTTCAGGTTGTCTCTTTGAATGACTTTCCTGTCTCCAGGAAATGTCTTGAAACTATGAATGTCACACTTTGGTAGCATAACGTCCACCAGATGGTGCCCTCTTAAAGAGTCAAATGTGATTGGGACTAAACAGTAAAAGACACAAGAACACAAGTTTCTAATGAAAAGAAAAAACGTTTAATATCCAGGAAAAAATACATTTAGGAAATCCACAAAAAAAATGTATTTAAAAAAGACCTTTTAAAATATATAAATTCACTAAAACATAATCCACAGCAAAGCAAAACATCAACTAAATTAACAAACCTAATCTCAATTAAACATCTCATAGTTTATATGAGATGTTACATACAATAACTGAGCTCAATAGAAAAAGCATGTCTAATTTGTACCATGTCAAAGCCCATTGGTGAATTCCCCTTCTGTGGTTTCTGTGGTCCTAATTCAACTTTTAATGTTAACCAACATTTAATATCCTTCCCGTTCCAAAAGATCTATGCACCAGTGCACATAGGACCGTTTATAAGACATGGATGAGGAGGTTTGGTGAGAAAGAACTGCAGAATTTTGACCAAAGGTGACCATTGATTAGAGCCTAAATTTCATACTTAACAAATAAAATAACCCACAATAATCCATGTGGACATTTGTTATAGAATAGCTTAAGTTGTTCTAATTGCAAAAAATAGACTGACTACATAAAAAGCAAAGTGGATGTCACTTGAGTTCATATAGATCTCATAATTTCCTGGGTACAACGAAAGTTAAGAATGGAAGCAGTTGAGCAAGTTGTTTCAGAATTATGGTTTACATAAGTATTTCTCAAGTCTGCTGATTGGAGTGCAATACCCTGCATGTTTTCATTTCTGCTCCACTGAAATCCACTTGATTCTATATTCCATATGATTCTGCTCACCATCAAGCTTTATTATGACAGTCAATAACGCCAGGTGCGAATAAAAAAATAATCTTGCGCATCGGAAGCACTGGTGCATTTCTTGACAGCATCCAAAGCACAAAACTCCTTCCATGGGATGCCTTTATTGCTTTTAATAATGCACTTCTTTATTTTCACGTAATTTTCCCCCCACACGAGTCTATCATATAGAAACTTGACAGAAAACTTAAATTGGAAGTTTCTCAAAGCTGTGACACAAACAAATCCCACTGATAAACTAAAATAAATGAATGTAAAGGGTTATCTGAGGACAAAAATACTGACATGAACTAAAACCCATTTTCTATCCATGTTTCCATCTTACACACATGACGTTTTTAAGAGAAATTAAGTTTTGTACACGTTTTTCTTCTTTTCTGGTCTGAAAAAGATTCTGTTTTAACATAACAGGTGGTATAGGACCAATATAGGCAGTTCAGCATTTCAGAAAATCAGTTGAAAATATACACAGTTGTAAACATTTTTCCACTCAACTTTTTAATTATTACACAAGCATGCCAAATTTGCCATTTTAGGATGTTGCTGTTCTTTCCCATTTTTCATTTATTCGCTTTTTCACATGCATGTTTCTAACTGGTCAGATACTTGGCAACAGATTTGTAGGCAAGAAGAATCTCTTCGTCTTGTGGGCAGGTGTGGCGAAACTCATCTTGTTTGTAGGCATTGCCTAGGTACCGTGTCAGACCTTTCAGTTCTGTAGGAATGTCAAAATTACGGTACTTTTTGCACACCACCTGTGGGAAAAGAAATCTGATCAACTTCAGGAGCAATAAGCTTCATGGGCTCTGAATTTTTAGCAATTACAATATTTATATCTTCAGAGATAACGCTTTTTTGGGGTTTTTTTTAGAAGAGAAGCTGTTGTTTTCACCTTTACAATGTTGAGTTTTGGAAGCAGGTTGCAGTCTGCCAGGGTGAAGGCGTTACCATCAAGATACAAGCGTGAAGACTCATTCGCATCCGGATTAAGCTCCAGCTCATGAGGAAGAGGCGTCTCGAGGTACATGTTCAGCTTCACCAGAGTTGAAAGAAACTGCTTCTCTAGCACTGGACAGCAGGAGAGAGCAACACAATCACAATCTCTGATATCAGGACATCAAACAATGAAAAGAAATTCTTTCAAAAGGAACTCACTGTTATTTAGCCCAGGATTGGGATTCTTAATGTAGGCTGAAAATTTGCGGAATATGTCCTCTCCAGCCAAATTTGATTCCTTGTAGGTACAGCACAGTTTTGGATACCTGTTTTAGCAAATATATGTATTAAAGCGTATAGTTGACCTGTTATCTTTGCTCACCATTTGCTTACCGTGGTGGGGCCAGGTTCTCCTCCAGGAATTCCTCGATCTTGTTAGTGTCTGTTTTGACTTCACCATTGAAGATGAGGAAAGGAGGCTGGGATCCTGGAGCAAGAGCTTTTAGCACATCAGGAGCCCTGTAAGAATATTGATCAAAAAAGGTTTTGTCGTTTGTGAAAAAAATTACAAAAAATGACTCATTCCAGAGTTGCATTTCCTTGTTTTATCAATTGTGGTATTGTGCATATCACTCAACAGGCAAAATGATAAGCTTGTCATAAATCACACTATTGTATTCTCTGTATAAAATTAAAGGTGATAATAAGTGCATGTTTGTGCAGGAAAGAAGGTCTTCACATCTGAAGCTACATTCACACCTCAGCAATGTGCATTCAAGCGCTCATTTTCATTGAAAGGTCTGTGTTTACGTATGCGTGTTTTGGACTTCCGTGTTTAAAACTCTTGCATTCACTTATCTCTATGCAACTATCAACAACTGTTTTTGGGCTCTACTTACAAACACGTGGCCATTTAACACGTGTAAAAAGTTATACAGGGTTGAACATTGACCAATCTGGGTCTCAGATTCGGTTGTGACGTATGGATCGTATCCCCTTTTGATCAAGGAAGAGATTTTAATTCTTGCGGTTTTCGTCCAACTGGAATTATGAGAAACCAAGTCTTTCATCCGTTGGAATAGAGATTTAAAAGAAAAAGCCTGGTGAAAGATTCATGAGATTTACAACTCTTCAACATTTTGCACCAAGCCTCTTCCAACTGTAGATGGTGGAAATGCGCTAGTAAACAGTAGAAAAAGAAAAGGAAGAAGAAGCCCCTCCCTGTTCGCCCAGTGTAAACACCATAAGCTAAACGAGCATTCAAGAACACACTTTTAGTGTTTTCTTAAACACGCATAAAATGCTCTGTGTAAACGTAGCATAAGGTGAAATGGTGCAAATTCAAAACCAAAAATGTGCACGAACAGCTTGGTTACAAGATATATTCTACCTCAATAATTAGGATTTATTATAAGTCAGAAAGAATCGTAGTGAGGAAAAATGTTCATAAGTACCATCACTTTATGCTATAGGTAAGATTACATTTTCAAATGTGGTGGTGTGATCCTTTGATTGACAAGTGGCAGTTGAAACCTGCGCTCTAGTACAGCCCTACTGGCCATGCTCCAAAAACCACCGGCTGGTTTGTTGTGGCGTTTAATCCATTCACTCATGTCCTGCCAAGATGACTAACAACAATGAAGCTGTAAACCAGCTTCAAATTACAGTATGACAAAACACACTCTAGCCACCTTTCTCTACAATTTTTAGTGACTGCGTTTTTTGTTAATGAACTTAGAGAGGCCCGATGCATCCTGTTTAAAACAAAAATGTGGAAATTATTTTCCAGTTCAATTCTGAAACTCAACTTGTTTCAGTCCTTAAATTTAGCAGGGAAGAGAAAAGTTGATGGAAAATCTCTTTTTTACATTCACATAAAAAGGGTTTAACTTAGACCATTTAAATTGGGCATGAATGATTTCTGTTGACTGTTGTGATTCACAAGTGTTATTTTAAAGGTGAGGAGTTGATGACAGAGGCATTCTTGTATAGACACCAAAAAAACAAGTTTTCTTACTGACAAAAAGTGGCACAGAGGTGTGCATATGATGTTTTTCTCCTCTATTATTTTCAATAATTTGCTGAGCGAAAAAAACTGTCAGCAGGTTATGGGCTCAGATGTTGCCATGTCTGAGCTTTAACGTGACCCTGAAAGTTGGCGTGTGAGGGTTTCACCATGGTCACGAGAGTTGTACTGAGGAGCCAGTGGTCCTGGTTGTATCTTAATGAAGACAAGAAGAAAAATGAACCATAGGCATTTTGGGGTCAAGGCTCCCAAATGTGGTGGTGGTTTAGTGGTGCCACTCTCGCCTGGTTTAAGTCATACCTGACAGACCAAACCATGAGAGTGAATCTTTCTAAATTTACCTCAGAAACACCTCCATTGTCTTCTGGGTTCCCACAGGGCTCAATTTTAGGATCACTTCTGTTTTCTCTTTGTCTACTTCCTTTGAGTTCTCATTGAGTGCCGTTTCATTTGTATGCTGTTGATAGCCAGATAGACCTCCCAATTAACAAGAACAGCTCCTCCCTCAAACAGTTAAAGTTGTGTTTACATAAATTCAGAGGATGATTGGAGTGCAGCTTCTTGAGTTTTAATCAGAGGATAACTGAAGTAATGGTTATTGGCCCCAGCAACCACTGTGACCCCTCTAGTCTGTCACAAATTTGGGTTTTATACTGAATACTGATTTTAAGCTTGACCGTCTAATCAATTCTGTGGTGAAGCTGAGCTTTTTTTTTTTTTTATCAGAGGCAGTTATCTGTGGTAAAACTACGTTTAACTTTGCAGGTCTTTGAGACAGTGATCCAGACTTTTATTACATCTTGGTCGGGTTATTGTGATTTACTTTTAATTGGGGTTAGCGAGTCTTCTCTTTCACGGTTGCAGCTGGTTCAAAATTAAGCTGCTTGTATTATGAACGGAGCACGAAAGAGAGACCACATTACACCTATCCTGGCTTCCCTCCATTGGCTGACTGTTTATTTTAGAGTTTAGTTCAAGATTCTTTCATTTGTTTTTAAATCGTTGAATAGTCTCGCCCTGCCTTAACTCTCTGAGCTTCTCTCTCCTTAAACTCCTTCCCGGTGCCTCAGGTCAGCTGATCAACTTCTCTTGGAGGTGCCGAGGTCCTTGTCTCAAAGCTCTGGAGCGCTCTGCCTTTTAACACTTATCATGGATCCTCTCTGTCCATTTTTGAAACTAAGATTAAAAACCATTTTTACAGCCAAGCTTTTAACCTTTCACGAAGCTCTGCTCTGTTTCTTTTGACTGCTTTGGTACCTATTTTAAATTATTTTATTCATTTTATTATTTTTGTTTGTTTTTGTGTTTATATTTTGTCTATTAGTGTTCTTGGTGTTTTATTTTACTACGTCTTGTAGCAGTTTTGGCTATGTTAAAGCGCTTTAGAATTAAAGATGAAGTTGATTTGATGGGCCATATATATATATACATAATATATTGTTTTTATATATAATATATATAACAACAATATCAGTTATATATACATATAGGCTGCAAGTTTGGGGAAATATAAAAAAGTTCAATAAATAAACTGAAAGACATACTATTCCTGGGGACAGGAAGTACAGGATGTGAAGTCAATATAGCCAAGAAATGAATTTCAAAATAAAATTTTAAAAAGCAAACACTAAAGAGGCAAAACAGGAGCTTAACAAAACACAAGAACAATAACCAGAAAAACCAGGACTAAAACCTCAAACGTGGCAGCAAAGTTGGCTTATAGTGAAAGCAAATCAGCAGACTCACCTCTTCATGTCTACAGTGGTGAGGACAAACTCTGCCTTCTTTAACCACAAAATCATGAAGAGCCTCTGGCAGAAAGGGCAGTTCCCCACACTTTCAGCATCAAGACTTGCCTGTCAGACAAATACATCATATTCCAAACACTTTGAGGGAAAATATTCATAAAGGAACTCAAATTATGATAAAGTGATCTCCTTTAAAAGGGCCATCTCTGATGAGGGACAAAAATCTTGAACACCCACGCAGACATTCTTGAGCAACCTGCTAGGCTTTGACAGGTCTCAAGCAGCAGCGTACGAAATTAAAACCTTTGGCTTACTTTTGGCAAGAAATTGTCATTGAAAAAAAAATTCCCTTCCATGCCGTGTAGTATTAAATATGATTCAGAGCATTTTGAATCCAGAAAGATAAAGTATGAACAAAGTCAAAGACATAAAACATCTTTATCTGTTTTAGGAGGGGTTTTTTTTTAAGAGTCAAGAACAAAGAAAAACACTGCAAAGAAGGAAAAGTAACATTTTTTTCATGTATTTGTAAAATGATTGCAAGTAATGACCGTAACAAAGTAGTGCACTAGAAAGTGTTTCTGCAACTAAAATCTTAAAAATAAACATTATTTCCTTTGTTTTAACAAAGGACAAATGAAGGTTTATGACTTACCTTAACAAACAGCTCAATATTTGGTCCATCACCCATCCCTTTTTTCTCCTCTCTGTTGTCTGCTGGGTCTGTTTACAAAAAAAATAGAAAAACTGGGTTTTACAAATGTGTTTTCAAACACAATATTTCTGTACATCAAGTGACAAACTCACGTTGCTTGCTCATTTCCAGACTTTAGCCGTATGCCTAAATAATTGTAAGTCTTTACCTCTCCTTCTGCTGCCTCTCTACACACCTGTTTCTGTGTTTTGTGTCTCACCACACCTGTTTTGTTTTGCTCCAGCCCTACCAGTCTAACCAGTAAATCAGGTTATGTGTCATTTGTGTCTCAAAGCGCAACCTCAGCAAATAATATTGCTCTTCCAGCTTGTCAACCATACTTTCTGCCCCGCCCTTTCAATCAAAATAGTATGCTGTGTGTGATGTGTGTGCGTGTGTGTGTGCACAAGCTCATGTGCGCGTGTGTGTGCACGTGGGTGTGTGTGTGTGCCAATGCTTTTTTGCCAAGTCGCTCACAAAAAACATATTGTGTCTCAAGGAATTACCTGGTAAGATGGAAAAAAAAACATCAAGTGCCACACCATTTTTTCAGATAAACAATCTTGCCAAAACACTTAAAAATTTCTTAGAAACAGCTCGAGATAAATATCTAAACATATTTAAAATGTCCTCTACACATACATTATACCAGGAAGGTGGGGCCTCTGATCTTCTAGCCCTTACCCCATCCCTGGTGGAGAGCCCTAGCTTGTGCCCGGGGCGGGGGCCCCTGTGGCGGTCCTGCTGGCCCTGGTCTGGGTGGCAGACATGATTGCCCAGCAGGTGGACTTCATCTATACCATGGCGGTGTTTGAAGGCCCTGGCTATATGTATGTTCTGTCCTGCTCATGTGGGGGTCTTTGCGTGGGGATGACCGGGCACTCTCCCTCTTTTCTTACATTCCATTATCCACCCCAGCAGAACATAAACACTCATTCTAGCACAGGTGTCAGCTCACCATTGCACAAATAGTGTACATTACAGAATGAAATGCTTTACATGTGTTGGTTTGTACGTATAAGTGTGTGCGTGTGAACTGTAGTTGTAATGTGTACATGTTGACATGTTTGTATGTGAAGATTTTTGGAGCCAACAGGTATGCTTGTTACAATTGAGTGTGTGTGTGGACAGGCTCCGCCTGTTTTTGACTGACATTTACGCCTGACAGTAATGATTATAAACTTCCAGCTGTTTTTTGTCTTTATGATCCCATCCTTTTTAAAAACATCCTCATATTTCAGAAACCCCCTCGTTTTTTCCCTTTCTTTTGTGCCCTTACCACCACCACCCCCTCTCTAACATCCCTCTCTCTTCCTCCCTCCTCTTCTTTTTCCAACAAAAGTTAAAAACAATTACAAAAAATAAACATAAAAATTAAGATGCAAACCCACCCTTGTTCCAAATACCCCTTCTCCAGGCTCAGTGTACAAATCACTGCCATCACAGTTATCAAATCACTGCTAATGCAAAAGATAACATATCTAGAAAATCCATCTTCTAAACCCCCTAAGTCCCTTTTGGGGTCATGGGGCTGCAGGAGCCTATCCCAGCTACTTTTGAGTTAAGGTTGGGTACACCCTTGATAATAAATAATAAACTGTAGGGCCACACAACAACACAAACTCAATATGACCTAGGGACAATTTAGGTTCAGCATTTAGCCTATGAAGTATATTTTAAACTGTGGGACAGAAGCCATGAGGAGAGCATGGAGAATTCACACGGACAGGTCCCAGCTAGAATTTGAACCAGGGCCTGTGATGAGAATCAGAATTTCTGATTGTTTCTTCATTGAAATTCTTGTGAATCAGAAACAGATGAAAAAATGCCGTTGGAAAAATCTTGTAGGTGTGATGTTGACCTACAAGCCATTTGCTCCAATACCTTCTTATGCGTCCAATTGTAGATGACTATATCCATGTATGTCTTCATGTCTCATCTGAGCTGGCATCTGGCTCAAAACTATGGCTGGAAAACTTCAATATTACCCGCCATTTGTGTTGCACCACTTGTTAGGATGGGGTTTTTAGGGGCTGTCGCCACTGCAAATCAGCTTTCACTGAGTCATACAGGTTGTTTGGCAGAGATTTTTACACTAGAGGCCCTTCCTGACACAACCATTTTATCCAGGCTGGGGACCAGCACAGGGGTACCCAGACTTGGGGCCCCCTGTTATTACATAGCTAAGCAGTAGCACAAAGGGTCCACAACTCAGAAGCAAATTTCTAGTAAACTTCTGCCGCTCTGCAGAAACCATGTTCTAGGAAATGACACAATTCTTAGATTTTTACTAAAAATAGCATGAAAAATGATAAACCAATGGGAACACTTTTACAGTGAATCAAAAGATGATTGGAAAGAAACCTTATAGGGCTGCACTTTTCATAATATGTGATCATAACTTTTGATATATGAAAAGAAAAGCAAATAAATATAAAGCAGGGGAAGCGCTTCATACTTTTTTCTCATTAAAGAATCTTTCACTTCTCATTTGTTACTTCCTGGTTTTTGTTTTGCCATCTTTTTGTGTCTAATGAAAGTCTGTTCTCACGTTGCAGGTATTCACTTGAGGCTTGTGTGCTTGTCTTGTTTGAAGGCGGAATCAGGGAAGAGCCCCGAGACAGGGTGACACAAAGGGAAAGCAGACCATACACTGAGAGGAGCGAGATAAGAGTTTCAAACCAGACAAATGTTGGATGACATGACTGCAGACAGACCAGTAGCAGCAACTCTGCAGCTGAAACTTTATGAAAAGAACCAGTTAAAATAAATAGAAAACAAAATAACATTATAGTTTGAAAAAGCCAACTGTGATTTGATAGGGGACATCCACTCTAGTCATCAGTGAAGGTGATTTTAGTTTGGAGTTTGAGGGAGGAGGATCAGCCACCTTCAGCTACTTGTCAGTGGAAACTTTCTCCGGTAATACCTGACAGGTCTGTCCTTCCTGACCTAGTTATTTGTTTTCCCTCTATGGTGCCCCTTGCTGTTGCATCAAAAGGGGACTGACAGCCTAAAACTCCTCTTGATTAAAACATGTTTTGTGCAAGACCCGAGGCAGGAGAAACACAAAAAGTTAATAACAGACAATGAGGCATAAGGTTATGTTTGTAATTCATGTCACTGCAGCTGTTTTATCATTCGTGATCATTCTAAGGTTGTGATCTTCTTGAATAACTTTCAAGAAGAGAGTAAGGACGAAGTACAGGTGTGCAGACCTGAGCAGGAACTAGTTATATTTCTTTTAAAAGTATTTTGTTGGTAAAACATTGTACAACAAAATAATTTTCACACATGAGAGGGAATGACAACGTCAGCTTGCTGGGAACAAAAGTGGTGACAAATTCTGAAACTGAAACCGACTGACTTTTTGTCAGTGCAGCGATGTGTGAAAAATGTGTTAATTGTGTTGATGTTTTCGACGTCTGATCATGAAGCATAGTTTGTGTACTCTCACAGACATGAAATTCTCTCATTTACTGCTCAAAGAATGAATTTTTGTGAAGGTGTGTACAAACTGTGTTAACTTTGAAATCAGTCTTAATTAAATTTAAAAAGGTTTACCACTCAAAAAGCGGTTTTATGTATCAAAGTCAAATCCAAAAACAATTTTTCGTCCTTACAATATATAGACTGACTTTGGGACAATTAAGACAAAAATAGACAATAGTCAATGGGTCAATGAAATATATGACCATAAATCCAGTGGTTATAGATATTTATAAAGGACTAATTGTAGTATAAATAAACTTAGATGCAAAATGGAATGTAAAAGCCACATGTGCTCACAAACTGAGCATAGCGTATTTGGGGCATCAGTGGTGCAGATGCCAAGCGGTCGACCCCCTGATCGGAAGATCGCAGGCTTTGCTCCCAGCTATGTGTCTGACTATGTCCAGTACAGATAAGAGCTCCTCAGAAGGTTTTGTGTGCGCACATATTTGTGTGTGTGTATGCACGAGGGTGTGCATGTGTGCGTGCATTATCCATCTATGCTGTTGACAACTGAGTTGAGAATTATGTTTATGTTATGGTGAGTGTTAGGACCCCAAAGCAGAATCTGATGCCAAGGGCAGGTTAACAGTGTATTCCTCAAAAAATCAAAAAACAAACTCAGACAGGCAGCTAAATCAAAGAACTAGACTAAGAAACAAGACAGTTACAAGGAGTTACTGAAAAGTTATCATCTGGCAGGGAGCAGTGACAGGCTCAGGCTTTTAAAGACAGTGATGAGATAAGGATCAGGTGTGCAATGTAGAGAGGAACTAAGGAAAAGGTGAGCCACGCCCCCATTCTCCACACTGATCATAACAGTTTAAACTGGCCTGCAGTTCTACACAAAGAGCGTGAAAAAAAACCCAAATCGTGTCAAGAACTTTCAGTATCATGTAAACAATATTTTATCTTGGCAGCTTCATCTAAGTGCTGTATAACCCAGAGCCTACTACAGAACACACCAGTTTAACCTAAGGCTCTTTTGTTAGCCGTGATTGCTCTGTTGTTCTTGCTTCCTTGCAGGGGTGTTGCACTGGCCCCTGGACTCAACGATGGAATAGTGGTGAGGTGATGAGCGCAAATCCTGAAGAACTGTGACAGGGTAGACCTTAAGCATGTAGGGGCGCTTTTTGGGTTACATACAGAAGCCGAAGTGTCTGGCAGGAACTATAAGAGTAAATACTGCCCCCTACTGTAATGGCGTAAATGGCATATACTTATATAGCAGACTTCTACCTATAAGGCCCAAAGCGCTTTACAGTCATACACTGGTGGCAACTCTGCTGCCAAACACAGGTGCCTGCCTACCACCAGAGGCAAAGTGGGGTTCAGTGTCTTGCCCAAGGACGCATCGACTCATGGCCATGCAAGGCGGGAATCGAACCTGCAATCTTACAATCATGGGTCGACCACCCTTCCGCTGCACCACGGCCGCCCCTAATGTATTAACATGCATATTACCAGTGCCTGGGCACTGACAGGGAAAGTCGTTTAACCCTTGTGCTGTCTTGGATGACCCCACCCTTACTTTGACGTGTTATCCCTACCATGACAAAGGTGGATAAAGGTGGACAAATTTCATGTAATCCATTGAACCAGTGAAGATCACAAATCATTGAAAAAAAAGGTTAAGAGCACAATCTAGTGTGTCTAGATCAGTGTTTTTCAACCTTTTTTGAGCCACGGCACACTTTAACCTTGACAAAAATCCCGCGGCACACCAGCATTCAAAAATTAAAAAAAAAGAGGAGAAACTCAGTCTGTATTGATCTAAAGTCCCTCCATGATCTCACATGCATTTTTGTGATCATTGTGACAGAAAAAGCTGGAAGCTGCAGCTGTTTTTTTTCTAAAAGATGTAATTAAAGGTAAGTTAAAAGATTTAAAACTGTTTGATTTGTGTTAGTTGTGGTTTCAAGACGTTAAGAGAAGAGACTCGTGCGCACAGAGAGACGCTCACGCTATTGTTTTTAACTCAATGCATCCTGGGAGATGTAGTTCAATAATCCGCCGAACGCAGAAAGACTCACGTCTCTGAGCTTCATTGTTTTGCTCTCTTGTTCCACGGTCTGACACCGGATTCTGTGGAAAGCTACACCGCTAAAGACGAGCTTTAGCTGGTATTTTTGTTAGAACTGAGCGACTTTATCAGCAGAATCTAAACAAGGAAGTGAGGACTTTAACCCTCCGATTGGTCGACGGATGAAGGATAGAAATCCAAGAAATGGTCGGACGTTAAAGGCGGGACTTTTAGCAAACCCGTGCGCTAAGGGATCGTATCCTTACAAAATGTTTTATAGAATCAATAACGAAAAAAGTTTTACGAGGGCCATATCCTACTCTCAGTGGTTTTTCAGGGCCGTGTGGTTAGACAGAGCTGAAATCCTGGAATGGAAAATGTTAGATCAGTTAATGAGGCATTCCCACGCACACTTGACCATCTCCGGCACACTAGTGTTCCGCGGGAGATGGTCAAGTGTGCCGTGGTAAAATACACTTACTGATTTACAATTGTTATCTCAGATAAATCCTTTTACATTTGATTCTGTCAGGTTAGGTTATATGGATAGTGTTTACGTCCTAATGTATAGTTGACCAATCCGATATTTCAAGTCCAATTCTCCCTAGATATGAATAAATACACACCAATTTTTAGTTTAAGAAATGAAAAACTTTTATGCTCTCGCGGTAGAGCTGTGACGTGTCAGATTTTTGATCACCGCGGTGATGAACCACCAAGGGCCGCGGTGTCGCGGTTATCTTTATTAACAAATAACAGTAACAACTAACTACTACCTATCTAACTAATGAACCAACTACCTGGGTGTTGTAGATTGACTGTGACTGTGTCAGCGTCATGACAGCGTCTTGACAGCGTCGTCACTGCGTCATGTGAGGAAGGTGCGCACAAGTGTGTTGGGGGTGCATGTTGATTCCTCTGCAGCAGACCGCTCTCTAGCTGCAGGTGAGCCTTCACCTGTGCTCTCTGGTACAGACATCTTCTCAGAATATTATACATTGTCCAGTAATAAACAGACTGCAGACACTTTGTCACTTTTCTGGTAGCCATGAAGCCTGACACCCATGAAGAACGCGGGGCAGGAGGCGCCGCCTTTGTTTATACAGACATGTAACAGTAATAACCCCCCCCCCCCCACACACACACACACACACACACACACATGCAAAATCCTCTGGCGGGCGGCCATGTCAAGCACTCAAGAACGCACTCAGCTTGTAACGGAGATGAATACGATGGAAATTAATAATTAGAACGCAGTAAATTTGTCATATTTCCTCGCGAGACAGAACCTTCTGTTGTAGAATGAGTTTGTGTGCTTCTGAAAGCAGTGCTCCTGTGTAATTAAGGGAGCCGCGTGGCACGTGCAGCGCGGAGGCAGACAGTGAGAGGGCGCGCGACCAGAGAGAGTGACAGGCGCGGTGGGAGAGAAGGAGAGAACAGTCTGAAAGAAAGAAGGAAAGTCTGAACACAGGACTAGCAGAAAAAGTAAATTATCAGCAAATATGAATGTGTTTAATGTGTTTATCATAGTTCCAATCACGGACCATATGCTGAACTTTAAAAAAAAAGTGCGGTGATGAGGTCATTGTCACAGCCCTACTGGCGGGCCACATAAAATGACATGGCGGGCCACATTCCGCCTGCGGGCCTTGAGTTTGACACATGTGGATTAAACGGTACAGAAAATGAATGAATGAATATTCCTTGAAAACATATTTTTCCCTTAAAGAATCAACTCTAAAGAAATTTAGTCACCCCACCCTCTAAAAGTCGCAGACAAACATTTTGCCACTGCTGCTCTGCTGTTGCCACAGACCATTTGTGTTACATTGCACACATGATGTGCCACAAAAAGAGCCAACCCCAAATCAACCTTGAGTCTCAAACGATTGAAGACGCATTTATTCACTCAATTCACATTTTGTAACTTGAATAAATCCCACTTTTTTATGAAGTTTAGTCATTTTCAGTAAAAGCATTTAATGTCATTTTACAACTGTAATAATAAGAAACAAAGTTTAACCAAACTCATCTGGTCCCCATAAAAGAAAAAATTCTTCTAAATTCAGAATATATGGAATAGAATAGAACTTTATTGATCTCCTAATATAATAGGTCCATCTGTATATAAGAAATGATAGTAAAGGACTTCCGGCAGACAAATGAATAGGCTTAAATGCCTTATCAGACCTTCCTTCAATGGGATTAATCCTTGTCTGAATAATAGTTAACGGTGTATATTTCTTTAAGACTTTTCTAACGTCCTTGAAAGCACAATACGCTTTAGAGTCACAGACCCATTCACCCACACACACGTTGACACACGGATGGCAGCTCCACTGCCTAACACTCACGCCAACCCATAACCACCACGAGCAATGTGGGGTTCATTGTCTTGCCCAAGGACACTTAAACCATACGCGAAGGGCAGTGAACCATACCTGCAATCTTCCGATCAGAGGTCAACCGCTCTACCTCTGCACCATAGCCGTCCAAAAAAACTTCAAACAGCAGCATTTTTCACCAACATTACTTTGTGGAAGGAAAACAGTGTAGGCAGGAAAAAATATGCCCCTGCACAGTCAGAATGTGCGAGTGCATTATCCAGAGCTGAAGGAGCAGGGTAAAAAACTAGGCAAAATATTTGTAAGAAATAATCATAACTAAATATTTTACAGTAACAGCCAGGAACAAAATTGCTGTGATAAGGAGAGAGCATGATGATATTGTCCTGATTGTTTAATACTCAACTGCTTAAACGTCCAGATCAGGGGTGTATAACTCATTTTCACCGAGGGCCACATAGTGTCTGTCCTCAAAGGGCCAGATAGAACTAATACTTGTAACTAAATGCAATGGAAAATAAATGTAACTACTCCTTAATGTCAAATAACTCATTATTTAGTTATAATAATAATTATTATTTATTATTATTTTTAAAGTGAGAATTACAGTTAGATAGAAAACACATGTTTGCTTGTTACTTTAGCATAAATACATTTCAATTTGATTCTGTCGGGTTAGGTTATATGGACAGTGTTTAAGTCCTAATGTATATTTGCCCAATCTGATATTTCTAGTCCAATTCCCCTAGATATGAATAAATACACACCAATTTTCATTTTTTATTTTAAGAAATGAAAAACTTTGATGCTCTCGTGGGCCACATAAAATGACATGGAGGGCCACATTTGGCCCCCGGGCCTTGAGTTTGACACATGTGGTCTAGATGATAAAAACCCCAGGTGTGTATTTGTAGCTGAGCCTTTCTTTGTCTAAAAAGAAGCAAAACAAAGCGGAACATATGTTCTTTAACACCTACATTTCTGTTTGATTAAAGACAGAAAAAAGTGTTGACATTTTCTAACATTTTTTTCCAGTCTAATGTTTCATGCTGTCTGTGTTATCTTTGATTAAAATTGTAACAATATATAATTTAGTAACCTCTTTTTTAATGGTTGTTTATAAAAAAAGAATTATTCAGCTCTAGCGTCATTATTTTTCTCTGCTGTTTTTGCAACAGTCTGCCTTTCCTGTTCTCAGAAGTAGAAAGAAACAAACCATCGCCTTGATTTCAAAAGAGGCCTCTTTTAAAGTGTCAAATAGTCACCCCACCCTCTAAAAGTCGCAGACAAACATTTTGAAGAATAAAAAAGCAACTACACTTATGTACAAAAAGTAATCTCACAGCTGTTGCTAATGTCTTTCTCCTAAATCTTTAAAATCTTCTGTTTTTTTCTGTCTCAATGATGTTGCAGTTTAGCCATTGTAAAATGTAAATGCTCCCTTGTGAAACCTGCAACTTTTTTTAGTCATAGGTACTTCCTCTTTTCCCATGTGTAAAAAACTGTAATGAACACCCATTGTGGGTGTGCCATGTACCACCACACATTCTTGCTGTTCCCATGAGCAGCACAGCCCCACTAACAGAAAATCAAGCGGATGTGTGACTGCAACAGAAAATCAAGAGGATGTGTGACTGCTGCAAAGCACATGTGCTGCAACTATGAGTTTGGAAGATCATCAACGAACTGTCAGTGAAGTCAGTTTCTTTAAAAAAGCTTACATTTTTTGCACATTTCACTGCATCCCTTTTGCTTGCAGCAGCTACCACACATGCCGTTGGTTTGGACTGAGGATGGATATCTCATGTTCAGGTTAGTAGTAAAACCTGGATTTTATCTGTGGCTGCATTCTTTTTTTCTCCTTTATTTAAATGCATTCTGTAAATGCATAGCCAGTATCAGTGTGAAAATGTTTGGAACTGTGAAAAAACATATATAAGTAATGAGTGTTAAGGGTTGAACTCATGACCAAAATGATTTAGTTGCTTCTGATGGATTCTTTGCAAACCGTTATCATAATCATACCATCTTGAAATGTTCACATGAAGGACTCATCGTTGTCATGGAGTTCATTTCAAAACATTTCAAATTTTAAGATGTTTTCTTAGATTTTGGAATTTTTTTCTGATTTATTTTTATATGTATCTCCTCTAATGAGTTTGCTTTTTCTTGATTTTTTTTATTGTATGTTGGGGAAGGTTCTTATTTACCCAGGTGACATCTGAACTTCAAATCTTCTTTCTTTAACCCTTGTGCTATCCTATGACCCCACCCTTACATTGACGTGTTCTCCCTACCATGACAAAGGTGGATAAAGGTGGAGAGGATTTCATGTAATCCATGGAAACCAGTAAGGATCACAAATCATTGAAGAAAAAAGGTTCAGCGCACTGACTAGTGGGTCTGAGTACTGAGACAACACAGCTGCAAGTTATTGGTTAAAATTCATAATTTTTTGTTAAACAAAAATCAATCATAAGTTGTTACACAGGTTTGGGAGTTGCTGACATTTTTTTATTCTTATATTTTGTTGAAATTAAAGATCCTAAAACCACAAACTACACACTGACGTTCATCCTAAAATATATATGTTTTTAAGTTTATGTTTAAGTTTTATGTTTTTATGTATACATAAGAAAAATCATTTCCTTTTAGTTTTTTTGTTTTGTCACATTTAACAAATGTGTCTAATCCATCAGTGAAGCAATTTACAGTGTCGGGGTTATTTAGGGGACAGTGGCGAGAGAAGGAGGCAGAAAATGTGACACCGAGGCTGGAATACATATCATTGCCTAATAAAACATTTTTGAGTGTGATGGCAGTGAAGGAGAGGATAAGCCTGACAATTTTACCAAGGTAATTGTGTAGATCTTGACATTTCAATCAGGTCTGTGATCATTTTATAATTTATTTTCTATTCAGAGTACTACAGGTGGCTGGAATGCAGTCTTTAAATATCGATTTAGTGACGGTTATTTAATAGGAGCTAAATGCACATCACATGCAAAATACAAAGGAGCATTTTATCCCTCAGTGCAGATGTCTTTAATGACAATTTAGTTTTCCACCTTTTTACTGAGAGTTGAACTCAAATCACTGGATTCAAAGTCCACAACAATATTCTTTGATGTGCTGTAGAGATCAGCATTGCTGAGAATGCTGATCAGTAAGGAGAGTAGGCTGAGTTTGAAAAGGAACTGACAGAACAGAACTGGGGGATTCCTTTTTATTATTTTGGACACAAAAAGAGACTTTCCAGAATCATCAGGAGGAGATGACCCTACCATGATGCCTGTGGGGGCCCCTCATCTCATCTATAGTCATGATTGTCACTTCTTCCTTTCCCTTTCAATTAGATGCTCAATTTCACCCTTGTGTCCTATGGGAGTCACACGCCATCTCAGATTCGAATTCCTTCTCTGTCCCCCCCTCATTGGCACAGCTGGATCTCGCTCTTGGTGTCCACTCAATGGATGTTTTTCAGCATGACAGAGAAATATGTGGCATGCAAGGGAACAAAAAGCAGTTAGATGCTGCCAGACGAGCTTTGAACAGCATGATATCCGGCCTGCAATGTGTTTCCTAAGACTACTCTGAGTACACAATCAGAATCTTTGTTAGAGGAAAAAAAAGCGAAATGATAGAACATTTTCAACACTTTTTGTAAATAGTCTTATTTAATTCCTCCCTCTGACTCAAATTCAGCTAAAATGTTGGAAAAGATTTGAAATGTTCACATGTGAACAAAATAAAAATCTTTGAAATCTCACAACCCAATCATTGCTTTTTGTTAAAATAATATAATATAAGTACTATTGTAAAAAAAAAAGTGTAAATTTTCAACCACTAAAGGAGCTCATTTTAATATGTATCCCTACTACTTGTCTCACCACAGCTGGAGCAAATACCTAAAAAAATAAGACATTTCTAAAAAAGTTCAGTTGAAGAACATCTAACAGCTACATAGATTATTGTTGTCAAGATTTGAAACATGATTATCTACAATGTCTATGTCTTAAGAGAGGCAGTTTTATGATATAAAGATGAACACAGGGTCTAAAATTGTGAGCGTGCATGAAAAGATGGTTGAAAACAGAAAAGGCTTTTTTTCAACATCATCATCTACAGTGCAAAACATCATCACGAGGTTAAAAGAAAAGAAAGAAATCTCTGTATGTTGGGGCAAGGTCAAAGATAAATTTAGAGTTGGATCCTTGTGTTATTCAAGGCCTCACATGTTACTTTATTACTCAGTTGTATGATTGTGTCAGTGCTACTGAACTGACCCCAGGAAGGATTCCAAAAAATCAGTGTCTGCAAACACATCTGCAAATTCTAACTAAATGACTATCTACTGCTTTTCTAGCTACAAGGCCCAAAGCCCTTTACAGTCACACACACATTCACCCAGTCACACACACATTCACACACTAGTGATGGTTCCGCTGCCAAACACAGGCCTACCACCAGAGGCAAAGTGGGGTTCGGTGTCTTGCCCAAAATGACCCAAGTCCCAATGTTAAAGTGCCTAGGATAGCACAAGGGTTACACGCTTCAACACTCTTCCAAGTGGCTGTATCAGTCTGAGTGTTGATGGGTTCAAGTCCCACACTTCTCCTCCAGGTGGGTATCCACATTCCTGCAATTGGATGACTCTCCTTTGCTCCTTTTAATGAGCCATTCCATTGCAGGAATGGGGGTTAGCCACCTGAAGGATGTGGGACGTGAACACACCACCACTCAGACTGATACAGCCACTTGGAAGAGTGGTGACAGACCCACTCCAATGAAAACTGTGCTTTAGGAGGTTTTGTAGTATTTCTCTGTAACTTCTTACTACTAGTATTTCTTTATTAAAATCATGACGGATCCGGAGCAGATGACAACCCATGGATTGAAAAACTCAGTTGAGATGCTGCAACTGAAATGGGCAGGCCAAAGTCTCCCTGCTCCGCTCCATTATAATGCATCCTGTTGTAGACAAATAGATAAACTAATGTCTTTGTTTGTATTTGGGCTGAAACCAGCTTAATCATAATGAAAAGGCCACTGGAAACGCCTTTATACTGTATAAAAATATGGTTAGAGTGGGACATTAAATAGGATGGCATAATGTAAAATGTCTGCAGAGCTTTTATCCCCCTTTTTTCTATTCATTTGCATAAAATTGAACAAACAAAACCAGTTAAAACTTGCAGAGGGACCCTGCAAGTTTTTTGTTTCGCACATCCTGTTAGAGAAGTAACTTGTCAGTTGCTACTGATTTATAGTTGTTTTTCATGGTTGTGCCCAAAGTGAAACCCAACAGTTATTGCAAGCCCTTGCTGCCCTTTGTATTAAAAAATAATAATAAAATAGCATTGAAGGGCAAATAGTTGCCTCACACCTCAATGTGCCAAATTTGTTCTCACAAACAGTATTACTTTAATCTTGCTTTAATGCATTAGAAATAAGCAAAATCTGTTGTTGTTTTTTTCATTCAAGTATTCCAGCTATTATTGGGTGAAGGTGAGGCCTGTTGCAAGTTATTTATGTAATTTAAGTAAAAAAACAACATATAATTTTAGATGTTTTTTTGTACGTGTTAAAATTATATCAATTGACAATGTCTACAATGGTTTCACAACTTTTGAAAATGCAAACTTTTCTTTAACACTTAAATGAGTTTAGACACTTTTTGAATACATTTTGGCTTTAATAATGCTTTTTTATTTAGTTACTAATTTTGAAATTGTATTTTGATTGTTTTATTCATTTATAAAGGAAAGAAGAGTAAAGATAAAAAATCGAATGACCTTTTTCAAACATCGTTTTAACACTTTCTACTTCTGCTTTGAAACAGGAGTGTGAATCTACTCAGAAATGAGAACAGCTTCCAAGGACTCCTTCATCGTGATCTGCATTCTCTGTATTCTACTGATGTGTCTTCTCAGTAGATGGTCAATTAAATATGAACCCCCCACCCTTAGCTGCTCAAGCAAAGACAGAAATACAACCATCCTGCTGTGGCACTGGCCCTTTGCTCGGTCGTATGTCCTGGAAGGTGATGTTTGCTTGGATCTCTTCCACATCCCTCACTGTAAGCTGGTAGACGATCGCTCCTATTTCTCTTCTGCGGACATTGTTGTTTTCCACAACAGAGAACTGAAACAGGGCAGACAAAGATTGCCCACTGATCTCCTAAGACCAGAAGGCCAGCGGTGGGCCTGGATGTCTCTGGAATCTCCAACTCACAATGGAAACCTAAGACCGTTTGCAAACATCTTCAATATGACCATTTCCTACAGGAGGGATGCTGATGTTACCATACCTTATGGAGAACTGCTCCCTAAGGAGGAAAAAACCCCACTGCCAGAGGACATTACTGTCAATAAGACCTCCCTGGTCTGTTGGGTGGTCAGCAACTACAACAGGCACCATAAAAGAACTCAGGTGTACAAAGAGCTCAGCGCCGTCGTTCCAGTGCAGGTTTATGGCCGCTCGACAGGTAAACCTCTTTCCTCTTCAGATCTGCTGCCCACAATCTCCCGCTGCTACTTCTACTTGGCTTTTGAGAACTCAGTGACCAAAGATTATATCACTGAGAAGCTGTGGAAGAACTCCTATGAAGCCGGAGCCGTGCCTGTTGTCCTGGGCGCCTCGATACGAGACTACAAAGTTGTGGCTCCACCTCATTCTTTCATCCATGTTAATGAGTTTGCATCAGTAAGAGAGCTGGGAGAACACTTACAAGAGCTGGCAAAAGACAAAAAGCGCTACGCAGAGTATTTTAACTGGAAGCAGTGGTGGAAGGTGAAGCTTTATGTAGATTGGAGGGAAAGACTGTGCAACATCTGTTCTCAGATTAGTGGTTTGCCTCAAAATAAACTTTATTCAGACCTACACACCTGGGTCCATTCCAATACGACGTGATTTCTCAAACTTAGAGATTGAATGTTGCAGTTTTAGATCAACACTTTTCCTTAAGCCCAACCTTACTGTAGGTGACAGAAACTTTCACTGAGGGGCAATATTACAAATGTCAAATTAAGTACTAAAATGTTTCAACACTTTATGACCATTATGAAAGTACAGGACAAAATATAGGTGATTTATGTGCAGGGTGTCTCATTATTGAATTCATATATATATATACATATATTTCAGGATAATACTTAAATTTTTCATATTTCAGGATAAATACTTGTTTCTGTGGAAATAACACAAATTTCAGGAAGAGACATGATCTGAGAGCAGTAGAATAGAACTTCAATCAAGTATCAAGCAGGGACACCGGAAGCTTTTCATTACTAAAAAAAAAGATCCACTATCTTTTTCTTTGTATTTAAAAAAAATGTCTTAGTGGAAAAAATAGTCGCAACTATAACATACCCAGGTGTGATAAACCTGCCTATTAAATTATGCTACCATGGCAATTATGTTAGCCTTATGCTGACTAAGCTGCAAAGCCAAAACATACATCTGCATACAATTATGTAATTAGTTGCATGTCTTCATTATAATAGGCTGTGATAAAAGTGTGTTATTAAAGAGATTCCCACCTATGAGATTCCTCTTTTTCTGATTCATCCCATCTACTGTTACACTTTATACTTTTATAATTGATAAGGGATTGTGAGAACTGTATGAAGATAAACACAATTGTAGACATATTCATATTGTTTTGCTCTCAGTTGTATTAATCAGTCTTAAGTGATGAGTGATGCGTAGTGACTTTGGCAATGAGAGGCTCTGTTATGATCACATGACTTGTAAGAGGAAGCAGTTGAGAAATAAAGTTGTGTGTGAAAAGTTGGAGTTCAGCTAATGTGAAGAAGTCTCTTTATTTTTCCTCCCTTTTTGAGTCGAATAGCTGGGTACACAATGTGTGAATAACAACACTGCTAACAACAATAATTGTTGTAAATGCAAATATTGGCAAAAGTTTTGACTCTCAGGTAATGTATTCTATACACTCACAACACTTTTAAAAGCTTAAATTCATGTTTTCTTTCATTTTTTACAATTTTCATCTAATGGAATATGGTTAGGATATAGTACTTATATATCTGAATAATTCCGCACTGATAAACCTATAATTTTTAACAGTTAAAAATTAAATACAACTTTTTTTAAAGTAGTCGTTTAGTTTAATTAATTTTGTCTTATCGAGAAAACTGTGTTAAATTGTTGAAAATAAAAGTCACAAACATTCTGGCCTTTGTAAATTGTTTTTATCTGAATTAGCTTTAAAAGTTTAACTTTAAAGCCCACGTCTCTGTGGAATAACACATCCATGTTCTGTTTTCCTTGCATTACAACTGATTTGTCTCCAAAAAGCTCTTGATAATGTCATTGTTGAGCAGTAAGTGTTGTTTTAATTCTGAACGGCATGGTTTTTTTTTTACTTTTCAACTTGCTAGCATTTTTCTTAACCCTTGTGCTATCCTATGACCCCACCCTACATGTGTTCTCCCTACCATGACAAAGGTGGATAAAGGTGAAGAGGACTTCATGTAATCCATGGACACCAGTGAAGATCACAAATCATTGAAGAAAAAAGGTTCAGCGCACTGTCTAGTGGGTATAGATGACCCAACTCTCAATGTTAAAGTGCCTAGGATAGCACAAGGGTTAATCAGTGAAATTATTATATAGATCAGGGGTGTCAAATATACGGCGCCAGATGGTTCAATCCAGCCCAGTCCTGAAGAGTAAAAATTATAAGGATGATTTTTTTATTTTTAAAAGCACGTTTCTAGACCATTCCAGTGGCGAGTTATGATTTTTTAAAGAAATAACCGAAATGTGCAATCCCGCCAATAGGGGGAGCAAAGGACAAGCAAAACAGGTGGAACAGCATATATCTGCATGTGCCAGAACCCAAACCTAACAGCTCTGTGTCTGGGTAAGATGTAGTTTGGTTCCTCGTGACTCTCACCTCTGTTACATTGCTATAAGAATGATCAGTAGTGACACCCTAATGACCAAGATGTTGTCAAAAAGAAAAAAAAAAGGTTTAAGAGCAGTGCAGAGCTTTCCAGGAAAAATGGAAAGAGTTTTATCTACTGTTGTCTGAGCTGAATGCAAAACCTGCATGCTTGGTATGTCATCAACAGGACGCAGTGCTCAAAGAATACAACATTCAGCACCACTATGAGACTCACCACAAATAAAAGTTTCACCAATTGCAGTAAAGGAAAGAGAAGATTTACTGCAGCCGTGACACCAGTGATGGAGCAGTGACAGACACCTTATTTTTTTTATTTGATTTGAAATGGTTTATTTCAAGCAATCAAGTAGAAACAATACACAAAAGCAATATAATCGTCAGTTATACATTCATACAGTAACTAATCAAACTTAGGATACTTAGACATATTAATAAATATTGCTTGAAAGGGAGTGGAAGGAAGCGAACTTATATAATCCCACTCCGTTATACTGTAACCATTTTATTACATGATTTATCAATATCCGGTTCCTAGCTTTTATCAGACAGAATTAAGTATCATAAAGTATCAATAAAGCACATGACAAAGATGAATTACTTAATTATTATGTAAAAATAACTATTTTAGAAATCAACATGGCAAATGCAGATCAGTCATCTAAAATATATGCAGATTGTGTTATTTTAAGTCATTCATATGATTAAAAAAGAATACTATATCAGTAAAATACACAACACTGTTTCAGAGATTTTCATAGCAAAATTTCATCAAGTATCAAAAGTTAAAAACATGTGCAAAATTATGCTACATTAGGAAAGATTTTTGAATCAATTTATCAATTTTTTATCAATTTATCAATCCTTACGTGTCTACATTTCAGTATTGGTAACTCTTGGTGTTAAGTTCCATTATACTTACTGAGGAAGTGACACCAAGAAACCTATACTTAGGGTTTCCTGTGTGTTGTGTTGCATACAAGATGTTGGGCCCAAGGGTGATAAATCTGAATTTCCTCAATTGATTTTAAAGTTGAAAGATCACATTTTATGCAAAAAAGTATATGTATATTTTGGTTTCAAAGAGTTTTTCAATGGGGAACTGTGAATTTTGTTCTTTTTTTTTAATTAGCTGTGTTGATTTTCAAACTTGTACATAGTTATCAACATGTTTTTTTTTATTGGCAGGTGGTTTTGTTGAACTCATCACAGATCTCCATTAATGCAGTTCTGCCAAATCAATTGATTTTGGCATGTAGGGGTTTGGGTAGACGCAGTCAATGTGTTCGTCCCATTTAAAAAAGTCCCGATTATATATTTAGATATTAAGACACTTTGTTCAAAGTCCAAAATAAATTGACACTTTTTAAAAGAGAGTTATTCATTTCCTGTCCTCCCACTTACTTTGTTCTATATAACCTGTTCACATTTCCTTTTACACGTGTCGAAATGTAATGCATCAAAGAGCTTCTTCAACACCACTAAGGTAGGAACTCGTGTTTTCCTGAGCTCTTGCTGAACCTAAAAGCAACTAAATTAAATTTAGAACTAAATTCTTATATGTAACAATATTCTTGGAATATAGAATCACTTACATTGTCAAATTTAGATGTTTCAGAGCTTCAGTTATTAGAGTCAAAGGTGAGATATAAACCTGTATCCTGCCTATAAACACTTGTAATGCTTGTCTTTAAGAATACTGTTTCAGAAATAGGATGGAAAACAGGAAGTTTGTATTTACAGATACACAGATAGATCTTTATTTGTCAAAATTTTAAAGTGTTGTCTACTTTAGAATGTTTGGTGATAGAGTATGCTTAGTAACCTTTTTTCAGTTCTGATGCTCCCATATGTTGAGTTCAATTATTTTTTTTAAGTATTTCAAGTTTAAAAGGCTCTGCAGAGGACTGGCATGAAAATGTCTGGAAGCTAACTAAGTAAAAATATCAAGTCGTGTGCACATATGGAGTATTTTCTTATAAACTAAAAAAAACAAAATGGATAGTATCTGCATTTTTACTGTAGTTGTGTAACACAGAAAGCTTGGGTAAAAGTCAAAGACAGACAGGCTTTCATCAACCTTAACTATTTAAGGAAAGAGGTGGTATAGAGGAGCTATGAAATGGGCCAGTTTGAATTTTAAAGGTCATGTCATTACGTTTTTTTTTCTGCAAAAGTCTAATCAGAGAAAAGGTTTTTCTCTGTTTAATTTGTTTTATTTGTTTAATCTTTGGTCAAATCGTACATAATTTGTCCATTTCAAACTGAGCTTGATATCACATTTACATATAGGAAAGAGTGTTGTCTTTAAATATATTTATAACACTTTTAGTAAATCGAGTGGAATTGACTTTAGCAATCTTTAAAACCAATAGTTTCACAGTGTTTTGTTCTTTTTTGATCATGAGCAGATAAAAAAAAATATGCAAATAAATATCAAACAGATTTTTGCTTCACCTAAATATAGTTTTTCCTGTTCCCATTTTGTGTAGCTCAAAAGCCATGTTCCTTTTTACTGATGTTTGCTTCTCTGTTTTTGTTCTATAAAAAGGAAGTTATTAGTTTGTCATTGTCAGAAAAGATTGCAGTATACTTTAAATCAGGAACGTTTCTTTTCGTCCCAAAAACCTTTGGGGCTGTGTTTGGGAAGCGTTCAACAGCATCACCAGTAAGTGCATGCAGCTTACTTTATCCTTACAATTACTTCACCATGCACCTACCGCACGCACGACAATCATAAGTTCTATTTTTAATAACGTCCCTTTGATACAAACCTCAAGGGAATTGCTGCCACACATGCACTCTCCGTAAGATGTGATCACTCCTTTTTACAATCCTTCCATAGGCATGGACAACCCAAAAACCTCATTACACCTTCTTTTTTGATTTGCACTTCTCTAGACTTGTTTATTAGCATTATTTTTCAAATTTCACTTTAATATCCTTTGTTTTGCTAGAGAGACTTGCTTCAGCTGGAGTTATGAAAGTTAAAGGTCTATCTTTTAAATGCACAGTTTAATAACAAAATTTTAGCAATTCATTTCTTTTCCATTTGGGATTTTTCTAAGAAATTTTTATATTATTTTATTTTTTTAACATGTGCTATATGTTTCAATTTTAACCAATATTAACCTACATCCGTGAATTTCTTTATTAATGTATATATTCATTTTAATCCAGATCCGTGTTTTTAATGTTTTTAGCATTATTAACTTTAATTGTTTGATCACCACTGTGTCCTTACTCTGTGGTGATTTTAATTGAAAACAAATATTAATTTCATTACATTTAATTCTCATTATTTATATTTTATTTTATAGTTTTTATTTTCCTTTTTCATATTGGGTTTTTATTTTATTGAATTGTACGGTACATTCTGCTGTATGTGTACACAAGAAAAGTGCTATAAAAATAAAGTTAATTGATTTATTGATTAATTTCTCTTCTGCATTCACTTACATCAGGGCTCACTTGCATGTGATCCAGTGTCTTCTTTGTCAGACCAGGGTTTGATTGTCTGCTAAACAATGGGAACAATAAAATAAAACTGGTGTTTGACCAAACAGCACTTCCTAAAAGTGACACAAGACTCACAATAGAGGAAAGGCACATGACAAAGAAGTCATAACCCTCATTTGTCATAATTGGGAATTATCACTGAATCCTGTTTGTTACTTCAGACCTATGTCGTAGTGAGAATAGACATTTAATGCACTGTATTTTTTATCCATTTTATGCATTGTATTTAATGCACATACTTTTCTCAATGTCATATAATCAGTTCACATCCCTTACCTATATTGTCTGTCTGGTATTATTTTTCAGGATGCATTTTAATGAATAATTGTGTATTTTCATAGAAGTTTCACTCATGACTGTGTTAATAGAGTCATTTTTATTGAGAAGTTCCTGCATGAAGATTTCTCTCTGAATCAGTCGACAGATAGTAGTTTTAGTGGCAGCAAAAGCTTAGATTGCAAAACTGTTTAACTCTGGACTTGAATGCCTCAACTCCTAAAAGCCTATTTGCATATTTCAGATGCTAAAGAGTTGGTTAATTTTCTGCCATGCTGTGATGGCTGTAGCTCATCAGGTGGAGTGACTGCACTATGGTTGTAATGATTAGTTTCTAACAGCAAATTGTTTCATATCATAATTTGTGCTTGACAATCCGATTCATAATCGATTTTGGTTCATTTTGAACGATGCGATTCACTGATCTAAAATCGATCCAGGACACCTTTAGCCAAAAATTCAACCAGCCTGACTCAGAGAGAAATACCTGGATACTGAACAGTGCTGGTGAAGTTTTCCAGATTCCTTGCAAAATGTGTTTCGTGCAAAATAATCAAGTGTAAATGAAATATGTGTAACAAACAAGCAAACAAGAATTGTTGTCAAATCCATTCCATTTAGTTTCATAAAGTTCAGCCCACTGTTGTTTTTCCACATCAAAATAATACAAAGGGAACATTAATAGAACATTTTTCCACTCTGTATGGTCACATGTCTGCAAAATCCAAAGGGTTTCCACACATTGGACTGGAATGGTGGCTGATCATATTTTGTTGACATCACGTTTGTTGTCCAGTGTGATGACACTTGGTTGTTTTTATGTTATAGTAAAGTAGATCTACCATGCCTTAATACAAATGGTATTTTCCAAGTTTGATTATCAATTTATGGCATTTTCAAACGATTTTTAAATTGGATATGTCAATTTGATTCGATTCTGCCTCAGACAGACTAATTTAGTTGGATCATAGGAATAGAAATCGATTCCTTGATTCATCGTTTCGCCCCTACTCTGTACTAATTCCAGACTACACAATCACTGGACAAGACACTTCACTTATTATTACCAATGTAACAGTAAATGGTGTATACTTGTATAGTGCTTTCTACCTTCCTTAAAGCCCCAAAGTGCTTTGCAGTCACAAACCCATTCACACACTGATGGGGGCACCACTGCCGAACACTGGCGCCAACCTTCCACCGGAGGCAAGGTGGGGTTCAGTGCAGTGATGTGCGGTCAGGTGATGCAAGTCAGGCAGAGCCTCACCTGTCATAATCGTGATAAAATAGAAAAAGGTAAATTAAGTAAATATTATTTTCCACTGATCTGTGTTAAATATACATTTTCAGTCAACTCAACCCGTTTTCCACAGTTTCTGAGGTTAAAATCGCCGAATTAGAGTGTTGCGTGATCACAGACATAGCTGAAACTCCGGGTGAGGCTCTGAAGCGCTGTGCCTCATGTCTGACGGTAGGGCTCAATGTTAACACAGACGTGCCGTGGAAACGCTGTAGGCCTGTAGAAAAGGCTTTAGGTGAGGCATGCCTCACCAGCAGGGGGCGGACGTGAGCTGGTCGTAGAAAAGACTAGGAACGTCTGTCTCCATTGAGAGGAGAAACTCATAAACTAAAGGAAATTAAGGAAGACTTTTCCAACAGATCATAGAGATTTTTGTGGAGAAGGATCAACACATGGACTCAAAAAGTAAGGACAAACACGTTTTTCAATGTTTGTTTTTTAAAAATAACATGGGAGTAAGTGGATAAAAATGTAAGTAAATCATTCATTTTATTTTTATGATCATTTTCACAGACAATATTTGATAACTGATTAAAGCTCCAGAATTTGAACTTGAAAAAATACCAGAAAAAGTTACTGAGAGTCAAATGTGTGCTGAACACATCTGTATACTTTAATTTGTTTACAGTATACATGAATAATTTATACACAAGAAGAGTGTTCTATCGATCTATAAAAGAAATATTCTCTGTAGGACAAATATGATCTGGTGTGTATTTTATAAGCTGTCATTGGATGAATGGTGAAATATTTAGTTCTTGCAATTGTAAATCTGACTCCAGAGGATTCAGTGCCTCACTAGGCATCAACCTCACCGCCCTTCACTGGTTCAGTGTCTTCCCCAAGGACACTTCGACACATGGGCAGGCAAGGCTGGAATCGAACCTGCAATATTAGGATTAGGTTAGATAACTTTATTTATCCCACGATGGAGAAATTCACTTATCAGAGGATCAGAGGTCGATCACCCTACCACTGCACCACGGCCGCCCCATCCATGTAATAAGGAACATTTTGAATCTTTTTGGATCAAATTACCAAAATGTAACTTGATTCAATGTGGCTCATATAAACATGCACATTTGAAGAAAAGTGCTTGGATTACAGAAACAAAAGAGACTAAATGAAAACAGAAAAAAACGTCATTAGCAGGATTTACTTTACCTGAAATAGTTCCTCTTGTTTGTTTTTTTTTAATTCAGAATACATGATGGGGTTGACCCTTCAATCTTTGAAACTTCATGAACCAGTCCACAGACACCCCTGACCCAGAGACCCAACTGTGCTATTTTGGTGGCAGTGTCCCCTTCAGATGCTGACACATCATGTGACATTGTCATCTCAGCTGCTGCAAGGCATTAAACACACTCATGTATTTGAGGCTCACGACACTTTACACGCCTCGCTTTTAGACTCATCTTAGTACAAAGTACTGCATTTGTTGTTCAGCATTTCTGTTGTATACAGAATAGACATGGCCGTTATGCAGTGGCGCCACCAGGGGGTGGCCAGGGGTGGCCACGGCCACCCCTCTCCGACACCTGGCCACCCCAGTGGCCACCCAACTAGCCACTATAAACTGTGGTAGCATCAGTTGTGCGTTTCATCCCAAATGCAAGCAGGCGGCAAGTCGCTCTGATCACCTAAACCGGCCCACACCCCCTCCCCTCCCTGCTGCCCTTGAGTGCGCAGACATCTACAGAGGAGCCGCTGGATGCAAAATATGAATAAGACGCGGGGTTCACTTCCGCGTTCGAACCCTCAGATCCTCCGGGCCGGTCAGACAAAAGAACCAGTCTCAGTCACTAAAGATGAACGTTCTTTATTACTTTTTCCTTAAGTCCAAAACGGCGACTGACCACGCGTGTATGCGCTCCACACACTCACACGCGCTCTCCCCCCTCTCTTCCTGCATCGCGCGAGCACCGGTTTCAGCACGCACACACGCGTGCGTGCGTTCCCGCGCGCACGCACACACACAATCACACATCCCAAAATGCTACGTTTCTTTTCCTGTTAAATATTTTCCGTGGGTCTTTAACAATCTGTTTACTGTACTTTAGATCTGTATTGTTTGCAAATACTTGGTGCAAATACGCCACATCATCATCAGCGGTGGTGGATGTGCCATTACTTTTTATTAATACGTAAAAAAAGGATGTCCCTGTCACACGCGCCACTCATTTTCATGGCACTATTTAAGCACTGGTTGTTGTGTTACCGCAACATTTGGATGTGTTTTTGTTTCCACAGAGTTACCTATAGTCATTATTTGATGCTTGTGTCTGTCAATTTTCAGAGAATGAAGAGAAATTCAACATATATTCTTATTTTAAGAAGAAAAGTACAGCAGAAAGAGAGAAAGAGATGGTAGGGGAGACAGAGGAGTAGTGAGGAGGAAGATGAGAGAGAGCAGCATGAATGACAGAAGAGAATGAGGAAGACAAAGATGAGACAGCATCAGAGGAGGGACAGTCAGCATTATTGGTCAGAGAAACAAGGCAGAACTCAGCTAAAGCAGCTCCACCTGATCCTGGACCAACAGGTGAAGTTAGAATTATGTTACCCTAATAATAAAAATGTTTCATGATTATTAGTCTGAATAGAAATGTCAACAGATATAATTAATAACTCCCATGGAAGGATATTTTTATTATTATTTCAGAACAACAGATTTCTTTTTTTGTTCATTATAGATATCTCCCAGTCAAGAGCCGAACACCCCAAGCAGACACACCTAAGCATGAAATATGAAAAAAAAAATAAAAAAAAATAAAAAAATATATATATATATATATATATATATATATATCAGTAGTAGCATCTACTAGTGGTATCTACTAGTATCTATTAGTTATTAGTATCTATTAGTTATTAGTTATTAGTATCTATTAGTTATTAGTTATTAGTATCTACTATAAGTTCATGTTCTACAAAATATCAGTAGGCATTTATCTTGCTGTTGGTTTTCTAAAGGTTGTTTTACTACGTTTGGTAGAATGAATTTAAAAAATATAGCTCATGGTTTTTGTGTGCCACCCTAAGATTTAATGTGGCCCCCTACCGGCCACCCCCATGAAAAATTTCTGGAGGCGCCACTGCCGTTATGGAAAGGGCTCTTGCACTAATAATACAATTACAGGATGTCTGCTGTCTGCTGGGAAGCATTATAGAGGATGTTACTCCCACTGCTTGTTTTCATTAATAATGAATCATTCTTTCCATATAATTCAGAGGTCTCCTGTCTATCAGAACACTCAAATGAAATTGCAACTCTGCACAACAGCCTGAAACCAGAGAGGAGGAAGACTGCTTTGTGGTGTTGCACGTATCTTCAGAGATGGATAAAGTGAAAAATCAGGTACGCAGATGATCCCTTGAAATTTGATCTGAAGTGTTACGCTGAGGGTGTTTTTAAGAAAGGGTTCGCAAAAGGAGAGGAGAATATCTTCACAATGCATCGGTATATGTTTTTCTTTATATGGGTGGTTATCAAAAGATTCTTCTCTTCAGGGCAGCTGGACTTTAGAGGTTCATCTAGTACAGGGGTCGGCAACCCATGGCTCCAGAGCCACATGTGGCTCTTTCATCCTTCTGTTGTGGCTCCCCGTGACTTTGGAAAATAATGAGTATTTTATAAAAAATTCTATTTTATTTTAGTTTGTTCATTTTTCATGGCATTTCAAAGGCGCTGCTGGCTCCATACGAAGCGCGCGCCATGTAAAAAAACAGCTTCCTTAATGAATGAGCTCGTATTTATCGGGCGAGAACTGCAGAGCTGATAGCAGGAGGACACGCGGGGCAGAGAGCAACTCTCTGATGACAGAGACTTTGCGCTTTGTGTTTTTAAACACGCATGTGCATTGATGTATGTTTCTTCAAGGACATGAGTGTAGATCGCGGGACAGAGAAGAAAAAAAAAAGTAGATAAAAAAAAAAGTACTTCTCAAAAATCCACCAGCCAATCAAAATCCTCACCAAAAAGTACGGGACTTGATTGACATGCAGAATGGCCAATCGGACATCCTTTGACACATACGTCACTGCAGACGCGGGTTTAAATCCACTCAGCGCAAACTCTGTCATCAGAACGTCTTTTTCTGCCCCGTGGCATATCATGCCGCCCGGTAGAAGACCAGCAACCGGAGTGTTTATTGAAGCCGCCCCGCATGCCTCCTCCTGCTATCAGCTCTGCAGTTCTCCCCAGATAAATCCGAGCTCATCAAGGAATCTGCGAGGCACGCGCTTCTACGGAGCTCAGCAGCGCCAAATGCCTCATAATATGCCACGCTCCCCGCATTGGACCGTTTACAGCAGAGCATGAATACGATGGTTGCTGCTTTCTGTCTTTGTAATAAAACGCCTCATCTGTTAATACAAAAGTATCTTTATGTAAACTCACTGTGTAGTTTTTAATCATCAGTACATAAACAATAATGTTACTCATAAACAAGTAACTAATAAACATGACGATGGAAAGAAAGGAAAACTTTTTTATTTTTTTAATCTTTTCTGGATCGCGATCTACGCTCATGTCCTTGAAGATCGATCGTGATCGACGTAATGAGCACCCTTGATATAATATATACATGCATAATATATATAATGATGTCAAAACGGGCTGTGGCTCCGGGTGCTTTTTTTTCATTAGGGGCGGTCCCAAATGGCTCTGAGTAAAAAAGATTGCCGACCCCTGATCTAGTAGATGTTTCCCTTCTCATGACTAGCATTCTCAGTTCCTAAAATATTGTGGTCTCTGAACATATGCATTGAGTTCAAGAGGAAATATATTTCACACGAATTAGACGTAAACAGACAGTGTTGCATCATTTATGCACTGGGTGTAGCATACGGCACCCCCTCTTGGCCCTACACTTCTGTGGTCAAAGAAAAAAAAAGTGCTTGAGCTGCAGGCAGCCTTTGAAAACCACAACGCAGCAGTACAAGTGAGCTGTTTTGCACTGCCAAATCTGTGCTCTGCATGCTTTGCTTTGACATCAAACTGTTGGATTTGGTTCAATTAGACACTTATCAAAGTATTGACAAATTCTCTGTTTTGTGCTGTCATTTTATCAAACTTTCATGTTGAACCTTTCTCAAACTGGCCCATGAAATTAATTTTTCTGCTATTTTTAAAGATGTACAGCAACATCTTTAATAATGTAATGTTCTACACAGCAACAAGTGTAGAAAACAAGCCCCAAATATTAGTTAAATGTTAATAAATGATAAACAGAACCAGCAGGTAATTGTCATAATTTCCCTTTTTAACTTTCATGTTAAAAATAGGATGATGGTGAGTTGACTGTTACAACTGAAAACATCTTGCACTGAATAGTATAATTATACTTTTTTTTGTTATTTCAAAAAAGTTCATAGTGTCTGTGTTATTAGCTGACTTCTTAGGTTCTTCTGTGTTTTTTTCAACATACCTGACATGTTTTGATGGATGTCTTCTGTCTTCGTCAGAGTCATTTCTTTTGTTTTTTAAGCAAATTCAGTAATTTGTCATGTAGTTAACTGCATTGCATTAAAGTTTGTTTGTTTTTTAGTTTTGTCATTCTGTTTTAAATGAACTGTTTCTCAACTGAATGAGTAACAGTTGTACACAATCGTAATATTTTGCAATTAGAACATTTTGCTTTTATTTCTGTGGAAAAAGGGAATGTGTCTTGAAAAACCACTAAGAAATCTGAACAAGGCTTTAGAAAAATGGGTTTTAAACATCGTAAACCATGTAGTCTCTTCATAAAAGTAAAAGAGTTATGAAATTTGATGCATTATTGAAAGTTACTATGAATTTCTTGGACACCTTTTAGATTTTTATGCCGATCCACCAGATATGTTACAGCTTCCAGAATAAATTTGTTTTGGTGGTAAAAAATTAAGAAATAAAGGTTTTAAAGTTGTTGTTTTTTGTTCGTGTTTTTATTAAAATCAGCTTTCAAAGTGTTCTTTTTAATCCTTTAACTGCCACCCAAACCAAATGGTTGCGCACATGAAATATATTTTTAAAAACATTCATGGTGTGTATTACTCCCTTAAGATGGAGTATTAGGGCCACTGTGAAAAAGACCAAAGTTGTAAAAGTCTGAGGAAAAGGTTAAAAATGTAAGAGAATAAAGTCGCAAATTTATGAGAAAGAAAGTAAACATTTTAAAAGAATAAAATTTTAAAATTCTGAGAAAAAAGTAGTGTTTTACGAGAACAAAGTCAAACCTTAGTGAGAAAAAAATTATTTATACAAGGAAAACACCAAAAAAAAAGCTTGTTGTGTAAGCCTCCATCTTCAAGATGTGCCAACTAAATCCATCAACGCAGCCATTTATGCCAATGTCATAAAGTTTTGGTTTATCATAGGAATCTGTGTGCCATAATGCATTCGGACCTCTGCAAGTATCCTTCTAAAGGGGGTAAACACAACACCTGCCGGAAATTCACCCTTTTTGGGTCATGAATCTTTTCCAAAGAGGCCCAGTTTCCTGTAAATTCTTTTCAATGTCTGTATACTCACAAATGGTAATGTTTACTCACTAACAGACTCCATATTTCCTTTTTTGAGAAACCAATGATGAAGTAATCGCTATGCGCAATGCGCTTTATGTTGTTTCTATTTCACTTAGTAAACAGCCTGTCACGTCATAGATTTATGTCTTTAATCTTATAAACTCTAAACTTACAAAGGTATAACTTTATTCTTATAAAACATTTACTTTTTACTAATAATTGTTCAAGTTAATTCATGCAGCATAATGTTACAACTTTATTTAACATTTTTTTCTTTATTGTCATGTAGTTTTTTTTTTTTTGTGGTGGCCTTAATATTCCGCCACACTCCCCAAGGCAATGACCAGCAGAAGATTTACTGATTATGTCTTGGTTGGGTGGCCAAAGGCATAAAAAGACTGCACTTCTTCTACATTTAAGTCAAATAAAAACACTTTGAGAAACCTTCTTCAACAACTAATGTTGATGCTAAAATGTTCTTGGGAAATCAAAATGATTTTGAGCTTGAATTTACAGCTGTTTTTTAATGAAGTCAATCAGTTAGAACACTGTATAAATATTTTTCTTTCTCTGTTGCAGGGCAGTGACAACATTAAAGTACCCATCTTTGGAATGCTGAAGAAGCTCTTCATCATCTGCACTCTCTTGACTACGTTGCTGTATGTTTATCATGGATGGTCGAGAAGCTACAGCTACATCACATTTGGCCATTTAAAAAACAATGGGAGTTTAACCATCCTGCTGTGGCACTGGCCCTTTGCTCAGTCGTATGTCCTGGAAGGTGATGTTTGCTTGGATCTCTTCCACATCCCTCACTGTAAGCTGGTAGACGATCGCTCCTATTTCTCTTCTGCGGACATCGTGGTGTTCCACAACAGAGAACTGACACAGGGCAGACAAAGATTGCCCACTGACCTCCTAAGACCAGAAGGCCAGCGGTGGGCCTGGATGTCCCTGGAATCTCCAACTCACAATGGAAACCTAAGACCGTTTGCAAACATCTTCAATATGACCATTTCCTACAGGAGGGATGCTGATGTTACCATACCTTATGGAGAACTGCTCCCTAAGGAGGAAAAAACCCCACTGCCAAAGGACATTACTGTCAATAAGACCTCCCTGGTCTGTTGGGTGGTCAGCAACTACAACAGGCACCATAAAAGAACTCAGGTGTACAAAGAGCTCAGCGCCGTCGTTCCAGTGCAGGTTTATGGCCGCTCGACAGGTAAACCTCTTTCCTCTTCAGATCTGCTGCCCACAATCTCCCGCTGCTACTTCTACTTGGCTTTTGAGAACTCAGTGGCCAAAGATTATATCACTGAGAAGCTGTGGAAGAACTCCTATGAAGCCGGAGCCGTGCCTGTTGTCCTGGGCGCCTCGATACGAGACTACAAAGCTGTGGCTCCACCTCATTCTTTCATCCATGTTAATGAGTTTGCATCAGTAAGAGAGCTGGGAGAACACTTACAAGAGCTGGCAAAAGACAAAAAGCGCTACGCAGAGTATTTTAACTGGAAGCAGTGGTGGAAGGTGAAGCTTTATGTAGATTGGAGGGAAAGACTGTGCAACATCTGTTCTCAAAACAGCACTTTACAATACAAAAAGACTTATTCAGATTTGGAGGCTTGGGACAAGGAGGTTTGAGTATTCCCACATTTCTGTGGCATAATTAGGGATATTTGGTTATTCTCAACATTGATGAAAACATCCTTGTCATTGTTCATCAGACTACTGCAGGGCCAATTTTCAATCTTGTTTTATTTGAACAGAAAAAATAATGTATTTTTAACAATATGAAGCGCACTTAAAAGTCTTAATTTTTTTACAACAGTCCCCCTTATAATCCAGCGTGCCTTATATATGGATAAATTCTGGTTGTGTTACTGAAGTTGAAGGGATTTTGAGAGCTGCATGGCGCTCTGTTAAAATTTTTGCTTGGGTTTTATTGTACTGGTAAGTACGCTTTCATGGCTAATGTGTCAGGACACGCGCTCCGTACTAATGTGTAGCATGTTACATACAAGTTTTATGACTGTAACAGTTAAACTGTGGCTGACAGATTTATCTTGTACTCTTTTGTCTCACTTAACGCGCCTCATAGTTCGGTTCACCAATTATATAAATTCAAAAATAGACTTTTCATCGATGGTGTGTCTTACAATCCAGTGTCCCCTATAGTGTGGAAAATACGGAGCAGACAGTCCCCCGTCTGTCTTTTGATAGGATGCTGTATGGCGTTTATGTCTGTCCAACTCAGAAAATGTGTCTCTTTCAGCATTTTTGAGTCAATTGTGGCATTTTATGCTTCCAGCAGCAGAAACTGACTGAGTGACACTATCAAGTAGACAGTTGGATAAAGATTTTTGTTTGTTTTGTTTCTTTACTTCCTTTTAAGCTGGCTTTCTTGTTCAAATCATGTTCATTTCCTGTAACTGTGACTGTAACTTTACATTTTTTCCCTTTAATAAATATTCAGTTTTTTATTTACAATAAGCTTGTTATGTATGATATGATATATCATATATGATATTTTTTGGTCATGTGTCAGAGAGGAACCTTGACAAGACAGCAGTAAGCACTTTTGAACTTCTGGTGAGTGCTTGTCATGTCTTTAGAAAAGAATTTGACAGAAAAATGCTGTGGTTTAACCATCAAGACTGTGGCTTACATTTTTGTTCCGTCTGTGACATTGCTGTCTTGCTGCAACAAATTGTGGTGTTTCTCGAAACTATTGAAAACAGCTGTAATCAAATCCCTCCTAGAAAAGAACAGTAAAGACAAGACACAAATGAACAACTACAGACCGATATCAAACCTGTGATTTTTGAGATAAATAATTGAAAAAGATGTTTTCCATCAGTTATATGAATTCATAATAAGAAACACCTACTATGATGACTTCCAGTCAGGCTTCAGACAGCACCACAGCACTGAGACAGCTCTGACCACGGTGACTAATGATATACGTTTGAGCAGACAGTGGAAATATGCCAGTACCAGTTTTTTTGGATCTTAATGATTTTTTATACAGTCGACCACTTACTACTTAGTTGAAAACTGGGTGGGTCTCACTGTGCCAGTACTAAACTACTGATTCCAAATGTACTTAAAAAACAGGAAACGTTTTGTGTCAGTTGGTAACTCGGCATCGCAGCCAACAGAAATTACATGTAGAGTTCCCAAAGGCTCCATCCTGCAGCCGCATCCATTTAATATCTATATGCTCCCACTGGCCCAGGTTAGAAAGAACAACAACATTAGTTACTATAATATTACAATACAGCACCCGCAGTGAGGGAGGTTGCTACCCCAGATGAGGAGCCGCCGCAAGGGCTTGGACAGAGAGGCCATCCGAGTGAGGGACACTGTCATGCCATGACAGCCTCAGAATGGTATGTTCCATCTTACAAAAACTGAACCAGGAACATTAGGAGTGGGGTCATCTAACCTTTTTTCTTTAATGATTTGTGATCTTCACTGGTTTCCATGAAATCCTTTCCACCTTTATCCACCTTTGTCATGGTAGGAATAACACATTAATGTAAGGGTGGGGTCATAGGATAGCACAAGGGTTATACATTGCACATTATCAAGTACTGCCCTCTAGAGGACAATGTAAGAACAGCCTAACCCAAACATGATCCATTTTCAAATTCCACTGTCAAATTCTAAATTAAATTGACAATAGAGATTTAAAAGCATTTTAAAATAAAAGTGTAATACTTACATAAATCCAATTGGTAATTCTGTCACCACAATCAATATTACAGTTATAATAGAAGTAGTAATGGGTAATTTATACTTTATCTTCATTATTATTCAGTTTTTGTTTTTGTGTTTATTTTTATTTTTTGGTTGCACTACTGTCCTCAAATAAACACTGAATAGTTTCCAACACACAACCTTTGTAATCGAATATTATCTTAACCTTTTTCTATTTGCTCTGTTACCTGAAAGTCACGTTGCGTTCACTTCCTCTAAGTTGCCATCTATACTTTTTTGTGCTTGTTGCTACCATTAATATTTTGCTATAAAATAAAATATATTTATACTAAAATATATAATTTGTAGATTTGTTCTGCCGAGTATCCCATCATGTTTCATGTGCCTACACCTACCAAAAAGTCTGAATGAGTCCAGTTACCATAGATTTATCCATATCAAGGTCCAAATGGTTTATTTTGGTTTTAATTCGAGTAATGTTCATTTTTGTGCTCTAGATCCTGCTTTAATGTGCAGTTGCCCTGAAAAATAGAAATCCTGTGACAACATGAGTTGGCTGGGGGACCTCGCAGATCTAACATGGTTTTACATGCAACAGGGTTTTTATTTTTTGCCTTGCTTTGTGCTAATCTCATTTTTTCTTTTGAATGCTTGCATCCATGCATTGACATGCACCCATGACATCACTCCCAGTCAAGGCATCCCCACTCCCAGTAAGTGACTGGAGCCACATCAGGTCCCACTGGTGTCAATAACCTTATGGAAGCTGCTTCCCAATTTCCTGTTCTGACTCGCATTTTTTCAAATCCTTTTTCCATGTGCCGTCTTAGATTCTGTTTCACTGCGTGCAATAATTCAGTAATTCCTTGACACATTTTTAGTTACCTGAATTAGAATTTAAAAAAAATCTTTTTTCATTCTTCAAAATGTCTTCTTTAAAAATATTTCACCTTTGACCACATTTTGAAGAAAATAAATGCATTTGAATTCTTGTTTTGTTTAGCAAAGTGATTTTATGTTATTTTTCATACATTCTGTGGAATCTTTCAATCAACTCAAAAAAGTGATTTAACAAACGTACTGAGTCTGTCATAATAAAAGTTAAAACCTAACCTAAACGTAATTACTTTAAGCTATAGAGGAATACAAATTTAAGTTGGAGAAACATATGTGGTGTCTAGAAACTATTTGTTTTAACCTTTCAAAGACAAACTTTTCCTCTGAAATTATTTTATGTGAATCACATTTTATCCACAAAACCAATACATAAAAGTTTAAACTAACTTGTGACAACACAATACAAATTCTTTTACCTACATGGTGCCATTTAAATTTGTATCAATTTGGCATTAAAAACTACAAATTAAAATGCATTTCAACAGAGAAGCTTTTTTTTTTCAAATTATTTTAAGCGACAAAAACAAGATGTCTTGTACATAACACCCTTAAACGATAAAACCCGGCTTTGGACTCTTTTGGACTCTTTTAGTCTAGAAGAGCCAATTTAACTTTTACTTTTTATTTATTCAGGCTTTTCCAGAACCTTGAGTGGAAGTTGTGTAGTGCACACAATACATCCCTTGCTGTAGTTCATCTTCAGTTAACGTTAATTAAAAAAAAAAATTAAAAAAAAATTTGCAATTGTACATTGTAACTTGCTGGATTCATATGGAACAACAGACTTTCCACTGCAGCAATGCTAGTTATTTATAGACTAGTTTAGGAGAAAATGTTACTGATCTAATTACTAGAAAAGAAAAAAAAACCTGTACAAGACATTTGCTGAATTCTTTAAAAAAAAAACAATTCACAAAGAACCATTTTCTACGATTTTTGTCATGGCCTTTTGTCATCAGATGTTGGAAAAGAAATAAACTTAGGTTGCTGATTTATTTTGCTCAAGCAACAGATTTTTAAAGTTCTGGTTTAATGCTTAAAACACTAAGAGTAGCGATAAGTTCAATTGATAAATCATCTCTTTAAAATGATTTATTTTTATTAAAAGGTGTAATGCATTTGTCTTTGGCCAAGACATTGTCTGCTAAAAGAAAAGAAAAAACATCTAAATTAACATGACATGGAATTTAACCAGTGACTCGGGAAGCTGAATTAATTAATATTGGGGTTTACAATTTATTCTTAAGACTTCACACAATTCACCACAACTGGGTAAATTTTATTAATCTAAGTGTTTATTCAAATGTTTTCATTTTTCTTGACCGAGCAACAAAGGTACAAAAAGAAACCTTTGTTCTCCAAACTTTAGGATTCACAAGAGCGTGCTAAACCGAGGGTTTAGGACTGGAAAGCAGAAACGAATGACAGAAAAAACTTGGAATGAAGTTTGAACACATTTACTAAAAAAGATGGCAATAATTAGTAACCTGCATATACAAAAAAAAAAAAAAAACCACTAACAAAACAAGAAAAAAAAATTCATGACAAAATTGAATTAGGGCTTTGAATGAGTGAAAATATTGTGGTAACATTTCAATATATTATAATCCATTTTAAAATCTCAAACTAATAGCTAGAGTAACGGTTCTGATTGCACTCGGACAGCAAATTGTCCAGTAAGCAACGTGTGGAAGTTCTTTTAAATACAAGAAATACTGAATAAAAGGAGACAAGTTTGAACATAAAGTTTTCAAAGATTGGAGCAAGTAAATGGTAAAGATTTGTAAACTTTAAAATGAACTCTAATACTGCAGGATAAAAACACCTCATGGTAAAGATTTTTTTCAGACATTTTACCATCAATATGCCAACAATTTTTAACATCGTAATACATCACTGAAAACATTTTTCATATTATTTCACTTTTGTGGCAGCTACACAAGTATTGCACAGAGATTGACTCAACTGTCAAAAAATAAAAATAAAAGCATTGGAGTCCTTCAATAAATCGGAATGTTCTTACTTTGCACAGCATGAACACAAGCAGCCTCAGTCCCACTACGAGCTGTATTCAGCACATTTTGGGTGAAAATGTGTTTAAATGGAGAAAGTTGTAAATCAAAGCAGACTGTTTAGAATTTAGCAGTGTTGAGGTGGGTCTCAGCTGATATTTTCTGAATTCATGCTCCACGATTAAAACTTTTTTCCACTTTTTTTTTTCCCTCGAGTGTTGTATGAGCTAAAAGCGGGTCTCCCTCCCAGCTCAAGTGAATGGGTGGAGGCCTGCAGTATCTCCCATCATCCTGTCAGGTGACCTACCAGTCCAGGATGCAGGCCTGGTTTCATTACATCAGGTCGGTGAAGCTGGGGCATGTAGAGTTGTGGAGGGGCTCCAGGATAGCCAGACGGTGGGTAGCCTTGAGTGGTAATGGGAGAATGTGCCAGGTTAAGTGGAGACGCACTCTGCTCATAGTACTGGACATCACCCTCCTCATCTAGTGGCAAGGCCAAACGCTTTCCTTTTTGTCTCCGGTTGCAGAACCAAACACGCACCACCTACCAGGAACAGCGTTTTTAACGACATGCAGCAGGTTTCTGAATGTTTTAAGCAGAAATTGATTTTCTTACGTCTCTCTCCAAACCCAGATCATCTGATATGTGTGTGATCTCCTGAGTATTTGGTTTAGGGCACTTGATAAAGTACGCCTCCAGAGCAGAACGCACCGCTCCCTCCAGACTGGTCCTCCGCTTCCTCTTCCTGGTGTCAGCAAATACGCGCTCAATTTTGTACATCTGAGCAAACAGATTAAACAGTTAAAATTGCAAACACGAATTTTAGCTGCTTTTCCATTTTCTGGCATATTTACCACTAGGTGGCGTTTCACAAAAAAATCAGTTGTTTTTTTTAAATTTGCCCAGCTGGAAGTTCAGCCACCCCAAGCTTGAAAAGACCAGCTCCATCAAGCCTGGTCATGTTCTCTTGTCTTTTAAATTAGTTTGCTGTTGTCAAAAACAAAAAAAGTAACTTACGTCCTGGGGATTTTCTGAGGTCTCTGCTTCATCTAGCCATCTCTGAAGAAGGGGTTTCAGCTTGCACATGTTCTTGAAACTCAGCTGTAAAGCCTCAAAGCGGCAAATTGTTGTCTGGCTGAACATCTTACCTGTGAAAAAAGGAAAGATGGTCACATTTTTTCCAGAAAAATTGTGTAGACGCTGCTCATTTTAGTGTTCATGCTTTTAAATTGGAAAATAGCAGCAACAATCTGGGTCCCACCATATAGATTCCCCAGTGCAAGGCCAACATCTGCTTGCGTAAAACCCAAAGTGATCCTTTTGTGTTTCAGCTCCTTGGCGAACTGCTCCAGCTCTTCTGTTGAAAGGTTCTCCTGATAAATGAGACAATGAGAGCGTTCTAGAGGACTTGGCTCTTTAGATTGATCATTTATCTGGAAGTTGATCATAAATAGTTGTGTGTATTGACCTGTACCTCCTCAGAGTCGCTGCAGCCCCCGCTGGATGACCCGCTGCTCCGCGTGGAGGTCGGGTTCTGCGCTTGCGGCTCCGCGGCTCCTTGAGACGAGTTTACGCCAAAGAAAGCCGGGGGGCCTGGGGCCGCGTTGTTTGGGGGTGACGGAGACATGGATGGGGAGGGTGTGGAGGAGACCGTGGGGAGTTGATTGCTGCTTCCAGGTGGCGCAATGTGGGTGATCCCGGGCCACAAGGACGGATTCCAGGCCGCAGGGTAGAAGACCCCATGATGAGGCATGGGCGCAGAGGACGTGGGGTACTGCTGAACCTTCATCTCCGTTGAATACTCCTCATCCGTATCCTTCTCCAGCTTGATTTCGGGCATTTTGATCTGCTCTCGGGTCTGGGCAATTGGGGGGCTGAAGTTAGAGGGCTGGGTGGCTGCAGTCGCGCCGGGTACCTGGCCAGTGTACTCGGGCGCAGCGAAACGGATACCAATGCTTCGGTTGGCCGAATTCCCCGGCCTGCAGCTCGGATCCCCGGTAGTCACTAGTGACGTGGGGAAACGGGAAAAAGCTCTGCGTGGATGCGGGCGTGATGCCGCCATAAGTGGGCTTGTTGTAGAGCAGGCCCGGATCCGTTAGCATGGGAGAGAAGTGGAAGGACGAAGAGTTCCCCAAACTTTCCTGATCCAAAACCTGGTTGCAAGCCCGGCTGAAGTCGTAGGGCCGGACTTTGGACCCGGGGCTGTGCGGCCTGTCAGACATCTTCCCTGCAGTTTCTAAGGAGAATTCCACAAAAAGCAAAGTGTTACAAACTTTCTTTATCATACTTAAGTGTTGAACCGTTTTTTTTTTAGCGCAAAAATTACGCACTTCGAGTGGCACACACATACCTGAAAATGGCGCAGCTTAGTTAGTGAGACATAACCAAAACTGCGGCGGACTCCATTAAGCCCAGAAGATCCAGCTCACCTTCAAGCTCAAATGACCATCTGAGCTCCTGGCCCCACAGGTTTTCCCAATCACGACGGAGAGAGCCTGAGGTCTCCACATCTCATCTCTCATTGGCTGGCGCAGACAATTGCGCACAGCTGATTACGAGTTTGTGAATGACCTTGATTCCTCCCAGAGATCCGTCTCATGAGCAGATCTTTAATGTTTTTTTTATGGGATGCAAAAAAAAAAACAAACAACACAGACTTTAATAATTCAGTTGGAAAACATATTTACATTGCTAAACAGGCCCTGCTTCTATAAATACATTTTCTGACACTAAATTGCTCACCTTGTCATGAATTATAATGATGCGTTTGTTTAAATTATTCATCTGTCATGGCTTTGAAATGAAAATCTCTTCAGGTCTGAGCTTTAGTCTGAATCAACCCATTAAATAATAACATTGTCCTGTTATCAGACACATTTACTTAATTAGTTAAGATGCCATAATTAGTGGGAAAGTTAAGGTTTTGGCTCAGAAAGTTTATGGAGAAGGAAATGGCTTTTATTTTGAAAAGTCAAGTGTCGATAAACTAAATATAAAAGTTAAATGTGTTTTTAGTTTTCTATAATCATTTTTCTAGTTATTAAACACTTTCACACATTTTTTTTTCTTTTTAAGGTTATTTTAAGTGACCAAATCCACAAAATTACAAAGTGACAAAAATAAGTAAATCATAGATTAATATCTGAGGCGCTTATGTTCTTGCGCTGTTAAAACGCTTTTTATTTCTTTAACCAAATTCTTAGGTCATTCATTCATTTTTTCAACAGTGGTTTCATTTACCCAAATTTATGGTTTTTCCTAAAATTATTTTTTATGTTCTTTTTTTAACCATGCTGTTTTGGTTTTTTTCCATGATCTGTTGGTGGCATGGACCATCACGGAGACCCTCCTGCTTTCAGGTGAAGCTCATTCACCTTTTGATCGGCAGCCATTCAGTGGGCTGCGTGGCCGCGGTGCAGATGCGCTCCCCCGGCGTGAATACTTGGGCGCAGATTGCGGCAGGAAGACGCACTGCGGGACAGGAGAGGGGGTGCCATTGTACGACGAGGCCCCGGGGCACCCCGTGGCTCTCAGATCCCGAGTTGCGATGGTCGACCATTAGCTCCTTTTCACATCAGAACAATAAGTCTCAACCCTTTGATTCCGACGACCCCTCCACCCCCTCCCCTCTCCATCTGACTGGAGTTTCACTCTGGTCCTGCCCTGGCATCCAGTCCCAAATGGCCTGGAGGTCCAAAACTGGTCTGAGGACCAACATTTCTGCAGGTGTAGCAGCCAGGTCCTCTGGAATGTGTCTGAAAGTGTTGGATTGTTCACATTTTTTAACCACATGACTGCAGGTGATTCCAGATTAGAGATGTCCAAAAGGGAAACTCGGGTGGGTTTCCTGAAACCCACCTGAGTTTTTCTCTTCACAGAAAACCCATACTCACAAGCAGAGAACCTTCTAGCTTTATAGAAATCTGACTGCTTCCACACACGCATTGTCCTGGGCCATGGACTTGAGAGAAGAATTGTCATGCAAAAGGCAAAGCAGTAGAGATACAGACTTCAGGCTGGGCCTGAGAGAAAGGGACAACAGAGCCTGAAGAAGGGAGGAGGGGGTCAGCGTTGAATAGCTTTGGTACAGTCAGGGGGGAGATGTGTGAGAGGAGGATTTGGCTGAAACCCCCACAGATGGCTCAGATCTTGTCTTCTGCAGTTTTTTCTTCTTTGTTTGTTCTTTTCAAGTGACCTCTTCTTCGAGGCTCTTCCAGAAACGAGGACAACTTTTCAAGCTCAGATAGAAAGTGAGACCAAAAAGGGACCTGGTGGTACCAGTTCTAGATTTACTGCAACGAAAATGGAGATTAACACAGTAAAAATGTGTTCTTCTGCAGTAATAGATTGCTTTTTGCTGTAACATAGTGTGTATAGGATAACTTCTTAAATTTTTGCAAGTCTCACTGAGTACACTGAGTATTATAAAAGAAGTACCACACAAAAAATATTTAAAAAATGAATGAATAAAATAGTTAAAATCTATTTTTTGCTCTTATTGAATATAACTTTTATTACTTTGACTTAAATGACTGAAGTAATTTACCTGTATGGCTTTGCAGACTCTGACACTTCTATTTTATTTCAGTGTTTTTACAGAGCCAGTAGTAGAAAAAATAAAAAATGTACCAAATTTTCACAACCAGTTTTTTTTATACCTGTCCAATAGAGACTCAATTCTATCCATCTTCAGAACTCCCTCCTTCAGAGTCATGGAGTTGCTGGAGCTAGACTGGCTACTTTTAGGCAAAGGCAGGATTCACCCCGGACTCTGTTGCAGGGCCAGACTCACATAGGAGCAATTTAGAATCACCAATTTACCTATTAAGAATGTTTTTTTTTTTTAAGAATGCCAGAAGAGTCTGCACGGTGGCAGTGTTTAGCGCTCTTGCCTCACAGCAAAAAGGCCTCCGGTTCAAGTCCCGGCTGGGGGACATGAAAATCAACATCAACGGGGGACCTTTCTGTGTGGAGTTTGCATGTTCTCCCCGTGTATGCGTGGGTTCTCTCCGGAGTCTCCGGCTTCCTCCCACCGTCCAAAAACATGCTTCATAGGTTGATTGGCAACTTTAAAATGACCATAGGTATGACTGTGAGAGTGAATGGGTGTGTGATTTAGGATATTCTACCCTGCGACAGACTGGCGACCTGTCCAGGGTGTACCATGCCTGCCGGGATAGGCTCCGGCAGCCCCATGACCCCGAAAGGGAAAAACGGTTAAGAAAATGAATGAATGCCAGAAGAAAAGCATGCAACTGCACACAGCAAGGACCCAAACCAGATCTGAACCAGGGCCTCCTCACTATGAGGCAAGGGCCTCTACACCACCGTACAGCCCTAGACTAATGGTATTTATTGATATTACAAGAAAATCCTCTTTCCATCTGCCATCCAATGTTGTATTGTTTGTAACTCTGGTAGAATGATGTCCCCTCCCTTCATTTCAACAAATGTCATATTAGCAGCCTTATAGCAACTCAGCTCAACACGGATCTGGGAAAGTAACATTTTAAAGTGAGAGATTACTTTTGAACAAATGTAATCTGTAATATTCTATAAAAGCACAACACTGAATGCAACGTGCACTTGGATGTTCTCCTTTTTTTTGACACTTTTTCATTGGCACTAATTGTGTTATAGAATGAATGTATTTAGGTTAGAATAGTCAGAAACACACTTCTCTGCTTAATTAAGTCACTTGAATTCCCAGGATTCATGAGGGGAATTCTGCCCTGATTCTCTACAAAGACTTTCTTTTTAGATTTTTTTTTGGTTTTGTTTGGAGGAACAAAACTTGATTTTAAAAGTTATGTAAAAAATATCACATAATAAAAAAAAAAGTTTGCTGTAACTGTCAATTGTAGTTCAAACAAAACTATTTTTGATAAAAAAAAAACATTTAAACTTTGTTCAAGTGTAATGTCTTATGGTAATATAAATAACATGTAATTGCATGTCACACACACTGATCTGATAAAGTACCAACATCAAAATTCCACCCCCCCTGTTGAGCAGCACAGTCGTCCCCCACAAACAAGTCTGATGGCTTCTTGATTTTCCTCCCAACGATCCTGCCTTTGACACCCACCTTCACAGGCACTCCACCCACCCAGGTTTTCAACTGGGGCCCAATGGCTGCCTTCCTTCCACTGTCCGCCAGCACAAAGGCCTTTAATGGCCTTTGGCATAAGGCTCAATGGGGGCAGAAGGCCGATGCATCCCCCCCCAACATGCATGAGCTCACAAAAGTACACAGAGGAAGATGAAGGCAGTTTCTGCTGACCGCATCCACACCAAACACGTGAAAATACTAGTTTGACGTTAAAATATATGACAGAATAAGTTTAACTGGCGTAAAAAATAAAAAAGTCGGGGAGCAAACATCTCTTAGATGTCTTTATTCTTCTTGATTTAATCTTCAGCTGTGCCACATTTTGCTTTAGCTCTGTGACATAATTGCCACGACTACATTATTAATTCAAATTCCCGTCAAATGTTTTGTGCGTTTTTAAAAGTCCTCTTTAAAAAGTTTGGCGACAGTTAAATGTTCTGAGGGTGGTTAGAAAATGTACTTTTTTATATAAACCAACTAGATTTAGACCTTAAATGTGACTTTAAAAATAAAAAGGTGAATTAATCTGTTTCTTTAAACGAGGCAGTTAAAAAAAAAACTTTGAAACTTTATCCTTCAACATAATTAAGAAGAATCAGTAACCTTTTTGTATTCATTTGTTTTTAAATCTTGCTTTTTTCTTTGGATTTTAAGGAAGGTGCATATATATTTATATCTGTTGCATAAATATACAAGAACAGGAACTTGAGTCTCTGTTACTCGTATGTGGTAAAAATTTATTTCCAATCTTTAGTCTGCATGTACAAATATCTATAAAAAGTGAACACCATCACTCTTCTGTATGTACATCTTGCAGCACAACATTAGCTTGGGGACAGTGAGAATTTATGGGGGTTAGTAATACATGATCACAGCAAAACATTCATCCATCAGGAGCCACCTTTACTGAATATTGTTCCTGTGGCGACAGGATACAAGCGACACATAGAGAATAGTTCCTTTGACATGATTTCAACATATTACAGTCAAACCATGCAACAGTCATGAGTAAGCACTTCCATTTTCATCTGTAATGACATATAAATAAACTATCATCCTACAATGTTCAGGAGCAGCTCCTCTGACCGATGGAGGAGCAAATCAGCAGCAAGAATTTGCTAATTCTTGTGCAGAGATTGGGACTTGTGTTCAGAAAGGCATTCCAGATTTGATCTGGAATATTTCCTGGTTTGGAATGTGGTTGAGCCATAAGAATAAAAATAAAAAATAAAAGAATTAGGAATACTTTTATATGTGTCAGTGTGATATAGAGAATCAGGTTTTTATCTCATTCTTTGGAAACAGCTGCATAAATATGCAAAAAGATAGAAAGAAAGCAAGAAAAACACAACATTTAAACAAGAAAGACGACAAAAGACATGAAACAGGATTAAATAAACATTAAAAGACAGGGTTTCTCCAAAACAGTGAGAGAAATAAATTAACAGGAGACCCTTGATTTATAGAAGTGATCCTAAAAGCTTTAGTGGGGCAGATCTGTTAAAAGACAGAAAGAAAACAGTCGTTCTATCTCTTCATCTTTGATTTCATGCATTGTGAAATACAGAGCTTCCCTCCTTCCAAATGTTGTGTCTTTATGAATGTGTGTGTCTGTGCGTGAGTAGTATTTGTAAAGTGTTGAGTCTTCACTTTTTATTCTCCTGACATTCCATAACCGAGTCGTCAAACAGAGGGTTCTTCACCTCCATCTCCCCAGTCTGTGGAGAAGAAAATGAGCCGTTAGTTTCGGAAATGCAAGATAGAAAAGCAAGAAGGCGCGTGTCAACCCACTGGGGCAAGTCCGGGGCACTCGTAAACTGTGAAGCCACCTCCCACTTCCTCCTCATCGGACGTGAATTCACTGTCAACAGGCTTCTGCTCGGGCTTGTTACTAAAGACAGAAAAACAAAGTTATAGTATCAAGATACAGATAAACAAGGAACCCAAAACGGAGAAAAAAGGACTCACTTCCCCATGGAGATCATCTGTTGTTTCTGGTGTTTATAGTGATACATTTGTGCACTTTTAGCAAGAGTGTTATCTCCCATCTGCAGAGAAAAAAGGAATTGGAAGTATGAATGGTACATTTACAGAAACCTGGACGTGCTGGTGTGTAAAAAAAGAAATAAAAAAAAAAGGTTAAAAACAGGTGGAGAAGAGTGCGCCACTCACCGGAGTACCAGTGGTTTTAGCAGCAGAAACGCCCGTTCCTTTGAAAGCAGGGTAATCTACCTTCTCAGCAAGACGCGATTCCGTTTGTAACCTGTAGGGGGCACCAAAAACCATTATCCCATGCAATTTAAACCACCAAATTTTACTGAAAGTATTTCAAAAAGAAATCTTTACAGTCAGTCTGTTAGGTGCTGCATTCTTAGATTATACGTACATGCATATCTAGATTTTAATTAAAAAAAAAACACAAAAAATGCACTTCTTTGAGCATTAAAAGCCCAACAAATATACGTACATTTACATAAATCCTCATTTATTTTAGTGTTTACTCACTTGACATAACAGGCGACAGCCATGATCACAGCCACAGTGCCCATCACCACAAAGACTGACACCAAAACTGGAAAATGTTGACAAGAAAGAGGACATTTAAGGCAGAACTACAGGTGTGTGGAAATCCTACACTTTTCATGCTAGACATGGTTAAAAGTTCAAAATTGCAGTTGCTCTGAGCTAATAAGTCTTGTATTCTTTCAAATAATGCAAGACTTTCAGAAAATTGTGATGTTTACAAATGAAGAAGCACTTTAAAAAGGCACAAACTAGGAGGTGATAAACAATAGATTTGAATTTATGCTCCAAACATGGAATTCTACTCACTGATGATCATGCTGTCATTTTTTGAAGTCTGCACGACATGCGGGCCGCCGTGGCCGATGGCCCCCTTGACCTTGGACTGAAGAGTTGTTTTGTTTGGAAGGTCAGCTGTGGTGTGGCGTGGAGCCTCAGTGCTGGTCTGCAGGACGTCGGCCAAGAGTCTGCCCTTCAGTTTCAAGGTGTCCGTCAGGCCCTCTTCACGGTCTCTTTGAACGGACATGAAAACTGCAGGAGGAGCAGAAAACGTACACGACAGATCAACAAGGGTACAAAATACATTTAAGAAAAACAGATTCAGATTTTAAGCGACTAGAAAAAGAATCCAAAAATGGAAAACAGGAACAGTGCAGTTTTATAGGCTATAAAGAATCCCGAAGAAGTTTTTTTTTTAAACAAAGTGAGCATTAATCGCTAATAAAACAGACTCTCTGACTGTGTTTCTTACGTGGTTTCTGTTTGGTCGGTTTCTTCCTGATCTTTTCTTGTTTTGCGATGACAGAGTGAATCAAGTCGATCTCTTCCTCCAGGTCAGAGAAAGTTTTCACTTTGCCTGAAAAAAAAAAGTACAACAAATGAAACATTTGGAATTTACTGAAAATGGTTTTATTAACATGTTCTTGTGGCATTTTCACATGTATGATCAAAATTGGACTAAACATTGCATTTCTGAGAACAGTGATCCCTCGCTGTAACGCGGTTTACTTTTCACGGTTTCGCTACTTCACAGATTTGCATCGTGCTTTGTGTTCTGCATTCTGATTGGCTAAAAAGTCACTCCGCTTCTTCTCTACCTGTGCGTCAAAAACGTTGCAGTTTAATATGTGCACGTACATAAAACATCTTGCCAAATTTACATTATGTACATGCAAATTCTCTTGATGGTGGCATGTCAGTGTATATGGATCTTTTTGCAAAGCAGAAAAAAGAGCGACAACTGCCTATCACTGTGTTCTTCTCCCGAACAAACACACCTGCACCGCAGCTTCAAAAGGAGAAAACACTGCAGAGAGGAGTCAGGATGCAGCGGCTCAGTCTGAAGAGCAGTGAAATACACCTGAGTCACTATTTGTCCCACTGTACTTTGTATTTTTTTCATAATCATTTTAAATTTTTCCCGTTCAATCCAATTACTCGGGTCGCGGTGGGCGGGGCTAATCTCAGCAATTTAAAGTCTTCTGTTCACATCTATGATTAAAATTATTTTTTGACAGTACACTACAGAAGTTATTTGTAGAAAAAAACGTTTCTTAAGTACTTTTATTTGTGAAACAAATGCTTGAGCCTGTAAAATGGTTTCATCTTTCTTTTCAATGTATTATAGAGTATTTATAATATAATAATTGTTAAAAAACTAAAGGTTTCTACTTCACGGATTTTGTCTATCACGGGTTCTTTTTGGAACGTAACCCCCACGAAAAACAAGGGTTTACTGTATTTCTTTATTCAATTAGTTGTGAATCGGGGGCTGAAACAAATTTTGTTGTTAGTTATGAAATACAATGTTAAACCAGTAATGCTAGATTAGGGGAGTGAGGGTTTAAACATTTAGGCTTAATGTCATGGTGCCTCTGTCAGTCACCTTCCCCCCTCCCTTTCCTGCTCGGCTCTGGAGGCTACCAGCTGGGTTCAATCATCACCTCATTAAGGCGCCTACTTCAGGAGATCCAGGACCTGACGTCGACGCCAGTCCGTTGTTCTTACCACGGTGCATAGTCTGGCTCTCGTATGTCTTGTGCCTTACCTAGGTGGTATCACGCTAATTTTGCCTCTCCGTTCCACTCTCAGGAATCATCCTCACGTGTGTCCATTGGTCTGCAGTTCTTCAGTGCTCCTCCTCATCCTCCCTTCGGATCCAGCAAGTCCTCTGTCTCGAGCTCCGTCTGCCGCCACCCTCCAGTCAGCCGCCACGCAACTACAGAGACTTGGTTTCAGACTCTCCTTTGAGAAATTAAAACCTTTCAATTTCTTACCTCACGTTTCCGAGTTTCTTCCGGGTTCCAGCGTCTGGGTCCTTTTCGAAATTCCCACGGAACCATGACAGAACGGACTGGCCATACTCCGGACCCAGCTGACCCGGAAGGACTCCGCCACGCCATATCTGTTCAAGGTACTCTCCTTAGTCGCCAAGCTGACGCCCTTACTCAAATGTCCGCAGCTCAACAGGACCTTTACCGCAGACTCGACAGTATCACTCATACTCTTGCAGAATTAACAAAGCAACCCACGAATCCCACAGCCTCAGCTCAAGCTGCTGCTTCCGGCAACAACCCGACTTCCGCTGACGCCATGACCCCCGAAAACTTCCGCCTGCAGCCGGAACCATTCAGCGGCGATGTTGCAGCTTGCGGAGGATTCCTCCTACAGTGTCAGCTTATTTTCCAGCAGGCCCCCAGATTCTACCAGTCGGACCAAAGCAGAATATCATTGATTGTAAATGCCCTCCGTAACAAAGCACTCCAGTGGGCCCAGGCTTTTTTGGCTTCTAATCCCATCTCTCATCTGCCCTTCGATCGTTTCATCGGAGAATTTCGCCTCGTGTTTGATCAGCCTCGCAAACAGGAGGAAGCCACCCGACGGTTGCTCAGCTTAAAACAAAGCAATCGCTCGGTGAGTGAACATTTGATCGATTTTCGCATTTTAGCGGTGGAGGCCGGCTGGCCTGACCCCGCCCTCAAGGGTATTTTCTATCAGTCACTTAATGAAAAAATTAAGGATCATTTATGTTCACAACCCGAACCCGACACTTTTGAGGAGCTCGTTTCAGCAGCCCTCCGATCCGACGTGCGGCTGCGTGAACGTCAAGTCGAACGGAGCCACAAACCAACCGGTTTCTCTCGGAACCCCGGAGCTCCGAGTCAGGTTTTTTCTTTTCCCGCACACGAGCCCCCCGCACATGCTGTGGAGGAGCCCATGCAAATAGGCCATTCAAAACTAACGGCAGAGGAACGTCAGAAACGTCGCGACGAAGGCTTGTGCTTCTATTGCGGGCGCCCCGGTCATGTAGTTTCCCAATGTGAAAAACGTTTAAACTCCAGAGCCCCTCGTTAGATGACAGGTCACGGGGGGTCGAAAACGTTCACGTCAAAGAAATGAAGTTTTTGTATGTTCCTGTCAAAATTACTCACCAGGGTCAAGTCAGTGAATTTAGTGCTCTCATCGATTCTGGCGCCGAACATAGTCTTATCGACTCACAGCTCATTCACCACCTCTCGTTGCCTTTCGAACCCCTCGAGTCCCCTATTAACGCTGCCGGGTTAGGTGGGAAACAACTTTCTCGCATCACGTCCCGTACCAAACCGGTTCTCATTCTCACCTCCGGCAACCATAGAGAATACCACCAGTTTTTTATCACACAATGCCCTCAGACCCCCATCATCCTAGGTTTCTCCTGGCTTCAAACTCATAATCCATGCATCGATTGGGCCGCTCCTCGCATCACCAACTGGAGTACTTACTGCATGGCAAACTGTCTTCATTCCGCCATTCCCTCCTCTGTTTCCATCACCTCGAAGTCTGAAATGAATATCGACCTGTCCAAAGTTCCAGCCTGCTATCACGACCTTAGAACTGTTTTTTGTAAATCCAGAGCCAGTACTCTACCACCCCATAGACCATATGACTGTGCCATAGAACTGCTCAACGGCGCCCCACTCCCAAAGGGAAGACTGTTCAATCTTTCCGGTCCTGAAAAGGAGGCCATGGAAAACTACATTCAGGAGGCCCTTTCTCTCCACCACATCCGTCCCTCTACGTCTCCAGTTGGTGCAGGATTTTTCTTCGTGCAGAAAAAGGACAAAACCTTGAGACCCTGCATCGACTACCGTGAGTTAAACCAGATTACAGTTAAGGACAAGTATTCTCTTCCCCTCATTAATTCTGTTTTTGATTCTGTTCAGGAGGCTAAAATATTTTCCAAACTCGATCTCCGTAATGCCTACCATCTGGTCCGAGTCCGTGACGGTGATGAATGGAAAACTGCGTTCAACACTCCATGGGGTCACTATGAATACCAGGTCATGCCATTCGGTCTCACGAACGCCCCCGCTGTTTTCCAACGGCTCGTGAACGATGTACTTCGCGATTTCCTAAATAGGTTTGTTTTCGTCTATCTGGACGATATCTTAATTTATTCGTCCAGTCAAACCCAGCATGAGCATCACGTTCGCTTGGTTCTGGAAAGACTACTAGAGAACCAACTATTTGTAAAAGCGGAAAAATGCGAATTCCATACTTCTTCTATCCCCTTTTTGGGGTATATTATTGAAGCCGGTAACATACGGCCGGATCCAGCGAAGATAGAAGCAGTCACTCAATGGGAGATCCCACAAACCCGCAAAAAGCTACAGCAATTTCTGGGTTTCACAAATTTCTACAGAAGATTCATCCGAAATTACAGCAGCATCGCGGCTCCACTCACTCAGCTCACTTCTGTTAATAAACCCTTTGTTTGGACCCCTGCTGCCGACACGGCATTTAAAAAACTCAAAGGACTTTTTGTCACGGCACCCATTCTGGTACAACCTGATGTCAAGAAACAATTCATTGTTGAAGTAGACGCCTCTGATTCCGGTGTGGGAGCTGTGCTATCGCAGCGCGAAGGAACCACCAACAAATTAAAACCATGCGCTTATTTTTCTCGAAAACTGAGCTCAGCCGAGCGGAATTATGACGTGGGCAACCGAGAGCTTCTGGCAATTAAACTGGCTCTAGAAGAGTGGCGTCACTGGCTGGAGGGGGCAGAACAACCCTTTATTGTTTGGACTGATCATAAGAACCTCGCATACTTGCGCAGTGCAAAACGCCTAAACTCCCGTCAAGCCCGCTGGTGTCTGTTCTTTGACCGATTCAATTTCAACATCACTTACCGACCTGGCAGTCGTAACATCAAGCCAGACGCCTTATCCAGAAAATACTCTGTTACGGAACCTACCTCTGAATCCACTATCATCCCCACCTCCTGTTTTATAGGTAATCTCACCTGGGAGATCGAGGACAAGGTCCAACAAGCCCAAGGTGAGATACCTGATCATGTTTCCTGTCCTCCTGGAACTCTGTACGTACCCGACTCTCTTAGATCTGAGGTGTTGACGTGGGGGCACGCCTCTAGGATTGCCTGTCATGGGGGAGTGCATAGAACCATCAACCTGCTACGTCGACGGTTTTTCTGGCCTTCCTTGGAGAAAGATGTCCGTGAGTACGTGGCAGCTTGCTCTATTTGTGCTCGCTCTAAGAACTCTACTTCACCCCCCTCTGGACATCTGTTGCCTCTACCCACACCTAGTCGCCCTTGGTCACACATTGCGCTGGATTTTGTCACCGGTCTGCCTCCATCCCAAGGGCACACAGTAATACTGACAGTCATTGATCGCTTTTCCAAAGCTGTCCATTTCATTCCTCTAGCACAACTCCCCTCGGCCTCCGAAACTGCGGATATCCTGGTCAATCATGTGTTTCGTTACCATGGAATCCCTAGTGATATCGTGTCTGACCGCGGACCCCAATTCACGTCTCAAGTTTGGAGGTCATTCTGCTCCGCCCTCGGAGCCACGGTCAGTCTTAGCTCTGGATACCATCCCCAGTCCAATGGGCAAGCTGAGAGGGCTAATCAAGAGTTGGAAGCAGCTCTTAGGTGCTTGGTGGCACAAAATGAAGCTGACTGGTCCAAATACCTCATCTGGGTGGAATATGCTCACAACACTCACTCCTCTACAGCTACTGGCATGTCCCCCTTTGAAGCCTCCTTAGGGTTCTCACCCCCTCTGTTTCCCTCACAGGAACTCGATCTGGCAGTGCCCTCGGTCCAGCTTCATCTTCAACGATGTCAGGACATTTGGCGGCAGGCCAGGGCGGCTCTCCTCCGCACCAAGGAGAGCAACTGCCAGATCGCCAATCGTCACAGGGGGGTGGGACCCGTCTATCAACCGGGGCAGAAGGTATGGCTGTCCTCCCGCAATATTCCTGTTCAGGCGTTCTCTCGTAAGCTGGCACCCAGATACATCGGCCCTTACGTGATCGACCGCATCATCAATCCCTCCTGCGTCCGGCTGCGCCTACCTGCTGCTTTGAAGGTTCATCCCGCATTTCATGTGTCTCAAATCAAGCCTGTCCACGAAAGCCCGTTGTGCCCACCGTCCTCTTCCCCTCCACCCGCCCGTGTCATTGACGGCGCGCCGGCCTTCACTGTCAGCCGGGTGTTGGACGTCCGGCGCCGGGGGCGGGGCTTCCAGTTTCTCGTGGACTGGGAGGGTTACGGTCCTGAGGAGCGCTCCTGGATCTCCCGCTCCCTCATTCTGGACCGTTCCCTCATCGACGACTTCTTCCGCGCCCATCCGGACCGTCGTCCTGGACCGCCTGGAGGCGGTCGTTGAGGGGGGGGTACTGTCATGGTGCCTCTGTCAGTCACCTTCCCCCCTCCCTTTCCTGCTCGGCTCTGGAGGCTACCAGCTGGGTTCAATCATCACCTCATTAAGGCGCCTACTTCAGGAGATCCAGGACCTGACGTCGACGCCAGTCCGTTGTTCTTACCACGGTGCATAGTCTGGCTCTCGTATGTCTTGTGCCTTACCTAGGTGGTATCACGCTAATTTTGCCTCTCCGTTCCACTCTCAGGAATCATCCTCACGTGTGTCCATTGGTCTGCAGTTCTTCAGTGCTCCTCCTCATCCTCCCTTCGGATCCAGCAAGTCCTCTGTCTCGAGCTCCGTCTGCCGCCACCCTCCAGTCAGCCGCCACGCAACTACAGAGACTTGGTTTCAGACTCTCCTTTGAGAAATTAAAACCTTTCAATTTCTTACCTCACGTTTCCGAGTTTCTTCCGGGTTCCAGCGTCTGGGTCCTTTTCGAAATTCCCACGGAACCATGACACTTAAAACAGCATAATCACAATTAAAAGACCACTGGGAATGCTTTTAAAATAGACCCCCACCAATAAAAACTGGAGTGGGACTTTAAGGTTGAAAACATTCAGAATTTCAAGAACAAAAAGAGAAGCATTTATGGAGTATTTGTTTTTCTGATCTTGTATTAGAATATCCTTAATCTTTCTTCAGACGTCACGGACAGGGAGTGTGCCCATGCCTGTTGTTTGTTTGGGAAACTGGTAAAAAAAAAAAAAAAAAAAAGGAGGGGGACAATTCTGAGCTTTTAATAGCCCTGTAGGCCAGACAGCGAGCCGCATTCCTGCAGGACAGTCGAGGGCTCCAGGGCGACCAAGATCGACAGTGTGTGTGTGGCCAGGGGAAGAAGCACTCCAGGGGGCAACAGCCATCAGCCAAAAACCTGGCTTTACTGTGCCTCACTCACTACAGCCACAAAAGACCCTGAGGCCCGCTGTTAACGGAGGTGATCAAAGAGCTAAATGTCACCCAAAGAAACAGCACAAAAACCCAGAAAGAGGAGAAGTGTGCGAGCGTGACTCCATTTCGGACTAATGTCATCCACTCGCCAGAACTTGAAGAGGTGTGGAGCAAGACATTCATGTCGAAACTGCTAAGAAACCAAGAAAGCAGGCCAGCACATCCATCCACACACAAGCGTTTGCTGCACCTCCAGCGCATTAAGAGATTACAGTCACTCTCAATCCAGAAGGCGGACCATCTGGCTGAGCTAATGCTCACGATATGACATGCCCGCACTTTCACTGCCTGCTTTGTTATTTTCTTACCCCCCCTCCACTAATGGCCATTTAGTGTGCTCCATAGCAGGTGTCTGTGGAGGCGGGATGCACCATCTGTACTTTGCAGGTGGCTGAGAGCTCCAACTGTGCCTATGAGCTCACCAGGAGTGTGTGTGTGTGTGTGTGTGTGTGTGTGTGTGTGTGTGGCACCAAAGGTTTGAATATTAAAAGGAGACACACACTGACACGTGAGCCATGATTTGTAGGAGGTGTTTTGAATGTTACTGACAATCTGCAGCCACATCCACATAGAACTGGACACGTTTAGTGTCTTTAAAGCCAGATCTGTTATGTCACCTTTGGCCAAAGAGCATAAAAAAAAAAAAAAGTGGGGATTGGGAGCATGAGTGTGTGGATTGTCACACACCCTCTGAGCATGCACACCTTTCCCCGTATGAGAGAGATTCGTCACAGGGCTGATAATGACCTATAACCTCTTGGGAGCATCTGGGGGGGGGCCCTGGGTACAACAAACAAACACTAAACATCCCCACGAGGATTGTGGGTCGCACACACTTGTGCTGTTTTCTTTTCCCACTTAAAAACCATTCACGTTTTTTTCTTCTCACAAGGTTACGACTGCAGGGGTGCACCCCCCCATCCCCCAAGTGCAACGTTTAGCTCTGCAACAGCGTGAAAGTAAAACCACTGAATATTTTCAAAATAACAAGAACAAACTTCCCCAACATTTAAATAACATGTATTTTTACCATTCATAATCCTTATTTATGTTATATTTCTATATCACGTGTTAAAGAAAAAAGCTTTAAGAGAATTTGAATATCTAAGTAGATTACACATTTTCTCCTATATATACAACTATGACAACAGCAAACTTAACTAATTAAATTATTGTTGAAAACAAATAAGTATTTAAGCAAAAAAAATATTTTAGATCTACAGTAATAGTAAAAATTGCAGAATTAAAATACAAGGATTTCTACAAGTGCTTTTTTATTCATCAGTGAGCTTTGCTGCCCTCTAGTGGCGATTTCCGTATTACAATATACAAAATACTAAAGAACTGTTCAATCTGCCCGCTTTCTCTCAAAATAAATGCTTTTGACATCCAGCTTGAATTCCACACTTCTAAAAAGTAAAAAATGCATCTATTATAATGAAGATGGTGACAACTGTGTATTTCAACAGAGCTACATAACATAAAAGCATTATTTATTCATTTAGCCTGATCCTAAACTGAAGATGTGAAGATCACTCCTCCAATTAAAATCTCAGGATAATTGGATTGTGTATCTCGCGACTGGGGCTATGGCTCATATTTCTCCCTGTTTGATGAGAACTGTCACAGCTGAGCCCACAGCATGGATCTGTAAATGAAACCCTACTGCTCATTTTCTCAGTAAACAGCCTCACCTACCTGTAAAATGATATTTCAGAAAATTGGTACACCCCTCTGCCAAAATATATTGGATAAGCTCCCAAAAGAAAGAAACCAAGAAGAAAATGTGCCTTAGTTATGAATACATCTGCTTTTACACAAATACATTTAAAAGAAAATGTTTCTCAATTTCAGTTTTAATTTCTTATAGAAATTCAGTTTTCATTTTATTTAGAAAATTAATAAATAGAACAAATATCTAACATACAAAGTGGGAGATCCATATAAGATGCAATTTACAGAAAGTGGATCTCATTGCTTTTCTTTTATTTTGAAAAGGTCTTGCTTTTTTGTAAATGTTCTAGGCGGAAACAGCAAAACCTATGCAGAATATTTGCTCAAGGTACAAAAACAAACAAAAAGTATGACTCGCTTAAACAAAAAAGGGGCAAAATGAATTACGAATAGTTATATAAGCGCATGCCAGAGATAAAGGTTCGTGGAAAAATCTCCTGAACACCTTCAACCCACAGCACTGGGACAATGTTTTGCCTTTTAAACATCCATTCTCCTCGCTGCTTTAAGTGGTTGGACTGGACTCTGAGGTAAACTCTGTGTTTACTAACGGCAGAGAACACCTCCAAGTCAAATACAGACTCATTCCTCTGAGGCTGGAAGCAGTGCCGGCCTCACTTGTTCTCCTACTGTCAACAGTGGCCATGCATCAGCTGACAGCATCAGTTTTCCAGTCATTCTCTTCAGGGCTGAATACAACTGAACAAAAGAACAATTATGACAAAAAAAAAAATAAAGGATGGACTAAAGCTTTCTGAACATGGATTTAGATGAATAAATTCCCCCGAAAAATCAGATTTTATCATAAACACAAGATTCCCAACAGTCACAGCAGGTGTATAAGAGACACTTCCCTGAAATGTTGCATGTTGGGTCACGGCCAGGAAACAAGTTACATATTTTCCCATCCATCTTTGTAGATAAAGGTTACATAACAAGGCAAATGAATAAATAAATAAAATTAAGTTGAAGGCTTTGTAGGTTTTTACATGACTTCCTTTTTCAAGTCATGTAAAAACTGCGGCCTTCTACCTTATTTCACATGTTGACAGCCTCCTACATGACAGATGGTGAAATTATCTTTTGATTTGAAAGTGTCACCTTTAATATGACATGTTTAAACATCAGTCAGAGTTATGAGTCCTTACAGTTTGTGTTAAAACCAGGGCTTAGTGACGTCAAATCTGACCAAGATGGCGGCGACTTAGCCATGAAACTGGCTTCAAATCAGCCTGATCCAAATCGTCAGTGCTTGCTTCGTCCATCTCTCCAGAGACAGATGCTAGTTTCCCTTCAGCTTTCTCCAAAACAACAGCAGAAAGCTTCTCCAGTAACCAGGTTTCCTCCAGAAATAAGATTACTTAAGAGCTTGTATAGAAACCAACTGAATTTAAAGATGCAATTTCTACAGAGTAATGCTATCAAACTGTGACAGAAACAGCTGCCTTCCAGCTTTTTATTCCCCTAAGATCCACACACCTCTACAAAAAAAAAAAAACGTGCATCTTTTTTTTTTTTTTTTTTTTTTTCCAATGGTGAAGCCTTTTGAATCTTATTTGGTAATGGAGAGTTCTGGGGATCAGTGCCCTCTGGGCTCCAGTTTCATGGTTTATATAAGGGGATTTAAATCCTGATGGACGACGTTCACCTAAGTCCACTTCTGGATGGTGTAGCATGCACGGTTTCAAACATGCACGCGTTCATACAAAAGGAGGCAAGGTCCTTTCATGATCCACACATCCTTTCCTCTCATCAGTTCCTAAATATTCTGCATGCACGCCAGTAATGCAATGACATGGAAATCAGAAAATTAGATTTACTGTTTTTTTTCCCTGATTGAATGATATTAGATTTAGTGATGAGAATGAAGGGCGACAGTGAGGGAGAGATGTCATCCCTGTGATTAAGGCTGCCAGTGTGTGTGTGTGTGTGGGGGGGGGGGGGGGGGCGGTGCAGGGAGGTGGGGGAGTATGTGCTGCAGGGGCGGGGCAGGATTAAAGTGGAGGGGGGGCGACTGACGGTACTAGAGCTGGAAGAGCACGAGCTGTGACACATGAGGCAGGAAAGAGTCTAATAATCCATCAGAGATACATTTTCTCCAAAGTCATTTCTTTCTTTTCGGCTCAGAACAAACGTGTAAAGACAAACTAAATCCTTGGTGTGCTTTTGGAGTAAACAAGATCTACATATCAAAATCAGAATTCAGTCTGTTTCTAAGCATGACTCTGCAATATTTGCTCATCTCTCATCCACCTGAGATGACTTTTATTTGGAGTCGTCTGCCTGCGTGGCGTCCTGGATTTAACTGGGATTTGTTTCAGCACCGTTCTCCTTTTACTTTGAATGGATCACATGTTTCAGTCAAACATTTTCATCTGAAGCAGCACAAACTATTCATTTTAGGAGTAAAAAGCTACATTGGTTTGACCCCAATCAAACTATTGTCATTGGATTTGTTTGAAGTCCCACTCTGATCATCTTTTGATCAGTTGAAAAAGCGTTTCCAGTGGTCTTATAGTTATGATTGCGCCGTATTTAGTCATAACCTAAAAACCAGAGGCGTTTTCAAGGATGTAGTTTCTGCAGCACGGCAGTGGTTTATTAGAAATTCCCCTCTGAGCTGAGGGCATGTCCGCTGGTGTAGAGTAAGCTTGCCCCCACTTGCCATCTTCCATTTATTTCCACGCTGTGCCCCACACTAACATTACCAGTGCAACAAAAACGGTGAGTAATATCAGAGCAAGTGTCTGCAAGTAGATGCATCAGGATGGATGGAGTGGAGCAGGGAGAAGTTGCTGCTTCTACGTCACACCTCCAAGCTTTTTCAAACTGCATTTTTTTGTCTGCTCCTGAATCACAACCATTTTAAAAACAGAAATACTCCGAAATACAATTTTAAGCTTAATTTTCTTTATATGTGTCTTTCATCATGGGGAAAATGTCACAAGAACATGTTAAAACACTCAAAACACTATTTCCATGGGAGTCGGTGTTTAACCATCTAATGATTGTTGCTGTTTGAGCACCGACCCCCCCCCAAAAAACCCTCCTAAAAAGAACTTAATGCATTCAAAAATATCAAGAAGCTATTACAGAAAATCTCAAATCTGGCTTAATGGAAATAATAGATATAAAGCAGAAAAGCGCTGAATTTAAAAATGTAAATAGAAAGAGACAGAGCAGTCTATTCCTATTTTTTTTTCCATTCCTTTCAATGACTTATAAAACATGCATCACTTGTAAAGTGTGACATGTCCTAAGCACTTTAGCTTATTCTACACGATAAAACAGTGAGTTTAATGCCCTCCAGGTCTGGTTTTTAACAAAAATGGTTTATTTACTTTTAAACCAAATACAACAGTTTTTGTATTTGTATAAGTTTGTATAAGTTTTTGTCTCTCATCCTTAATGTCATATTTATCCTAAATTAATTTCCTTGAATTTTAATTTTATTTTAAAGAGATTTATGGAAGCAAGACAAATATAAAATTGCTTTTATATATTATTTAAAAAGTGTGTCTATTTTTACTATGCAATAAAACAAAATCAGTTTATTTCCACAGAGCACGCCATGAGCATCCTGAGCAAAGACTGCCACGTCCAGAAGATTCAAGAATTACTTTCTTCTAAACTATTGCACAAAAATGAGATGGGATGCACAGAGTGGAGCAATTGTGAAAATTGCTAAAAAAAAAAAATACTCTACAAAGTTACATTTTTTTCCCAACTTCTAGAACCCTGTGTTAAATATTTAACTTTTATATTTTGAGGACAAATCTGGGTTTCTAAGTCTTCCTCACTCAAACATTTTGTTTTTTTTCTAAAATAATTTTTTTTTCTTCTGTTGTAGAGTAAATACTGGCCATTTTTGCCTAATAAAAGTAAACTTTGTACTTTTTGTGGTCTTTTTTCTTTTGAGCGACTGCAATATACTTCCATAATCATTAGAAAGTAGAGCAATCTCTTTGAAAAAGCTTTTTTTGGATGTTGATATGTTTTTTTTCACTAAGTTATAAAAAAATATATATGTAGTCAACTACTTGTAAAATAAAATGCTGTAAGCACAGGTCAATTTTCAGCAAAGCATTAAAATTGAAGCATTTTGAAAAATTTGTGAGCATTTCTGGTGAGAAGTGTGCACTTGTGTGTTTTTGGTCGTACCAAGTTTGCGGGGCACACAGCGTCCATCCTCAGCCTCTTCATGTGAAGGTAAGCAGGGGCCACACTCCGAGCCGGCTTTGCAGTCCACCCGTTTCTGATTTCGACAGACGGAACGGGACGGGCAACCGGTCTGAGCTGAGGGAGGAAACAAGTCAACACGATTTTGTGAGTGCTCCAACAATAACCAAAAGGAGTTAATACAGGAGGATTTCAGCAAGGTACGGGGAAACATCCTTTACATTCAAAGCAAACAATGACAAAGAGGATGATGAGTTGGCTTTGCTGCTCTAAAAATGGGATTCAAAATGGACTTGGATGTCACAGTAAGAGCCGCAAAACGATAAATACGGATATGTCAAAGGCCTATTTTCACAAATCAAGGCCAATGTTTTCAAAGCGCTTAAAAAAAAAAACTCTTTATGTCCAAAACAATTAGGTCATACAAGAGTAAAAAGTGATCCAGACCTCGTTTGTATCACACAGGTTAGATAACCACTTGACCTGCTTACTGCCAGGTCAACTATCAACTGTTGCACTAATTTAATGCCATTTAGAATAATTTGTTGGAAAAAGGGAAATCAAAGTAACAGTTTTTGGACCATATAGCAATCACAAGTACCCAGAGAACATCCAGAAACATGCATTTTCTACACAGCAGGACAACAGGTCAGACACCTTCTCGTATGTGATTAATATTTAATGATAATAAACATACAAGTGAGCAAGACAGCAAGAAAGCAGGAAGCGTGCAGGTGTAGGCCAGAGCCGCACAGCGGTCTTTGGAAAAGGAGGGCGGACTCCATCAGAGCACATAATGAGCCCAGCACTTCTGCACCACAGGCCATCTAAAGGTGAATGGCACGGCAGGTGTCCAAACAGGCGCAACAGAAGATAAAACGAGGCCAAAGGATGAGGAAAGTGCTTTTGAGGGCAGTGAGTCTAGTGTATAGAAAGCATTCATGTCAAAAACAAACGGGAAGGGTTTAAGTTTAATTTGAGGACATTTGTCTGAGATATTTTGGATTTTTGTTGAACCAAACCAAATATATGGATAAGAAACTGTGTTGAGTGAATGGTCATTAATATGACCTTTTTCTTTTCTCTTTTGTACTTTTCATCATGCAAAGTGAGAAGATGACTCAAACTTCTGAATGACTCGTGACAACCAAGAACACAGAATCAAAATTGAAATGTTGGAAAAAATGTACTCTAAAAGGTGGAAACCTCAAATAAGGAAGTGTTGCTGACTTAAATACTGATTATATATGCATCTTCTCTGTCTTTTGGCTGCTCCTTTAAGGGTCACCACAGTGAATCATCCACCTTAAACTAAAATAAACTAAAATAAACTTCACGTATTTCTCGCTCATGCTAACCACACTCATGTCCTCCTTCCCTACATCCATGAATCTCCTTTTTGGCCTTCCTCTTGTTTTTCTTTTCCGGGTAGCTCCCTCTTCAGCATCCTTTTACTGACACACTACACTACCATCGTCCTTCCTCTGAATGTGTCCAATCCACCTCCATCCGCTTCCCCACATCTATCTCCAGAACATTTAATATGATGGATTCATTCTTGATCCTATCCATTCTCATCACTCAACATCTCCAGCTCTGCCTCCAGTCTCTTTCTCAGACTCTCTAAACCAACAACATGGCTGCTCTCACCACACTCTTCTACACCTTTCCTTTCATTCTTGATGGCACTCTTGTCACAAATTACACCTGAAACCTTTCTCAACCACCTCTTTCCTACACTTTCTGATGTTCTGGACTGTTGGCGCTGTAAGTACTTTACGTCTTGCACCTTCTTCGTCTCTGCTCCCTGTAACCTCACTGTTTTACTTGAGTTCCTCTCATTTACACATACATCTTCTGTCTTGCTGCTGCTGACCTTCAAACCTCCACCTCTCTAGACGACCCTCCATCTGCTTCCTGCTTTCACTAGATCACAGTATCATCTGCAAACATCATGATCCACAGAGATTTCCTGTGTAACTTCATCTGTCCATCACCATAGAAACAAGAAGGAGCTCTAATCTGATTGTTGGTGCAGTCCCACCGTCCCCTTGAACTCCTCAGTTACACCCACCACACATTTCACCACTGTCTTAGAGATCTCAATAACAACTCCAATGTTCTTCACTACCAATCCAGACCTCCTCCAACAAAACACGGCTCCTTTTTCTCTGTATTCTGTCATAGACTTTCTTTAGATCAACAAAGACCCAATGCAGCTTCTTCTGACCTTGTCCATTATCTCCAGAAGCATGCTTCATGCAAACATGGCATCAGTGAATATCTTCTTTGTCATGAAACCATACTATTATTCACAAATGCTCACTTCTGATCTCAGACCAGCTTCCACTTCTTTCTCGTAACACACTCCTTAACTTCTTCATTCCACCACCAAGTCTCTTTATCTGCTTTCCTCATTCCAGATGACACAGCAAGTTCCTTCCTCCCAGTCTCCCTTTGACTGGCGCTGTCAGTCATCTGCAGGAACCTTCTGACCTCCCAAAGCCCATTTTCACTCCTTAAAAGCCACACAGCACGCTTCCTTTTTCCGCTTCCACCACTTGGTCCTCCGCTGTGCCCACTTCATCTTCTTTACCACCAGAGTCATCCTACGCACTACCATCCTATGCTGTCTGGCAACACTTTGCAGTCACCGATCCTTTCCGATTAAAACGTCTGCACAACATGAAATCAACTTATCTGCTCCCCCCCCCTCTATTCTTCTATTCATTTGTTTTCTATAACATTGTGTTCTTCAATGCCATTTCCATTCTTTGACCAAAATCCACTCCCATCTGTGCTTCTGCATACCTGTCCTGAACACTAAACTCAGCCATCACTTTCTTATCACCTCTGTTTCTCTCACCTAGCTGTTGAAGTCTGCTCTCATTTTTCTAGAATGTCCCCTTCTTCTTAAAATCACATCCTCCCTGGGGGGTTAAACCACTGACAACTTTCAACATCACACCTTCAACTCTCAGCTTCTGACTCACTACCCTATCTGACACTATGCATTCAACCCAACAGTAGATCATACACAAAGGGAAAAATGAGACTAAAACTATTTGTAAAAGGACCTTGAATTTATCAGAAGCACCACACGATTTTACATCCATTATACACTTTTATTTGCACTTTTATTTCCACACAAACAAAAATGATAAATAGTTTACCTCACAAGATTTGTTGCTGCTGATGCTTTGTCCAAATTCAAGGTTGATACAAGTTTTCCTTTTCTTGAACTGTATTGAATGAAATCATCAATGCGCTCATTTGAAAATGGGAAACTCTTAACTGTACTTTTGGACACACGCCATTAATTTGTTTATTCATCCTTCACACCGAATGCAGATAAATTAATAGTGAACTGTACATGCAGCTAATCAGAATGCGAGCATCCTGACTCATTGCTGGTTGTGACGCTTGGACTTTTCTGTTCCCATGGAGAGGAAAAACTCAGTCACCTCTACGTTCTCTTGCTGCCTCATCTACTTATTTCACATCCCTGTGAGGAACGGATGCTCAGCCAAGTCTTTGTTGCTACTAAAAGACTTGTTTTTCTCTGCCTTTTCACACTCATGCTGCCATTCAAGTTCAGATTTATAACCTTTTTTGATCCCTTAAATATAGTCCAACTTTGTCTTTCAACAAGTGTCCTTTAAATGAAAATGTAAAAATGCTTCAGGGTAAATTCAGTAAATTAAATTAAAACTACCCATTACGGTTACTTAAAGTCCCAATCTGATCACCTTTTGCACTATTGTAAAAGTGTTCCCAGTGTTCTTTTTATTATAATTCTACACGTTTTAGCCAAAAATCTGTGTTGTTTTCTAGGACACAGTTTCTGCAGAGTTTATTAGAAATTCAACTCTGAGTTGTGGGCTGAACTCCGAGCTCAGTGTTTCCACTCTCTACTGCTAGTTTACAACCCCGACCTAACATTACCAGTGCAAAAAAAATGACGAGCAATATCATAGCTATCCAGATACCAGCTCAGACAAGGAAAAACAAGATGGACGTGGATCCATTTGACTACAAGGAGATGCATCAGAATGGAGCAGGGCAGGGAGCTTGTGGCCGTCCAACGTATTTTCTGGGTAACAAATATGCTTTTTCCAACGTCTGCTCCTGATTTGCAATGATTTGAACAAAGAAATACTCAGTAATAAAATTTGACACTTACGGTAATTTTCTTAATATATCTCCTCAATCAGGAGAAAAATGCTATAAGAACATGTTAAAAACACACACATCATCGAAATTGGTCTTTAAAGGAACTTTTAGCTTGGTTTTGGATGGCAAAACTCTGACTTTTATTCCAGTTGTCATCAAATGTCATAAAGATGACAGAATAGTTGGCACCCATTCTGTTACTAGAATAAAAACCTGTTAAAACTGTTAAAAACGAGAGCAGCCTCGTTCCTCAAATATGACCTCAAAGAAGATTTGCACACAGCATTAAGGATTTGTTGCAAGTGTCGCTTAAATGAATCCCAGTCTCTGTGGTAAAACAAAGGAGCAGCTGCAATTAATTCCATTTATGGAAGAGTGATTTGGAGTTTAAAAATAGCGCCACTCCTGGTTATTAAAATACAACCAGAGTGAATGTGGAACATGCTATGATGGACTGGCATGCAGACCCCCCTGTGACTGTTATCAGGATGACGCATGCATGAATGTAGACCTTTATTCTTTAGGCAGACGAACCCACACTTTTGTCAAGTATTGCCGGCAACAAAAGGACACAAAAGCAAGCACACACCGCAATAAGGCTTTTTGTGAACTCACTGCACTGCAGTTTAGATCAAATCCGAATCAATACCTAAAATAAGAGCTTCTAGCAACAAGGGAAGGCAGATATATTCCTCTAGGAAAGCAAAAGAAAAACCTTCCAGTGATGGTACACAATTTATAAGTGACTGTCATGACAATAGAGAGTGGTGAGGGAAGTCAGCGGGGAAAAAAAACTCATGTCTCTGAGTTTCTTTATCTTTACACAAATGAATCAAGGATAAATAAAAGATAAAGTGACTTAAAAACAAAAAACCCGGAGCACATTAGGACATCTCGGTTTTTCTTTGCATAAACCAGGGACTCAAAGAAAGACCCTGAAAAACACCTTACAAATCAATCTGTGCCTGCTGTTGCTAAGCGGTGTGCTCGGCAGCAGCTTTTGAGTGTCAAACTGAGGGACGCATTCCACTCGACACTCACCAAAACGCCACATGAAAGAAAACGCTGCTCAGCTTGTGCAAAACACCGCCCGAAGTGTAACCGACCGTGTGTCATCATGTGTGAAAGTCTTTGTCTGTGGGTGAGAGGGCTAGAGCAGACGTAGGAAGTGGGTTTGCCAGAAGGGTCGCACACTCCATTGTGCACACATCCTGAATCAGAGAGCAGACCGGAAGTGAGCCAAACACTTAAAATCAAGTGGAAACATTAAAGAGCTCTGCTTACCATCCTCTCTTTTTTTATGTGGATAAAAGCATGTAAGTGCTTATGTGTGTTCATTTGCTCAGGCTTTTAGTGTATCCAAGCATCTGCTTAGAAACACTCTTGAATGACAGAAAACAAACAAAAGTCTATGAGCCAGTTTCTAAATGTTTGTTTTTAGTGGCATCCATTGGGTTTGGCCCTTCCAATGCATTCTTGCACATGCACTACTTTGGTTTTTAAACAGTGGGGCAAAAAGTATTTTTCAGTTTTTTTTTCCACTTAGAAAGATGCTAAAGGAGTGTTATGTTCATCATAGTCAGTATAAAATACAATAAAAATCAAGGAAGTTACATTCTAGGATTTTCAAAGAATGTAGTTTTTTCTCCAACTGCATTTATCCAAATCTTGATCTAGTAAACATTTGTTCTTGTTGGATAATCAGACTCATGGTGCATACAGTAGTAGAAATGCATTTGATCTCTGAGGCCTTGGGGATAGTTGAACCATTGCAACAGATCTTGCAGAGATAAGGACAGTTTCGCTTCAGCTACATGACATCTTGAAACGTTGCGGGGCGGACAAACACGCTCCTCATGTCAGATAGCAGCTTCCTTCTTTTGACGGTGGTAATCGGACAGAAGTGTAGCTTGGAAACAAGAGTTCTGCTCTGCTTTTATGCTTTATAATTTCGAACACATTTTAGATTACCATCGCTTTATCACTTTTGCTTTTTTTTACCTCTTCTGTTTCTATCTTTACCTGTTCCCAAACACTTTTAAAAAGTGCCCATCATTCTACTTTTTCTCTCAGTTTACATTCTTTGACATTTTTGATATTGATCATATGTCCGGTCATCCTGTATGTTCCTTTGAGTCCCGTCACTCCTGATGGCTCTAATGTGATCAGCCTCACCCAGACAGCTTGGAACAAGAAAGAAAATTGAGATTTTAACATGAAATCTTGCTAAATCTCTATTAAGGAACCTATTACTAAACAAAGGTGTCAAGAAACAAAAATGTAAAAAACTTTAATGATAAGGAACATTAAGCTCTGCTGTTTTATAGAACTATGGGGAAAATATAGAGATAACCCAGATGTACAGAGGAGGAAGTATAATGAGTCAGAAAGGAATGTTTAAAACTTCTAATTCATCGAATTGAATTTATTGTGTTTTTATGAAGACAAATCTCAGCCTTTTTTTTTTGACATTTGAGTTCCTCAATTTATGAATAAAAGATTTCACCTTTGGTCCATTTAAGTAACTAGCTTAATGAAAAAAATTATAACTGAACAACATTGGCTTAGAATATAATTTTGATAGATTAATTAAAATGCAACTGAATCGTGTTTTACAGGAAAAGATTGAAACACAAACATTTAAATCGAAATCTAATTAATCCAGTGTTTTTGCTATAATACCCAACCTTATTTTGACTGTCTTTTGTAACATCTGGTAAGTAAGAAAAAAATACTAATTTACCGCTGGATTTCTTAAGATTTGTAATGCAGGGAGTTTTTATAGTAGAAAGAGAGAGGGAAATAAGAAATAATATCTAAAGATAAACATAGCAGCTTTACTATAATTATCACATTAGATCATGTTATTTGGTTTTTTAAAACTTCTTGAGTTTGGAGTAAATAAGAGGAAAGACTCAAAAAAATAGCCTGCATAAATCTAAAAAAATAAATGCATCCCTTAACCAAAATAATAGTTTGTTTAAAATGAAATACCAGCAGGCAGTAAGGACAGGATAGACATGTGTGCACAGCTTATGTACTTTGGATGAGTTCCTCGTTTTTTCCACTCATGTTCTTCAGATAAAAGTCTCAAAAGATAACAGATAAAAGTTTCAAGAAAACTGCTTACTCTTGCCTTAAAAACGGAAAGCTAAAAAAAATGAACAGCTCACTTGGATTTCTCAGAAATGACAGCAAACCCGAACTTTAGCTGCTGTATTTGTGGTAACAAGTTAAGCTCTCGGTTGCAGTTTTGTATGGGTGCGATTTCCTTAATGTGATGCAATCGACTCCTACGGTGCAGAGTGGAAAGTGGAGCATGACTCTGCACCTGTTTAACACAGTAGTTTTGTTTTTTTTTGGTTTTATTTTAGTCCACATGGCAACAGGTAGAAAGAAGTAGCAGGAAATGTCTGGTTGTTATGCAAGTACACAAAGCTCCAAATGTGAAAAGGAAGTTCCTTTTTATAAAAACGGTTGAAGAATTTCATTGTTCATAATGGAATGCAGGGTGCCAAAGAATGAAGAGGAGCCAGGTTGGCTTTGAGTCATTTTTTCTTATCTCTCTAGGATATGCTGTTTGTTTTCCTTTTTACTGTAACTTCTGCCTTGTTAGAAAATTATGATAGCAAAAGTTATGACGCAACAGCAAAGGACCCACTTTGATTTAACCCTATCCTCAGTATCCTCCTCTTCCCCCCGTTCCTGGTGACCTCACATTCATTCCTCTCCTCTCCGGAGCAAACCTCCACCTTTCCAGATTCTTCCTCCACCTGCTCTCACTACAGATCACAATGTCATCTGCAAACATGATCATCCACAGAGATTCCTGTCTAATCTCATCTGCCAGTCTATCACCATAGAAACAAGAAAGAGCCAAAAGCCTTGGTGCAGGTTCACCTCCACCTTGAACTCCTCTTTCACAAAATCTAAGAAGGCAAACTGTCTATGGGTAAATGTTGTAGGCTTGTTTAGCGCTTTTCTACCTGCCTTGATGACCCAAAGCGCTTTACAACCGCAGTCCCATTGACCCATTCACACACTCCGCCGTCGAACACTGATGCCAACCTATAACCACCATAGGTAGGGTGGGGTTCAGCCCACTTCGACACATCCGCGAGCAAGGAGGTCGACCGCCCTACCACTGTATCACAGCCAAAGGACACAATGCAGGCCCTTCTCTGTTCTTCTCCAGAAGCATCCTCAAATATTAGATTTGTGTTTATTTTCCTTGGCATAAGTCATAGTGTAGGTCACAAATACTGACTTCTGACCTTCCCATCCTAATTCCTCAGTAGTTTCCACAATATTACTCTGGAAGACTTCCCCTCCATTTCTCACATTTCTCAGGTATCATCTCACTCACCAAGATCTAAAGTTAGTTTTGATTTTAAATTGTAACCAAGTCTTACAGCAAACTGTTGATCGAGGCAGAAAATTTCTTCTTATTTTATTACCATGTGGAATTCACCTGAAAAGTGTCTCGGTATGATTAGGCTGCTTTTGCTTATGTCAAAGTTCACATATCTGCTACTTAAAGCTGACCACATGCAATTAGGATTTACTTGTTAAGGATGTGGTTACACTCAAAAGTACAAAAAAAAAACAGTTGCTGAGAAAATAAACTGGGGGTTTTCTCATTATTCTGTCATTTTCCTGAGATTGAACCAAAATGTATAAAAGTGCCGCTATAAATGGAACATTTAATGTTGGCAATAAAGTGGAAAGACAAAACTGACGTCAAGTCAGATCAAATGTTTGCTTAGGTTATAGAATCGGAGCCCCTTCATTTCCTGAGCAGGTCTGCTAGTCAATGAAATGTTGTGCAAGCAGAAGCTAAAGGAGAACGAGTGAGATGATCTGATTACAAGTTTACTGCTGCTGTTTGCAAATGTTATCTTCAAAATTAAATTCTTCATTTTCTATGTATATTGCACTTCTCTACAGATGTAAGCTTTAAAATTTGTATACAAATGGTGCTGGAAACACTTTGTTTCCTTAAGGATGAATAACATGTTATTTTCTTTCATCATCTTCTTCATGCACATAACTTATTACCAAGGCCAGATTTATTCTTGAATAAAAAGAAACCAACTCATGTCTTCTGCTATTTAAAACTCCACACATATGCTTTACCTAATCTTCGTGTTCTCCGTGCCTGCCCTGAGTTTTTGCATGTCATTCTACCGTACCTTTTTCTGTTCCTACTACCTACCACGACAGAAATGTCTATTTTCGCTGCAGGGCAGTAAAATTGATTGAAAATGCCGAGAGGCAAGAGGCTGTAAGTGGAAAGCAGAGATGGAGCACAGCGTTGACCGCATTACTAGTTAAAGCTTAATCCTGATGGAGGAAAAGGTCGCAGGTTTGCTGAATAATAACCTCACAGAGCCTGTGTGGGTTTGGAGAATAACAATCCAACACGGCACCACCAAAATGACCACTTCTTAAGTCGGAGGACTTAATATTGTTTATTTTGAAATGTGGAAATGAGAACATTCAATGTGCTCGGTGGATAATTAATAACAGGGTGGGGTGTTTAGGAAATAAATCTGTATACGCTCCAGTAGAACAGGTAAAGTTTAAGGAACCAATTGCTTAAATGGAGATTTTGGAAGAACTCCATGCCCACAAATTAATGTTCATCGACGGCTGTGTGGCAGCACTTCTAGAGAAAAAAAAAAGCTGAAAGATTTCTTTACCGCAGTCTAAATCAACTAAACTGAATGGAGGAGGTTCCATTTACTGTATATGCATATATATAATATAAGTATCAAAAGACCTTCTCCGATCACCTCTCGATCAATTTCCAAAGTGTTCCCAGAGGGTTTTTATTCATGATTATGCCGTATTTAGCCAAAATGTAAAAAAATAAATAAATAAAAATAAAAAACTGTTGTAGGCTGGACTGTAAGTCCATCTGCACTTCCGATCATCCATCTGTTCTCACACTCTCCTGCTAGCTTACAGCCCCTGAAAAACCCAACCTAACATTGCTGGTGCAACAAAACAGGTGAGCAGTTTTGGAGCTATCCAGACGTATAGTTTTGATCCAGATTCCAGCTCAGACGAAGAAAACAAAGACGTTCGCGGATCTATTTGTCTGCAAGTAAATGCATCAGAATGGAGCTTGTGGCCTGCCGATTATATCACAAATAGGCTCTTTTTCAAATGGTACTTTATGTGATTCACAATGATTTGAATGAAGAAATACTCAGAAAGGAATTATTAAGCTTGATTTACTTTCTATATGTCCTCTATCACAAGAAAGATGCCACAAAAACATGTTTAAACACCAAGAGTGAGTCTTTAAAAATATGTTCAGAACTGCAAATAAACTGTGAGCCACAATTTTGTTTGAAATAACTTAGTCTTTGAATTCTGATGAGAGGAAGCACATTTTGAATAACTTTCCCCGTCTTTACTCAAACCACAAACTTGTAACTTCTTGTCTTAATTCAGGAAATGAATGGAAAAAAAATGGAGGTAATAAGAGAGAGTTAATAATAAGTTGTGTCTGACATGGTTTTTCCCCGCCCTGTGGTTTTATTTATTTTTTAATATATTTTCCATATTTATTTAGGTAAAAAGGTTTATGATGAAAGCAAGTTCCATCTCTGCAGATGAGTCAAAGAGTCCGGGAAAATATCACATTTACGGGCAGAGTTTGATGAGTCAAGTAAATATGCCACTAGTCGATCACTTTGTGGCTAAAAAGGAGAATCAGCAATTATTGCAAATAGTTAGCATACATAAATTTGAAAATGATCTGTGTTAGTGTTGCATCGCTTTAGTCAAAATTTAGATCAAGAGGAAGGTTTTGGTCTAGGGATGAAGGTTATATAAAAACTGGAGGTTCCACGTGATGACAGTCCAGCTGTTGCTTTCTCATCCTATGTGTGGATTTTCTCCTTATCACTCATGTCTGCAGCACTCCTCTCCATTAAACCAAGGAAATGTTAATAACACTGTATTACATAAGGTTTTTTTTCTCATATGGACCATAACCACATACAAAAAAGCAGCAATTATTTCTTTACCAATAATCCAAAAGTTTGCTTTTAGTTTTATTTTTTATTAAACAGTAGGAGCTTCCAACAAGGAAGGAGAAAAAGTGGACTGACTGACAAGGAAGGGAATTTTTTTCATGCACTTGTTTGACCTGTTATAATAAAGGAAGCTGCAGCCATCAAGAAGAGAAAAAACATCACTTGGGCTCAAATAACTTAAAAAAAAAGGCCATAAACAGCATTAGACAAAATAATAATAGTAACTTAAATAGGACATTTCCAAGAAAAATTCTGTCGCTTCGGGGTTCATAAGGTGTGCTGTTGTGGATTTACCTGGTAGGCTAGCGCTGACGGGGATAAAGCACAGCAGGAGGACGGCGGCGAGCACAAGCAGCGAGGCCCGGCGCTGGCGTCTGCACCGCGGGCTGGAGGGCAGCAGCATCCTGGGGTCTTCTCGTTGAACTTAAGACGAGGGCGGTTGTTGTTGTTGTCATTCCTACATCACGCTTTTTTAGTTGTCTTTCTGTTTTGTCCTGTAAAGCAAGAACGCCAAAGGGCAATGTGGACGGACAGCGAGAGGATGAGCAGGGAACACTGGGAGGTCCGCGCGCGCACTGAGCGGCGTAATCCGCGGCAGGGCTAAAGATAGCGGCGTTCAGTCAGAGGAGGAGGGGGTGGAGACGTGTTTGATATGATGCCTTCAGGACTTCCTTGTAAAATTCAAAAATAGACTCCTCGAAGAAAATTGGACAGTTCCACTTTTGGAAGAAGTGTGTATTTTTTCTTCCAATTATTATTCCTTTATATTTTTCCTTGTCTTGAAAGGTTTTAATCCATCCATTTTTAAACGAAGAAACACTCTGAATATCTAACAATAATTGTTGCAATTTAACAAAATAAAGAGAAAATCATAAATAATGAGAAAAACATTTTTTATTTTTAATGATAGGCTTTTAGAAAATATAACATAATTGTTAATTCAATTTAATATTAAATACAACAAACAAGCTTTCTTTGAATCATATTTTTAACACCTCTCAAACACTCAAAATAGCCTGAGAAAACGTTTAAAAACCACGGTAAACATAAAATTGTATTGATATATTTGCTATTTTTTACATCTGTGTTTTGCTGTCAACTGCTTTGCTTCAATTAGGCCTAATTATCATAATCTCGTATACCCGCAGCACTTGAAGGCAACTGTTTACAGGCGATTAGAAGGAACAGCGCCGGGGTAGATGTGACGTCAATACGTAGAAGAACCAGTTTTTTCTCCTCCAGCGTGACGTTGCCCATTTGCTCACGACACTCACGCATTAAGAGTGGCAGAAACTGAGCAAAAACACTACCACACACTAGCTGCTTCCTTTCAATAAAATGAATCATTTTTAAAACTACTGTCAAGCCTTTTAGCAAACAGCATTGATTAGGAAAAATGTAACCGGTATGGTGACAAATTGTTGTTTTTCCTCCTTAGACTTTTACAAAAACTTAGGCAAATGTTAAGAAAATGTGAATCGTTTTTTCCATTAAAAGTCTTTCAAATTTACTGGAACAGAACTTAATTTTAACATAAACCTTAAGAGTTACAATGAAGCAAAACCCATACAGTAGTTCTAGAAAATGTTTTGTGGTTGTTTGTTCAATCATACGTTTCAAAAATAAATTGCTTTATGGGTCTTTTTACATTTTGAATGAATTGTTTCTTTTCCATGATACTGTAGTAGCCTATGAACTTTTGTCATCACTTACTGTTTTTGAACCAAGAATCAAAACTTCCTCCCATTGTGGCATTTACAAAAAAAAAAGCAATTGAAATATGACATAAGAACAATACGTTGAAATTAAGCTTAAAATGTTTGTATATCACCCAGAAAGACATTATGACCACTCTGATTGAGATTAAACAATTTTAAAAAATGAAGATCTTTCATTGCAGAGTGTCCAAAAAGCTTTTAAGCAAACATGAATGATGTTCCTGATGCAAAAAGTGCAAACAGAACTGGAAAATTAAAAAAGGCAGAAGTTATGAATCCTATTTATTGGTAGGATTGCTTCAGCTATTGTCAAACCAGTTACAAATCCTTATGGTACTTTCTGAACCAAAGTCAGTAGAACTGATTAATAAATACCATTAAAATTATGAAAAAAAAATGTTTATTATGCCCGTGGTCCTGTTGCTAAAAAGTACTGCAGGTAATCCTGAGGTATACAAGTTGGCAAAATTAAATGGTTCACAAAGATTATTTAGAAGTAAAATCATAAAAGCATCTCAGTATTGCAAGAAATGGTCCATTTGTATAGAAATCAAATCAAAATTCAAAGTTATGGAAAGAATTTAAGCAGCACATCACAGTTAAAAACAGAGCCAATGAAAAAAGTAATGTTTTCCTTAAAATTACTGTAAATTTGGCAGAACAAGAGTTAGGAATAAACCCAAAACAATTATAAAAGTCTTAATTTGAACAAAACCTAATAGTGACATTTTAATCAAGTATGTGCAGTACGTGTAATTTTTTTTTTTTAATGTTTTAAATAAGGGTGGATGAAGTTCTGTAACAACTACTGACTGCTTACAGCCGTGCTGCCACATGTTCAGAGTGCAGCCAGGTTCTAGTGGCTACTTCAGTTTGAGTCACCATCTTCCCATCAAGTGTCAGATCGATAATTTAAAGTGCATAATAAGCAGACCAAACTGCAGAAAAACCTGATATGCTGCACAAAAAATAAAAAGCTGTGTCACATCAGTGTTTTTAACTGACATTTTTACAGTGAGAAAGAAATAAGTCATTTCAGAGTAAGTTTCATTATATTTACAATGTGAAATCCAACTTCTTTATGACATTTTAAATGCATGGGATGCATTCTTGGGTTTCCTAAAGCAGACACACACTTGCACACGCACATTCAGACACACACACATAATAACAGCATTTACTTTTAAGTTCCCTGAAGTTGTGCACTATAAAATTAGATAAGCCTTCAAAATCAGAGCAAGTGAAACTCTTTTTTTTTTTTTCATGGCAATATGTAACTCAGAATTCTTGGGAGGTAGCACCACCTACTGGCCAGTTACTCATCGTTGCACTATTTTAAATAGGTGTCAATGAAGTTACAAATGTGCAATCTGTTGCAGAAAAATTACAATAAACTGCATAAAGAAAACTAGATCTAACACTATTTTGTATCTAGGCAACTTCATATTTTAAATATGAAGTTTCGTAATTGTTACCACTGTTCAAACCACAAAAAGAACAGAAGATGTCCAATTTAGGCTTAAGTACTGTCAGATTTTTGACTCGGGTTACCTAGATTGGTCTTCATTAGATTAGAAAGACAAAAATAAAGTCAAGGCAGGATCCTCCGATTCAAAAAATGGAGCCGCTTTTATGCTTGGGTCAAAATGAGACGTCAGTTGTAAACATGCAGGTGGTTTCAGTTAGGACTCTGAGGGTTGCAGGGCAGTGAGGAGCCTCAGAGGCACATGCTACTCCGACACGATCAAAGAACCACAGATGGGTTTGGATTTGTTTTTTTTGGGGGGGGGTCTGCAGTGTTCAAGGGTTTGGGTCAGGTCCAGTATTGGAGTTCGGTGTTTAAGGCGAGTCGGCTGAGCACGTTGAAGTTCTGTCATCCTGTGATGTCTGTGTGCAGTCCTGCTGCTGCAACTGTTTTCCACCGAGTTTTTCTTCCTCCTCTTCCTTCTCCATGGCCAGCTCCAGCGATGGACTCGTCATCATTCCTTCTTCCACTTCTCCGTGCTCCATCAGGCGGAGTTTAATGTTCACGCTTACGGGCTTTTCTGTCTTATCTGGATAACAGAGGAAGACAATAAAAATGCTTAAACCTTGTAACAAAGCAGACACATGCACCTGTGAAAGGAGTTCTCATGTTTAAAGTATCAAAACGTTTCTCCTTAACTGTACCATAGGCTAAACCCATTTCAAGTAAGAGGCTTGATGCTGCAAAAACCCATAATAGTTACAAAAATAATCCGTTAAATGTGTCACACCAAAACAAACGTGAAACAAAAACCAAGCCATTTTCATAGGATCTATTTTCATAAAATCTAATTTTTTCCAAACCATTAACAAATAAACATAAACAAGAGAAATATGTCAAAAATGGAGCAACAGTGATGGCGGCCTAGCTGTTATCATTTATGGTTTATGGAGTACTGTAAAGATTGGACTGCTCCTTTTTGTTGGCTGTAACTAACGTTGCTTCATTCTTTCACCTTGCCCAAGCTGCCTCTCTTTGGGCAGCAGCACTACATCCACGTTGTGATGTTCCTCCAGGGCCGCCGTGAGCAAAGCGCCCTCCCGACTGAACAGGAAGACTAAGGGCAAGGTGATATCTTCATTGGAGTCTCCATCTCCAACCATTTGAAAGAGTGGCGTTTCATCACTATTACTTCCCTCATGATGATCTGTGCAACAAGAGAAGGATTGTAAAAATATTTTAGACTTCAGCAGTTTATCTTGTAAACAGTAAAAAAAAAATAAAAAAATGAAAATCAAATGGTTCACCGAGCTCTAATCCTCACCTATAAAAATGACTCCAATAGCTCCTGCTTGTTGCAGCCACCGAGCTTTAACAGCAAACATGCAGTCACCCCGAAGTGCCAGAGCTATTCTGCCTTTAATTTCCACTGCATTGTCTACAGGCCCACATGCTGTGTAAGGGGAAGCTTTGACGATGCTTCCCTTCACCTGTGGCAGAGAGTTTTTCTGTCATTTTCATGCTTTATATGCCTTTAGGTATACGTCTCCAAATAGAGGTGCAACAGATCTCTAACCACGATTCAGAACCCAGTGCACACCTCACGGGCATCATTTAAATCAATTCACACCAAACGCAATTCCTGCCTGAAATTCATGCACACCGTCTTGTTATAGTTGGTGCTTGACTTTTGTCCAGAAGCGTGTTCACCTGCAGCTCCCGCCGCGTGTGGGAGGAGCTTTATGGCAGCAGGGGACACAGTGAAAAAAGGAAAAGTAGTCAATTCTACTTTTTTCAAGATGCAGTTTCTCAAAGCACATTTATTTAAATGGTCATCTCATTAATGTGTTTATAAATAGCCCTCAATTTGCAAATATTTTGATGGTATAATACATTTGTGTCTCTCTGTATGTGTTTTGAAGCACGTTATAACTATTTAATAAATCTATGATTTAGAGCTTTAAAACAATAATAATTGTAGACTTTTATTTTGCTTTTGTCCCCCCCCCCCCATTTTACTGATGCGAACCGTGGGCTTTTGTGATCTGTTGCACCCCTAACACAAAACAAGGTAACAGCTACACTGCAGATTCCTTAGTAACTCTGATGCTTTCTTTAACAAAGAATCGCTGAATGATTCCTTCTTCTCACCCCGTGTTCTTGCTTAGTGAGGTCCGCTCCAAACTTTGCCGGTCCTGCTGTGAGCACCATCCTTCCCAGAAAGGGGGGGGATATGAGCTGAACAACATGCGGTACCACCTCCTCCTCTGCTGTCTGGCTTACTTCTGCCACAAGTTTTACCCGGAGAACTCCTTTATGCTCCTGTGATTCAGATTCATTAACAAAAAAACATAATAAATTATTCTTCCTAGTTTACTTCTACGAATCTTTTTTTTTTTACAAGCTAGTTTTTTTCTCCTGTTTTCTTGTGTCGTTTATGCTTCTAGCTCCTGTTTTACAGGAGTACGATAACCTTTTTTTGGTGATATGACCTTAATAAACAAAAAAAAGAGACACGTATGCTAAAGGAAAAAAAAAATAAGTGTTACAGTTCCTAACAAAACATGAAATAAAGCTTAGCCTCAAATACAAAAGGGGTTTATACAAATATACACCTTGTGTGTCCGAAGATTCATAACCCCCTATTGTAACAGTAAAATCTGTCAAACACAAGAAACCTTCAGCTCTGATCTGTTCCCTCAGCTGCTGTTCAGGAAGAGTTTAAAAAAAATAAAAAAGGACATCAAAGTGAGTTCAATGAAAATGTCAGCATTACCTTGTAGCCATTTGTGTCTCCAGAAAGGATCTCGTTTAGCGGACTCAGAGAGATGCCCATACTTTTCAAGAACTCCACTGGTTCTATGCCTTTATCGTGAAGGGGCAGCTCAAATTCCCTGCAAAGCAAGAACCCTCAATTTTAGCAAAATGCATGAACAGAATAGAAATCAAAAAGTCTGTCACAACTGTATGCACCTAAAGGGCAAAGGGCTGAACGCTTGTCCCACTCCTGTGAGGTACTTGTAGCCGTCCCTGATGGTTTTAGCAAAGGTGGGATTGTTGGGGAACAAAGTTTCTGTGCTGGGACAGGAGTGTGAGAAAAGATCTTCCTCTGGAGGCGCAGGAACAGTACCCTGCAGCACAGAACACACAGCTGAGATGACAACATGACAGTCTTATTTATTTAAAAGGTACATGGACATTTTAGCTGAGTCTACAGTGGAGTTGCTTAAATTATTTGACAAATTGCCTTTAAAACATCAACATGCACAGTTAACAATGTAAAACTAAACACTGTGAAAATGATATAATGATGTCATCATTAACTGTAAGGAGTACGAACAGTGTGTTTGTCTGAATAAAACAACACGAAGCAATGTTTTTTGAACCCATTATGTTGTGGAAAACAGATTAGCGTCACGGTGGAAAATTAAAGGCATATCCTGGACTCTCCAGTTTCTAGCTTTTTTTACCGCTGCTCTTATTGTGAAAAGTTACATGACGAGGATGAAATTATAGTCATCCTATGACAGCGGTGTCGGACTCCAGGCCTCGAGGGCCGGCAACTTGCTAGTTTTTTTAGAAACTCGGCACTACTGCTACTGATTACCTGCTTCAGGTGGGTTTTGCCAGTGAAAAGCTACAACGGCAGATTCATTGGAAAACATGTAGGTCCCTGGTCCTAAAGGCTTGGAGTTTGATACCTGTGCCTTAAGACTATCTGTTGAAGCACTTCAAAAAACAAACAACTGTTTAGTTCACTAAATGACCACCAGGTGGCACGTTTTACAAGCAAGTCATTCACCCCATCATTAAATGTTCTAGCTTTATAACAAAAACAAAAGAAACTTTGCTTTTTGCCTCTGTGGTTTGATTAAAGAAAAAAATCAACTCCCATTGTTTTCTTCAATATCAGTGATGAAAACTTATTGAAAGGAGGACATTGTCGTTTGATTGACAGGCGATTATTAAATGATGCCTTAATCGGCATCACTAAACATATTTCCGGCTTTCAGGCCAGGATGTGGTGACATCGCCAAGATGACTGCATTCAGAGTGCTAAGAAGCTAGCATTAATTCAGCTCAACACAAACCGTTCTATTTACATAACCTATGTTTAGGATGAGTAATAATGTCAAGCGATGGTGTTAATGGTTAAACAAGAACTGTTCCAAGCATATGCTCTTTCAGCTAAATAAATGAGGACATTAAGCAAATACTGACTGTATTGTTGGCCGGACACGGTGCTTTAGTAGTGGAGAGTGAAACCGGCAACAGATGAGCCTCTGTGGTGAAGATGTAATCATCAATATCAATGGGAACATGGCTCTTGTCGGAAAACAGCAAGTACAGGTATTTAAACATCTCAGCCAAAAAAAAGGAGTCCATCCTGCACAAACACAAAGAAACAAACATCCAAAGGCTGGTTAGTGTGACTGAAGGCGGTAAAGTCTTCCTTGAGCAGGGTTTGGAGTTGTCTTTGTCTTATGCAGTACCTGTCTTCATGAGTTCCAGTGCGGACGTCTTGCACAGCAGCAAACCCACATGGCACTCTGGCATAGGTGTTCAACTTTTCCACAATGGATTGTCCCACTCTGAGGTAGTACGGGTCTCCAGTGGCCTACAGAGACAAAAACTGAAATCTCAGGCTTAAATGTACACATGTGTTGAGAAAAGACTCATAAGAGAAGGGATACTTGTTTTCACCTTGTAGAGGTAGTAGGTGCTTTCTGCAAATTCTGGCCTCAGTAAGTGCTGGCCCCAGTGAACTCTGAACTCTGTAGTGAAGGCCTGCAGGGGACATTATTCAAAGGAGAAGCCTTTTTACACGATAATCAGAAAGCAGAAATATTATTGTTTTTTTTTTCAACAGAAAGGCATGATTTACCTCTGGAAGGAACTTGTGCTGTTTAGTGACTTGATAAAGCATTTCGTGAGTTTCAATGGCAGGTTTCAGATCTCCTCTTAAAACCTGTCACAGATAAATAGGCACCACTTCATATGTATCAGTCTCAATTTCTTTTTTTTATTAGTTTACAGGTTAAAGGAAATCTAAAAGTTAACCTGCAATCCAGGGAAGAATGCCAGCAGTGAGTCCATCCAGCTGCGCACGCTCACAGTGGGGTTGTGCATGTGTACGTTGAGCAGCAGGGGAGGTTGACTGATGTACTTCATAATGGCACTGTAGTGCTACGACAAAATAAAGTGGAATAAATTGAATCAGCACTTACGGAAAACTTCTACAGAGAAAGCTATCGACAAAAGTGGGTATTGATGCAGCCACAGGTACTGCTGCAAAATAATGCACAGCTGTATTGTTTGTGGCAAACCTACAACATTAAATCTCTCCAGAAAAACACTGTCTCCAAGAAGAATGTATGCCTTCATCAGATACTCATAGTATGAGTCTATTCCAGCCCCAACTCCACTATCTGCAAACACAGTTTAAAGAAAAAGGACTGAAGTGACAATATGATGCTCATTTTGTTTTGTTTGTAGAAACTACAGGTGGAAGTTTGAAGATGTCCTGAAATAGAATTGCTTCACCTCTGCGGACCCATTCTCCATTATGGATGTTGATGACAGTGCCCACCAAGTCACTTCCTTTCTGTCTCCGCTCCCAGAGCACGTCCAGAGCTTTCCTGGCATGTTCCTAGAAAACAATATTAGTTAGCACACACTAACAAATTAAAGTAATCTCATTCTTATAAACTAGGTAGAACTTCTTACAAACTGCCTTCAGTTTGGTGGATTCAATCAAATTATACCAAGGGCCGGGCGAATTCTCAATTCTGATTGGCTTCTGGGTGTGCATTAAAAAGTGATAATGCACGCCTAAAAAAGAAGTTCCGGTCACCTATCTTAAATGTTCTATATCACTGTGCTGGCTTCTTTAAAACAAACCTTTGTTTCATCATCTGGACAAAAACAAGCAGGAAGAAGTGAACTTCCTCTCTGAACTGATACGTTACACATTGAGATGATCAGCATTTATATCGCTTTCCTTTGCCACTGCAGTCGAGGTCAGAGCATAACAAATAGTCCGCTTTTGTGAAAAAAACGATCCAAACCGAAAAAAATAACAAGAATAAAGTACTAAAAACTGATTGAATATTTATTTCTTTTGTAAGTGACCATGGTATAAGCGGATTAATAGTTCAGGCTTCCACGGCGTGCGCTAATTTCTGATAATGCACACTTTGTCTGCCATTAACCATTACGTAATGCAGTTTTTAAAATGATATATCTTAAAAAATTACATGTCAAACCAAAATGAATGTGAAAAAAAGGCTATAATTAGAGGATAGTAATACCTCAAACACAGGCTGTCCGGAGAGTCTGCTGAGAGCAGCAAACTCCAGGATCATTGTTCCTGCGCATGCTGTGCAGGTGTCTGATTCAGTGCCTGTGCGTGACTGTGGCTTCAGAATGCCATGACGCAGATTCACCTGTGAATAAAAACAAACAAGTCATCACATCTGAACAGACTATGATTCAAAGCCTCTTCTAACTGAATTTTAATGACACGACAAAATAAAAAGGACAAATTTTAAAGTATTTGGTTTAATGTTACTTTTTGTTTTTATATAACAAATCTGGAAAATGTTAATGTTGATGTAATTCAGTGATGAAATAGAACATAATGGGTGATATGTAATGATAAAATATAGAATACCTTAGGGTAGGGAAGGCCACTTGTGGTGTTAAAGGCAGGAATTAATCGATGGCCCAGCTCAATCGCCATGTGTAGAAGCTCGTCGCGATACCACTCCATCCTCTCTCCGCGCTGACGCAACAAATCTGCCATAATATGGCCACCCAAGAGCCCGCTGTGGAGATTATTGTATTACAAATATTTCTCGACGCATATATGGACATTTAAACCAAACACTAAACAGAAATCAAACAGGTTAAATACCCTAAGACTCTGATGTTGGTCTCAAACACTGACACCACCACGTCATTGTCCAAGCGTACATCCTTCACAGCCTTCCTCACTGCGTCCTCAAACTCATCGAGCTTGTTGAGTACCTAAGAGGGTGAGCACGCAAATGCACAAACAGAAATATAAGCCTTACCAAATATAGCAAAAGTCAATCTAAAAGATAAGAATTAAGTTGGTATAAACTCTTGTTAAGCTTATAGGCGGAAAGAAATGCAGATACTCACCACCAGCGTATCAAGGGTGTCAATCAGAGTCAGAGAAAACCTGGAGAAAAGTTTACACAAATGTGATAATTAGAGTGGGAAAATGCACTCTATTCATTAAAAATGTACTTCATAATCACCCACTGTAAAATGTCGAATGTGTGTGGTAGAGATTCAGATTTGTTAATTAAAGATTTTTTTGAAAAATCTTAAATGGATTAGCATTTTAGCTTTGCACTCAAATTAACCGATGGCTGCCTGCCTGCAGCAGCGACACTCAAGTATCCATTTCCCATCTCTTTCAAGACATTTCCAGAAATCCTATCAAACTGTTCCTGAGAGTAACTTGTGTGATCTGAGCTGCAATATTTTCCAGAACGTTTGAAGGTCCTGATCCTCAACGAATCCTGAACTTACTTCCCCAAAGAATCATCGATGTCCCCTCTGTTTGGCTCCTGTCCTCGAACTCTCCCTTTGCAGCTTAGAGGCATCAGTTCATCTGCTGGATAGGCATATTTCTGTGATGGAAAAAGTTTGAGACAATTATTAATCATAAGCAAATAAAGAGCATCATTGCAAGTCCTTTTTATTGCCTGTACCAAAACAAAAGTCATCACTATTCCTTCACCATTTGCTCACAGTTTGAGTCTCAACTTGAATGTTTTTCCCCCTGTGGGGTTTATTTCTTAATCCTGTATGGTGTAAGTTAGTAAAGTCTTAAAGCAAGCAACTGTTTTCCTTGAGGCACCTAGCGTCACTGTTGGCTAGAGAAATGCAGGCAGATATATCAGTGGCAACAACAACAAATAAAGGCAATAATCATAAACAGTAATAAATAATAACTTGTGTTTTCTAGAAATAAAAATATTTTTCAAGAAAATAAATCCCTTCATTTTATTATTTTTTTATTTTTTATTGTATTAATTTTATAAAAATGTTATAATTGTACACATCACAAAGGGTTTCCCAATTATAAAACTTGTATTTGCCCTTATGACAATATTGTTTACTCAGAGGCTTTGTCTAAAGATTTTAATGAATGTTTTTCCGAATATTGATGTCATCTCTAGAGAAAACACCAAGTAAAACTAATTTTATAAAATGTATTAGAGTATTAGCATCATGTCATGCACTCGGTATTTATCTAATTGAACTAGACCTGGGGGGTATTCCAGGAAGCATGTTTAAACTAGCCGGACTTTAACCCTGAACTCTGGCGGAAATCCGCCTGAACTTGCTTACTCTGGGTATGTCGGTTCCAAAACACCAGATATGAGTTGGCGTAATTACGCTCGACTTGGTAACCCTGGGTTAATGCACGTGCACGGCAGGTACATAAAGACATTCTCAATGGATCGCCGATTTCTGGAGTCACCATGGAAACACGTGGTGAAAAAAAAGAGAGGCTACACTTCAGTGAGACGGAGTCTGAGATTTTAATGAAGGAATAGGAAGATTTGACCATCAAAAAAGTAACACGGCTGCATCAGCAAAAGAAAGAGTTTCTGCTTGTAGAAGAACAGACAAAGTAAACGCACGAGTTTCTGATCTTCTTTCCATTTTCATTGTGACGCATCTATAACTTATCCAATTTTGCCAACTTAAATGAATTACTTCTATTGGTAACAAGTAATCGAGTTAAATTTATTTAACCTAATTTCTTACGTCTATAAAACTTAATCAGTGTTTATACAACTCAAATTTACATATTTATCTAACTAAATGTCATATTACTCCAATTCAATTAATCTTTTTTCCATCTTCATTAATTAGAATTCTTGAACTCTCATATTTCTAAGTTTGAGCCGGCAGATATACTCATTTTTATAACAATAAAAAGAACAAAACAATATGCATACAGGGTGTACTTTCATTGAAGAATTTTCCATTGTCATCATTACAACAAGGTTTGGTAGGAATACTATATAAACTCATCATCCTCTCCCTCCCTCTCACTCATGGTGCAGAGACTTAAGCATAGTAGGACAAAATAACTCGGTAAAACACGGCAAAGCACAGTAAAACAGCTAAACAACTAAACACACACTTAAACCCCAATCCTTTCAGACAGGAAAAGGGAATGGTATCCCACAATCACTTGCAGTGCCGATCTAACAGCAGCACCAAAGTTACACCTACTTAATTGATTTCATTTGAATGAAAGTAATATAACTGTCTGAAAACTACATGTTATTTTTAAGCTGACTTAAAAAAAAAGATTTATCTTAACTGAAGCAAATAACTAAGTTGGATCAACAATGTAAAAAAAATTTTTTTTTCCAACATCCATATGGGGTCCTATCACCCTTTCACTGTGGAAAAAGTATTATCTGAGCTTCTTCATCCACTAAATCATCTTCAAATGGACACGCCATGCTGCTGCACCTCTATGAAAACAAACTAACCTTCAACTAAACCTGCTCCGGACCAGGTTATGTTCAGTACATGAGTTGCCATGGCAACTTGACATACCCTGAAACATACCTTTATTTCTGGAACCGAAAGCTGAGGTTATCAACTTCCTTAGCCTCAAACTTACCGTGGGAGCTAGCATAACCTGCTTTCTGGAATACCCCCCTGGATATTATGCCCATATCTTATTGTATTTGTTGTAACTCATTTGTTTGGGTTTCTTTGACTCCTAACAAGTAAACTGATTTTTCATTATCAATTTTTAAATATAACAAGGATTAAATCAGTCAGGTCCCAAGAGATTTTTTAACAACTGTGGTCTGTATTCAATAACCTCAAATAAGCAAATTCTTCAAACAGTCAAAGGAGTTAAAACATGGATAGTCTAAAACAGAACAATAAATATAACAACTCAGCTCCTATATTCATGTGTTTAACTGGTCTTATTTGTGTTTAGCTGGAATTGTAAATGGATGCAATGCTGCTAAAATGTGCTATACATCACATTTTACTCGAAACTGACAGACTTTGTCAACTCGAAACTTTCCCCATCCAAGCGCTTCCCCTTTTGGACACCTGCATTGGTCGAGTCAGGGCATGACCTTACAAACTAGTTTGCGGATTCTGATTAAATTTGTTGTTGTTTTTTTTGTTTCAAACATGACTACTCTAAAGTCTCTATCATTTCAGGGATGTTCTTAAGCATGAAAACCCGAATGTATATGGCACAAAAGAAATACACAATCAAAGGAAATATTCTATCATAAATACAGTAAATTCAATGTGGAAAACCTTACCATGTAACTTCCATAAGCGTGGTCAAACATCTCAACAATTTGATCCCTGAAACACAAAATGTAGAAGAGTAATGATGTAACAACAACAAGTCTTGAAAAATCTTCATTTTTTCCCCCCTGAAATATTCCAGCTGTTATTAGCAGAGTCGCACACCAATCTTTTTAGGTTTTACCTGATAACAGCCCTTTCCTCCGCCGTCATGCCCGGACTCTCTTGACAGTTTACCCAGCCAAAAAAACTGGTGACCAGAAGCGTCTCGAAGATCATCGCTGAGTTACAATCGTGGCTGTTTGTTTCCAGAGAGAAGACGGAACACCGAGCCGGCGGCGTTTCTTTCTCAGACAGACGCCCCTGCAGAGTCAACAGCTGCCACGACCGTCTTCTTTCAGATCCCAGTTCATTCTCAGTCCGGAAACAAAAACAGTGCAGCTCAAGCTACATCCGGATTTCCATGTTTCCACGTCAGTAATTCTGACTGCTGTTGAAACAGTCTTGTTATAAGATCTTTAAGCACACGAACCACCTCAAACAACACAATAATCCATGTCAACAGTGGAGGAGTCCAGCAAAGGCGTTGACTGTGGAAACCGAGTTAACCACGAAGGTTCTTAACGAGCTGGAGATGCGAAACCTGGCTAAACCCGAACATGCAATACAATGTATCAACTGGTTACTGAACTAAAGGGGAAAAGTAAATATTTTGTTGACAGCTCCCGCGTGACCCTGTTAGCTTACTGCTACTACTAGTACTTCCACGTCGTCGTCGCTATTTCTATTCGCTTAGATAACAAGCTCAATAACTAAACAAAGATGGAAAGCTGGAAATTCGACTCGGGAATATTTTTTTCTGTCTCACACAGTGAAAGTAAAATAAAATAAGGGCAGTAACATAATCGTATCGACTGCAACGCTGTCAAACAAGAGGCTCCGCCGCTACCCGGCGACCGCAAGGGGCTGTACCACTAGCAACGCTAATATTCCCCCAGTTCCGCCTCAGGGAAGACTCATGCTACGTAATATGAAACGTTCTTTTGTTCCTTGTTTGGTTATATTTCTTTCACTGAACTACGTTCCTATTTTGTAATATTTGTTAAATGGTGTGAAGCCTATAGTTGACTGAATTCGTTGGAAAAATATAGAAAAATCGAACCGCACATAACAGTCCTTGCAGCCTGTACTTCGGGAATAGAGACACTTGAAACTACTCTGTCACAGGCACCAATGTCGTCACAAAGTAGGCGGGGACTAAAGCTGCTGCCTCTTCAGTTGCTTAACCACTGAATTAGATTTTATATATATGTATATTATCAGTCAATCATAGTTCGATTACCTCTACTTTATCTATATATAGACCAAAAATATCTAAAATTTTAAACATCATATCACTTTAAAACCACAACCTTTTAAAATGTGTTTCTTTTTGTCTTACTTAACCAATGGCCGAATTAATTTTCCATAACAATACTTTACTAGTTTTGTATATGAAGCTGAATGTAAGCTGCAATGTCACTATTATACCACAAGATGCCGGTGTGTTCACATTATTTTATTGTGACAGACGTTTTTATTCTAAAATAAAGTGATTTGATGTTTTCCCCAAATGGTAAATTGGTGTCATCATTGACAGTAATCGAGTCTATCTTAAAATTAGACCTTTTTTATATTTACTTCCGGTTTTAGAGGCGTCCACTTTCGTCAATATCAAATAATGTTCTGTTTTCATAACTATCTAGTGACTTGCTTTCTTTTATATGTAATCATTCAATTTTGTTTATTTTATTTATTATTATTATTATTACTTCAAATACTTGGTCACATGCAGAATAACTTGTAATTAAACAATAAAAGAAAAACGAATAAATAAACACATAAATAGAAACAAATTAGGAAAGAATTGGGGTACGACTTTAATTATATTTTTCCGTTTTCTCGCATTTATATCCTTGTCTCTGCCCTTAAAGCAAACATGACTTAAGGTTTTGTTGAGGTTGGTCAAACATGGAAAAAGGTCAGAAATAATAGCATCTCTGATTTGCCCATTCTTGAACTGGTTCTTAGGACATATTAATGTAATAACTCTGCATTATTTAAAAAAAAGTGTTTGACATGAATCAACAGAATTCCATTAGATCCCGATGTTGCGCAAAGTCTGCTGCAGCTGCGTGGTGTGAGGAGGCGCATGATCCTGCCTCCCTCCCAAAGCAAACGCTGGGCGTTGCCTTCACCAACTTTACTGAAAGGTGTGGCGGATCACGGAGATTGACTGGTCGCAGATATTTCTCAACTTCCCCTTAATTCGACCTTTTGGATAGGTAAGAGAACCCCTTTTCTGTCTTTTAACGTTTTCATTGGCTGCAGGTCGTTGTGTTCTGCTGGCAAACAAACTGCGTTTCTAAGCGCAGGCGTCATCGCCATTCATTCAGACTTCATTTTAGTTTTGCGTGCATCCCCTCTGAAATCAGGATAGTAAATGTTGTTGTTTTTTCTTACAACACGAAGATTATAAGCAGATTAAACTAGAAAAACGCTGAGAATCCTAAATAAATATTTTACAAAACTTGAAAGTTGTTTCTTTTTGTGTTTTCCGCTGATCCGCTATACAGTTCCTCGTTTCTCTACAAGCGCAAAAATGTCTGTTTGGGTGAGTTCATTTTTAATATTTGCATATGTTCGTCCACATGTCCCGTCTTTGGACTCCTATGTAGATCGTTTAACCAACTGATTAATTCTGCAGGACGATCTGGATCTCCTCTTGGACTCCCCCTCCTCCTCCTCCTCACTGGCCACAACAGTAAGTTGGATGTTATGTGATGAGTGTGTGGGGTCTACAGCCTGAGACCCTAGAGCCCCATGTGGCTCTTTAACACCTCCATTGTGGCTCTTGTAGTTGAAGAAAAAGAAAAGGTTTTGATTTTAACAAGTAACTGCTAATTAAAAATAAAGTAATTTGTAGAGCAAGAAAGGAAAAAAAGTAAACTAACTCAAACTTTATTCAAAAGTAGTTGGGGACAGTACATATCACTGGTTGAACTAAAGTATTTTGACAGATTATTGAGCACTGTGTACTACAGAAAATCAATTGGCGGACACCAATGAAAATAGAGTTAAGGCGCACTGGGTTATAAAGAACGTTTCCTACTTTTGAACTAATTACGGTAAAGGAAAAGTGTGCCTTATGATTAAAGTCATACAGTAAGAGTCCCTTAAAAGACTTTGATCTAATGTTGGCTATTTAGATTTACACATTTCTGGCTGAGATGTTACCATAAACTGTTTATTTTATTTATTATTATTATTATTATTTTTTTTTAATATCACTGCTGACATCACACTACCTCAATTTTACTGCACTGAGATGATCCTATGCGACACAAGGTGTCTTGATTTGATTTGATTTGATTTGATTTGAAATGGTTTATTTCAAGCAATCAAGTAGGAACAATACACAAAAGCAAAACAATCATCAGTTGGACATTCATACAGTAACTAATCAAACTTAGGATAATTAGGCATATTAATAAATATTGCTTGAAAGGGAGTGGAAGGAAGCGAACTTATATAATTCCACCCCGTTATACTATAACCATTTTATTACAAAATTTTTTTATTATTATTCTTATTTTGAAAGGAAGTCATGTGAATCTCTGTCAAAAGTTATAAACTGTTTTGTATTAAGAAAAAAGGCTATTTTCTCTTTATGTTTTATTTATGCTTAAAACTGTAGCTCATTTATATTTATCATAATATTGACAATAAAATAAATGTAAATTAGTGTTTTATTTTCCAAAGGGTAAAGTGGGACTTTGTGGCTCCTACTGCTGTTGTCAGTGAGAAATCGACCCAAATGGCTCTTTAAGTGTTGAAGGTTACAGACCCCTGGTCTTTAAATAATCAGGACAAATGTATTTTACAAATGAAACTGCATTATGAACTGATGTGCATGTTCTGCTCTTTAAACGAGCTGATAAGTTCCCTCATGTTAACCAGTCCAAGGAAAGGGGAACAGTGAAGGACAAGGCCGATTTTAAAGTGGATGAAGATGTGACTGCACTCCGGAAAGCTATTGAAGGTCTCGGTAGGTTAAGGAGTTTAACTATCCATAAATGCATGTTAAAAGCTGCATCTTTCATCAGTTTAATATTGTGAATAAATCCAACTAATGTTGAGAATAAAAAAACAAAAAAAAAACATTTTTTTTATCACAGGTACAACAGAAAAGACTCTTATTGACGTGCTGACTCAAAGAAGTAACGCTCAGCGTCAGCTTGTCGCTAGCGCCTATGAGAAAGCCACAGGAAGGGTATCTGCACAGATCACTTAAATGTTTATTTTTTTGTCTTTGTTTTTGCTGAAGAAAATAAAAGTTGTTCATCCTTTTGCATTAGAAATTAATAGCTGACCTGGAGGGCGACACCCATGGTGACTTTGAGAACCTGTTAGTTGCCTTGGTAACACATCCTGCTCTCTTTGACTGTAACGAAGTGATCAGAGCTACAAAGGTAGGTTTGGTTGAATTATTACTCTCTAGAAAGCTACATGGCTGGAATCTGACCCTGTCCATTATTGCTCTATTAGCTTGTTTGACAGTGTTTTAAAATATATATATCTTTTTGTTACCGTTTCCATTCAGGGTTCAGGGACCACCGAGAGTATCCTGACAGAAATATTTGCTTCTAGATCAAACAAACAGATCAGAGACATGGCTGACACTTACCTGAAAGGTGTGAAACTTTACAAAAAAAGTTATTTCAACGTTGATCAAGCCACCAAAGATGCAGGAAATTATTACACTTCCAGTAAAAAATTTTTATTCTATTCAAGAAACTGGAAGATTGATGATTCATGACCTGAAGTCGGAGGTGTCGGGATATTACGCCAAGGCGCTGCTCATCTTGGCTGAGGTATTGTGCAATACCTTTGAAAGACGTCCCAGTAGATCAGCAGCAGTGCTTCGATTGCTGACAATGTTGGAAAGATTCCTAAGATAATTCTGAGATAAAGGATCCAAACATCCTAATTTGTCTTTTTTTGGTATTAAAAAAATATTTACGTGAACATCTTAAATATTTTCCCAAATCACAGTAAGTCATCAAATGCCAGTAGTGATTTAACATCCAAGAAAATTTTTATTTTTAACAATATTTAAAAATTTTTGAATATTTTCCTGGAAGATACAAACATTATACTCAATGAGATTTTGTTTGAAATATTTTTCCAAACAACACAAAATGACAAAAAATAGAAAGATTTGTGATGTTCAGCCATATGTCTTCACAGGGGAAAAGGGACGAGAGCACCAGTGTGGATGCTGCTAAAGCCAAAGAAGATGCCAAGGTCTGATCTTTACACCCAGATTTTAGTCTTGGACAGTTCTGTTATATTTTCATAAAGACAAAAGTTCAGAGTGGGAAAGGAAATCCTTCTTTTAATTTAGGAACTCACTAGGCTTGTTACTTTTCTCGCTCATACAAGTCTGAGCCTGCAGTCAGTACAGGTTTAATATGGCAAAATCATGGATGAATGTTGCTACCATCAGTACATGATTCTCCATCTTTGTGATGACGTTTTTCCTTTTCACAGATATTGTATGAAGCAGGAGAGAAGAAGTGGGGGACTGATGAGGACAAGTTTATTGACATCTTGTGCCACAGGAGTGTTCCTCAGCTTCGACAAAGTAGTCTTTTTCTCTAAATACTTTGGCCAAAGAAAAGCATAGTCTGCATATTCATGTGCTTTGAGAATGTGAAGGTTATAAATGTGAATCATAAAACCAACTATGGAAATATGTTTGGGTTTTTTTTTTGCCTCCTTTATTTTATTTTATTCAGCAAAGGAAACTTGGGATCAGATTTAAATCAATATTTGTGTATGAGTTTGACCTGCCAGGAATTTTACTTTTTTTTTTTTTTACTCTTAACCCCTTGATGTCTGAATTAAAATAAAAAGAAAACATTTTATTTGAAATTTTATTTCAAAGAAATAAAATAAAATTAATTTAATTTTGGAGCTGAAGTAGTTTGATGCATATTTGCATCAATAGGATTAAAGGAGTTTATTGTTCCACCTTGACAAGAAATAATTCTAAAGATTGTTTACTGATATTTTACTGTTAAAGTGAGAAAAAGGGAGCTCCACTCAAACGTCATGTTTGCATTTGCAGCTCTGGTGGAGTACAAGAACATCAGCAAGAAGACTCTGCAGGAGAGCATTGAAAGTGAAATGTCCGGAGATGTGGAAAGACTACTTGTGGCAATTGGTAACAGCCTTTCTGATTCACTGATCTTGTTTTTTTTTTAAATCTTGTCAGTATTTTTATTTAATAATTTAACAAATGTTCATTTCTGTTCAGTTAAATGCGTGAAGAACGTTCCTGCCTACTTTGCTGAGAGGCTCTTCAAGAGCATGAGGGTAAGAGGAAACATGTGTCCTATCAGAAGATTCAGCACTAACTACTGATCTGTGTTTGTTTAGTGGCATTCAGTCCTTTTCAGCGGCAGTGCCTGGACTGCTCACCAGCAGTGTGGACAGGGTTGGTGTGCCTTTGTTGTTGCTGCTTCTGGCATCTGCCCCTGACATTTTTGTGTCCAGACTTACCATTAACTCATGCAGCATTATGGGTGGGATACAAAGAAGCTTTTCATGCAGGGATGTGAGTGATTGTCTACAGTGTGCTATAGAATCCTAACAGGACATTCTGTTTTAGAGTATCCGGACAAGAAAGTTGCAGACTGTTTCCACATTTTTGTGTTTTTTGTCCCCTTTTTTATTTTTTTACTTTTCTTTCCAAATCTAGAGACCAAAAGTCCACTGACTTTGTCAATCACAAGCACATTTGTCATCTGAAGGCTACAGAAACCTTTTGATTATTCTAAAACTAATTCGTCTTTCCTATTTCTCCTTTATTCAGGGGGCAGGAACCGACGAATCCACACTTACTAGAATCATTGTTGGTCGTTCTGAAATCGATTTGTTGGACATCAAAGCAGAGTACAAGAAGCTGTTTGGAGTTACCCTTCACTCAGAGTTAAAGGTAAATACTCAAAAATAACATTCCCCTAAGAACTGCTTATTGTCCACTTAGCAAAATTTCATGCGATCAAGTAAAAACAATACAAGAAAATTCCTGCAGCAACAACCTGAGCATATTTTACTGTTCAATTTGAATTAGTAAAACCACATAACTCTTACAGATGAACTCTGTGAACAAAGGTATAAAAATGTAGTCTTTAATATTAATGGCCGGTTCAGCAGCTTTCAGGTCATTCCTTGATTTGCTTTTCTCCGTTTCCAGTCTGAGGTGTCGGGAAATTACGGAGAGGCCTTGATGCTGCTGTGTGGAACAGAAGACTAACTCCTCCCATCAAGTCTGTTCTGAGTGTTCATTGGATGCTGACTGACCAACACCTAAATGCATTTGACTAAACTTAAAGATGTTTCAAAAGTCAAACTTGTGACTTAACATTTCAAACGTCCTATAAGCGCTGTATACATTTGGCCAGACTGTCTAACTTAATCAAAATAAAGAGAACACTTTTTATTGTAAAAAAACAAACTGTTGTCCAGCAGTTGTATAAAAAATTATTTAATAGTTTTGTTGATGTTGCTGTAACCGACTCCAACACAGGTCATCAGAACTTTGTCTCCACCTTTCCTTTCATCTTCTAGCGGCTTCTGGACTTCAATCTTGAACATAACCTGGAAGAAATCCCTGACGTGTCTGAGGAACTCAATCCTGTTGAAACATCCAGAGATGGGAGAGCACTTTTTAATGTTTTAAACCCAACTGAGTATATTTTAACCACTAGACACCCCAGAGCAACCGTGTGGCTGATGCAAGTGAAACCAATTTACATGTTAGGTTGATTCTTAAAGCTCATTTAGCCTCATTTAGCCTCAAAAACACACACAAACATGAAAACCATCCATACTACCAGAGTAAAAGCACAAGTGTACAGTGATGGCACTGCCAATCTTCAGTTATCATAGTACTGTACTTGATAGGCACACAGCACCGGTACCATGATAACTGAAAATGGACAGTTCATAGTCCACTGCCCTTCAGGAGAGCAGAAGGAAAGCTATCATTTGCTCCAGCTGTCCTTAAAATCACTCATAACAATGGGTTAAATAGTCTTCTTCAAAGGACGATCACTCATCGCTCTGTCCACTATGTTTGCACAAACCCAGCAATGACCTTGTTTACATTTCTAGTCACTCTAATTGGAATCAGCATTTGTTTACCAACTGCAGTCATGCTCTTGGCACAGAAGATTAAAAGGCTTTTGCCAAACATTTCAGCGTTTGTGGTACATTATGTCTCACACGCGGCGGGATACTGCGAACATAGGCCTGAGAGTTTCTTCCATATGTTGCGTGAGCGCAAACGCCTGAAAAAAACGACACTAGCGTGGGGGGACAGTGGCTTACGTGTATGCTGACAGGGGTCCAAGCAGAACCTTTGACACATCCTGTTGGCCAAGGGTCATGAGGAGCAGCACCAGGCTCTGATTGGACGAATCCACACAGCCGCCCTACAACAGTTTAAAGAAAGGGATGATTTTCCAGAAATGAAACTGATACAAACAGGAAACTGCGACGTGGAGGTAGGAGGTCCATCTGCAGACGAGTCTTTTCTAATATGTGGATGAGCAATGTTCCTCAAATCTTTTCAAAATCACAAACTCACATCAGTTTTGAACCTTAATGGCACCAATTTTGAGAATTTAACATCTATCAGAACGCTGGATCATTCTTATGTTGTAAATCTGGAATAAAAAAAAGTTCTTTATGAAAACAATAGCTGATAAAAAACAGTTTGCATAGGTTTTAAAAAGGTATCTTTCCTCACCATCAACATTATACAATCCATCTAGAAGACATCAGATCCTCCTTTAACCCAGTGAACACATTCCACTGAACTGAGTGCTGAGTGCAACCAGACACATGCATAAAGGAAGAGATCACATTCCCGCATTCTTGTCCAGCAAAGGGCTTGTTTGGGCCAGTCATGTAATAATTCGGCTTTGTGGCAGCTTTCCAGCAAAATTCTGATTCAATTTCATAATTTTATCACTTACCGGTAGTTAACAAAAAAACACAAAAACACTGTATTGCTAATGAGTTTATCTGCCCTCCCTCTACGACCGATGAGAATCAACAAGCTATTGGAGAAATACAACTCTAGAGCAGAAGCACAAAACGTACCAACTTAACTGTACTCAAAAACAACAAGGCTTGAAATAAATCCTTATAAAAATCTTTTTACATTAAGAACCTACTTCGTACCTACCTTGAATATAATTTGAAATCAATAGTCTTTTTTTCTACAGGTTTAAAGATCTACTGAATTCATGATAACTATAACAGTTGAAATATCTAGTCCTGAAGACCAGCCATGGGCTTGATGAAAAGTCCCTTGAGTTTTGTAAGAAAGGTTATCCCATTTTCCAGCAGGCATCGGGCAGAAATGCTACATGTATCATAATAATTTGCAAAAATTGCAGGTAAAGGCTAAGTGGGTAGCTTAATTAAAAACGCAAATGTATAATAACTAGTAAGGAATGAAGAATAAAAAAAACAGGTTAAAGTATTTCATCAGAATTTAATTTCACTTGATACAAGTGAGCTTAATATTAAAATGACCCCTGAAATGCTTACTGGGGGCTGAAAATATCCCTGCTTTAAAAAAATTAAATAATTACATTTAAAAATAATCTCTGTACACACTTTTTTTTTTAACCCAACACACACTATATGTACAAAGAAAAAACTTTACTAAAACAAAAAAATACTAATGAATAAATAAAAAACAACTTAAAGTGTAAAGAGTGAAGCACTTACATCAGACCCTGCAAGTGTTGATGTTTCTTTCAAAAACAAGTCATCGATGCTGCGACTTTGGCTTACTACTGAAGGCTACTTATTAACCATAAAACAAACACAGAGAGCGCAGCCATGCACGCTCTAATCCCCTAACTTATAAACGTCTTTAGCGCTCGGTCCACTGCCACTAGAGCAGCCGCTCCATCTTGTTGCTGCCGTTATGAAGGAAAACAATCCGATATTCAAATGTGAAGCTTCCAAATTTGACTGACCAACATCTGCAGTTTGAAACTAGGCAAAATATACTGAAGGATATCTGAACTCACAACCCTCCAAGAGAACTGAAAAACACTTAGGTCTGCACTCTGGTACTTAAACTAAAGAGGATGGATCAACAATATTCCTCTTTCAGAGTTAATCAGCACTTCCCTGACCAGCTAACTGGACTCACATGGCTCCGATGAGCGAGGGCTGAGGGGCAGAACCATGTGGTGACACACTGAGGACAGACTGTCATTGTGCGTGCCTGTTGTAGTTGTTCGTGTCACCTGTGTGCCAGTGTGTATGATGGAAAAACAGGGAAATGTGTTTACTGTTAATACAGCCAGTCACACTACATTAGTAGGCAGGAATAAAGTACATCCCAGAGCTCACTCAATGGGCTCAAAACATTTTCCCTTACAGATGACACAAAAAAATGCCACACAAAGAATACAAATAATTTTTTTAACCAACATCTAATACAAAACTGTGATACATTTGAATACGTTTTGCGTATTTGATTTACAGAATTTGAGTACAAAATAACAAAATACTGTTGAATTTGTTTCAAAATAAATAAATAAATACCATATGTTCTGGACTATAAATCGCCCTTTTTTTCATAGTTTGGCAAGGGGTGCGACCTATACTCCGCAGCGGCTTATATTAGAAATAAATTGAAATAAATACATTGTTAACCCTCCTGTTATGTTCATTTGTGAGGAACAGAGATGATGTTCATGGGTCAATTTGATGTATGAGGTATGTTAAGTGTTAAGAGTATGTTAAGTGACTCAGAGAATCAGCAAACCTTTTTTACAGTAAGATCTTGAAGGCTAACAACATAATATTCTATTTTCCAATGATTTCATAGATTCAGAAATGCAATAAAAATGACAACTGTTTCTACAAATACAGGATGAAAACAGAGTATTAGTTGGCCAATGATGCTTCATGAAAGGAATAAATAAATAAGTATGAGAAAGAATTACTGTGAAATTATGAGATAAACAGTCTGCTATGATTGTGTCATATGAGGTTGTGCAAGTTATTAGTTCTTGGTCTCAGATTTTGTCAAATAAATTTCCTGTCAAAATGCGACTTATAGTCCAGTGCGACTTATCTGTGTTTTTTTTCTACTTTAATGCATTTTTGGGCTGGTGCGACTTATATTCCGGAAAATACGGTAAATAAAAATTCACGATTTTCATCTAAATATTCAGGCTTGCTACTATAAAAACAAGACTCTAAGAAAAATTCCTTTAAAAAGTGTCATAACCCTTTCAGTTGGGGGAGGGGGGGCCTCAAAAGTATAAAAAATATAAGAAGGGAAAGCAAACATTTGAAACATAATAAAGCCTTAAGCTCCTCTGTACATCATTGTTTTTCCTCAAATGTCTCAGATGGTTTGCAGACAGGGATCATTACTGGGGAATGTGAGTAAACAAGGGCGGCAAACGTAGGAATTCTCCTGCGTTCTGCCCATGTATTTCCAATTCCTCAACAGTTTCCTAGTTTTCCAGGCAGAAAGTAGCTTTGCTAAAGGAACAAAAAAGGCTAAACATGATGCAGCATAAACTACTGGAATTCCAACATTCCTGTTTTTTACATTTATTTATGTTCTTGATGTTAGCAGGAACTTTTTAGTCCAAATAAAGTAAATTATAAGCAGTTAGCAGCTTCTCAACCACCTTAATGCCAGGCCTTTAAATGAGGTACATTTTTACGGTGACTTTTTTTTTTTAAAGATAAAACATTCAATTTTTAGAGTGATCAGTTGATTTATAGCGAAGTGTTGTTTCCTCACAAGGATTTTGAAACGTCTCCATTTCAAGCCCAAATACAGACATCAGATCTTCCAGTTCTGAAGATCTGATGTCTTGAAGAAACTCAGAAACATACGGTTTTCTGAGTTTCTTCAACAGTACTTTAAAGACATCAACAAACACCCACCTAAACATTTTTTTAAAGCTACCTGAACTGGTGGTGTTTTAAGATATACTTTGTCAAGTTATATACAATACAGAAAAATAATTCAAATAAGTGTAAACCACAAGCTAGAAATGAATTTGGAACTGCTTGTGTAAAGCATGACCGCACTTAGTGGGAGTTCAGTTTGGACAGAAAGCCTTTTTGCATTATCCAAATGCAGCAGCACATGCTTGGAATTTTGAATGCAATTTGCTTTGTAGCTCAGCAACATAAGCTTCAACCTGCCTGTAGTGATAAAATGAGTAAGCGTGCAAACTGGTAAATAATGGCGAAAAGTCTGTTTATGTCAAATCCATGTAGATTTTAAATCAAACCTATTATCCTAAGTTAAAGCATTACAAACATGATCGCATGGATAGTTTTGTGCACACGCTTCTTTAAATCGTTGGTAAAGGACTGGAGAGTGTTTAGGAAAAGAAGGATTGAACAGGAAAAAAAAGAAGAAATTGCATCTTTATAGCATTTTGGCATTCACCTCTGTTAACCTAAATGGCAAAATGGGCATGCATGTTTTTAATAAACAATAACTGACCTAGACAATATTTATTCTTTACCCTTTAAGGACAACCTTCTATCCACAGCATTGACACATGAAAGTTGATGCTTTCAGAGATTTTTCTGTCCTTACCCGGTATATCTCTTCCAAAAGCAACTTGGCACAGTTTCTGCCAAGGTCTTCTGGCAGTACGGGGTCTCCTTGCCCCTGTGGAGTTGAAGACATCTCTGCACCGAGAAAGCAGCCGTTCTGGGTTTCGGCCACCAGGGTCAAACCAAAGCCTGGAGACCTGCAGTTACACTTTGTTAATGTCTTACTTTTTGATTCAGCACTACACCGCCTGCTGGAAAGTTTATGGAGATACCTACTTGCCAGAGTTTGCTCCTTTCATGTGGTCTGTGTAGATATAGATGTCTGGTATGAACTGGTTGAGGACAGCCCTGGTTGACTCTACAATCCTGTTGGCCATCTGAGGAGAAACTCGCACAGAATATCTGAACTTCTAAGTCAAGGACTTAGATTTGGATTAGATTTAACTTTAAAAGTGTTTTCCTGCACCGTTACTTCTTATTCTAATCTATTCAGACACTTCTTTCTGAGATTCTGTATTTCACTGTGTACAATGGGCCAAGAACTTAATAATTTACCTGTGTCGGTTATAAAACAAATTCTTGATTCTAAATAACTAAACAACAGACTTAGAATTAAATGAGCAGCATCTATTAGAGCAATAGCTGTCAGTAATGTAAATTTTGATAATAAAGAGGATCATTTGCATGTACTTTAACTTTTTACAAACCAAATTGACAGCTTACCTAAAAAAATTTGTATGCATGATTAAAAAAAAAATGTAAAAAGGGAGACAAAGATACGCCACTCCTCTAATCCTCTTGATCTTGCCTTGCTCTGTCAACTGGACCGGTTTGAGAGTTCTGCGGATGGGGCATGACAAAACCACCTCTCCTCCGCCTCCAGGTGCCATCCCTCTTTTCACCACCTGAGGGAGTAACAGCCAAAAAATAAATAAAAATAAAACACATGTAGTTGTGGGCCAGACTTATATAAGTCTGTACTAATTATACAGCTCTTTAATTATGTTCATCACTGGTCTACCCATATGTACTCACCCTGAGATCAAATCCCTCCCCATCAATTCCAAATCTCTTCATCAGAGGGACAGCTGTGGTCTTCAGCAGGTCAATCTGCAAAACAAGACATATAATAACCGCGAAGGTAAACCAACACAACTAACTGTCACAGCCCAACACCGACATCTGTCACGTTCACATACTATCAAGTCAGGTTGCATACCCCAGACTGGAAAGTCTATATGATCCTGGGAAAAGTTTACTTAAACACATAGACTACAGGATCCAGTTTTTCTTGGTTTGTTTACAAAAACTTGATTTAAAGAGTAGAATATTTATATCACCGTTGGATCATTGGGGTCATTAGTGACTCCTCTGAGAGTCGCCTTCAGAGCCATCTTCATGAAAGGAGCCAACATGAGCAAAGCTTCAAGATAGTATCCAATGGAGCGCTGAGGGTTGCAGTCGTGCTCTATAGAGCCGCCATACAACAATCCAGGCTGGTAAGATAACACAGTACCTAGAAAAGTCAATAATTGGAGACAAATGGCAAAACCGTCACAAAAGTCATATTCAGCATATTTCCACACAAAAAAACAACAAGTTAAAAACATTGTTAATACATTTTAATAATCACCTGTTTGATTAATTTCTATTCTTGAGCCATTGGTCACTTTATCAAGAAGTCTGATGAAGCTCGCCTCAAAGTCTGGAAAAGAAAAACAGCATATTTTATTTACTAAGAATAAAAACAAATCATCAAAATGTAAAATAAATCAAAAGTTTTCTATTCAAAAAAATAAATTAATGCTAATTTGAGCTTTTACTAAACACTAAAAATATAAGAAACTGCAAATAGTTAACTTATGCACGTCACTCATCTGTATGTTTTTCGTACAAGTAAATACAGCTATTAACATCAAAGAATATTACTTTTGACAATATTGTAATTTAAAAAAATATATAGGTAGACCAAAATTTAATTATATTTAATTGGCAGTCTTCCTTGTCATTTATCACACTATAGAATCCCGGTGACAACACTGATTCCCAACTGCGTAACAGCTAGCCCTTTAGCCACCAAGCTAACTACGACGCCACATGATGCAGTCAAGCTGCAACTTACCGCGGAGCCCTGGGTCGTCCTCTTTAGATCGTATGTTCTTAATTCTGACACGTTTCCCACTAAGTGTTGACAAAACTAGCCGCTGTCTTAAAAAATTGCACCCCTCGTAAGAGAGTCCCTGGTTTGCCATTTGTATTGTTGTTTCTGTGCTTGGCAGCAGGAGAATCCACGTGTGTTTGTGCAGGAAGCAACAATAGGAGGGGCGAGTACGGCATATCAAGTAGGCCAAAAAGGTTCTTTTTTTCTCCTTAAGCGCTTCGCCTCATTGACATAGCAGATGGCCATTCATTATAACAAGACAGGCGGAGCCATAGTTTTTCTTAAAGCCACAGTGAAACCAAACGGTGACAAAGACGCTTAAAAACCCATTTATCTTCCTTTTAACATTTTAAAAGTAAGAACTGTACGTATTTGGAGACAAAACTCTTCTCTAAACGATTGTAAGGTTTTTCCCTTAACAAATACTTTTTTTATTTGAACAATTGCAGTAGTTTTTAAATTGGCATGGTTTATTGAAGGAGATAAAGGAAACAGAACTTTTAAGCGGCCAAGCTGAAGCCCTGTTGTACAGAAGTCGATGCCATGATGGGATTAATCACCGTCACCTTGCCAACCAGTGAGGGCTTTGCCGCCCGAAAACCAATTATATAACTATATTATACAACAAATTCATCGACAATAAAGCCCAACACTTTCCCAGACGGCATGACTGGGCACTTTGGGGGAAATGTCTTATTTATGAGGGACAGGTCGGCGTCTGGAGGGCATTTGTGCGCACATGCTGCCTGTCACTAGCTGGGTTAGCTGCCACTGCCAGCCTCATCTTCTTTCTCCACCTCTTTCTCCTCCTCTTCCTCCACGGCTGGGGGGAAACGGAGTGGAGAGAGCGGCTCCTCAAGACACGTCCCCTCCTTTGTTGCGTAGTCTGTTCGTAATACTTCAGTTCGTGGTTCGGTCCGGTCCAGCCAGGCATCCCGGAACCCGCCCCGCACATGCGCAATTTGCGTTCATTTAAACCCGAAGTTCCATTCGAGGGGAAATGGTCGCGCAGAGGATCCTTCGTGCTGTCATCATGGGACCCCCGGGCTCCGGGAAGGGGACGGTGTCTGCACGCATCGTCAAAAGTTTTGGAGTGAAGCACATCTCCAGCGGGGATATTTTGAGGGCCAACATCAAGCAACAAACAGGTAAAACATTTAATTTAATCCAGTTTCATCCCAAACCATAGAAGAAAGTTTGGATTAAATTAAATTGGCAGTAGGGGTTGGTTTCCTGGTCTGTCCTGATAAAGTATACCACTCCTTTTTTTTTTTTTTTTTGCAGAACTTCTTATCTCATAGCTTATTTAAATTGAGCAAAATGAACATGTTTCTCCCAGGTTGAAGTCAAACTAGTCTGCATGACAGGGTCATGTTTTTACTCCAAACATCTGCAGGGACACAAGCCTGCATTTTGCCATGAAGCTTATCCTCAGAACCACCTTAGATGTGGATTATCAGGTCGTAAAGATAACCAACTGTGAACTTTTGTTCCTTCAGAGGAGCGGTGCAGATAAAGAAGCCAGTTCACTGTGCTGTGTGAAAGAGGAAGTCTGTGGTTAAAGTGCACCACAGCCAGTCAATCACATTTGGATTCATTTTTTTGTTTGGTAGGAAGATGAAGACATTTTCTAGTCCTTCAGTTAATCTTTTTCAGGAATTTCAATGTCTAACAATCGACAAATATTTTTTATCCCTCATGACTTTTAATTTGAAATGCAAACTGATTTGGATGTAAAATTCACTTTTAAAAAACTATTGCATTTTGGGTTTAATCACCAAATGCATTTTAAACTAAAAGGACTTAACCCAGACTAAGAGTATTTGTTTAGTAGTAATCCTCTTTGTGGCTTCTCTCTTTGCCAATCTGCTCTTTTCCATTCCAGCAGAAAGCAACGGTCCTCTAAAGATCTCATTTCAACCTTTGCTCTGTCTCTTGCTGTGTATCTGAAAAGTCAGTTTCTGCAAGGCCCGTCAAGAAATTCCTGTTCTTAGCTGGACTTTGATCAGTAAAACGGGAAGTGATGAAGCAAGAAATGTCTCTTAAGAGTTTAGCCTTGAAACATCTTTTTTTTCCCACGATTTGTTCATTGATTTTTTTGTTTTTGTTTTTACAAACAGGTGCAACATTTGAAAAAATAAATTTGAATAGTGATAATAATAAACCACTATATAAGACAAGTCATAGACAAAGTAAAAGGCCACAACAAAAAAAATTCTACTCAATGGATTTTCTTGAAGAACCATCGTCTATGTGTTGATATATATGTCTGCAGTTTTTCCACATTTTGAATTTTAAATGAATGAAAAATTCTTTGTGGTTCAAAAGTAATAAACCGTTCCATTTAATACATTTTATTGTCTGGTATGTTAGGGTTTAAGATGCTAAGAGCTTTTCTTCCCAATAAAATCAGCTCTTTTTGCTACATTATAATGTTAAAGTTGTTTTTGACATTAGAAATGGACATTTTTTAAATGGGGCCTTGGATTTCGCTTTTTTTTTAACCTGTTTTATTATAGACACAATATCTAGTATTTGTCCCCAATAGCAAGAGCCAACACCGATAGCCTCAGAGATAATAAAGAAAAAATTAAATTGACTGAAAATCAGACATTGCTTGGAATTGTTGGTCAACAGAATCAATGCAACAAACTCAAGTCTCATGCCTGGACAAAAATGAGGGTAACCTTGGATACAGTTGAGTAAAATTTGGTCATAAGAGTTAAACTAGTCAGTTAATTGGCTATATCGGTGTCTTCAAACCTGTAGTAAGTCAGTTTGCCTGTTTAGAGGGTGACGACAGCCTTTATGCTGTTTTGGTGATGTGGTGTGTACCAACTACAACCTCCAAAGGCATTTAAGGTCAAGGCACATCAACGTCAGATCACACCATCTGCCACTGTTTGAAACAAGGGATATTTTATATAGTTGATGGTAAATGGCACCTGGATGTCTTAGTTGGCTTGGTGTAGGAAACCTGGGTTCCCTTTCCAGCAGTGAGCTAAAAAATCCAGTGTGGGTCCTTAGGCAAGAGCCTTTACGCTGCGGCCTACCTGGGTCTCCCTGAGCTTTGAAAATACATCCACTGTAAAAAAAAAAAAATCTCTGCCAAAACCTTAAATAAGACCAGAATTTGACAAACTTCTGAGAGGATTTCCTTTGGAAAGAAGAGACAAAAGTGGATTATTGTTTTTGCCATCATCAGCTATATGCTCACAGTCAAAAATGGGGCGTACCAAGTAGGGATGCCACAATTCTTGATCGAAAACTCAACTGTGTTTACACCATTTAACCGGATTGTGGGGAAAGTGAATCGTTGCATCCCTACTGCACACCAGTATGTCTACATTGAAAGTGTCAAACAGCGGTGCTAAATTTATGAAGGATTTATTGTTTTATTACATTACACCAGTATGCACAAACTAAAAGGTTTTTCTGCAGTTGTTACTTGTTTATTACCAAATGAAAAAAAAAAGTTTTTTCTAAATCTTAAATTTTGTTGTTGTTGTTTTAATACAAAAATCATGTATCAAACCAAAACAAAACCTTGATCCATAAATTGAGGTTTGAACCAAACTGTGGGAAAGGAATTTGTTGCATCACTAGTGCTAAGAAAAGAAAGTTGTTCCATAAAACTTGGAGGAGGCGGGGTTATGGTCTGGGACTGCTTTGCTGCATCAGCCACTGTGCGAGTCTGTGCAGGTCAAGACTTTCAACAAGACTGTTGCCTAGTGTCAGAAAACTCTGTTACTGGTCCTGACTTTATTCATTCATTCATCTTCATCTCCACCTGGGCGACAGTGGCTCAGGTGGTTGAGCGGGTCGTCCAATGATCGAAGGATCAGCGGTTCGATTCCCCGCTCCCACCAGCCAAAATGTCGTTGTGTCCTTGGGCAAGACACTTCACCCTCCTTGCCTCCAGTGTGGCTCCACTGGTGTATGAATGTGCATGAATGATCCCGGTGATGGTCAGAGGGGCCGTAGGCGCGAACTGGCAGCCACGCCTCTGTCAGTGTGCCCCAGGGCAGCTGTGGCTACAAAAGTAGTTACCATCACCAAGTATGAATGAGGAGTGAATGAATAATGGACACATTGTAAGCGCTTTGGGTGTCTTGAAAAGCGCAGATAAATCCAATCCATTATTATTATTATTCTAAACCCATACTGTCCCTTTTGGGGTCACGGGGCTGCTGGAGCCTATCCCAGCCACTCGTGGGCGAAGGCAGGGAGCGTCCTGGACAGGTCGCCAGTCGCAGGGCCAGTTATTGAAAACAATATTGACTCAAAACACAAAACTCCATAAACACCCAAGAATAGCTAAAACCGCTTGACAGGTGCAGAAGTATCACTGGCAGTCCCAGATTTATTCATTGGTGGATTTTCCATAGATTTTTTTTTTTATCAATGTTTGTGTTGGTTTCATGTTCCTCTGGTGACCAGTGTGGGATTTTCTTTTGTAAACAGAAGGGTACTTCAGATCTGGGCTGCCTAAGTATTTGCACGACGCTGCATGTCCAGTCATGAAAGGACATTTTCTTGCAGCATATCCTCCTGGTGGCAAGATTGGCAGCTTCCTCATCGTCTTGGAAAGCCCATTTTGGTTGTTTTTGCAGGATCATTGCCGCCCTTTCTCTATAAAAATGTCTGTAAATTGTTATCAACGGTTTTAAAGCTGAATACCTGTATTTTCCTTGTTTAGAAAAGTTTTAAATAGAAAGAAAACAACCTAGTTTTGCTCTTTTGGGGAAAAATGTACCGGAAGATATATGAAGATGAAAGTTTTTGTCCATTTTCTCTCCATTTTTTGTGGCAGAGCTCGGCTTGTTGGTGAGGTCCTGCATGGATCAGGGTCAGCTGGTTCCTGACGGGCTTATGTCCCGTCTCATACTAAAAGACCTGAAATCCATGGAGCACATCAGCTGGCTGCTTGATGGTAGGACCCCACACGTTTGTTGTTGCAGTATATTCTCATGAAAGAAAAACATCTTATCAGCTTTAAACGTCCAAGGTCTCACCACCTGTGAAAACTCATATTTGCAGTTTGCTCTCTAATAATTAGTAAAAAGTAGTGTTAACTTATATTTATTTTTTATATTGTCATTAATACATTTTTTTTACCCATTACATCTTGTCCGTGTCCTTTAATCTTTGCTGTGAATTCTCGTCATTTTCCCAGGGTTCCCTCGCACAGTCAGCCAGGCGGAGGCCCTTGATCAAGCATACACTCTGGACACAGTCATCAATCTGAATGTACCTTTCCAGACCATCAAAGAACGGCTGACCTCTCGATGGACTCACATTTCAAGCGGCAGAGTCTACAACACGGATTTCAACCCTCCTAAAGTCCCTGTAAATACACCTGCCTTCTGTCAGTTGTTTCTGAATGTATCTTTATTGCAGTTTGGAGATTGAAAACAATTACATTTTTAATAAGGAGCAGGGTTTTTTAAAAATAAACCAAGGAGATAAGGTTCCAGGCAGTCAACATTTTGTTTTGATCATCATAAAATTTAAGGAAATTGAAGTTTTGCATTTTGCAGGTTTGGTTAAATAATGCAATGTCTGACCAAAACACTATCTGTGCTTGAATTGGTTGCTTACTTTCCTGCTGTTTGTCCACCAGTTTTGATAATTTATTACAAATCTTGAATTCATCTGAAAATTTTATCTACCTTAGTTTAAAAAAAAGTTTTATTTCAGTAATATAAACATCTATTTGTTGTTTATTTGGGTTTCCTTCAGTTCAGTGTCATTTGTAGATCTACCAATACTGCCTTTTTTTAGAAACTGCATGTGACTCTTAAAAAGTGTGAATGAAATGGTCTCATTGATGCATCTGAAGTATTGAAGATGCCAACATGAAGCTAATTTGAAACAACCACAGGGTGTTATTAATCATCAGATTTCTACAGTTTTCCTACCACAAAGTGATCATAAAAATGGCGCTAAATTACAAAATCCTTGATCTGAATACAGAAACAAAGCTTTAGCTTTCCTGCTTGACTGTTAATTCAAGACAAATTTGATTAAAAAACCCGATAGATATTGATGGAAAAGGAGGTGCTATCCTGCATAAAAATGCTAGCTTTCATTGTGAGCCGAGATAGTGACCTCAAAAAGTGCAACAGAATCCTTTTATTTGTTTGTTTTTATGACTTTTGTGCTTTAATTTCAGTTAAGACTAACTCAATCACACTGAACGATGCAATAGTTCTTTACATTTCAAACGTCGTCTCCCAATCATTTGATTTAATTTACGCAAAGGGTTAAAGCGTATGTTCTTATCCTCTCTTTTAACCTTCGCTGACACTTTTCAGATTCCCCCTTTCAGTCTGAGAGTGAGAACATTTGGAGTTAATCATTTGCATCAGATAATCCATTCGAGTCTAATTTAAGAGGACGAGTTCATGGAAAAAAAACACATTTATGTGGGATCAGAGAGTAAAAACTAAGTGATTACAAATTGTTTAATCATAATTAGATATCAGACAAACTGCAGGAGGCTTGGACTTATGAGACGATTCATGGAAACTTTATTCTGTTAATAATTGATTTTTGCAGGATTTTGAACATTAACAGTTGAGCCGCAGGTGAAAGGCTGAGCTTGCGTCTTAAAGTGTTTCTTTTGAACTACAACATTTCCTGTTTTCCTTTCAAATAAATATACCTATTCGACAAGGAGCACCTTGGAGAGTTTGCAGAGTTGAGCGTATTTTTGCTCACTCAAAAGTCCAGAAAGCAAAGCCAATCTCAAGTTTCTGATGCACAAAGTTGCACTTAAAGCAAGACTTGCAGAAAACAAGGCTTAAGGAAGGATGGGACCTACTCTTGCCTTAACCAAACCTAAAAAATATAGTATAAAATAAATTAAAGTGATGCTCCCAGTGATCTGTCAGCAGTGCCACACACCATGCAGTGCTGTGCGTTTTCTGTAGAATAAGTGAAACATAAAAAATTCATCATAATATCTCCAAACTGTATTACTTTTTACCTCAGTCGATGAATTATTCCTCTAGATTTGACCCAACCCCTGAGGGAGTGGTGACCTCTGAAAATTAGCCATTAATGATTTAAACTGAGGAGCAAATATGAGAAAGTTGAATAAAACATTCATTTTCCCCCCCCAACTCTTTTCTAGGGTTTTGACGATGTAACAGGGGAGCCTCTGGTCCAGAGGGATGATGACAAACCGGACACAGTCACACAGAGACTGAAGGCCTATGAGACCCAAACACAGCCCGTCCTGGAGTTCTACAGGTACACCTCTGCCTTTCATTTTAAACACAAGACGCAAACATTGTATGAACAGCACAGCTCAATATTTGCTGGCAAAGTCATTTTGTGTCACCAGAACATATTAATAGGTTGTTACTAAAGAAAAACACCCAGATTAGCTCGATTAGGGACGTGCAATTTTATTGCGAAACGTTTAGCAACAGTTGCCACTTGTCTGTGTTTTAGCTTTTTAAGTCTTGTTTCTGTTCCTCCACAATATGTGATGCTATTACACATTTGACAGGGGGAACAAAGCATCAAATGGAGTTTCTCGTAATCCAATGTCTAATTTCACAGCCTGTGGAAAAATCACAACGTTGGCTCAGCAGATTCTGGTTTTCCACTTTTAATTTGAGAGTAACTGATGAAACCAGTGGAAAGCTGCAACAAAAAAACTTGTAAAGTTTAGAATTAAATTCTGTGTATTTCTTGAAAAGTTCCTATCTTTATTTGGAGGGGAACAGTTTGCCACATTCTTAAACTAGAAAGACGCCCCCTTCAGTGTCTCCGTCATGTCATGTGACCACTGAGAACAAACCATTCTCTGTAGTCTTATTTCAGTCAAATATACAGATTTAAATCTACTAAAAAGCATGTTCATCAACACATCTTTTTAATTTCACGAGTTCCTGCGGTTTATTTTTTTCCCCATAGAAATGGGGCTGAATGCAGAATAGTTAGACTTTGCATTTGTGCTTTCAAGTCAGACTGAATCTGTGCTCCAAGAAAAGGCTTAAAAGTGGGTGAAAGGTCACCTCTTGGACCCTGACTTCTTCAAACCGCTGAAGAGGCACATTCAAAGAGGACCGACTCACCAGATCAAACCTAAACATTTATCAAAGATCATTTCACAATAGTATGTAAAGCACTCAAGTAGTAACTTATTTTTTAACAGAAAGACAGACGAACTTGTTTTTTATATGTTTAACTTGGAGGAATGCTCATTTAAAATCTTTTTAGAACATTTTAGGGCCTAATATTGTCTTCCACAGCTCTAGATGAAGCTAAATATCAATTTTGTATCTTGAGTTTGACTTGGATTGCTTAATTTGCTTCAAAGACCCACTCCGATCATCTTTTGATCTATTGTAAAAGCTTTCCCAGGGATGTTTAATCATGACTAAGGCGATTTCTAACCCAAAATGTTCTAGGACATAGTTTCTGCAGGGTGGCAGTAGTTCATTAAAAAATTTGCTTCTGAGTTGTGGGCGGGACTGCTGGCGTGGAGCAACCCCACCCCTCTCCCCGTCGCAGGCTTCCCAGTGGCCTGGCCTGTGTATTTTCTACCTTACAAAATGATCTTTTCCAAACAACATTTTTTTTTCGTCTGCTCCGGATTCACAAGGATTTAAATAAAGAAATACTCAGAGATGCCATTTTAAGCTTAATTTTCCTTCATCTTTGTTCTCCATCATCAGAAAAATGCCACAAGAGTATTTTAATGACGATTTTCATCTGAGTGGGTCTTTAAAGGATTACGTTTTTTTCTGCACAAAATAATAGCAAATGTCCATACTTTCTAAAATGAATTTAATACAGTTCTTGTGATTTTAAAGCAGTGGATCAGCGGCCACAACTTACAGTTTCTGTCTTTTCCATCCCTCTAGAAGTAAAGGTGTACTGAAGACCTTCACTGGGACTGAAACCAACAAGATTTGGCCTCACGTGGAAGAGTTCCTCCATCAAAGGATCTTTTTGGACAGTCAGAGAGCTGCTTAGGAAAAAAACGAATGAAGAGAAGCTTGGAAGTTTACCTGTAGGAACCTGGGTACACAAAATGTCAGCAGAGGACCAGCTGTGCTCTGAATGTTCCATGTGAAGATTTGGGTTTGTGTTCAATTTTACCAACTACTATTATAGTTCAGTTGGTTCTAAACACTTTTCTTATTCATTCCATATGGTGCCTTTTGAAGAGGTGTAGGGTAATCAGGGTTTGGCACAAACTTTTTTCGTTGAAATAATACTTTCCAGCATCTTTCCACAGCTAAATCAAGATACTTGACAGCTTTTTCATGAAGAATCCATCCAGAGTGTTATGGTGAGCTTTTTTTTATTTTAGACTTGCATTAGTGTCTTAAAGAAACTTAATTTGCGGAGCGGTCGACTGCCCGTAAAGGGAAATGTGATGTGTAGCTATATGCACACAAGTGCCTTTTGCTGCTTTTGACTGGGTAGCTCAGCAAATGTGCTTTGTAAAAATCTTTCCATTAATGGACTATTTGATTAAAAGAAACATTCCCTTTTGGGTACATTTTTCATCAATTTCAGATCTTAGTGGTTCTGCTGGTGACCTTGTCGTTGAGATGTTTAATTATGAAATCTTTGACAACTGGACTGAATACCTGCATTAATAATTAAAATCAATAATCCTGGATTTTTGTTTTGCCCTTATTTTGATCCTGTAAGACATAATCTGATCCGCCTCATTAAAACGGAAAGATTCGAATGGTGCAAAATGAAACCCTCCTACCTTCCCATCTACATCTTTATACCCTGAAACACAGCAAAGCAGGACCTTGAGCATGCAGTCATTAATTACATTTTATTTTTTTATGTATTGTGGGTGTTTTTAGCACTCGGCTGGTGTTTCAAACCTGTTAAAAGCCTTGAAGGAGCTAATCTGCAGTGACCTGTATTGATTTCTTATCTGAAATGATTAGCAGAACATATGGTCACTCCGTTTCCATCTGTGCCACCAGCATTTAAATACACTTTGATTTCCTGTTGTTTTAAACTGCGTTTGAGAGAAAAAGTACTTGACAGATTTGGAACTTTCTGCAAAACAAAAACAATTCAGCTTCTGTTCATGTTTGTGGAATTTGGCATAACTGTGCTAACAGCAGCTGAGGCCTGCAGCACTTTTAAGACACACATTTATCATGCAAATGTCTGCATCTGGCGTGAAGTTTTTATCTATGGGCTTCACATCATCACACAAACAAGACAGTTTGTTATTCCCAACATTTAATGGAGCTTTAATACTGATACAGCAGTTTAATGTGATTTAAACCCGCCGATTTCTGCGCCTGTGGGATATAAGATATTCCAGAGCAACGGCAACAAAAAAGAAGTTAATAAACATCATTTGTAAGGTCACAAATTGTGTTCAATGGTTTTTTGTGTTTCACAGCCTGTGAAAAAAAAAATCACAATGCTGGCTTAGCAGATTCTGGTTTTCCATTTTTAATTTTAGAGTGACTGAAATAAAAAAACGTGACAAAAACCATAACTCTTCTCGAACGCTTTCATATGAAGAACAAAAACACTCCTTTCTAATTTAACAGTGACACGAATAAGAAATTCTTAAGCATTTGTGTTTTGTACCAATATACAGTGTGTGAATTATTTCACTATATGGATCATCTGCATCCTTGATTTTTTTTTGCCCTTATTTTGATCCTGTAAAACATAATCTAGCATATTCTGATCAATTTCACAAAAACTGAAAGACTCAGAGCAAAATGAAACCCTCCTACATTCACATTCAGTTACACATCTGCATCATTATACCATGAAACACAGCAAAGCAGGACCTTCGACATGCACTGCCATTATTTGCCCTACAACAACCCACTCTAGTTAACCAACTGATCTAGCACTGTGGAACACAAAGGAGTGAGCATCACTTTTGTGATTAACTTTTTTTTTCCCCCTCATTGCAGGTGATAAACATCTGTAAAACAGTTTCTGCACATCTCAGCTCTTGACTGAAGATGCGTGACAGTGACTGAAGCAGACTTTGTGTAGCCAATACCCATTTCTTTTCCTCATTTAAGCTTTACACATTCAAGACACAGCAGCAGATTTAAGGCCACACTGACAATTATTCTGCCTTTGTCAGATAAAATGTTTGGGGAAGCACACATTTCAACATTTAAAATATGCTTCCATTAAAAAAAAAAAATTATGATTGAAAATTAGACTAAAGGAACTTAAGATGTGAGTTAGAGGTCATGGCAGAGAAAATACAGGAAGTCTGGCCACGTTGTCTCTGAGCCTAATTAGCTTTTCTGCATGTTAGCATTGGATTGTAGCATGACGAAGTACACTCATACCTGTTCAAACATGATCAGACATTCTAGAAATATGTTTTTCATAGTTTGAATGAATCGATTTGACATTTCCAAAACAACAAACACCCTTAACTGATCCACCATGCTTCGATAACACCTGATCAGACCAGAGCTGCTCCTCTGGGGACGTTTCTGCTTCCTGACTCACTTTGTTTTGTGGTTTCTAGATACATCATGCAACCATTTATTTTTGCATTTTAGTGAGCACATGTGTTTCAAGCGGGTAAAACTCCCATCTGTGAAGCGAGGGCTCTGGCCTCAAGTTGGCCAACAGAAAACAGCAGCGAGCATCTCAGAGGCCACACAAGGCAACAATGAAGAAACCTTTGACTTGAGCAAAACATTATTTCTTGGCTTTCTGGCTTTTTACTGCAGAATGCAGCATGAAGACCGAGCGCGTGTCCCTTTTGTTCTTGCAATGAAGACTTTGAACTGCTCCTACATGTGGAGACAACTGCTGATGGTGCAATTCCTTAAGACATCTCCATCATTCTGATGTCCTCAGCCTCTGTACTCTCTTCCTTTGTCCATCTCCCCGTGTTTGTCCAAAGTCCAGCCTCTAAGCAGTGCTTCATGTTATACTCTGCCACCTGCTGGAGGAAAAGGGATTAGTTTTAGATGACTTCCATTTGAACTCTCACAGGCATGTGGCGACACACCCCTGTGTGTTCCTGGGCAGTTCTTACAGCTGGGCATTAAAACCATAAATGAAAAGAGGATCACTTTCAGTTTTAACTGACTTCATCCTCCTAAAGGAATGGAGTGTTTCTTTTCACTAAACAGGAAGCCATTTGGCAGCCTGTGGGGCCAGCAGAGGGGAGGTGGCCCCATTCCTTCACAAAAGACCTTCAGACTGCAGTCATCTAAACACACATTCCTGCTTTGGAACTCATCCTCTTTTTCAGTAAATATAGGCTACCAAAATTAGGTTTGATCTTTTTTTATGAACAATGCAGTTTGGAGGTTATGCTGTAGACCCACACAGGGACATCAAATAAGATTTCTTTGAGTAACAGACATGCTGGACCTCCACTTTTACCCAATTTCTATTAGAATGATCGCATTTAACAGGCTGACAGACTAAATAAATCACATCCTTGTTATTTAAGCCAATCAGCCATTAGAAGATAGACTGAGCTTCTATTCATTTTTAATTTAATCTAAATCAACTTTTTTCTCTTTTAAATAAAACCTGTTGATGTGTTAATGCCATCAAATGCACTTTCAAAAACAGATCAGGCTTTAACTTCTGAAATATCAATTGGCAATCTTAGGCGTTTAAAGTATTTCTACGCCATTTTTATTTTCACTTCCTAACTAAGTTCAAGTCACTCGTCTAAATGGCGGTTTCAAGGACAACACGGAGCGTTTGTGGTAGACGCTTTAAGCTAAAGCCTGGTCTCATTAGGGGCTTGAAGTGGAGAGACTGACACAAACCGAGTGCATGGAGTTTGTCTAGCATGCAAGTCTGCCAGAACGAGAATAACAGGCTTTCTGGCCAGAAAATGTAAGCGTTTTAGGAAATAAACCAGTCCTGTGAAGATCTGCTGTAACAACCTCTTCAGTGCACATCTGGAGTGCTGAGAATCACATCTTTAAGCAACAGTACTCTAAAATCTTAGATGTTAAAACAAGAAACACCAGGACAATGTTAAAAAGATTCTTTTGGTAGAAAGATCCAAATAAAAATGTAGGATTAGTCAATGAATGTTACTGTAGCAATAGCTAAAAGCTTTTATTCACATTTTTGTTTAAGTCCATCCATAGTGCCATGTGTCAAATCGTTCTAATCCATAAAGCACTAAGTGGTTAAATGTTGGACACTCAATAACTACTCTGCAGTGCCACCTAGCAGTTACTCCGTGCAGCTACAGCCTGAACAGCGCTCAGTATCAAACTGCAGGACCTACTTGAGGATAGAAGGCGGTTGGTTCTTTGGAGTCAACTCTGTAGTTTGGGCTAGTGTTGGTTTGCTCAGTGCTGGAACCGTCGTTTCTGCTCTTCACTTTGTAGTCTCGTACTCTCTGTTTGAAGGCTTCAAGTTCCGTATGGAAGACCTCCAGGTACACATCCTGTCCATCCTGCAAAGACGAGGAAAATAATGTGAAGGTGAGCGTAAAACCCATTGCAAAAGATACAACATTTCCACTTTTTCCAAGAAAAAAAAAATTGAATTGTATTGCAACAAAAGCTAGATAGAAAAAAAGCACCTGAAAAAACTGATGGGTGCTTATCTGATGTTTGGATCTTACTTTGGCTTTGTGGAAGAATTGTCTGAAGCAGCCTCGTGGATCCTGCTGGGAGTTTGAGGCCATCTCCAGTATGAACTGCATGACCAAAGCCTGGTGTGCCACCTGCTCCATCAACGCCTCCTTCTGCAGGACAAATACTAAACTTTAGTTCAGCTGCTTGTTAAAAGAAGACATGAAATTTCTCTCTGATCAGATTAGGACTCTAATGAAAAATTCATATCTTAACTCCTGAGGTGCCTTCCAAAATAATAATGAACAAATGCTTTTCTTTAGATGACTCGTCAAATGATTAGTACAAAAAATTAAAGCAGCAATAGTTGTTCTTGCAGATAATTAGTAAAGTTAAACTGTAACGTTGTTCCTCTTGCTTTGCATGTAGCTAGTGTAAAGTCCAGATCAGAACTGAGTGAGAAAATCAACTTGGTGTAGTTTCTGCAGCACGGACCCCTTCCTGCTGAAGTCTGATGCACCACAGAATAAGGAAGTTGGCCGTTTCCTCACAGATGAGCTGCGGCATGTCCGACAGAAATCGCTGGCTGTCGTCCCATCGCCGTAACATACCTGGAAACACCATTTAAGTCTTTAAAGAACTGCATGGGTTACAGCAGCTTTGAAGAACTGAAACAGTTCATTTTTTCCCCCCATTCATAGAATGTTAATTTTGTCATTTTCTAGATATCCTGGTAAAAAAAAAAAAAAACTTTTAAAAATTTAAGCTGAAAAGGCATTAAATAAAACATTTTTGCTACACTTTTTGAGACACTTACTTTTAAAATACTTTAGCATTTCCGATTGTTAAATCCATTTTGAAAAATAAAAAATATATTTTATTTTATTACTGTTATATTTTCAAGTAACACAAACTACTTTGAAAAATCTGCAACAAGCTTAAGAATAAACAGAGTGGACAGTAGGTCTGTGGGGAAATACCCACACATCTTTATACATTTGGAAGAAAAAAAAAAGTCTGTTTTGGGCCTTTTAGAAGTTTAAAAATGTTTTTAATATTAGATATATTACATGCTGCAAGTAGCAAATATTTTTTAAACAAATGAATGCACCTTTACAAGTTTTGCAACATTTCTTCACAAAAGGAATGGTAGTATTGTATTTTTACATGGTGATTAATAATAATAATAATACATTTTATTTAGAATGCGCTTTACATTTTAGATAAAATCTCAAAGCGCATTTTCTTTACACGTGACTAGACCAAAAGTTAAGAAAAGACAGTTCTAACTTTTTGGGTTAGTTCCAACTGCAACCCTATAAAAAGAAGACACCTATACATCATCATCAGATTAGATCGTCTGCTGGGAAAGATAAATCTACTACTTTTTGGAAATTATGTGGTGTGTAACTTACCAAAATGCCTGAGCTCTTGTTCATACTTCTGTAGAAATGTTTTGCACTTGTCCTGATCCAGTTCTACAGTCTGAGATGGAATATTGATAATACTCTGGAAAAAAAATAATAGTATGTGAACATGTATATAATTGTGTGACTATAAAATTAAACAGATGTAATGTGAAGCATCATGCTTAGTGTGAACTTCAATTAATTTTAACTTTACCTTGTCGAAAACATCCCAGCTTCCTGTAGCACTCAGCACAGGACTATAACTAGGTTCCTGACCCCCCAGCATTTGCTCCTTGCGACGCCACTCCTCCTCATTGTGTGAGAGTTCTGTGGGGCAAACCATCGTTCTTGCTCGCTCTTGTTCCATGGACTCAGAGCTGTGGACCCCTAAAGAACATAACTGGTCCTGCGCTTCTGCCAATCTCCAACTGGAAAAGATGGAGGCCTTCACACAGTGCTGCTGGCTCTGACACAGCGACGCCATGGCACCGTCACAGAGGTGTGGGGAGGGGGCCTGTGGTGAGATTTCAATGGAAGGACATGTCAGAAGGACAAGACGTTTTAAAGGCGACAGAGAGAACAGATCGCTAATAAAAGGGAAAATATTTAATATTATAAGTGCAATTGTACCACGGAAACTGCAGTGTAACTAATATTAGAGATGTTATGCATGTTTGGAACATACTGAATTAAAGGGCTGCAATAGGCTTTTATTTTGTTAAATCTAGTTTCAGCCATGTCAGGAGTTGATAGGCTTCATGACCACTGAAGTCACAGAAGGCAGTATTGGGGAGACTGAGCCTTCAATGGGACCAAAATAGCCCCATATATATATATTTTAAAAGGAACATTTTCAACATAAAGACTTGTTTTAGGCAGGCTCTTCAGAGATTTAATAATAGAATGCTAAATAAAAGGCTCCTAGCTAGCTAGAAAATACCTTTACAGTCGAATATACAAACTAATATCTAAGCTAACGTATGTAGCGTCAAACCGATTTTTACTCAAAACAAAACATTTTTTCACAATATTTAAGACTTCACAATAAAAATCTAATGCATAAAGCTGAACAAACAACAGATATGCATTAGAGCGGTGAACTTCGGGTAAGGCTTACTTTGGGAAGCGAAACAGTTAGCTAGTTAGCATGCGCGTTTCACTGTGTATAAATTATGTTCAGCGAACAGTACGTTTGAACAATTACCTGTTGGTGAGGACAGCCTCCACTACACGACCTGGCCGTGGAAATAGGATCACAGCCGGACTCTCTGTTGGGACGAAGTGAGGTGCCGTTGCCCAGCCACTCCATAACTGCTAAGTAAGTATGTGGCTTGCTAGCTTCCGCTGGAGTGGACCTGCGTATAGCAGATACAGTCCGGCCCTTTTTATTTTAATTACTCCCTAACGGCTCTGTGATATAAATACTGGTGAGGAAACCCGACGGAACAAATTCGGAGTGGGGTTAATGATGCGGGGCGCCGTTATGACAACATTCCCAACAATAACAACACTCTGTTCCAACTGTCCCAGTCAGGTCCGCTTTTAAGGGATGACGCATAGGTCACGTGGTTGTCTTTCTTATCACGTGACAAAGTCTCAACGTTCCGCCGAGTTCGAGTAAATTCCCCCATAAGTTACACAATTTTTCATTGTGAGGTTTTGCCACGATTTTTGTGTATTGTTTACAACTTTGTGATAATTGTTGAAAATTTTTAGACGAATTTATTGTAAGTAAGGGGCCGTGTTTAAAAGTGTTTTAGTTTCCACCTGCAGTCAGGTAAATATCACAAAAGGAATTGTGAAAACAGGATTGAATGAATCAATTTTATGTTTTTATTCCTGAAGGAAATGACAAAAAAAACACTATAAAAATTTAAATAAATAGAGTAAACCAGACAGACTAACAGGTAGTCTATTGTAAAATAGCAACATTTTAAATTGATTTATTAACATTAAACTTAAGATTAACAATTAAACAGGCTTACATATAAAAACTTTGGTAAATACATTTACTAGTTATAACCTGCAAAGACCAGACTACATATGTGAGACAGAAATGTTTGAAAAAAAAAAAAACAAAGGTAAAGAATCTCCAAAAAAATCAAAAACACCTACATCCCTGACCAATGCCACTGGTGCAGCAGTGAGTTGCAACAGCAGATAAATCTTTAAGTTTAATTTTCATTATTACTTTTGCTTCATGTTATACTCTGCCACCTGCTGGAGGAAAAGGGATTAGTTTTAGATGACTTCCATTTGAACTCTCACAGGCATGTGGCGACACACCCCTGTGTGTTCCTGGGCAGTTCTTACAGCTGGACATTAAAACCATAAATGAAAAGAGGATCACTTTCAGTTTTAACTGACTTCATCCTCCTAAAGCAATGGAGCGTTTCTTTTCACTAAACAGGAAGCCATTTGGCAGCCTGTGGGGCCAGCAGAGGGGAGGTGGCCCCATTCCTTCACAAAAGACCTTCAGACTGCAGTCATCTAAACACACATTCCTGCTTTGGAACTCATCCTCTTTTTCAGTAAATATAGGCTACCAAAATTAGGTTTGATCTTTTTTTTTTTGAACAATGCAGTTTGGAGGTTATGCTGTAGACCCACACAGGGACATCAAATAAGATTTCTTTGAATAACAGACATGCTGGACCTCCACTTTTACCCAATTTCTATTAGAATGATCGCATTTAACAGGCTGACAAACTAAATAAATCACATCCTTGTTATTTAAGCCAATCAGCCATTAGAAGATACACCGAGCTTCTATTCATTTTTAATTGAATCTAAATCAACTTTTTTCTCTTTTAAATAAAACCTGTTGATGTGTTAATGCCATCAAATGCACTTTCAAAAACAGATCAGGCTTTAACTTCTGAAATATCAATTGGCAATCTTAGGCGTTTAAAGTATTTCTACGCCATTTTTATTGTCACTTCATAATCAAGTTCAAGTCACTCGTCTAAATGGCGGTTTCAAGGACAACACGGAGCGTTTGTGGTAGACGCTTTAAGCTAAAGCCTGGTCTCATTAGGGGCTTGAAGTGGAGAGACTGACACAAACAGAGTGCATGGAGTTTGTCCATGCACTCTGGACAATCTTGTCTCAAGCATGACAAGATTGTGAACATTTTTGTTCAAATTTCAACCCATTGAACCAGAATGCTGGTTACTTTGAAGACCTTCTTTTGCTGTCTTGAATGAGAATCAGGAATGCCCTCTAACCTGAAAATAGCTGACAGAAGCGTTGCAGTAGCCAAAGAGAAATTGAACGGAGTGTTTAAAACAATATTTCCCTGGACTTTCATAGGTGATGTTGTTTAAACTAACTCAGACTTTTCCAGGGAGAGTCAAAAATTTGTTTGAGAGTTGAGAGCACTTTTCTTCATATGCAAAAGCAATATCAGAAGGATTTCAGTGTCTGAGCTTAATTTAGCATGACTTTTTAATATTATATTTAATGCTGTATTGTAATCTACACAATGTACACTACATGTGCAGTCTTTATTGGTGCAATATTTTTCTTAAATGTTAGAGCCAGTGCAGTATTATGAATAGTTGATTAAAAAAAAAAAAGATTTAATCCTCTTTCTGATTTTCACAGTTTTGCAGTACTACAGTCTTGACCACCATTTTCACTCATAAAATCGAGATTTTATGAGTCCTGAACACTGAGAATGTACATAGCCTTTTACTGCTGTGACATAGAAATTATCCCACAAGGGCAATAATAAAGTCCTGTCTGTCTGTCTGTCTGTCTATTAATTTACCTCTACAGATGTTAAACATTTTGTTTAAAAAAAATATTTAAAAAACACGTGCACCGAATACCTTTAAAAAGTAATTCCCTCCCATTCTAATTCTATTACACTTCAGCACAGTTTTAAATGTCATGTTTTTTACTGGTTCTTGTAGCAAAAAAACAACAACACATTTTTGTTTGTTTGAACATTTAGCCATTTTATATGAATTGTTATCTTAAGTACCTATGCACATTTATGTTAAATAAGTGCTAGTTGTATAGCAAGGTAATATCAAGTTATTGGTCATATAAATGGATATTCCCGTCATTTTGTTTGCTTACATAATTTGACCAGCAGATGGCAACAGTCTGCTGTAACATGGCATGTGTCTCCTAGACTCACTGATAGAACAAGAATTTGAATTGGAATATTTCGCCCTATTTTTATACTTCAGGCTGAAATAGTTTCGCGGACGATAAAGACTTTGAAAACTTCAATATTGTATAAATACAATTAGAATACACTTAAATATATATTAAATAATTACATGCATGGAGAAATGTGGCTTATGACTTTGCCATAGATGCCAGTCTCTCAAACGTGTTAAGACACACTCTGCCTGAGTCAAAATTCAGGGTTAAACTTACATATAAAAAAATGGAAGGAACGAAACAAACTCCCAACTCTAAATAATCAAAACTAGCTGATTTAGCCACCGAGGTGAATTGAAGTTGTAAATGGTGAGCTCTTTTACATTAATTACATAGAATAGCTAGTTAGATAATTGCTAGTGTTTGAAAATAAAAGGTTAAATAAAGCACCAGTGTTTTGAAGAGGGCCATCTCCACCTAAGTATGCCGTGCTACTAAGGAGCTAGCTTACATTTAATAAAACGGACATTTTAGGCGTTTTTTGTTCGATGTGACAAAAAAATGTATACAAACTAATTGCATAGGTAAATTAAGTATTGAGAAATTCGTCAAAAAGTCATTATTGCCAGTTATTACATAAAGTGAAACTCTTATAGAACTATTCCATTTTTTTTGTAATTTTAGATAAGCTGAAAACAGGTTTCCTGAGCTAGTGGCCTCTCCGTTTGGGTCAGAAAGCAACACTATTGCTAAATATGGCAGATTGCTGACTTGACTGGTGCCCAGAAGATTATAGTCTTCCACAATCTTCACATGATGGAAGAAAAGCCAATCAGGTCATTGCTAACATTAACAAAGCTGTTAGTTTCATGCACATATACTCAAAAAAGTGTCGGAAATGGGGTCAGAAAAGGAACTGAACTGTTGCTCAATGGTCCAAAGTCCTCTTCTAAAAAAGAAATGTTGCTTTTGAATAGGAAGTCATATTATGGAGGAAGAGTAGAGAGGCATCACTCCCACAGGGCTTTCATTCTAGAGTAGATTTCCACAGTAAGTGGCGATTTGGGGTGATCTGTCATCGGCTGCGGGTGGTCCACCGTGTTTCCCGGATTCCACATTCAGTGCAGCAATTTACCAGGAAGTTCAGCAGCACTCTATCCTGCCCTCTGCTGGCAAGCTGGATAGAGACTGCTAAGTCTACAAAGTTACCAGAAGATGATCAATGACCATAATGTTTGACTGATCAGAGTATGGCCTGACCTGAATCTAATATAGAAAAAAGCCCAACAATGCAGATGAATGAAACTATCAATAAAACCTGGAGTTTCATCACACCTACCCTGTGCGACCGGCTGATCGCCTCCATGCCTATTGATGAAGCAGTTCAGGCAGAAAGAGACCCCTCCAAGTTCTCAGTGCAAGATAGTTTTTTAGAAGCCTGTGATTTGTGCTAAAAACATCCGTTTTGATTAGTCTCATGTGGCATTTAAACTTTCAGAGGCACTACATTCTGTGTTTTTTTTTATAGACCACATATAATAAAAATGTTTGAAATAATGACTTAAATAAAAACTCAATGAATGGATAAGTTTCATTTTTGGAACTGACTGAAATAAAGAACTTTTTTCCCCCACAAAAGTTGTACTTGATTTGAGAGTCTTCAGATAAATAATTTAGACTAAACTAATTTCTCAAAGTATGTTACTTAGCATAGTTTTAGTGTTTGTCTACAAATGTTATGCAACTTCTTTTTGCCATCTAGACAAGATCTTAATTTCTCGGACCCCTTTTCTTGAGTTGTACAATTATTGCCTTTAATCCTAATTTACTTTCTCCCCAAATTAAATGTACTTCCTTTTCTTACCACTAGATGGAGCTATCTGTACATATTAGAAAATACCCATAAGGTTGACTGCTTTCACTCCTCCTGGCTTAACGTTTCACTCTTGTGACTGCCAAAGGCCGCCTCTTGTGCCTGCAGATTTTCGGAAAGAGAGAAACAACCAGACTTGAGGCTTTAAAAAACATCCTGAGCCTGAAATCAAATATCACAGCCAGCTGGCAACGTGCCCTTTCTCAGGCTTTAAGTTCCCACATGTTTTTCCTCGCTGCTGCTCAAAACAGCAGGTTTTATGTGTTTAGCCTGAAATATCTGTGTTATGTTTTAACCTTTGTATATGTTTGAACAATTATAGGTTGTTAAAACCTGTTAAAACCTCTTTGTCTCTTTGTCCACAGAGTGAAATTCTCACCGAAATGAACCACAAGGGTCAGTATTACATTTTCTGTATAATTTGTCATCCCACAAAAAGTAATAATGATTTAGGAAAACATTGAGAAAAAGATGAAAAATGATTGCTTTTCATTATATGCATGAATTATTACAATAACTCTATTAGGAACTAGTTTATAAATGAAATATTTTTGTTTAGTCACTAAACAAATTTGCTTTATTGCCATCCTATCAATTTTGAATTTCCTTATTATATATAGATGTAGCTCTATTAATGAGCAAAGAGTTGCTTTTTTAAAATATATCAGCTTTTTTTTCTCCAAATTCTGCAAATTAGAGGAAATCCGTCAGCTGGAGACGTGTATAATAAGTATCATTTTCTGCAAGTGCCAGTACTCCATTCATTTTTCGAGATTCTGCAATAGCACTGGCTTGAGGCTTGTTCTAGCACTCACAACATCCTACAAAAGGAGAGGAGCACTTATAAAAGAATGTTGTGGCATCCCTCCAGTGGATTTGAGCCACTCGTGCAGCCACTGCCAAGTCACAGTAAAGCTGTTCTGGTGGCTGTAGTAACACCAAATGCCTCATTTAGACACTTGATCTTTGTTTTTTTCTTTATTTTGGCAGCCGCTTGGCCACAAGCAGTCAGACCTCCTTGTGGAATTAATGTCTGGCTCACTTATGGTCATTAATAGTAAGTTTGAGTCTAAAATTGTTAAGTTTGGAAAATTTCCATTTGATAAAAAAGAAAAAAAAGATTTTGTGCTACATAAAAACAAAACAAAAAAAGGCTTCACCATCGCAGAGGTGAATGAGTTCATGTCTTGAATGCAGGTTGGTGTATTTGAATGTAGTGTGATAGGGTTTATTATGCTGTAATGAATGGAGGAGCCTCCAGCTCTTATCATTTGCACGCCAGCCAAGCCTGTAAAGAAGCTACATGCTCCACATTCCTCTCTACACACAAACAGACTAAAGAGGGTTGCACTATTTGAGTCAGTCCCTGCATTTTATGCATGTTTCTCAGCGGGGCTGAATTTGCTGGAGTGGACTGTAGAATTGCAGTAAAGCACAAAGATGAGCAAAGGGGAATCCTGCAGCCATCTCAATTTTTCCCATACATTTCGTGGTGTTTTTATGCACGTTTTAGTCTGTTTTAGTCACTATATGCTGCTTGATATGTTATGCTCTAAAATAAATAAAGTAAATGCTGTTTTAAGAAGCAAAAAAGCATTTTTTGATAGTAAGGTTGATGTTAAAGTCCCTTTCTGATCATATTTTGATTTATTGTAAAATTGTTCCCAGTTGTCTTTCATTTATGATTACGCCTTATTTAAGCAAAATCAAAAACTTTTGCCATTTTTTAGGACATAGTTTCTGAGAGCGGCAGTAGTTTATCAAAAATTTGCCTTTGAGTAAGCCTGCTCTGACTTCCCATCATCCCTTTGTTTACACTCTGTACTGCTAGCCTAAACCAGCTCAGTGGCCTTGTGGAAGAGTGTCCACCCTGTGACTGGAGGTCATAAGTTCAAATCCAGGCCGAGTCACACCAAAGACTCTAAAAATGATTGACACTCAGCATTAAGGGGTTGGATTGGGGGGTTAAACCACCAAATGGTTTCTGAGCGGCTGTGCCTGCAGGGGATGGGGAAGCGGTGAATAAAACGGGAAACAAATTTCACACATGCAACAAAATTGGTGAGAAAAAGTGGAGCTATCTAGCCGTACAGTTTTGAGCCAGATGCCAGCTCGGATGAGATAAACATAAATGTACACGGATCTATGTGTCTGGAAGTTGATGCATCAGAGTGGAGCGGAGCAGGGAGCTTGTGGCTTGCTGATTATGGCTTCTTCTGTGCTACAAATGGAATCTTTTTTAAATAGCATTTTTTCCTCTGCTCTGATTCACAGTGATTTGAATAAAGAAAAAAATACTCAGAAATACAATTTTAATCTTAAGTGTCTTTATATTTGTCCTCCTTCCGGAGAAAAACTTAAAACCCCAAAAAACATTATTATCGGAGTGGGATTTTACGGATGAACACCGCTAAGTTGGTTAAATAAAAGAAACTTGCCAAAGAAAACCAAAAGAAGACATAAGTCGGGATGATACTAATAATATTGATTGTTGTAAATGAGACTTTGTTGGAGACACAGTACAAAAAATACATCGCATGAAACCCACTCCAGCAAACAAGCGGCTGCTTTATGACAAATGCAACATAAAAGAGACGGACATGGCAAGGCCAGGAGAGAGCGCAGACCAACACAGACGAGCCCTTTGCTCTGCTTTCCCAGGCCTGTGCATCAGGAAGGCTTATTTTTTACTGCATGACCAGCGCGTAGCCTTTTCCTGGGGAAATCTGAGACAAAATCAAGAGGCTTGTTCAGGGAGAGAGAGGAGAACAGGAAAACTGGCCTGTGGAAGGAAAGGGGGGAGGCAGGGAGGAGGCAAGAGGGCAGGTACACTAGAGGCCACACAGCATGAGCAACCAAAGGAAACCAAAAGGCTTGAAAGATTCTGTGCACCCCCCTCCCATGGATCTCTGACTTCCACCTAAGCTACACTGACACGTCTTATTATCAGAAGCAAAGGAAATGAGCATGAACTGTCCACATATTTGAACATAGTTTGTATGCAAATTTAGTTCAGGGACAAAGTCAACACGCTTTTTATGTGAAAAAAAACACTAAAAAATAAACATGTATTATGATATTGTCAGACTTTTTTGCTACAGACCCACTCCAGTCATATTTTGATCTTTTGTAAAAGCGTTACCCAGTGGTCTTTTTAGTACGATTAAGCCGTTTTGAACACAAAAAAATAAAACTGTTTCATTTTTTAGGTGTCATTTTTTTTCTCCCGAAAAGCAGGGGTATGATAGAAATTCGCCCTTTGAGCTGTGGGCGGGACCGTTGGCGCCAAATTAAAAAACACCAAAAACGTCATTTTTATCCCAGTAAGTCTTTAAAAACAGCGCTAATATTTTTGCTTTCTTTGGTTTGCTCAACGCTTCATTCTGCCGAGCACTGCAAAAAGAACTTACATCAGAGTCTAACACCAAATACACTGAGCCCTTATTTTTAGACACACTAAAAATGACTGATTTTATCTCCATCAACCATCAGGTTTGGTTTGACATTTGCTAAACAATGCAGACCATGCGTGGAAACTGACTGGTGTGGATGAAACAAGGCCCAAACATGTCACTTTGTGCTTTAAAAAGCAATCCAGTGACTTACAATGAAAAGTGGAATAGAGAAATATACATATAAATGTATTTATATATATCGGGATTATATGTTTAAACATTGTATGTACAAGCAAAGGATTTTGAATAAATGAGTGCTTGTATTGCAGTCTTCTTGACCTGGTTAAAAGCCAAACACTAATAGCTAAAAAAAAAAAAACCCCTGCAGTGATCAGAATTTCTTTCATGTCTAGACAGATGACAGATTGAATTTCCACCTCTTTGTGTTTGTGTGTTTGTATGTGTGTCTTACCCTCAGGTCTGGATCCCATCTTGCTGCTAGACCACTTCTTTGAGCTATGGAACGAGAAGAACCTTCAGGTGGTAAGAGCTGCTTTCACCGTGTCCATCCATCCATGCAGTCATCAGTGTTTACAAGCTCAGCAGGACCGACTGTAACTGTGTTTACATGCAAAGCTCGCACAGAAGGAAACATATCTGCACATCTTCATGATGTGTGTGTGTGTGTGTGTGTTAATGAAGAAAGCAGACTGTTTGTCAGAAGGAAGGAATTTGTGTTGCTCTGAATGAACTTGAGAGGAAGATATTGAGTGGATAACATCTGTTTAGCAAATTAGGACACGGTGCGAGGCATTCTCACACAGATAGTATTATCTCTTGTAGGAAGTTTCTAATGCTGCAGTTTATAGCCTTATCTCATGCATCAAAATGCGTCGCACATTTTTGCAGGCTCCGAGAGCAAAGCTCCTGTGGCCGTTTGTCATCTCCATGATCTGTTTAGAGTTTCACGAAAAAAGTTCACCCAGTAATTAGAGGGTCGTTTTCAAGAGAAATGTGACTGAACTATGTTGTTCAAGAGTTGTCAACTAATACAAGGGAGAAAACGATATTAAGAGTTGCTAAAGTGTTGATTTTCTCTCAGATGAACACAAATGCCAATTTTTGTTGCATCTATTTCCTTTAAGCTTGGAATTTGTCAAAAATGTCTGGACTCATAAAGTCCCTTTTATAGCTTTGGTAAGCTCATGATGAAGTGAAGCTTATTCATAAAAACACAGACTGGTACTTGAGATACCCACTCAAAGTGGAAAATGTGACACGGTAACGTTAAAGGATTTTTAAATAAATTAAAAAAATCAGTTGTTTAAAGACCCACTCTGGTGAAAATTGTGTTTTTAACATGTTCTTGTGGCATTTTTCTCATGATGGAAGAAAATGCTAAAGAAAAATGAAGGACAGAATTGTACTTCTTTACACAAATTGCTGTGAATCAGGAGCAGAAATGTCCATAAGCTCTCAGCTTCGCTCCGTTCAGATGCATCTAGGGTCCTGCTCACAACTTAATGATAAATTTCTATCAAACCCAGAGAAAATGACATTTTTTTGTGATTCTGGCTAAAATTGGCATAATCATAATTAAAAGACCACAGGGGGTGCTTTCTAAAATTGTAAAAAAGATGATCGGATGGGACCTTTTTTGCCGTTTTTTGCCGTTTTTGCATGTCCTCTAGTATTTAAAGGTTTTTTTAATGCTAAAATGAAACAGTACTGACTCTCTTGCAGATTGGTCTTTAATTTATGATTCAAGTTGGTCTTTGTCATTTTTTTCATGTCTTTCCTCAGCAGAATTCCCCTCATTTGTTGTCAAGCTCCCATTTTCTGGCTGCAACCCCCCTTATTTACTTAACAGTTGATTTGCACACTCCTGATGTTCCCCTCTGTGAATTTCTTTTGTTTTTGAAGATTAAGGACGGCCTCTTTCACTTGCTTTGACAACTTCTTCGACCACATGTGGTGGATTTTAAGCCATGGCTGCCAAATGAGCATACCACACTTAGAATGAACTCTGGACGCCAGACGCTTCATCAAAATCAATGTTTAATAGCTAGTGAGATTAGCCAACACAAGTCAACTGCTTATGAGTCGACTGTCCAGCAACTTTGAATCCATCAAACAGCTTGATTTCTTGCACATTACCTTTCATTTGAGCACAGCTTTATGCAGAGCTACCCTTTAATTCCATTAGAAACAAATTACTTTAACTTTGAAATCTTTTGGCTTTTATCTAAAAAAAAACAAAAACCTGCACCTCAGAGATTCAGTTTAAATTGAAGTCTAGCAGCTAACTTTTCAACATTACAGATTGTGGCCATCTCTGTCTTTGTCCATAGCTGCGTTCAGCCACCCAGCAGGGGTTTTCCAAACTGTCTGAGCCTCTCGAGGCCTTACTAACAATCCTGGAGCGTTGTCCGGGCAAACAGAAAAGTCGGAGCCACACTCTGGGTTATCATATCCTCATGGATTTCCAGGCATGGATGAAGGATCACCCTCAGGTAGATGATCAAGATGTTCCAGACTTTTGTCTTTTAGAATGGTGTCAAACTTTAGGCCGCATTTCTTGAATATCTAGGATAACTTGAATGCACAAATTCCCTTTTAAAAAACTGTTTAAAATTAAACTAATGTCAATTTGTCTACTTATGAAATCCAGCTAAAGTAGTTCAATCAAGGAACGTTTCACTGTAATGCTGCTTATGCTTTCTTTTTAAAACTTGTGTTATTTGTGTTATTCAGGTGAACTTAAGCTCAGTCCCTGAACAAAAAGCTCTTGCACTCCAGCAACGAGCCCTCCACTTACTAACAGACACACAGCCTGCCTTCGTAGACGCCCTCATCAGCATCTACCAGCTCAAGTCCTTAGACCCATCCATTCTACGACTCCATATTATGAATTTACATGACGTCAAATATTACAAAGAAGTGAGTTTCCAAACATACAAAAAAGATTTGAAAGTTATGTAACAAGTGAAATGATAGTAAATCATTGGTTTTCTTTTTTTCTGGTAGGCTGCAATCCTCAGCACGAAGCTGGAAGTACAGGAAGAACTAAATATGGAAAAGGTGGGGTAAACATTAAGTGGCTTTATGGACTATGTTTACTTTAAGATCATAAACTAGATAATAACATTCCTAAATTGTATTTATATTTTTCTAATCTTTTTATCCACAGATGTGTGTGCCTCTCATTGTGCTGGATAAGCTGTCGTTGGCAGAGGCGTTTGTCAGCGGCCACAGACCGCTTGAACAACAACTTGTCTCACTGCTTGACTCTTGGTGTCACCCCAACTTTAGTGCTGAGAGGCTTAACAAGTATGATATGCCTTGTGAATGAGTGATAACCAGCTTTGGAATGGAGCTGGGGTTGACATTAGTGTTGTAGTAGGCTATGAAATCCAACAATGTGCATGTGTGCCTCTGCAGGCTGTTTCCAGGCCTGACTCGGTCCAAACAGAACCTAGCACAAATCCATCCAAAGATCCTTACCAAACATGTCTTAAGACTCATGGAGAAATTCAAAGTGGATCCAGGTGGGTTCCCGGCACATAGCGGCTTATCAATAAACATTTTTTGTGTGTTACTAATATAATGCTTTTCTTTTTTTACGCAGAACTGTGTCCAAATGCGTTGCACAAGAGGAGATTAGACACTCTGCGTTACCTAATGTATAAAACCTTTGTGGAGGTGAGCAAAAAGTCTGGATTCCCAGCTGTTTTGTAATCATTGTTTGGCAACAGTTTGGAATAAAAATGCATTCTGCTGTCCCCCTCAGTTTATCCATTTTCACTACAGTGTTAGAACAAACGAGTAGCAATGTTCTTTCTTTATTCTTACAGCAAGGCATGACTGAAGAGAGCTGGGCTGACCATGTGCAGGTAAGCTTTATTGAAAAAAAAAACATTATAGAAACATCAGTAGGTTTTGCTTCATTTGTAGTTGTATGTCATGTCTGCAGAATGTGGTGGCAGATGATGCAGAGCTGCACATCCATTTGGTAGAGTTGTTGGCAAAGTACTGTGGTCTTCAGAAAGCCTCCCAATGGTCCCTGAGATACAACATACCAAGGAATCGACTTCCCTTTGGGGTGTGGGAAACCCAGAGAAGTCTGCCACCTGATCTGCAGTGAGTAGGAAATGATAAAAAAAAAAAGCCACAAGCTCGTAGGATACATAGGAAGAGTTGGAACCTTGAGTTTTGTTTGTTGCATGATCACATCTTTTTTTTTTTTCAAATTTATTTTTTATTGAAAAAGCACAGGATAAATTGTACATTGTGTTGACGGATTACAATTTTCTTGCTTTCTCAGTTTTTTCAATGGAAAAATAAAAAACAAACAAAAAATAAATAAAAAGGAACATGTGAGGAAGCAGGGAGTTTCAAAACATAAATGACATGACATGAATTCAGTGAAATTTCAGATGAAGTCTGATCTTACAGGCTTAACATATTCCGTCCATATAGACCAAGTGATCACATCATTTTTTTCCACATTCGGGAAAGGGGGAGGGCAAAAAAAAGGTGGTGGGGGGGAGGTTAGTTTTACTAATTTATTTTTTGCTAGTGATTTTTGTGCTTTTTTGTTTTTTTAATTGTTAAGTGCTTTGTGCTGTGTCAAGCATGAAAAGGAGTTTTTCTTTTTTAATAAAAATTTTTTTTTATTAAAAATATAGGGTTTTCTCTTCGGTGTTGTTTAAAACGACAAAATCATTTAATGGTAGCAGTTCAGGACGTTTGCTGTTGGGGAGATTTTATTGAGGGTTAGTTTTAGCCCTTGTCCCAAAATTCACTCTTTGTATGCTAAAAATCAAACAATTTCTTAAAATATCTTTAAGTAATTAATTCCAGTGGCTACTTTTAATATGATATACAGTTCAACAATCAACTTTTAGAAGTAGTTCCTTGTTCATTTTTTATTATTTTAATATATATTTGGTTTAAATAATTATTTAATGATTTTCCACAATATTTTCCTCAATAAACATAACATCATTTCATTTTAATCTCTTTTATAAATGAGAAATTACAACTTAAAAAAAGAAGAAAGCATTATAGGCTTAGTTTTAACTGGAATACATTTTTTTTTATTATTCATTATTAAGTTTATTTTATACAATTTGTCAAGCCATACATAAATTACTGCAAGATTCTCAAGAGCAGTAAAGGTTTGTACTGTATCGTTAAAATAATCTTGATAACTTCTACAAAATGATCTTCTGTGATTTATCAGTCCACTGTCCTTGTATTGTCTTCTACTTTTTTATGTTCATTTTTACACTGTGACATGCAAACGGGGAACCAACACTTGTGCTCTCTGCTCAGACAGATTTTTCCAAACGATTCCACCAAATCAGAGGAATGGCTGCCCTGTGATGCTGATAAGTTCTACCGGGTTCCTCTCACCAAAGACAAGGTTCACCTTGTGAACACACCAGAAGCTCTTCAGAAATGTGGAAGCAGAGTGTTAAAGGTAAAGTCATAACATATATTACTTTTGAAGATGTTTTTATTTGAAAGTTTCAGCTTTAACTCGCTTTCTAATTGTTTTCCCAGAAAGGCGGGGTCGTAGGGGTGGACATGGAGTGGCAACCAACTTTTGGCTGTACCTCAGCTCAGCAAGTCGCACTGATACAGCTGGCAGTTCAAGACCAGGTTTTCTTGTTAGACCTATGTGCCAGAGAATTCTGTCAACATCCAGGGACCGTTAGCTTCATCAGGACTTTCTTCTCTGATCCAGACATCCTAAAACTGGGTTAGAAAGAAACGAGCAAAACTCCACATCTGTCATTAACCAATTTGAATCTAACTGTTCAGTAATGCTTTTTTCTTCTTGCAATTCAGGCTATGGAATGAGTGGAGACCTCAAGTCTCTTAGAGCCACTTGGCATCTGTTGTCAGAGGCCCTGAAGACAGAGGGGATGCTTGATCTTAGTACTGTACACCAAAAGGTAAGGCTACCTCCTCAAACACATACATGAAACTTTTTGTTTAAAGATGGGACGTTTCTTTTTTTTTCTCTTTATTGAGCTATAATGTGGTGCACAGTCTATTCTATGAAGCAAACCTGCAGGAGTTTTTGGGTTATGTTTCTGCCACCAAAATCTTTTTGTAAAATTATGATCGGTATCCACTGGTTGTGTGTTCTCTGAATAAAATGGGAAAAGTGGGATATCTTGAGTAAAATTCCAAGTCCTCAGCATTTTTAGTGAAGTCTATGGTTTTATGAACTTCCACAATAACTGTGGGCTTCTGTAGCATCCAAATTCCCATTTGGAGACTAACTTTAAGAACACGACTCGCCCCCAAAAGAAGTAAAAGAAAGTTTGGAATCAACTTGCTCTAACCACAATTTAATATTATGTATTAATACATAAAAAAGGTCAATTCATAGGTGGAAAGGGAAAAATTCTGTTTTTAAACCATTATTTATAACTTCTTCAAAAATGTACTTTGCCCAATAATGACAGTTTCAGCAGTCAAATCCCTGTTAATTTGTATCTATTAGTCCTCCTCTGTTTTCTTTTTCCTCATTTTTGAAAAGTTGGGACTGCTGTTTAGTGTCATGTGAAGAAAAAATTCTATAGCTAAAGGATGTAAAAGGGAAGACCTGTAAAGTGGTCTAAATCGGAGGATGATTTATTGTGTTCTATTTTAGTTATGAGCCATTTAAAAATAATTGACTCTAGATTTGTTCCAGTAGATGATGCATTAATTAACTGCTTTATTCCCTGGTAATGAAGAGTTGAGATGCAAGTCTTTTACTTAAAAGGGGTGTATGTAAAAAATATTCATATACATATCTAACGCTTACTAAAATACTAGATAAAAGTGATTGTTTTTTGTTGGAAATAGTTTGCTTTTCACTATAATTTTGCATGTAGACATTGTTTAACAACATTATAACTTTAAAGAATGTAATTTATGAAAAATAAATCTGTTTTGTTTTCTGCAGATTCAAAAAAGTAATCTGAGTTGGATTCAGAGTAGCCCCAAAGAGGTACTGGTGGGAGAAAATGGTGCAGAAAAAGGTCTTAGCCTGCTGGTTCAACAAGTTCTAGGAAGACCTCTGGACAAGAGGGAGCAGATGTCCAACTGGGAAAGGCGGCCGCTGCGCATCAGCCAAATTAGATATGCAGGTGAGCCGTTATGCATGCAGACCAACAATGACAGAGAGCCAGATGGTTGCTGCTTCCTTCTCTAAAGAGTACCAGAGATTATTTTGTTATCCCCTGATGACATGCAGACAAGACAAGTTCACACTCCTCTTTCTCCATCTTTCCCTTCCTTCTTAACCTTTCCTTTAGTGACAGATGCGTACTGTTTGCTGGATGTGTACTCGGTTCTTTCTGGAGACCCAGCACGCTTTGGACTGCCGGCTGACCTAAGAAGCATCTCTTCCAGCAAGCCAGAGACAAACAGAGACAAGAAGCAGACAGAAAAGAAGAAGAAGAGAAAAGACGGTGTTGGCCAAAAGGTCAGCAGCCTTCAATATATTCATCTTGATGGGAAATATTCAGCAATTCTTTTTTGGTCTTTTTAGATGACTTCTGCTATTAGGTCTTTCAGTCACATCTGCTACCACAACTACAGTTTGGAGTCATTCAGCTACAGCTACAAGAAAGTCACTATTGATACACAAAGTAACACGTGTGTGGCCTGACTGGAGCCTTCATGGTAAAATAAAAAAAGGTGAAGTTTAACAGTGATCCACAGACAGAGCTTTAAAAGTTCTTTGAGTTCGATTCTGAAGAACAATGACTATTTTGTTGGCTGAGCTTTAGGATATTGTGTTTCAGGAAACACAAGGCTGTTGATGTTGGAAAATCGTGCAGTGAAGAGACATATTTAAACAACAAAACTTGAAGTATCTTAATTTTTGACAGCAATTATAAACATTATTAAGAGGAACATAACAGAGAAAATTATTGGGAATTTTGCTTAAAGAAGCCGATTTGATACAGTAGCTGACTGTTGTTAAAAAATACAAAATAAAATGAAAAAATATTATTAAGATTTCTGGTTGGGTTTTTGACCCATTTTCTCTATTTCTTGTCATTCATGATCTCCTTGAATGTTCCTCACTCCTTCAATTTCATAGCCACCAACCATAAACTACCAACCCCTCTTATGAAGAGCAACTGTGCTAATTTGACAGTTCTTAGTTCTGAGATAACCTGTGACCTTTCATGTGACGTGTGAAGGAATACAGAGAACCTCCAGCTGAAACCTCTAGTTGGAGCATCCAGCCCGCAGGGTGGGACAATACGTGTTTGACAAAGACACTTCAGCAGTTCCTATCAGCTCCAGGGGTGCGGTTGTATAACTAACCCTGGGCTCTGACCTCCCTGAACTGCGGTGCAAGTGAAAAGAAAATCCTCCTGTGGGGATCGGTTAAGTATCACATTATTCTCTCTGTCCATTTAGGAATGTCAGGGGGCTTCAAGGGTCAGTCCCCCCCATTCTGGCACAGAGAAAGGCCTCCTGTGTGGCGAGAAGCCTTTAGAAGATTCCCCTCCTCTACCCCCCCAGCAGCTGCGGGTGGTGTGTGACAATATGCTACAAGGACTCGGGAGGTATCTGCGCTGTTTGGGAGTGGACGTCGTCATGCTGGAGAACTCGGATGACCACAGAGTAGCAGCAAAGGTTTGTTAGTAAGACATAACTGTAACATCTCCACACTGCAGTCAAAGGTTTGGTCCATTCGGACAATAAGACGTATCTATTTAAAGAAATGGACCGGCTACTTTTAGATATTTAAGACCTTTAAAGTCCCACTCCAATCATCTTTTGATCTATTTTAAAAGCATTTCCAGTGGCCTTTTAATTATATGGTTTTTAGCCTAAATTAAAATAAAAAAACTGTTGTTTTCTAAGACATAGTTCATTCGAAATTTGCCTCTGAAATGTGGGCAGGACTGTTTGTGCGGAGCAACCCCGCCCCCACTTTCTGTCACCCATCAGTTTACACCCTTTCCCACTAGCTTACAGCCTCACACCCCCAACCTAACATTACCATTCCAACGAAAATGGCTAGCAACATTGGGAGCTATCTAGCTGTACAGTTTTGGGCCAGATGCCAGCTCAGATGAGGACAATGAAGACGGAATGGTCTAGTCGTGTAGATGCATCAGAATGGAGCAGAGCAGGGAACTTGTGGCCCGCCCAGCTTATTTTCTATGCAACATATACCCACTTTTTCCAACAGCATCTTTTCTCATCTGCTCCTGATTCACAACGATTTGAATAAAGATATACCCATGAATGCAATTTGAACTTAATTTTTCAAATTTACGTCCTCCATCATCAGAAAAATGCCACAAGAACATGTTAAAAATACAAAAGCATCATTTCCATCAGAGCTGTTTTCACCAATTGATCTGCATTGTAGTGATTCATTTTTTCTCTCTTGTCTCTTAGCTCGCTCAAGCAGAAGGCCGAGTCATCCTCACATGTGGTCAACCTTTTCAAAGTGTAAGAAAACATCATTTAACAAAACCAATGTGTTGTACAATACATACTTACGTAGTGAATTACCTATGCTTTTTTAATCTTTGCTCTCAATCTTTTTTGTGTTTTATCTGGCAATAAAGCTGCGCTCTCAGGTTGGTGAAGGTCGTTGTCTGTCCTTAGACTGTTCAGAAAAGGCTAAAGACCAGGCCGTCCGAGTCCTCCGACACTTCAACGTCCAACCCACTCCGAGCGACATATTCAGCCGCTGCCAGGTAATTGTGCATTTAAACCCACTTGTATTAGGAATTTCACCAAACTTCAGAATCATTTCATAAAAGAAGCAGTGGTTGTAAATAGGTTCATTTGGACAAATGAGGTTTAGAAATGATATGACGTGAGTGAATCCATTTAGATTCATGCGGAATCTTCCGTGGGAAAAAGAAAAATGAGTTTCTGTATCAAAGAGAAGCTAGTCAACATTAACAATGAGGAAGTATTTCTGTGGTGAAGAAAATTTCCTCAAATGGTTTGTATATTCAAAAAATGTAATTGTGGTTTGTTGCCTAATGCAAAGTGAAAGCAGAAGAAATGAACTTCTCATTGTGGGAAACCAATGATGAGAGAAACCACCGTGCATACCCTGCTCTGAGTAAAGAATCTTCAATTCTTACTTTATCTTTTCTCACCTTTTTGAAGTGTGTAAAAACAATTACTGTTAATCTGTTGAAAAGTAAAAGCAAATGATCAAAATAAAAACAACAGCAGAGCAGAGTCTCATTCTGTTTCGCTATAAAAATGAGTTTTCAGACATGTCTTGAAATGAAATCCTGTAGATGCTTGATTAAAGAAAAACAGGAGTAAATTCATCTGCAGCTTTGGTACACAAATACAAAAAGTTGAAGTCCTCTTAGCTATTTCCTGAACTGCAGTATCTCCAGGAAAAATGGATCCTATAACCTGAGACACTGTGCTTTGGTGTATTGAGAGAGAAGCTTGGAACAGTACTGCGGGCAACATAATTAGGGAAGGAAACCATCCTGATGTGGTATGACCTCTCTGAATGTTCCAACCATCACACCAGCAGCAGTGTTGTTAAATTTGGAATTTTAATGCTGAATCTCTTAAGACCCGAACTAATACTTGAGGTAACCCTTAATGCACATAGTCACAGGGCCCCAGTTAAGCAGAATTAACTACTGTGATAATATAAGCCAAAATGTGATGTCCACACATGTGGATGCCTGGTCTTCGGAGGTTAAGACACATTACTTGTCACTCAAACCTTTTTTTTGTGAAATTAAAAAAAGATAAATACCCACGTTCTTCAAAACCTGGTGATTTTACATTTGTAATCTCTTGATGTCTAACGATGCAAATGTGCTGCAAACCACTTTGCTTCCAAAATTAATGTAATTTAACATCGACATGAAAGCAGAAACATTTTTTTTTTCCATCGCTGCATTTGAATTCAGGCGTCATGGGGTTAAAATCAGACCCCCCCCCCCTTACAATCAGCCAAGCCCCAACACTCCATTCTCAAATTTATTGGCAACCCAGATGTCTCAAATGTTGCAGTTTCACATATGACCACTTGGGGTGTTTTCTGAAAGGAGCAGTGTCTAGTAACCCCAGTGAACAGCCTGTTTACACCTTTTTGGTGTCTCATTTGATTTTTTTTATTTCTGAGATTATTGGTCCGAAAGTATCTGTTCTGCATCCCCCCTACATGTACTTCAGAGGTTTAACCTGTTACCAAATAGTTTTTAGACTGCACTGTACTGTAGATACAGTTCAGCAAGCAGGATGTGTTGTTGGCAGTAAACTCCAAGTAATTCAAGTGTCGTGGAACTTTGTTGGAACTTAGTTCGAACTTTGAGGCAAAAAGTACGACACCTCCTTCTTATAGCTGTGTGTGCAAATCAATGTGTTGTGTTTCTCACAAAGTGTTAACAAATTGCATTTATTTATGTATTTGTTTATTTTTAATTATAGGCCAACAGACCAAAGCCAATTAATAGACAAATTCAACCACTAAGATGACAAAAATAAAAAAGAAAACCTTCATATAAACATTTATAATAAAACAGAGATGCATTATTTCAAATTTTAACAAAACTTTTACCACTTTAACCACAAAAGTAGCATATTGGAAGTTTCTAGCAACAATTAGAACAAAGTAAATGAGTAATAAGGTAGATAATAGACTGAAATTAATGTAAAATTTGCCCCACCCCTTTTTGTCAAATTTAAGCATTTTCATAATAAAACATGATACATTTTTAATTGCTTAAACACAAAACAATATTTTTCATATGGGTTGAGGTGAAGAGTAACTCCAGAAGTAGGAAGGACTAGTTAGCTTTAAGATGTATTAGTTTCCCGAACGGACTGAGAATATGCTTATTTAAAAATGTTTATACCAGTTTATAATTTTTTCTTGGCTATTTTATATAAAGAAGAAAAACGGTCACATTACTTTAACCTACAATGTATTTATTGTAAATGTTGTCCATATTTAGTTGATAAAAAGCCTAAATTGATACATCGAGTCTCAATTTCCCACAGTTGAATAAGTATCTACTAAAGCTTGGGCGCTCATTAATCCAGCTCTCCTTTCTGAGAGCCTGGGAAGTGTGTTAAGCAGTTGCCATCACTGGATGTCTGATTTATGGTACCTGACCTGTAGATGTCTCTGTGGGTGGCTGTAAAGAAGACTGAGGATGACAATAGCTGCACTTGTGTGGTGGCAGCAGGGAAAGGAATCTGTGCGGGGCAGTTGCTAAACGTGGGTAATCTGTACTGCGCCTCGCAGGGGAGCACAAAGGTGTCAAGAGAGGCCACAAGCTGCTTTTCTGTCCGAATACAAAATGTTGCATTTGAAGACCACCACATTGGAAAACCTCCATGAGAGGACAATGGAGCAAACACAATCCAATCCAGACCACCTCATATTTGGTCATTTGTTCAACTACTTCAAATATTGGTCTCTCTTGACATCAAGTTGATAATTTTGTATATTATGACAAAACCTAGTCTTTAAAGTAACTAATAAACAAATGTTTAACATCAATAAGATCCTAATAGTGTTATTATTTGATCCTGGTGGCTGCTCCATGACTCACCTAGAACTCTCATTAGCAAAGGTCGGGTCAGTGTACTTTTTGTACATCTCCCTTCTATTGGCACACTCCAGCAATGGATGGCATGAAGGAAAAATAAGCTACTGAGAAAGAAAGGTCATGAATTCATATTTACATTTTGAGGGAGCATGTTTGAGTTGTATTAGTTCTCAACAAGGAAAATCCATCCACCATAGCGATACGGGGAGTAACAATTCATACATACCATATTTTTCAGAGTTCAAGACACGTTTTTTTTTTTTTTTTTTTATTTGGCCCGGAGTGCACCTTACTCTCAGGTGTGACTAAGGCTGGGTTGATATAATCGATTAATCTATCTGAATCGATCAAAGATTAATAAATATATAATCGATCCATGAAAGTAGAGATTGATCTTTTATCCCTTTCCTTTACCAGTGACCTAACGCATAATGGCAGTTAAATAGTCAGCTAGCTTGATGCTAACGTATAATGGAATTTCCCATAGGACAGCTAACGTTTGTTCGACCTCAACATACATTGCAGACTAAATGAACAGCTTTATTTGTTATCAGTTATGAATTTTCCAAACTCTTTTAAGGAAACATTTTTTAAAGTAACCATTTGTGGCCTAAAGCATCATTTTTTGCTCAAAGCCTTTTTGTATAAAGTGTAATGCTATACCGTGAGCTCCACTTAGTGGCCAAACAGAAACGCCCTCTAGGAGAGGCAGAACATAATGATCTGCATGTTTTTGTTGGAGCTTCTGCCTTAGAAAAATTATGTGACACTGTATGGTGTTAACAATCTCATTGGTATATTTTTTCATGAATAAGTTTTACAGTATGTGAACTATATTAGATTAATATGAATATCTTCAAAACATATATAGATTAATAATGTATTTCTATACAAATATGACTTAACCTGTAAACTTTATAAGTTTAAAGTTGAATCGAATCGAGTGGATCAAAAGAATCAAAAATTCGAATTCATTCAGGCCCTGGTGAATCGAACTGAATCAATTCTGGAAGTTGCAACAACTGCTAGAGGGCACTGTGGATGTGAGTATCAGTTTTTCTACTGACAGAAACGCAGAAGAAGCGCTCAGTCAGCTCAGTCTCAACGCCGGGCTTGATGGAATTGTTTCAAAGTGATGGAAGAAAATGAATTCCTCAGATTTAGTGATTTGAAATAAAATAAAGAGTTTAGTTGACTTGTTAGTATCTTCTACATGCTATGGTTATCTCAATATTTGTTCATATGTTATGCTAATGTACTAGATTCCCCTAGGTTTCATTAAGCTAAATACGCATCAATGCGTTATGTCAGTAAAGTGTGCGTCTACTGTTATATCTACTCCATTCTGCCTTTTAAGATGAGTGTTTATTAAATACATTTCAACCAAAAGTGCGACTTATATATCAAATTTTACTTATTTTTTGTGCATTTTTTTACTGCTGTGACTTATACTCCAGAGTGACTGATAGTCCGAAAAATATGTGTCTTTGAAATTTTAATTAAAAACAAATCTGAAACGATTTTTCTTTTTTTCTCTTCTTTTGTGGGTTATATTATTTTAGAAATGGGTTTCCTTTTACCCTTGTAGATGTAAAGATGTAGTATGTAAAGTCTAAAGATATTGTAGCAGTTGTATACTTGTCTCCAAACTGTAAACATACAGTATACATACAGTATGTTTACTGGTCCATTACAGTTTCCTGTTCAGCTGTATACTATCCTCTCCGCTGAAGCCTGCGGCAACCCAAACTTTTCATGCATGCACACACTTGTACACGCTTCCGTTGGGTTTTCAGAAGCATCAGATGCTCCACTTTAGCCTTTTATAGATATGTGGAGATTCCCAACGACATTGATGTGAAACCAACCAAATGCGCCCCCACTTGAATTAAAGTGATGAGCGGAGGTCAAAACTTCTATATACTGATGCTATCATACTGTACACACAGTCATCTTCAAAGTCACATAGAGAATAGTTGGGTTTCATTTAGACTCTTGTAGACGCGGTTGCCGCTGAAACACCGGTTCCCACGCACTGGACTACTGGGGAAGTGAAAACAAGAGCAACAGGAACTGCCACGCTACAAGAGGGAGGGGTGGGAGAGAGGGCTGTTAGGGGAGATAGGAAAAAGAGATTCAAAGGAGGAGAGAGGTGAACTTATGGCAGAGGACAAAAGATGAAAAGTACGGAAAATGCCTGAAAAATGTAAATGAACTGTTGGGAAATAGACAGAACTTGTGTTTTCCTCAGGTTAGACAACTCCTTGTTGAAATTCAAATAGAAAGAAGATGGTGAAAGTGTAAAAGAAAGCAGAGTGATTGAACGACTTATCTTCCTTTCTAGAACTGTGGGCTGACTGAGAACGTGAGAGGGCCTTGATCATTTTGACCGTCATCTAATCTTGTTTGCTGTGCATTTGTGCAACTTAAACATGAAAGGGAAAATAGATTAAAAGGAGCCAGGGTGTATGTTTGCTGAAGAACACAGATGATGTATTTTATACACTTGTTCTCCTGTTTTTTTTTTTTTTACATGTATGCATCATTGCTTAGATGAAAATTAAATAAAAGAAATCCAAATCTTCAAAACCAAAATATGGATTATTCCAACTATTTTTTCACAGATTAGTTTTTGGGAGTCCTTTAAAGTATACTTTAGCGCATTCGCTTTACTCTGTGGTGACAAAAAAGTAGATAAATATGTATGTTTGCGTCCTCCACAACCACCTCCACCCCTTCTCCAACGACCAGAGGGAGGGACAGTGAGAACGGGGGGTGGGGGAGACAGGCATTCCATAGGCACGCCAAGACATTCCGAGGGAAACCATCCCAAATATTTCTCACTGTGTGTGGCGAGGGCTTCACGTCTCCTGTTACACACACACACACACACGCACACACACACACATGCACACACGCACACACACACACACGCACATGCGCACGCACACACACGCACTTTTGATGTAAGGGGTGAACTTGTGCTAGGAAAATCTGTCCACAGATGACACAGCAGTCCTGCAGAATGACTCTTTATCGCAGAGTCTAATCTGTCTGCAACTTTTGTGAAGTTGCAAATATATTTAATCTCTTGACCTTTTTTTTCCCCCTCTTAAATTACATCACTTTAGTAAATATTCCTTTCAGGCTCAAACAAAAACTTTTTAGAGAATTGCTGAATAATCCTGTTTAGTTTTTTACATGCAGCCTGAGTTTATTCACTGAGGGTTACTCACAAACAGGTTAAAAAACCCCAACTGAATTACATTTTAAACATTTAAATAGTCTGTGCATTTTTCTATTTGAATTTTCTTGTAAAATGGTTTCTTTGAGGGCTAAATTCTGACAATCGTTATGCTAAAATCAAAATTTTGGTGTATCTGCTGACAGACAGCTTTAAAGAAAGAGAAAAATATACACAGACAGTTAAAAAAAAAAACATGAGCCATCTCTCACCAGGTATTTAACAAATTAGGTCTGCTCTGTTTTCCCACAGTCAAGTTGGCCCCAGGACAGAATAGCAGTACATTGACACCTGGAAGTGTGCCGACTGATGGACATATACGTGTGTGCGTGTGTGTGCGCTTTTGTTTGCGTGTCTCCAAGCCTGTGTGAGCATATAGGGTTGTTCTGACACCACTTAGGTCTGCATGATAGATTTGCTTTAAATGCAAATTTTTTGTGATGGATCACGTGTGAAAGTATAAATCCTAAGAAAACTAATTAAAGTAGTGTATTATTTGTTAAACATATATCTAAACAAAAAAATACAGAACAAAATCCCTCTTTTATTGGTCAAATCACCAATGTTTGATGTTCACCATTAGTTCTGATGTGGAAAAGCATTTTAAACTTGTACTGTAGACACCACAGTCGTCTAAGAGGCAGCAGTGGAGCGTACCAACTGTGTTTTGAAACAAAAATCCATCCTTCCTTCCATCATCCCTCCATTCATCCGTCCATCCATCTTCACAACCTGCCGAATCCTTTAAAGAGTCATAAATATTGTCCAACAAAAACTACTGGTACATGTTCTTAAACCCTCAAAAGTGTAAAATCACACAAGATATTCAACTTTTTTAATTAAGCATTTCCTTCTTTTGTTTTATACAAACATAATATCTTGAAATTAACTGTGATAGGAAAGGTAGTTGTTCATTAATGCAGCAATTTGAGTATGTGTACTGTGTATAATATGCACCAGGACACAAATCTTAAAATTTTCAATGGCAAAATGTGTAAGCAGAAGAACTAAAAGTAGGTAATGTTAAAGGAACACTATTTAATTGAGAACATTCGTACCACATTTACTTCCAGTTATTGCCCTTTTTTTTCTTTAAATGAAGTTATCTTCAAGTTTGAAGCTTTGTTTTTAAAAAATATTTTTGATTTATTTCTTTCTAAAAACTTGATTAAAAATCAGAGCTGTCTTTAATTTAGTTAAAATTTAAAGTACAATTCTACAAATCCATTTATACATACTTACATAAATACATATTTTGAAACCTTGGCAGAAATGTTATACTTGAGCCATACATATAAACTGGTTTTTGTGTAAAAATATAAAGGGACATTTGGGGTCTTTTTCTCAGTATCAGTTTCTCATTCTCGTCCTCTGTTTGGCCTTCTCACTTTCCATTCCCCCTGCTCTCCCTCATGCAGTTCTCACCCAGCTTCGCTGCTCTGCTCCACTCCCAGTCTCACTCTCTGTTTCAGATTAGCCAAGGCGAGGAATCCGGTGCAGCCGGCAGCTGGAATGTCCTGTTTGTCTTGCTATGTTTTTGTGTGTGAAGTTGGTGAGGCTGGTGGTGCTTTTTGATTTTGATGTGTTCCATTGTCTGAGAGCCAAGCTGCTTCCTGCCTCTGCATTCTCCAATCGCCTAAAAGAAACACGGCGCATTAAAAACATCTGTGGAGGGAAAAATGCAAGAAAGTGGACTAAATTGGAAAATGGGCTGAAATGAGGAAAGGGAAGGAAGAAGGTGGTATATAAGGGGAAAAAAATAGCTGACGGAGAGAGCTCGCAAGAAATATGTGAAGCCGGAATTGATGCCGAGATGGAGAAGGGAGGAGAGAGTTGCAGAGAGGAAGAGAGGTGAAAGGAAGGAGAGAGAGCTTCAATAGGGCCTTTCCTCCATACAGCAACACAATGAAGTAGTGCGTAATTTCCCACAGCTCCCCTCCCAAATGCCAGCACTCAAATATATACTCATACACAAAAAGTTTTTCATAGCACATAAAGCTTTAGTGTTTGGTCTCATGCATTAGCTGGGAATGTGTGTTGTCAGATGCTGTAAACTGTACAGGCAGCACAGATAGATAGGATAGGAAAGGCTGAAATATTATATCTCTATGCAAAATTTTGGAATAGGCTGACATTTTAACGCATGTGTCCTTGTGTGTGTGTGTGTGTGTGTGTGTGCATGCTTGTGTGTACGTGCACGGCTGACCAGTAGAGGGGCTTTGACGTGGCAGAGCACAGCATTCCTGCTGAGTGGTGATGTCATGAGAACTAGCTTTCCACTTGCAGACAGAGAGCCCTGTTTATGTTCCCCTCCAGAGGAGACCGCAGTTATGGATGAGTGTGTGTGTGTGTGTGTGTGTGTCTCTGTCTGACTGTGATATTGGCTCATGGGGGAGGTGGGGAAGCCAAGAGGCACTCGAGAGGGTCTACTTTCCCCTGCCGCTCGGGGAGAGGGAACCACTTACTGATGCCTTCCTCTCAAACATACCAGAGAAAGAGGAAGTTTCTCATGTTTTGCAGAGCACGGTAGCTGCACAGCCAGACTGCTGCTGTGAGTGATTGCTCTGCGCTTTCAAATAGTCCCCTAAGGAAGACTGAATTCTTTGCTGTATAATAACTAACCTTGGGTTGACCACAATACCACACACACAAAAGATCTTATGCATAAACAGTATAAAACATTATAAATGAGCAGATGCTTTATACTAAACCTACTTCTGACAAAATCAGAATCAGTAATAAACCCCACTGCAGTAAAAATTGCGTTTTCAATATGTTCTTGTGGGTCATGTTAGTTTGGGGATGTGAGGGGCTGTAAGCTAGCAGGAGAGAGTGTAAACTGAGGGATGATGGGAAATGGAGGGGTGTTGCTCTGGACCAACAGTCCCGCCCACAACTCAGGCGATTTTCTAATGAACATCTGCAACTCTGCAGAAAATATGTCCTAGAATACGAGACAGGTTTTTTGATTTGGCTAAAAACGACATAATTAGAATTAAAAAAATAAAACCCCACTGAGAATGTTTTTAAAATAGATCATTGGAGGGGGACCTTAAATGGTTTTTCTTCTCTAAATGGAATTAATTTGCATTCGAATGCCAAAAAAACTGCTGAAGCTCTAATGAAAATGCTAACGGTAGAACCGTTGTGAGAACAAGTATTTACTGGCCCAGAAAGTGCTGGTGTGATTCTGTTGTGTCTATTGTCATGGTTTAATGGTTCCCCCTTGCTATCGTGAAATGTGATCTTCAGTCTGAGCAATTTAGTGAATTCATAGATCATTCTCCCACACCGCAACCTACTAAAAGCATCCATGCTTATTCTGCCTGCGCTGCTCCCACACAGGACCGTCAAGGACTCTTGTCAGCCCTGCTAATACCTGCCAGTGAGAAATAGCAGGGAGATTTAGGGTTGTGATTATCACAACTCTTTGGTGCATGGACCCACTTCAGCAGCTTGAATACCTCCTCATCTCGTAGTTTCAAGCTTCCATGCTTCCTCTTTGGCAGTGCAACCAGTTTTAATAGATTTTAACCTTTATTTCAAATGTTTTTCTTATTTCACTATGTGACATATTTCTTGAACCATGTAGTTAAAACAGCAAGTTTTAAATTGATCTTATCAGGTCCTTTTTATATCGACTTGATATGCCAACATGGGAATTGTTATCATCTTGAATTTACAGTATAAACATTTTTAGTCTGCCAGTTTTTATTCTGTAGGTTTGAAAATATATATTTACGAAACAATATTTAGGGCACAGTGCTTTAGCTTTCCTCAGGATGTATGTTTGCACTAACAACAATAGCATTCCAGTATGAAAGATGCTCCTGGAGTAAAATGATCTTGTCCTTTCCAGCTATGTTCTCCTAATGTTAGGTTTCAAACTGTGTAATTTGAGTTACCTTTCAGCTCATGATTGCTGTCTCATCGCATGATTAATGTGTGTGGTCTGTTGCCTGTGCTTATAGTCACACAACAGCGAGATGAATTGAAATTCTGTGGTTGCTCGCGTCTTCCTGTCTCCTGTTAATAGTTTTTAGCTCTGTTCAGACAAACAAAATTCTGCACAGAGTTTTATAAATTTCAAGCAAAAAGTTGGGATTTTTTGTTTCAAGTTGTTTCATGTGAAAATAAGATAAAGACAAGATTTGTGATTTAATCTCTTTATAAAGCGGTTTTTGGTATGTAAAGCAGTAAAAATATTTGTCTCCATTAGCTAACTGCAGTTCCACGCATCAATTGAAAACTGACTCATGCTTTTGGTGTCATAATATATGCATCACAGTGATCCAGTGACAATTATACCGGATCTTTGCCACAGTAAACCATAGCCCTGTGTATGTGCCGACCAAATTCAAGCTTGTGTGGGTCTGTAGTTTCTAAAAATGAGTTATGGCAACACTGGAATTTAAACTTCATGGAAACAAAGAGTGAATGGTAACCCCCCTGGGCTGTCTGGTTATGAAGTTAACCAAAGTATTTTTTGTGTGCATGTTAATTGTGATGCAGTGCTATTTTGTTGTGCACAACAATGATTTCTCTTGTCATTGTTGTGGCTGAAGTTTGTTTGCAACTCTCCAAGGACAGAGTTTAAATGTGCAACCTTTGATAATCTGTTTTATTTGCATCTGTTACATGGTTCACTCCCATCCTATTAGCTCTGTCTTACAATTGCTTTTCCAAACGTCTGTACTTTGTGGGATGTGATGTTATCAAGAAACTAGAAATTTGCACCATGTTTAGCTGGCACTCATGCAGGGATTTAGCCTGTTCTGTTCCTTGCCTCTCCTCTGCTACTCCCAGACTAAGATTAAAGTGAAAGTCCTACTGGGATGGGAATGGTCGGAGCCACACAGCCCCTTACCCCTGGGAGCAAAGAGGTAGAAGGCTTGAGAGGTCAGTCTGCTTGGCCTGGGAAAGGCCTTAGAAAAAAAGAGGGGGGGGGGGGCAGCTGTTGGAGTAAATGGATTGATAAAAATCAAACAGATTTATTAGAGCCAACAAGAAAAGATATTAAACTAAATGAGCATGTAAGAACAAGATAAACTGATTATTGTAAGGATTTTTAAGTTGGGAAAGATTCAGAAGAATTGTTATGGTACTGTACATCTATATTTAAGAAGTGACATCAATGCTACACATAGTGAGGATCGGTAGAATTTACATTCTACGTAGTACTTGCTGCTGAAGTCCAGAAATGATAACTTTTTAGCCATCTACATGGGTTCAGGTTTATGCACAATTAAATCAGGCTGCAATGTTTACAAACTCAACTAGCTCTAAGGTTTTTCTTGCAAGTTCAAATTATGTATATAAATAAAGCACCAATTTATTATCAAGGTTGTTTCAAGAGGTGATAATAAGTACAAAGAAAATGAAATCAAGCAAGATGTAAATAATTAATACTTACTAATTTACTCTATTTTTTGTTATTATTATAATCCTGTTTAGTCATGACCTTTCCCACTAGGTCAGCTTGTGATAAAGTCCCTCTCTGATCATCTTTTGATTTATTTTAAAAGTGTTCCCAGCGGTCTTATCATTACGATTATGCCGTCTTTTGGCAATCGGCACAACCCTAGTTCATTGATAAAAACCACTTTCTGTTAGGGCGATCATTAAAGGTCTTCGGTTGATGCTAGAACTGTTCTGTTTAGAAAAACTGGCAGAAAATGTGTTGTGATAAAAATGTTTCTCCTGTCAGCAGCAGTCCTCTGTTTATGTGCTTCATTTTTCTTCACTTCTGCAACATTTATACGTTTTAGTATTGTACCTCAGGTTTTCATGTCGGAAGCACCGACCACAGAGTTCTGGGCACAGTGAGCAGCGCTTCCAAAAAAACTTTTTGGCAATTTGGCAAAAAAAACAAAAAAAAAAACGGTTGAGTTGTGGGCGAGACTCTTGGTGTTGACCCCCCATTTCCCATCATCCCTCTCTTTACACTCTCTTCTGCTAGCTTACAACCTCGTAAAACCCCATCCTAAGATTACTGGTGCAGCAAAAATGGCAGGGAATATTGGATCTATGAAGCCCTATAGTTTTGACCCAGATGCCAGCTCAGACGAGAAAAATAAAGACGTACATGGATGTAGTCGTCTGCAAGTGAATTCTTCAGGATAGAGCAGAGCAGGGAGCTTGTGGCCTTTCAGTTGTAGTTTCTATGTGACTGCTACAAACTGCTTCAATTTTCAGTTTTTTGTCTGCTCCTGGTTCACAATGGTTTGAAAAAAGAAATACTCAGAAACGCAATTGTAAGCTTAATTTTCTATATATGTCCTCCAACATAAAAAAATGCTACAAGAACATGTGACAAGGAAGATGGAGTGGGAGATTTAGAATTGTAGCGGAGCAGGGAGACTTTGGCCCACCAAAAGCAGTTGCTGCGTCACAAACCCAAGCTTTTTTAAATCGCAGATTTTCATCTGCTCCTGATCCATCATGATTTGGATAAAGAAATACTTAGAAACGCAGTTTTAATCTTAGATTCTCTTATATATGTCCTTCATCCTGGTGTTAAAAACACTAAAACACCATTTTCATTGGGATGGGTCTTTAACATAGTTTGTTGAAGGATTATCAATGATCTAGTTGATATCATCACTTACCTGGTTTCATTTTTTTCATTTATAATTTTAAATTTTCTTAATGAAAAGAGGAGAAAGCCAGACATAAAAATTAAATCTAAAAGAAGCAACAAATTGACAAAATACAGCCAATTAGATCGTTTGTAGGCGTGTTTACGGTTTCTGTACATTAAATTCAATTTAACTGAAATGGGGAAAGAACTGTCCTTGAAAGCTGTGTGTTGGTGCTTCCATATAAAAATAAGGCTTTAGGGTTTTTAGATGTTTATTGTGTGTGTGTTGTAAGTTGTAGTAGAAAAAAATTGAAAGGCAAAAAATTGGTTTGAAATGATCACTCTATCTAATAAAACTATTGTCCAAATCATCCAAGGAAACTAAAAATGGTGCTTCTTTAATTTTTAAGTTGTTAAGAAGACCTCAGCAACAAAGGACATTAAAACTCGATTCTGTTATGAGGGCAATGCTCCTAAGTGTGCACTACCACTCAGACGGGCCAATTCTTAGATGCCCCAAGCTTTTAGATAGATCTATAACTGAAAATGGGAGGTTGATTAACTGCAAGTTTTTCAAAGAATAAATTACATTTCTGGTTTAAGTAATCTTGTCATTTACTTTGCTACGTTGTCAAACAGTCAATCATTGCAGTAAGCTGTTTTGTGCATAGGTCTAAAGACTTGTGTATACCGTAATTGCTGCATTATTTCTTTGCTGTATGGATGTGGGTGTCTTTTATTGTTGGGGTGTAGCTGCTGTATATCTGTTCTGTTGACAGTGTGGATGTTGGAGGTGTGTGTGAGAAGACCGACTGTCTCCATGTCCCTTCAGCTACAGTCAAAGCTGCATTATTAAATAAGGTCAAAGTTTGAGCCAGTCAGCATCCCTTTTGTTGCTGGTGGACGCTAAAGGTGAGCGCAGCGCATGAGTACCTGTCTGCCTGAAAGATCCCATGGACCTCCAACGCACAGTCACACACTAATACACTCTCACAGGCCTCCTTGGACGCAGGGAGCCCTTTCTTTCTTTTTCTTTCTTTCCCTCTATTTTCCTGCTGTCTATTTTGGTCAGCTGGTGGCCCGTTCCCACAGTGCTGCTGTTCCCATGGTTATCGCCACGGAGATAGCGAATGGAGAGTTGAACGGGGGTGGGGGGTTTGACAGAGCGGGAGAGACAGCGTTGCTCTGTTCGAAGAGATAGGGGTCTATGTGGCTTTAGAGAAGGCGGGAGTGACGCTGTGGGGTTGGGGGGTGCTTGAATGGTATGGGGTTGAGTGTGTGAGTGTGTGTGATGTGGATCTCCCATCAACGTCACAGGTGGTGAGCTAGGATTTGGCCGACAGGGGTGTTTGAATTTTAATTACATTTGACAGTTATGGACTCAGCATTATAAATGTTTTATGCATCGATATAAATCAGTCAAATTTGGATGTAAGTAAGAACTGCAGCATACAAGTCACAATCAATTGTGTATATATGTTAAACTTCATCCAGTGAGAGGTTTTTGCCAATGATGCATGTCTCTGACTTGGATTTAAACTTAAGGTGTGGTGCGAAATTTGTGGGGGCAAAGGAAGTAGTAAGGACGGTGAGGTGGTTAGAGGAGGGCAAGGGCCAGTGAGAGGAGAAATGCAAGCACGGGAGGGAGTGAGTGTGGGGGCTCAGAAAAGAGGGACAGATTCAGTTCCCACACTTCTAATTACTGTGTCACTGGAGACTGAAAGGGGACTGCCCCTGGCCCTGGGGAATTTGCCGGGCCCGGTCGCAGAGAGGGTGCAGCCGTAGAGGGGAAGGCAGGGAACAGAGGAAAGAAACAGAGGAAGCGAGGAAAGGGCAGAATGTAAACGGCTGTATAACCCAGGAACCAGCTCCGTTGTCCTTTATTTTAGTTGTACCTCACTGCACTCACACTTAAGGTGAACCCCTTAACCATGCGCCCCCCCCCCCCCCGCCCTCTAACCCAACACCCCAACCTCTCACCTCCGACCCACTCTCCTTACCCTCCTCCAACCTCAGCCTCGTCTTTCCTTACAGCTTTTGTTCAGTGTGGTGTAACGCTTCCTTTTTAACCCCACACCCTCCTTTTTTTTGTAACCCCCCCCCTTACCTCTACTTTTCTTAGCTTTGGACATCTCTTTTAGAGAATTAGGTTCCCACAGATGCTTTGAAGTGAATTTGAATTTACACAGACACGCATACTAGCTTCTTATCCTGTATCATTATTGCCACTTAACCCTCAGCCCTTTTTCAATTTTATGTGCTTTATCTCTCCTCCAGCAGGTTGTTCAAAATGTTCTGCCTGCATCCAACAAACCAATATGACAACTTGGAGAAAATACAGATCTATAAGTGTCAGTCATGCAGTTTCACCATCTGGTTAGAGCTTCATTAGGAATTATAAGTAGTTCTGATTTATGTATTTTGCTCTGCACTTCCCTCCTTTGCTTTGTAGACATGTTGGTCACAAGAAGGCAATGTTTTTCATCATTTTTTACAATACTTGCATATAAACTTTTAAATGCAAATTTAAAATGTCCATTTTTTGAACATACTGTGATCAGCTCTAATAATTAATTCACTTAAACCTTTGATCACACTGCTTTAGTCCCACTTAACCTATATTATTTTCTATTTTCTGTTGTGTTTCCAGTGTTCTTTTAATTATCATTATGCAATTTTCTTTAGCTAAAATCTAAAAACCTGTGAGCTCAATAGAAATTCACTTTTGAGTTGTGAGCGGGGCTGTTGGCGTGGAGGTTAGCCTAGCTAATTTCCCAGCATGCCTTTGTTTACATTCTCTCCCACTTGCGACAAGTGCCTCACAAGCCCCAGCTAATGTTAGCAATGCAAAAAAAAAAAAAACGGCGAGCAATATTGGAGGTATCTAGCTGCACAGTTAAGAGCCAGATGGCAGCTCAGACGAAAAAAATGAAAACGTACATGGATCTATTTGTCTGCAAGTGGAGGATTTAGGAGTGAATAAAGCGAAACTTTAGCCCGCCAACGACAATAGCTGCGTCATAAGTCCGAGCTTTTTCAAACATCCTGTTTTCATCTGCTTCCGAGTCATTGCAATTTGAATAAAGAAATACACAGAAACACAGTTTTAATCTTAAATTCTTAATACATGTCCTCCATTATGAGAAAATGCTAAAAGAACATGTTAAATAAACAAACAACTATTTACCGTACATTGGATTGGGTCTTTAAAGATAGAAGTCAAAACAAAAAATACATCTTCTGGATTTAGGAAAAAAGAAAATCGGAACTAAACAAACTTATTCAGTAGCCAGTAAACAAAAATATATGCTCATCAAAGAGGACTTTTTCTTGGATTATTTTGAAGAAAAAAAAACTTTAGGACAGTCACCAATGAAAGACTTGTTCTTGTACCTCATCTTTGTGCTCCACCAATAAAATGGGTAAATCCATGTGGTAGGTGGTAGGTTTTGTTGCTGTTTGCTAGTTTTAGTTATGATTAGGTTATATTATGAGTGTTTTTCTACTTTAGTATTTGCTTTAGTTTTGCTGTGTTGTTAGACTGCTTTTTTGTTTGAAGACCGCACCATGATTTCGAACTGAGTATGATGAAGTCACCCCACTGTGTCTTTTTCTTTTCAAAACAGTTTCAGGACAGATATCAGATGAATTTTAATAAAATTGCTGATCTTTTTATTGTTGACATGAGTGCATCTCTCAAGAAGACGCTCAGACTGATACATGCCATCAAGCACAAGTGAGTTTCTGAACACAGCTTGCACCTTCTGTGTAAGCTGACAAACCTTGAGTCATCTTGTGAGTTTTGAATGATTATTGGCAGAATCTTGAATCACTTGTCCTGCTCACAGAGTTGTCCCACAGCACAGTTTTATGGATTTGAGTACAAAATATCCCATCGGTCTTAAATACAGTATTCCCTCATTTTTAAGGGGGTTTCGTTATAAAAATAACCTGCAAAAGGGAAATCCACAAAATAGGATTACTAATGTTTTATGGCTACACTTTTTTTCAGACATAATTTTATCTTGTTTAAAATCAGAAAGTTCAAACCTTTGTTGAAAAATAAATCCAGTATTCTAGAATTAAAAACAAAGATCTGCTCATGATCAAAGATTTATGCAGCTGAGGCTAGCTGAATGCATTATGAAGCGAAGACGCCACGGAGGAAATTGATTGACAAGGTTAATACCCAATCAGGATGCAGAGCACAGTGCACTGTTTAAAAGACAATGAGGCCTGCAAAATTACACTGAAAACGATCCACATACAGGGAGATTGCAAAAGACGAAGAGCGAAATAGCAAGGGAACACTGTATAGGCAAAACAAAAGAAGTAAAAACTGCCATCTACTTGACATGGTTAAAAGCAAGAATTGTAAAGGAGTTTTTTAACTTCTTAGTGCCATTTTTCCGATTTTATAACTAATTATTTTATTGTTTTTTTTTCTGTCTGAGGTACTTCTAAATTAGGTAGAGTCCTGACTTAAACTATACGTCGCAAACTAGTGACATAACAGCGTTAAGTGGTTATGTGCAGCCAAGGAAGCTTGCAACCCAAGACGTTTTGGCTCAGATAATTAGCTGTAATTGGTTCTACGTCATTGTAAAATGGCTAACAAATGAAAGTTTATCTAGCACTTGCTGTTGCGTTCACAGTTGTAAAGTCATAGCAAAACGAAATTTGCGAGATGAAAATATCTGTCTTAGACAGAGTAGATTACCTTTTGTCCCATGTTTATATGCTCCACGATACACAACCCAACATGTAGGTCAGATTCATTTTTAAATGTGTTCTAAATATAGATTTCTTTTTTTTTTAATGATGTGGTGTAAGAATTGAACCGAGGTTGTAGTATTTAAACCTAAAAGGTAATTTAGTAATAAAACGGTCAACCAAATTGATTGAACCTTTGCTTGTTTGCCAAAAGATAATTAACTTTGGGCCAAATTTCTTCTTTGTTTTCTATGTCCAAGTATTTCTCCTCTTAACCAGCAGACTGGCACGTCAGAATTTAAAGCTGATTTTGTGACATTTAATCTATCTTGACACCCTTTCTGTCAAAACGCCATGTGGGAGAGATCTTTTTTTTTTCTTCTTCTTTCAGTTTCTTTGCAACCCATCAAGAGAGTACAGGACAGACCAGACCGGCAGCAGCCAGGACTGTCAATATTTACAGTCCTGAATGAATCACTCCTTTACAATAACATTCCCTGCATGCCTCCACATTAAGAGAAAATTAAAAAGAGGAAAATGGGTGAACAGGGGATCTAGGATGGTGAATCACCACCAGCAATGATAAACGTTGAGCAAAGGAATCTGCCGGTAGCTTTCCCATGGCGAGGCTGTATGCACACACACACACACACATACACCTACACACACACACACACCTACACACACACACATACACACACAGATGTGGTTCAGGTTGATGGGTTCAATGGGTGGAATTTCAGTTTGAGCATGTGGGTGTAGTGACAGTTTGAGGAGTGTTGGTGCATGTTGAGGAAAGCTCAGAATGTCTTAACGGTAGATTGAATGCCTGCAGTGAAGACATGGGAAAATTTTGTCTATTTAAATTTTTTTTCTTTGGTGTTTGCACCACCAAAGTGGTTTTTTTATCATAAATTAATTGGATGTTCATTTTTTGCTAGATATAGTTTTGAAAACTATTGTACCACTTATTCTAGTGATACACAATCAAACCAGTGCAAGATGGGTTTTGACAGGTAAGAAAGATCAACATTGGCATTTACCAGTGTAAAATAGTTCAGCTTCGACAGTAAAACCACACTCAACACATCACTGCAACAAACCTTAACATTGTTGGGATGTGGGCGGATGTTAAAATCTAAAAAAAAAAGATCATCTCGTTTGTGATATTTCTAAAGAAACAGTGATGTGAGACAAAGTTTTTCCCCAATAAAGAACAAAAATGGCTTCATTGTTTCATATCAGTTATTATTGTAGTTTAAACGTATCAAATATTGTGAAACAGACTAAATTAGTGAATGTTCCTTTTACTGAGTTGGCTGAAAGTTGTATTTCAGCATCTGCAATCAGGTTTCAGGCTATAAATCAAATAACTTCAATCTGTTACTCAACACTTGTGTACTTTCAGTTATGAGGGGCCGTATAAGACATTATTTATTCTGAACCATTCACATTCATACATATTCAGTAACCTGTTTGCTCTTTCTTAAGTAACAATTTGATTGACTACTTTTTACTTCAAATTGGAGTAAACGTTTTAAAGGTAATATTACTTTTACTTAGACTCTACACACCTTTACTAAAGTTAAGTGAAATTAGTTTTAACATTGTAAAAAAAAAAAAAAGAAGAAAAAACCTCTGCTGCAAGTCCTCTCAGCAACAAGTATCATGTGGATGGCCTGGAATGTTTTTTTTTTTTAGGCTAATAAAGAAAAAGACGTTCAGCAGCATTTTGGAATTATGTGTGGAGGCTTTATTATGCAGCCTTGTTTCAAGTTCATTGCAGTGATCAATCCAACAGATTATAAGTGCTTCTTGTACAAAGAGATAGGCTACAGAAAGCAAAGGCTGAATACGATTTCTCTGATATTCTTAAGGGAAGTGTTTTCTTTTTTGTGTGGAAAATTTCAATGTTTTCTGGAAAGTTCAATTGTTCATTGATAAAAACCACTTTCTGTTAGGGCGATCATTAAAGGTCTTCGGTTGATGCTAGAACTGTTCTGTTTAGAAAAACTGGCAGAAAATGTGTTGTGATAAAAATGTTTCTCCTGTCAGCAGCAGTCCTCTGTTTATATGCTTCATTTTTCTTCACTTCTGCAACATTTATACGTTTTAGTATTGTACCTCAGGTTTTCAGGTCGGAAGCACAGACCACAGAGTTCTGGGCACAGTGAGCAGCGCTTCCAAAAAAACTTTTCAGCTTGTGTTTCTTGTGTGATTTGGCTTAAACCAAACTTCGATCCTTTGGCATCTTATGAAGAGAAAATTTAGAGTGCTCTGAGAAAAGGAGGGAAAACAAGTCAGAGGTGACCGAAAACTAAAGAAGAAAATACTCAGAAACTAACGAAGCTCTCATATGAGGTTGCTGGAGCCCCCAAAAAAGACATAGAAGAGAGAAGATTTCAGTTTAGCTCAAGATGGTGAGAGTGTTAAAGGTCAAGTCTCCTTTAAAAAAATAGAGGACGAAGAATAGAAAGGCAGAATGAATGTACAGTACTGTGCCAACCTGAGGAGATTGATCAAAGCTGAGCTGTTTTCGTAATACAGTTTTTTTCAACATTTATACAGATTAAAGTTGATGGATGGAAATGAGCAAGAGAGGTTTAATATTTCTCCACGCATTCAGAAATATAATACAAATACTTTAATATTTGAAACAAACTTAAGTCAAATTTTCAGTTTATAATCCATTTTTCCAAATAATATGAGTTAAAATCTGTTCATTTACCTGAACAGGATCCTAGTGGAGTTTAAATTAGTTGCCACTTTCTGTTAGTTTTGCTATTGAAACTTCAGTTTTTTGCATTCTTCAGTTGAATAAAAGCAACATTTTTATAAACTTGCATTGAAATTAGTACGGTTTTAAAAGCATCGACATTATTAAAAAAAATTGATCAAATCTTGAAATTTTACTCAATCAACATCTAAACAAATATGAGATGTGTTTAGGTAAATGATTGAAGATCATCAGGAACAGTGTTGATGAAAATGAAAAAAAATGGCACATCCTGTTTGTTGAATTGACATTCTTTAAAACTGATTTGCTCTGCGTCTTTTATTGTGATCAATGTGCAGCATAGAATAAACAACAGGTTTATGCAGTCATGCTCCATTTAGTTTTTGTATTCCTGGGAAAAGCGGGAAAAGCCTAGCCATGACATCACTATTTGTTTTGGGCAGGTGAAGCGAGTGGGTGAACCATGACTCAGCAGAGGGTGTGCATTCGTGTGAGAGTGGGAAGTGAGCTCCTACAAACTCTGAATCCCTGTAGTAGATATACCTACGTGCACGTGCGTGCATGCGCTTTAGTAAGGCGTGCCACAGAAAGGTGTGTGGTGTCAAGCCCTGACAGGCTTTGCTGTGGTCCAAGTTCATGTTGCCGTCAGGTGTTAATGGTTACTTAACAGAGCTGGCAATTACCACAGACTGTTGGCTGAGATACTGGCCAGATGCCTTCAGGTGACTGTGGGAAAGTACTCCTATAGTCTTATAGTTCACAGCAGTATCTCTGTGATGCATTTGATGGAAAGAGGCCCTTAGGTGTTAGGTTTACAGCAAAACAAAAAGTTGTTTCTTTTTTTTTTTTTTTTAAACACCTTTTTTGTTGTGACAGCTCTCAGTTGTGAGCTTCATCTTGGAGCACATCAAGCTTGTCACCTTCTCGCCTGTTTAGGTCACTGGCTTTATTTTCCTAAGATAAGACATCAGAAAAAAATGCAAACTTTTCAGTGTGCTCAGTGAAAAGTGCTTACTCTAAAAACGTTCCCGTTTGTGCTATAAATGAGATTAGCCATCTCTCCTGGAATGCCTGCTTGCGTGGGAAACCAGAAAATAAAAGACAACACGTGGTGGCTTTCTTTCGTTATCTTACCCTACTCTACATTATGCTGCAGAATGGAGCTGATTTTTCCAGCTGGCACAGCGTTTTCCTCTGTTTTTGGTGGGACTCCTCCACATTTGTCGTGTTTTTCCGTTTGTTAGCTAAATTTGAAGGCAGACAGTCTGAAAGCGGATGGATTTTTATCCGATCAGTCACTAACATGAATTGACTTGTGTGGGAAAAAGCTGGTATCTCACTGAACATTTTCCACACCACCATTGTCATATTTTCCTTTTTTAAGATGCTGCTCATCTGTATACTCCATAAAGACAAACATCATGTGGGCATCCTCCTTGCTGCTGTATATTATCTTCTGCTGTATATTAAACTCCTTTTAACAAGCTAAATATTTAATGGTTTCACTGAGCTAACAGGTCACTTTATGATTTAGAGTAATTATAATTAAATGATTTACATGTGTATGTGTATACATTTCCCAATCTTTTCAAGACTATCTTAGATTTGATATATTTCTGTATAGATATATATTTCAGTTTTTTGTCTTCTTTTGTTTTATTTTTGTTTTTATTGCTTGAATTAAACCATTTCCAAATATAATTTAAAATCATCAGTTGTGCATTTTAGTAAGTTTTTATTTATTTATTTTAAGCCTGTCTGTTTTTCCATCTCTGTTCTTTCTTTTATATTTCAACATCTTATTTATTTATTTATTACATACTTTGTGTCACTTGACTTTATTAATTTTTAAGTTAATTTTTCGTTTAGTTTTTTGTCTGTTTCATTTATTTTTATGTATTTTTTGTAACTTTTTTATTTATATATTTCAAAGTTTGTCCATCTGTTAAGCTATTTATTGTTTTTATTTTTTTTCTTTTATTTCTTTTTTACATTGTTTTTTTGTCACTTTAGTTTATATAGTTCTGATCACACAGCATTGCTTATATCAGTCATTACGGCATTAGTCGTCTGTTTTTTGTGCAAAAGTGCTAACTAATGCGTCCATATCCAGGTTTCTTGTTATGGCCTTTTCATGAGCTAAAATAACTACATTTAGTTTTCTTTCATGTAGCACGGTGCAGCAGAAGGGGGTAAGAAGTCGAGACAAAGTAGAGAAAGAGTTTTCACATGATGCAGATGATACACCAATCACATTGGAGGTCACATACATACGATGGAGCTAAGGAAAGGCATTCTTATACCCATGTAGATATTTGCAAACAGTGATGAGGTCCACAAACTCTACGTTGCCGACAGCATCAGACGTATTGAACTCTTTTTTTTTCCAACATTACTTTTGGAACAGTAATCTTCTTGGAGAGTTTGTCCCTGTCACTTCCTTCTATTTTCTGCAGAGGAGTTAACATGGCAACATCCAGAAAAGAGCGAGATTGAGGTTGAAAACAATTAACTGCTTTCATGAGGTCGGGATTGCTTTTGGAAAATCTTGTCTCCATCTCTACCATGGCTATGTCTAAAATGTTGAAAAGAGCTCTCTTCAGAGCCTGGCAAGGAGTCAAGGAGTGCTCTACACGGCCCACAGTGGACAGCACAACCTGTGAGCACTGACCTCAATGTTCTCTTTCTTTTAGCAGCTGGTTCAGGCATGCTGGCTAATATCTCTCTCCTCATCCTTCATCTGCTTCAGAACCTGCAGAGATGCACTGACTACTTCTGAAGCACAGCACAGGTCAACAGAAAGAGGCTGCCGCATGGCATTTGCAGACTTTAAGGAAGCCAAAACCTTTAGAAGAAGCGTTCCGGTTTCAAAGAAAGGATGCCTCCTTAACATCATCAGATGTTGCAGATGTCAACAGCAGCAGCTCTGTCCTCTGTGACCTCTGACAGGATTCTCATAGTGGCATCCTGATTCTCCACAAGGCTTTTGGTCCACATCATGATGGCTTGTCCACCTGATCCCTAACAGTCCTTTTTAAGGAGGGAAGATCATAGTTCAGTAACACATACTGATGATGGAAAAATGAGTGCATAGATCCAAAAAGGTTTTTGCACATAGCTCTGCTTGCATTGCATGGACCACTGCCAAATCCAGCTGGTGGTTATAGCAGTGGATATAAGGTATATTCTTCCCTACCTTCTTCTGCAATAAGGCCTGAACACCACCCCTGACCCTGCTAATAACAGAAGCTCCATCATAGCACTGGCTGACAATTTCAGCTGCACTATAACCTGAAGCAGAAAGATGGTCTAGAATTTGGGTGGTAATAAATTCTGCATTTAACTGACTGAGGACAAGCAAACCAATCAGGTGTTCCTCTAGAATACCTTTACAGACAAATTTAATCACGACTGACAGATTCTCCACATGCGTCTGTCTCTGGTTTCATCACTTTTGATGCAAAACCCAACAGAATCTGCTTTGTCACAATCATCCTTGATTTTTTTTTTTAATACCATTTTGGCCAGTGTTTCAGTGAGAAGTGTATTTTGCAACATCTCCTACATTTTCTGTCGGTTTAGTAAATGCATTTGAGATTCCTAGAAACAGGCTGATAATGAATCACCAGCTGGAAGGTTTTAGTCCACTTTCTGGGAAGTTCACCTCTATGTTCCCATAGAAAAAGATTTTTTTTTCTCTTTGAAACAACAGCATTACGTGTTGAAATTTTCTTAACCTAAGACTCGACCTGAAAACCACAGAAATATGCAACACGGGGCTTTTATTTTTTTAAGTCGAGGTGCCGGTAATGGTCCCCTCTCTCTTTGCCTTTGCTGTTCCCACGCTGCCTCTTACCTGACATTCTACAATTTGAATCAAATCACAGATTCCCTATTGGCTGCTCCTAACCATGTGACTTACATGGGCCTTAGGAGCGCCGCCTTTTGAGATTGGTTTTGAATTTTCCCATGGGAGCAGCCTGCAGAGCCCTGTGCGTGCCTGTGTGAGTTTGAGCTCACTAAGGGTGGGGGGGACCTGCCACCCCTCCTTTTGCTGTCTTCTCTCTACTATCCCCCATTCACTCCTCTTTTACCTCCCATCCTTTGAAACTATCACACTTTAGATAGCCTTTGTTGTCACAGAGAGAAGGTTCTTAAAGTGACAATGCAGGAGCCTCCCAAAAAAAGAACAAACAGAGGAATAGAAGGAGTAGAAGCAATGTGGAACCGGTAACAGCCTCAACCTTTTGTGAAGCAGCAACAGTTAAATATTTTATTATGCTTGCTCATCCTACATGGACATGTGATGTCCCTGATTGAATTCACCAAGAACCGAGTTCTGATCCGCTGTATATGCGGAGCTAACATATCAAACTTTTATATTTTTGCAAAAATCTTTGTCGTTTTTCCAGAGAAACTACAAAGATTGTGACTCTCCAGAGCCACATTTTGTGGCACCAGCATCTTACCTGCAGAATCCAGTGAATTTAGTACCGTGAATAAACAAACACTTGCTGTTCACTGATGTCTGTTCTCCACAAATCTGATCAAATCACCGGGATGTGTAGTAATGTGATTTAAATCCAAATACTTTGACTTTCTGTCTGATTTATTTAACTCCCAGATCCCTTCCTGATGTTCGCCATTGTAGCTCACCGTGTTTTGAATAATTATCGAATTATTTTTATCCAGGTTGCGTGTGTTTGAGATGGCGTGCCTGCCTGTCCGAAGCTTAGTCGTGAGAGTTCAGAGCAGGTTCTGGCATGCTCAGCTCTGGGAAACTTCAAGCCGAGCAAACAGCGTGCTCTGTTTTCCTGGCCGCCGCCACACTTGCATGCAGGAGCCATGTGTATGCATTTACAGTGCTCTGCTGGCTGTCGCCTGCACAGATTTGAAGATGTTTTGTCTGTGTGGGTAGTGTTGTCCTCTGTGATTATATGAAGCAGAAAAGGGATTACAACATCATGAACTTGGGGAGAAACAAGCTTCAGAGAAGACACCTCTGCTATTCCCACACCTCCACTGTCTCTTATTGCTTTCTGCTGACCACAATTACCACAGAGGCAGACTGCTCTGCATGAGCACGCTGAAGAGGAGGCTTGTTTTTGTGATGATTAAGACGATTTGCTTTAGAATTTTCCAGGTAAAGAGTTGAACTAATCAGGGATAATCCTTGCGAGCGTGGTTTGATTTACAGCCCATTTCTGAGCGAAACGCTGTTTGCTGGGTGGAGATCCGGTGTGTTGACAGGGATTTTAGCACTAAAACGCTGCCAGGACGACTTACAGACAAGTGTGTGTTCATGCTGGGGGCCAGCAAGCAAAGGGTCCTTAATGTCCCACCACCAAGACCTTTACCTTGTGGGAAAAAAGGGCGGCATAGATGTGCGAACATTACTGAGGCATAAACGCCAACTTCACACACACGGTCACACCCCAATTGGCTCTTTCTGTAACACTTAGGTCTTTTCACACTAAAGCAACAACCTGGGAAAAACATCTGACTGCATTTGGAGAGGATGGTTCCACACAAGCAAACAGGCTTTTCAACCCTGCTTAGGCTTGATCCAGCAGGCCGGACACTTGTTACTCTAGAACTGGCAGATGACGAAACTATATTAATGCTACCACATATATAGCAGCAGAAACATTATGTTCAGAAAAAAAACAAAGAAATATCTTCAGTCTTCAGTTCTACAAAAATAGGTGTACCTCAATCATGAAACAAGAAAATAAGTAAACAAAATTCAAACAAATCTTTGACTTTGCCACAAAATGAACGTCCATCTATGGCTACAATACAAGTTCAAATATAATCAGATTATATTTACAGGTAAACCTATTTGTCTGCCCTCTGTCAAAATATAAACATGTTGTGCTTCCATAGAAACTTTTGTTTTACTAAAACAAAATGAAAAAAATTAAATTCTGATGAATCCAGCCTTGTTCCAATAGCGGGCTGAAATAGAATCATGAAAAAATAATGAAAGAAAAAGGTCAACTCTAAATGCAGATGCACTATAATGATAAGGCCCAATTTAACAGAGTTTGTGTTTGGGTTGAAAACCCTCATTGTTTTAAAGACCCACTGCTATAAAAAACATGATTCTGGCATTTTTAACATGTACTTGATGCATTTTTGGAGGATATCTTTAAAGAAAATTTATAATGCATTTCTGAGTAGTTATTCATTCAAACTGACGTGAATTAGGAGCAGACAAAAAAAATGCTGTTTGTAGTTTGTAGTTGTGATGTAGAAGCTACAATAGGTGGGCCACAAGCTCCCTGCTCCGTCTCATTCCGATGCATTCACATGTAGACAGATTCATGGTTCTCTTGGTTTTCCTCGTCTAATCTGGTATCTAGCTCAAAACTGGAATCCAAAATTTAAAAAAAAAACTTAAAAAATTAAAAGGAAACATATTGGAAAACAAAAGTAATTCAAAATGAAATGTTAAAAATAAAGCAAAAGAAGAAACCCATGAAAAGATAGGTACTATGGGACCTATCTGAAGTAAAAGACAATGACATTTGTTCTTCTTTAAGCTTCAGCCACTGCCAAAGTTCAGTGATTGCTCCATCAACTCTTTACCACAGTTCGAGTAAATCATCCTTCTGCTTTCCCTCTTCTTCAAAACTCAAACGTCATCATCCAATCAGTGATGTCCCATAATTCCTACCTTTGACATTTTTTTTTATTTTGCTTAATTTTTTTTTACATTTTATTTTGATTCCTGGAAACTACATTTGCTTTCTAGAATGTTTTTTTTTTTTTACTTTTAGTTTCTGGATTTATTTTCTTCTAATATTTGTTAGTTTTATTAATTGTCGCCGTGATCTTTAATATGGTTTTACGTTGAGTGATTAGATAATGGGATTTGCCCTTCAGGGCCACCGTATTAAACCCTGTCGCTAAAGAATCTTGTTTGTTTGTCTAGGCGTGTAACAGTGATCAATATGTGGCTGTTCCCCGGGCGGACATGGTCAGGATGCTCGCAGAAAACGGTAAAATCTTTTACTTTGTTCCTTTTTTCTGTCAATAATTCTGTAAGACGCTTTCACTTGGATGTTTTGTGGTTTGTAGAAGTGTTTTTTAAATAAAAGTTAAAAGTACTTCTTTAAAGAATCCTGTTTTATTTCTTTTTACCTGCAGGATATTTGCAAGAACATGAGAACTCTTACTGCACGCCAGAGAAATCCTGTCAACAGGAAGATGACACGCTAACCCCCGAAGTGACCCCTGAGCCCCCCAGGTATTCCTCACAGTGTCGCTGGGCCTCCCTTTCAGGACTGGACCGCGACACCCTGACCTTTCCCGGGGGGTCACCCATCCAGCTCCACACCGTACCCCCAGCCCTGCTGCAGAGGATACTGCTGTTCTATGTCTGCACCAGATGTGGCAAGGTGTTCTGGGAAGGGTCTCACTTTGACCGTGTCCGCTCCATGTTCCAGGAAGTCTTACACGTAACAGATGAGGACAGCGTCTCGACTGAGGTGCCCCTTAAGGCGGCGCTGCAAAACTAACCTAATATAGAGCTTCTACTGTTAACCTGGACCTGAAAGAAAATAGAGAAAGAACATAGAGAGTATATTCCTACTAAGATTAAAAGTGAAATTCATCAAATCAAAAAGTGAGCAGGTGTTTAGGTCCATTTTGTTTTCTTCCAGCTGTTATACGGTTCGAACTTGGTGTTTTGCACAAAGACTGTCTGCACACCTCTATATGTTCGTATTTCAAAATGGGATTGTTGTGTAACGCAGCTACATTTGTGCAGTATGGATAAACGCTGTGAGGTTATTCTTCCTGTTTCTTTTTTTTTATCATGTAAAAAACTAATTGCTAAGAAACCACAGGTGATCTTTCCTTTTTTAGTCGCCACTTTTAAATTCTTTCAACAAAAACAAGAATTTGCCCTCTGGCATGTTTGCACAGAGTTCTTTTTTTTATGTCATGATCTACAGATTACTTGTAGGTTGTGCAAGATCAGCAGTTTCACTTGCTGGATAGCTCGGTTTCCTTAATCTCACCTTTTTTTCTTAAACTTGAACTCTTTTAGAATTTTGTGCAACTCTGTTAGAGTTTAATAGCATTTTGATTAGATATCAATATTTTAATGATATTTGTTTAGTGTTTGGTAATGTTTAACTAAAATGTTCTGTTTTTTTTCTAGAATCATTAATCAGAAATAAACTGTGTTCGTTGATAAGTTAATAAACTTCTCCTGGTTTCATTGTTATTTTCTGACAAGTATTAATCACTTGTGGCAGCCAGCAGATGTTCTCGATTTTTGGTGTTTCTAAATCCACAAAGCAGATGGTGAAGAGGTGAGGGTGAACAGATTGATGAGATCATCTGAGCTTCACTGATGTCTGTCAGGTGTAACACTAGCATAGGAGGTTTCCTGCTCCCAGGCCGAGTACCAGTCAGGTCCCCCAGAGCAAACCAGCACATACCACAGAAGCCCTTGATATTTGTCCATCATTGAACACACGGGATACCATAAAAATGGCACAGGTCAATGTGTTTTGGTGTTTCACGAAAATGTTCTTGGTTTTTGGAGTGAAGAGCGTCCTTGCCAATTATGTTAAGAAAAGAACCGGCAAAAGTTCCTGATAATCAAGTATTTACCAGATGATCTTCTTCCTTCATTTTGATTTAAAGCTGACTAAACATTTATTAAAGTCACTTGAAATGTATTTCCAAATTAAAGCGTGATTTATTTGACACGTAAATAGCTTGTTGCATAACCTGATTAGACAACGCAGAACTTAATTCTCCAATGCAAGGCTCTTCCAGAGTAATGGGAATGATTACTGACAGGAAGATTAATGTTGTGATGCTGCGTGTGAGTAACTGAATTTTTTTAATCAGCTGATGATTAATGACAGGTCTGACGGAGAGAGTTTCCTCGGATGAATGTGACGTTCCACGCGGGGAGAGCAGAGAGATCCAGGATTACTTTTTGTAAGGGTGGACTTTCAAATTGTCAAGCAGAGCATGGTAGCTGTTCGCAGGTCGGGATCAGTTTGGATTAAGTCCTCTTGAAACATTTGAAAAGCTTGACAAAGCAAGTCACTGGGTTGTTTTACAAAGTTGTGGGAATCTGCAGGGGAAACGATGTAATCTGAAATGTGACAGCCTTTACCTAGATGGTAAATTGACAGATATACGAGTCATGACTTATGTCTAATTTGTTTAAAAGTAACTCATGAAAGCAGTTTTAAAAACATTTATTTTTACCTCTGAGCTCATGGTTGATTCTATGAACATGACTTCTAAAAAACATTTAAATCTTACATATTTGTTTATAAAAACTAACCCATCAATATTTAATGTGTGAATTTATTTGTTATCATTCAAAGAACAAATGCAATTTTTGACTAAATGACTATTTTTCTTTTTTAAACCAGAATAAATATGCTAAAATAAAGTTTCTAGAATAAAACAAATCAAACTTTATGGGAAAAAAAAGTTTTAACAGTTTTTCAGTTAATTTAGCTCAAGAATATTTCATAGGTTTGGAGAAAGCTGTTTAAGGGAAATATTTCAGTTAAACGTTTTAAAGAAAATAACACTTTATATTTGGTCATTCTTTTGGCTATTTCTCCAAAAAATAGTTGCTTTTTGCCTTTCCAATATGACTGATGGTGTTACTTCAAGGTTCCCTGGAATGTCTGCTCAAATATTATTTTTGTGTGTGTGTAAAAATGAATTATTGAATAAGCAAACTTAATTTAAAAAATTCTTAAGGTTGACATTTTAAAGATATAAAATTACTCTTAGTTTTCTTTAATTTGTCAATGTGACATATGTGGAATTGAGAGCTTCAGGTGTTGGAATCAAGGCACAAAAATATCGGTATAGAAAAACAAAACTGGATGATCTCTGTTCTTATTTTCACAGCAGGGACTCCAAAATAAGAGCTGACAGAAATGTCTATCCTGAAGAACCATTTATTATAAAGAGATTTTAACGCAACTTTTCCTCTCGTGCTGACTTGTGGATACGCGCGAATCTTGGCTCTCCGCCGCGCGCTGTTGCAAAGCAGGGCGCGCACAGTATCTAAACTTGCTACTTCTGTCAAATATTTTATTGGATCGCATACAAAGGGAACCTTATAGCTCCCTAACAGCCTCCGTCCCGTCCTCGTCGGCGCGGCCGCAGCTCTGCAGAGCTCCGCGCTGCAGCGCTGTTATTTGATCCCCGCTCTTTCTTTGCTGGGAAGAAAAGCTCGCCTCTTTCCCACGCTCTGAGGACACGTGGTGTCCGGAATGAATTGGTTGCAGAGGACCCTCCCTCCCTGGTGTCACCGTCATCTCTCCCTCACCTCTCTCTTTCTCTGTCATGCTTTCCAGCATGCATTAGAAAGCAGAAGCGCAATTAAGTAGCAACCCTGATGATAAATGAAAAAATTAAAATTAAAATCGACGCCATCTTCAAAGGAGATGTAATTTTCGTTTCCTCTGAGCGCGTTTACATACCTGGACTCTCCAGCAGCGAGCATTCCGGGAAGGCACGGCACGGGAGGCTCCCCCTCCCGTCCTGTGTGGCCCCGTTGCCCTGGCCTCGGCGCCAAATCTCGGTCCAGCGCACAGGGCTGCAGTATTCCCTGCTCTGCACTCTTGGATCTTACTTCTTTCTCCATATGAAAACATCCTAAAAGTATTTGTCGGCAGACCAGATTCATAAACAGAGCTCATGTCCATTATCTTGGTGTAATTGACTTTAATTTGAGATTCGGAACAAATCTTATTTATGCGACTTGTGCGTTTTTACGCACAGTCGGAATGTCCACTTGGTGTTGAAATGTCATATTTTAGGGGGCGGAAGGAAGTAGTTTGGTGGCCTGTTAGTTAAATGAGAAAGGTGAGAGCTATTTTATCTGCAGCTAAATGAATGTATGTTGGCTGCGTCCCAGGCTCACATTGCTCAGGAACTCCAAAGTGAAGCGCAAGTGTTGGGGAGGGTATTTGAGGAGAAACTCATCCAGCGGAGAAACTCTTGGCTCCTGCGGTCTGTGCAAATGTTTTCCAAGTGTCCAGACGCGCTGCAGCTTAAAGCTGTGATAACGGACAGATGTTCCTGATTTTCCGGAAAATGTTCTGCACCATCCAGTAACCTTAGACAAAAGAAGGAAAACATGCACAGTTGTGTGCTTGGGGATGTGATGCTGGGGACCAGGGAGAAGTAAAAGCCTAAAAAATATGTGTGATTTTTTTTCATGTTTTTTTTTTTTTGCACTTTGTAAATAATAAAATAAAACTTTAGAGAAAACTAAACGGAAGCAAAAGCATACCATAATTCAATTGCTGATACTTTAATAATTTAAAGTTGGGTCTGTCAGGCCACAGTTTGGAGCTTTGGAGCCATTTGTTTCAGAACCAATCGGAAATCATAATACTAGGGGTTTTATGATTGGACCATCCTCCAAAAACTGAAACTGTAAGTGAGATGGCGTATCTCTGCTGCTTGGATGAGAAAGGAGAAGTTTTTGTGAGTCTTAGAGGGGTGAAGACAGAATTTTCTAAAATGTCTTATACACAAAGATAATCTCACAATGACAAAATGTTTCAAATTAAAAACCTTTTATTGGTCAAATAAAAGAAAATGGACTACAAAAGCAGTTTCCATTGTTCGAAGTAGGTATGCCAAAACATACATCCATTTAAAAAATATTACAGAAATAAAGTGTAGTGATTAGTGACTTGGCGTTGGTCAACTGTGAGGGCCTTCCTTTCTGGCCTGTAGATTCCAGTTCCTGACTATATATCTTTTAATTTAAAGCAAACTGAATCGTTGTAATAAGTTGGAACACTTTGGTGTACTCTGGTGCCAAAAATAGTTGATCAAAACACGTTCATTTGAAAGAATTTGCTTTGCTTTGTCTATGTACAATAAGGCTTTAGGTAAAAGTGAGTTAATTAAGATCTCAATATCCATTTTACCACCTGGTTTGATCATTTAAGTGTGTGTTTGTGGACTTCAATGAAAAAAGACCTAAAGAGCAACAGGTCATGTTTTTTCATGTATTGTTTCTGATTCAGCATTATTTCAGGACTCCTGATGGTTTCCCAAATTCTCACAAAGTGCGCATTTGTGCAAACTTTTGCGGCCTCATATGCGCGCCAAATGTACTGTTCACAGCGTGTGTGTGTGTGTGTGTGGGGGGGGGGGGGGGGACGGGGACGGTGTGAAAGCTGCCAAACCATTGGAGCGACTCAGAAAGTGTCACATGGATAAACAGACCTCAAGTCGAGTCCGACAAACGGAGCAAAAAGCGCGATGGAGACTTTAATGCTTTGCAGTTTTCTCGCCCCCCCCCCCCACGCCATCTTTCCGTGATTTTAAAACTCATTTTTTCTGTTTAACTGCACTTCTGCATTTCACCTCTATTCTTCTTTCTCTCGCTCTCCCACACATTCAGACACACACACAAGCGCTCTGTTCCCACGGTGGCCGGGGCAGCTGAGCGGCGTGTCAATCTGCGCAGAGCGTCACCTTTTTTCACTTGCAAAAAGGAAGTAGCGCAGAGCTTTTGTTATTTGAAGTCCCACCGTCTAGTCGTTTTAAAAACAACTGGACTATATCCGCCGTTTATGATTTAAACAGCCACCTATAATCTCCTCAGAGGTGTTTTTACATGGGGAGACATGAACGGGAAACCCAGTCTAGAGTGGAGTTTATTTAAGTGCCATTTGGTTCAGGGGTTATTTCTATTGTGAGAGCACACGGGCGCTTTAAAGTCTGCTGATCTGAACACAGTCAGAAGAGATGCGTTTTTTTTAAAATCTCTGCAGCGCGTTGAATTGATTTTTCTTGAATTTTTTGAGGGGATATCCTCTTGACCACAAGACCACCATTCCTTATTCTATATCTTTACGTGTTGTGTTACATCGATGCACAAACAAACAAGCATCAAACAAACAAATCAAATTTAACTGTCCTTTTTATGGCAAGGAAAAGTTGTGCGTAAAGGGCGCGCGTGTTTTTTACGCAATTTAATCCATAGTCCACATTTTAATATTTGACACTTTATTATTATCATAATTAGAAACAGAGCTCTGCAATGCTTTATATTAAAAAGTGTGCTATAGCAAAAGCAGATGTGCACTTTCAATAAATGTGTGGTTTTTCATCTGTTTCATTCATCCGATGGAATGAAACTGTTGCTGGAGTTCTCCTGTCAGTGAAAGGTTTCTGATTTCCGGAACAGGCTGGTTGATAGTCCCTTGGATGAGCCTCTTCCTTGATCCCTAAGCGTACAGTCCTCTGCCTTCTCCTTGGAGAAAGTAAGTCCGTTTCACGGAACCACCATGCAGATCGGGTATAGCATAATATTGCAGCAGGCGGCTTGTTTAATATTGTTGAAGCACCACTTTTTTTACCCCCTCCCGCCCCCCTAAGGAAGACCACACCCCCTACCTACAGATTCACAGAACCCAGTCCTTCCCTCTAACCGAGCCGGCAGCCTATTACCTCCTCGGTACTCCGCCCATTCCTTTACAGGCGATTCTTTGGGAAGGTATTGTCATGCAAATAAAGGACGCGTAAAATATTCCCCCGGAGCGCAGCGCTGGGCAGAGACTCACACGGACCGCGAGGAGGACTCAATCCGGGGCCCCACGGTGGATTTGTATTCTTTGCGTCGCTGCGGAGCCGTCCATCTGTCTCAGGTAAGTCAGAAAGCTGAGTTGGATCGCGGCTCCACTCATGTTTAGAGGCAGAATACTCACAGGAACCCGTGCGTAAAATGAATGCGCACTGCGCTCCTCTCCCTCATTGTCGGATGTGGAGGAATGTAGGACAGCCTGTTGATGTGGATTCGAGGTTCACGCGGATTTCTTTTGTTGTGTGTGTCTTTCTCAGACTCGCCGGCCTTATGAGCAGCGACATACAGCCAGGAAGCAGGTCGGGCCGTTAAAGGAAAAGCGGCGGGAACATCGAAGCTTTGTGGAGAGTGTGCTCATACTTCCAGTCTCCCCCCTGTGAATACGGTTCTGCCTCTACGCCATCCCCTGAAGTAAACTACCTGCTGCTGCCACGGGAGGGAAGCTATAACTAGAGACCCCTGGATCGCTTAGTTGAGAGCATCCTTTAAGGGGATTTCCTCAGAAATTAACATTTTGCACACCAAGTGTGCCGTTTCTCTTCTTGTCCTTTTTGGGATATATACACAGTGCTCATTTTCCTCGTTTAGAACTTAAACGTGCCTTTAGAAGTTGGTCATCATCCAGTTTAACTGTGGCATTCTTACCAGTCCAGAGACGCTCAACAAGGAGAAGGCGAATAACATAGAGCGCAGGCAGGATTACTTCTCTGCGAGCCTCCAGCGAGCTTCAGCCATGAGCCAGGCGGATGTGTCGACTTGCTCCGCGCCGCAGAGGGTGTTCCAGGAGGCGGTGAAAAAGGGCAACACAAAGGAGCTGCACTCGTTGCTGCAGAACATGACAAACTGCGAGTTCAACGTCAACTCCTTCGGGCCAGAAGGACAGACGGCCCTGCACCAGTCCGTCATAGACGGCAACCTCGAGTTGGTGAAACTACTAGTGAAGTTTGGCGCAGATATCCGACTGGCCAACAGGGAAGGGTGGAGCGCTTTACACATCGCCGCCTTCGGGGGCCACCAAGACATTGTGCTATACCTCATCACCAAGGCCAAGTATTCCTCTGGCGCGCGGTGATCTGTCTCTGCTGTCAGGTAAAAAACGAAAAAGAGAAAAAACCTATAGAAAATTTAACAGCAAAACGTTCAACATAAAACTGCAACGCAAAGTAAAAGCCAGGCTACAACTAAACCAGAACAACGGCCGTTAACAGTTGTGCCAAATCATATGTAAATGACATTTAAATGGGCCTGCGCCATGGGCTCCCCTCACTGCAAACCAAACGGGGTCCGCTCTGCACTCAAGAATCTGCTACTAAAGCAGTCCGTTTCGGTGAGTTTATTGGTACTAAAGCTTTCTTCTTGAATGTTCCTGTAAGACCGTGCGTCCCACCACAACAAAAACCAGTCCGCGCGCATCCCCATCATCATCATCATCATGCGCGCGTTTGGATTCCAGAGTGCAGATGGCCCAGTTTTCTCCCTGTGTCCTCGACCTCCGAATCTCAGCGCAGCTGAATAGTTTCTTTGTGGGAGTGCAGATTTGACCTGCTGCTCCACATTATTCTGCAAAGGACCCCCCCCCCCCCTTTTTTTAAGTTATTACATGTGAAACACGGCACTTGACGCTACACGGCTGCATGCTGGAATATCTGAAAGGAAAGACGCACGAGCAGAGGGGTCGACCTCTGATGGTTGCCAGAGGTTCACTTTCCTCAATAAAAATCCACTGATTTCATTTTTCGAAATTCAAAGAGCGGCACTATAGTGGCTAAATGTTGCCAACTGACACCATCAATGTTGTGAAGTACTGTACACAATAGCTTTACCTTGTTTTCAAAGGAAAAAGAAGAGGCAGTATAGCTGAATGCGCTCTGCAAGAAGACCTTGCCATGCTGGTGTCCGACTTTTCAGGCCAGTGCGACCACTTTGTCAGTGGTCATTGTGTTATTATAAAACCGCTGCTTTTGCTTTGTGTCAAAAGAAAAAAAAATTGGAATTCACTTTATTATTTCCTCTCAGTATTCTTTAACATCCTAGTTTTCACTGTGAAAGCAGGCTGGGGTTTTTATTTATGAAGGTACATTTAAGAAGATGCTTTTTTTTTTTTTTATTTGTTGTGATTCTTTAGTGTAAAGAAAGTTCAAGAGTGTCTCAAGCTGCTCCAGACTCCAGTGCCACACCCTCATGCAACAAAACCCAGACATCCCATACCGCTAAAAGCTGATTTGCCCCTCTTTTCCAACTAAAATAACTGTTTGGTTGCCTGTTTTTTTCCCAGCTACCTCGACTAGAAAGTATTCTCATGTTGCTTTTGGAGTGTGAAAGGGTTTGTTGTAAATGTCTCTGTTAAGACGGGACTTCAGTGCAGCAGATGCAGCCGACCCACCCCTGCATCCATAAGTTGGAACATCTTGACACTACCAACCAAACCAGTGCTGATAAGCAAAGCATCACATGGTTCTCTTTTTTTTTTTAATTTCTCCATCATGCATGTTTCACTCTCTCTGCGGCCCCACCAGCTCGTCTTTGTTCTGTTTGTGTCATGAATGGAGTTGCATGACTTCTATAAAATGCAGGGAGTTATATTGCACAAAAAAATACGGAGCCTTGTGCGCCCCCAGTGTTCATGTGGGTTTACTTCAGGAGCCAAGGCTTTCGAAGAGTTACTACTACTGAGCAGGACCCTTGTACTTGTTTGAGGACGAGGACTTAAACAACACATGACTGTTGCAGGATGTCACATAAGAAAAAGAAAAACAGGTTTCAAAATTTGCCTGTTGCATTTTGAAAGTCATAGCACCCTAACATTTGTAACAATGCTGCTTGTATGTTTCTTTGATATTTTTATTTTTTTTATAGCCTACTGCAAAAAAAAAAGAAATGAAAAAAAAAAACAGCCAACAGTTGCGTTCATAGCAGCACTGGTTCCCCTCATGAGAAGTTTTTTTGTGTTGATGTTGAGAGTGTGTGTGTGCGTGTGTGTGTGTGTGTGCGCGCGCATGTGTTTAGTGGAGTGCTTCTCCTGAGGCCGGTGTTAAACAGTCATCAGGACTGAGAAATTCCCACATCCAGAAAGGCCTGAAATCATAGTTCCTCTTCATTTTCAGCAAACTTTGGTGTCAGGCAACAAATGAATTATGCATAGCTTGTCTTAAACTTGATTGTTTTTTTTTTCTTTTTGAATATTGCACTGATGACTGTTGTTGAGAAGTTGGCTTTTATGTGTCAACATTTAAACTTTTTCTGAATAGAAAAAAGGTGAAAATGTCCTCAAGTGTGTATTACTTTGTGGGAAAAAACACATTTTTCAACAAAGATTGAGTGTATCTCTGTGATTGGGTGTATGTATATTTACATATGGATATATATATCAATGCTAATGATGATATCTTGGGGCACTTTCTTTTCTGAAGTGCTGTCTTCCTGTTGTGTTTTGCTAAAGGGGAATAATACATTTGATGGTAAGATCATTGTAAGATGTTTAAAATTGCACGGTTGTGCAGTTATTCGGCTCTCCAAGTCATAATATTTATGACGTTCAAGAGCCAGCTGCCGGATTGGTTAAACATGAGCGATGTAACTTTTTTTTTTTTTAAATTAAAAAGAAAAAAAATTGAAAAGACAAAAAAAAAGAAAAGTCTAAAAGAATAAGTTTTGACTTTTTTGGGGGCCAACTTTGTGGTTTGTGGTCTTGCTTCATTTCAAGCAAGAAGAAAACATGATTTTTTTTTAATGAGTGATGCAGATGTTCCATCTTGTCTGATTTTGGATATAAATATATCTAAATATAAATATATATATATAAACATATATATATATATATATATTGTTTGTATTCTTTTATTTTTGAACATTTGTAACACTGTGATGATGACGTGATGTCACGTGGAGATGAGTGCTGTATTATTTTTGTACGTTTGTGTACAAGCCAGTAAAGTAATCATTAAACTCAAGTTGTCTGAGTATTCACATGTTTGTTTGTTTTTTTAATTTACCTTCTCTTTTGTCCCCCATCCTGTTGTATTTTTCATAAAAACTGGTTAGGAAGCACACATTTTTACACACACACCCTGTCTGTCTTCCGAGTCGGGCCCAGCCCAGATCCCCATTCTCTCCTTTTGTCATTCATCTGGCCTCATCCTTTCACTGCCTGCATAAAAGGAGTGCAGTGCATTGTGGGTAGTCTCAGTTTAAAGTGGGGTCCCCTCCCCTGTGTGTGTGTTGTGGGAGACTTGGTTTCATGTTACCCACACACTCACATGGAGAACTTTTCTAAAAGCACTTCTCTGCTGTGTTCAAAATTGCTGTATTCGTGTTGCAGAATTGCAGTCACTCAGAGATTTTTCTACATTTTTAATCAGTTCATTTTGCTAAATAGTCCAAAGTGCATCCATTATCTGTCTACTGATTTGGTTTTGAATTTAAGCATCTTAGCCTACTATTCAGACATTTAAAAAACATAAAAGAAGCTGCTTTTCTGTTCGAGTTGATCCTAAAGTGACAATACTTAATGTTTTGCAACAAAGGGCAAAGGTCATCGTAATTTCAAGTTCAAGTCTTTTTATTGGTAGTGTCGCACCTGTATTTTTTTCCCGCTCTATTTTTTATTATTTGGTGCGCACCTGATTTCGGTGGGACGTAAAGCATGACTCATGTTCACATGGTTTCACAGATGTGCCGAGGTGCATCCTGTTCGACAGAGCAGCTCTCAACTGCTCGTGGGAAAAGCAGCACACGCGTTGCACTTGCTCACATCAGGCATGTTCGTGTTGCAACATCTGTGTTGACAGTTTGAACTGTGACTGTTTGAGTTGACACAAAAGGGTGGGGCGGGGTGCAAGTGGGATGGATGTAACGGTTGTGGTTCAGGAGTTTTCGCGTGAGAAAAGGTGAAGTGTCTTACCTCTGGTTTTCTCTGACGTGCAGAAAAGATTGTGGGTTTTGGTGAGGAAGAAGAAAAAGCTGTTGAAAACGTGGCTTCCTGAGCTGCGGGCTGAAACTCATGATCAGCACTGATCGGACGCATTCCTTTAAATGTCAGAGAAGTTTGCTCCTTTAAACACAAGCCCTGCTGTATTTTGACACTGTGGAAGCCAGAATGGGTTATCTGACCCCCCTTCCAAACTCCCTCTCAGTCTCTCACTTCTGGAGGATGTTTTGTTGAGCTGGGTTCCCATTGTTCACACACTTAGTTGGCTGGCCTCCCAGGGTTGCTGCTGGCTGCTAGGCCCCCTAATAGGTTCTTCGTGTGCAGTGGCTTTCTCTGCGCATCTCAGTCAGACGTGGAGCAGCTCCTGCTCTTGAGCTAGACGAGACAATTTGCTGAGGAATTAAAAAAACAGTAATCGAAGGAGATGAGAGGGTTATTTCAGCCCAGAACTCATTGTTTTTAGTGTTTCTGGTTTTGTTAAATGCCCACTCCAATGACAACAGTGTTTTTAGTGTGTTTTTGTAGAATGTTTCTTATGATGGGGGACATATATAAAGAAAATTAAACTTAAAACTGCATTTTTGAGTATTTCTGTATTCAAATGCAGAAGCAGTGGGAAAATGGCGTTTGAAAAAGCTTGAATCATGTAACGCAGAAGATACAATTGACGGATGGCAAACTCCCTGATGCATCAACTTGCAGACAAATAGATCCATGTACGCTTTTATTTTCCTCATCTGAGCTGGCATCGGGCTTTAAACTGTACGGCTGGATAGTGTTTGCCATTTTTGTTGCACCGATAATGTTAGATTGGGGATGTGAGGGGCTGTAAGCTAGCAGGAGATAATGTAAACATATGGATAATGAGAAATGTGGTAGGCCTACTCCATGGCAATGGTCCTGCCCACAACTCAGAGGTGAATTCTAATGAAGTCGTGCCACTCTTTAAAAACTATGTCCTAGAAAACAATGCAGGTTTTTTTATTTTGGCTAAAACCGACAATTTCAATTAAAAAACCACCGGAGACGCTTTCACAATAGATCTAAAGATGATTGGAGTGGGACTTTAAACAGAATAAAATGGACAAATGAGCATTTTTAGGGCTTTCATATGCAGCAGCTGCACTTGTGTGAATGTTCTCCATCTCTGTTCAAAGAGTTACTGATGAGCTTTTAAAATCATACCCTGCATGTTAAGTTCCTATTGGAAAGGAGATGAAAGAGAGAAGTCACAAGCATCTTTCTACACAAACAATGTGCAGGGTGTAAATAAATACATGTTTTTTATGTCGGTTTGTTTTTTGCTTTTGGAACTGATTATCAATGCTGACTGAACCAGTTTTCAAATGATTTCGATGTAAATTTAGTTTTTAGCACTTTTCATCCCCAAATTATTTTTGCTAAACAGTTGTCATGGAGTTATTCACTACTTTTGACTTAACTGCTGCTGGAGTAACCCTTGTGCTATCTTATGACCTCACCCTTAGACTGGCGTGTTATCCCAACCATGACAAAGGTGGATAAAGCTGAAACCAGTGAAGATCACAAATCATTGAAGAAAAAAGGTTCAGATGACCCACTCCCAATGTCAAAGTGCCTAGGATAGCACAAGAGTTAAAATGCTAAACTTTGAACTAAAAAACTAAACGCAGAATTTCAAAGTAAAGTAAGTGGAGGGATTAAAGGAATTCTGTGTAAAGAGCATGCTGACGTTACTCCCGTAGCAAATATCTCTTTTTTCCATCTTTACAGGATAAACGTTTTTGGTTTTTGCAGCAGACAAAGCCATCTCTCATCTCACCAATTTTGTCCTCCAGCTTGATCTCCTTCTGTCTTTCTCTGGTTTTTCTGCACATCATTCGCATGCAACAGCCCAGAGTGCTGACAAGATGATGAAACTTTCATTTACCCAGGCAAGGTTTTTTGTATCTCTTTCACAGGACTGGTCTGACCAATGTAGGATCATCAATCAAGCTAACAAGCATGTTTTTTGGTGCACGTTTTGTCAGTGAAGCTTAATCATGTCGTTTCCACCCCCCACCTGCTTTTAACTCAATTAGGCATCTAATGAGGCAGAGTAACAGAGTGCGTGGGTTGCAGGTCTGTAAACAAGTTTATGAAAACTAATTGACTGTGACATAGCAAAGCGGCAGCCCATGCATTTCCTGCGCACAGCTGTTTGGCAAAATGTGCAGGAGTATTTATTTATATAAAAAAATAATCAGATATTAGTAAGACCAAGGGCAAGACACTTTTTTTTCCACCAAAGATTTCTTATGAAGTTTAGTTTTTTGTGTGCTGAGATGAAAAATAATAAAGGTGTCTTGCCCTTGGCCTTGAGCTAACTCCCAGGAGATGAAGACCTTATTCAGCTTTTTAAAGTCTTATCAAAAATTAATCTCACAGGTTGGTTTAGTTGTGTCTATGTTCATATTACCCACTGGATGGAGATTTTCTGTCTTCCTTCTTGAATTTCAATGATGAAAAGGAAGCATGAAGTGTTTCACTCCCCACACCTCAACAGTGTTCTAAAAACTGCAATGAAGCGGGACAAAATAAATATTAAAATCTGCTGCTGCCAATCAAAAAATTAGGCTAATGTTTCAGCTCTTATAAAAGAAAAACAACTGATTAAAAAAAACAAATTTCATGCCCCAAAGTTGTCATGATAAGGACACAATGTTTTTGAAACCAGACTAACAATGGGTTTATTTTTGGTATAAAAGTTACAACATGGGAGTCAATGATGAATCGCTTTCCTCCCACACCTGCCTCCAGTGGTCTTTGGTGGAACTGCAACTATTTTGTTTGCTCAAATTAAAAAGAAAAAACTTGGTTGTGGTATTTATGATTGCTCTAAAACTCAAGTCTGAATCTATGTCTTTCCATTTTCAGATGATTACATTAGAGTTATGATCATCGATAAAAACGACACAATTCTCCCTGCAAAATAAGACGTGACCTAACTGTTAGACCGTGCCTGATGATCTCATCCTCTGTTTTAACCAATTAAGAGGATTCAGTGGTCCATGATAACAAGAGCTGCACTCCAATAAAGCAGCATAAATAGAAGTTTTAATCTTTACTGACAAGGATTTTGTTCAGTGCTTTATTAAGTGATGTCTCAATGCTGTGGTGTTGTCTAAAGCTAGACTAAAATCTGTGAGTGTTTAAAGAATTCTTAGTTGTTTCACTCTGTCAGGCCAGATAAGAATAACATATGTTAAAGGCTATAGAATCCAAACTACTTGTCTTTAGTTAATATTCAAAAACAGAGAGTCCAGTATTTGGGGAATGAGGTCTTGAAACCTAAACAAATAGGACTACTTGTACCTTGAGTCACTGATTTGACTTCTTAAAGCAGCACATTGTTGATATAAGCAGCAGAAGTCAACCAGAAATCAATTACAGAGGTAAACAATATTATATGTTTTAACCACTATACAGGACTGAGTATTTTGGTTTTCATCTGGTTAGGTTTGGGCTGTATCTTAGTTGTCATTCAAATGAGATTGGGTTCATGCCTTGGAAGCACAACCATTCAATGAAATTAATGAAAATGACTGTTGCACAAAAAACCCCAAACTTATGTAACATTTGAGTTCACTAAAAATGGGAAAGCTCAAATAGTTTACAGTTTTCATGAAAAATGGTGCAGCCTATTTCCTTTTACATTGCTACAGCTTTGTTTGATCAGGGTGTTTAATTCTTTGGACTATAGACAAATGTAACTGTTTAAAAAAACTCGGACACATAGTTATATTGCGCTTAATTACCATCTCAGAAGGCCGAAGGTGCTTTACAGTCACAGTCTTTACCTTTTTAGTACGGTGATTGTGACCGTCTGCTTGCGTAACTTCTGTTATACTATGTATTTTTAAGACAGTAGCTGTTCAACAAGGCTTTTCAAGGTTTATGAAATTTATTATAATAATTATAATAATAATACTTAAGCAACAAACACTGTTGGAAACCGGAGAGCAGTGGATTTGTGAGTTTTTTGCTGCCACCTTGAGCTCCCTGGCCTTTTTACACCATATGTGAACATTACAATCCAGCTGCTAATTAAAGACACACGCCCCTAAGATGCAAATCCACATTGGATCTCTGATAAAATTAAATGCCACAATTTTAATGAACACACGCACTCCTTTTCTCACACAAACATATGACCCTAAAGCCAGTTTTTGGGTGTGAAATCTGAATTTTTGAAACATGTGAGTCAATGGGAAACTGTTGCTTCCAGTGGTCTTTGGAGGAACTACAAGCTGTGGTGCTTTCTCTCTTGATTGACCTCAGAGCTATGGCCACATGTCAGTGTTTTAAACTTCTGTTTAGTTTAATTTGAAGTTTTTAGCAAAAAGTTTAATGATGATAAAACTTGAAATGAATTTGATCATGACTACTTAAGAATGCATTCCACCCCTTGTCGCCAGTCGATGCAAATATTCATGAAACCCCTTCTTCTCTAAACGAATCTTCATGTAGAATCCACTTATAGACATTTATTTTCACAGCTGGAAATAAAGTCAGGCATTAGAGGGTTAAAAGATAGATGGAAATAAATACCCTATAACTTTAAAAGAACAACACTGAATATAATGTCTGCTTCACAGAAAGGACAAAAGGGCTATTTGACAAAAAGTGTTTGATGGAAGTAAAGTATGAAAGAGTGGAAGTCCTCCCACTTCATACTGTTTTAACAGAAACAATCTTTCTAAGCTTTAGCCTGGGAGAGAAAAGAGTCCAAATAAAGTTTGACTTTAATCTGAAAATGTTTTGTCCCAGACACAGAGACTCCCAATGCGTGGGTTGTGGTAAAACAGCCAGTGTGGAAGCAACTTTATTGAGAAACGCTGTAACAAAATGAACCCAAGTAGAAAAAAATAGAGGCACATAGAGGATAAGCAGAAAAGTTCCGTGTCTGTTTATATTTTTATTTATGAATTCCTTTTTTCCCCTCAAAACAATACTGTATCACAACTAAAAGATAGTAAAGAAATAGAAGGATTTTAGATTCCCTGTCTCATTTGCATTTTAATGTGTTTTGTAAATGTGTTTTTCATTTTTAATTAAGCTTTGTTTTATATTATATTAATTGCCTTAATTGATGAATCACATTTATATTCCATGTGATGACAGCAAAAAATGGCATCATTCCAGTTCAATGCATGAAAACACTGAAGTTTGCAAAGACGTGACCGTACAGTGTGGTGAATGTTTAACTAATGCTCAGTTTGGATTATTTTGATGAGAAAAAACATCAGTGGGCTGAATTTGATGAATTTATTTGGAGCCATTAATTCTTGTTTACTTGTTTGTTTGTACACATATTTAATTTAAACTTGATTATCTTGCAAGAAACACAAGGAATCTGGAAAACGTCACCTGCACTGTTCAGTACCCAGGTATTTACTGTATCTCAGAATCCCACTGGTGACATTTTTGATGAAAGACGTCCTAGTGCGATTTTAGGTCAGTGAATCAGATCATTCAAATGAACCAATGTCGACTATAAATCATATTGGCAACTACAAGTATATGAATCGAATCGTTGCAAAAATGAATCGTTACACCCATAATTTACATGAATTTGAGATTTTTAAGATGGCTGAAGCTAATCAGTCTCTTCCTTTTCCTACTAAAAGTTAATTGTTCTTTCAATTATGTTCAATTAGTTTATGTGGTGGCGAGCCCGTGTCAGTTTGATGTCTGGTCAGCCAGTATTATGGAGGGACTCTTGTTTTTTACTGAGCAGCCGATAGCAGCCATAACAATCCCTTCTCATGGCTCTGATACAGTTTTGCTCCAAAATTGATCATATATTTTTGTTTTTCCTTCCCCTAATTTCACAGATGACTTCAGAAAAGCTCCTCAAATGCAGTTAAACCTGCAGAGTGTGGGATGCTGGCCAGTGACACTGAGCATTAAATCCTGCTGATACTGCACTTCCTCCACCAAAACAACAACACGTCTATGGCTAAACTGCGACCAGCGAAGGACCCCCCTCCCTCCCTAAACTCTGTCTGTGAGTAAGAGGGGAACCAAAAGAGAGAGACAGGTGGTCGGGCTGGTCTTTTCCTTGCCCTCCGCTCCCTTTTGAACTCTTCTTTCATTCTTCCAGTTCATTCGGTGCTTCTTTCCATAGCTCCAGTGACAAGGCGCTCCATTCACTCCCTTATTCCCCACCCCACCCCCCACCCCCCGCATCTCCCTCACACACCCCGATTCCATCCCCTCCCTCCTGGCTCCTTTGTCTCGCTTGCGGGGGCCTGCCTTGGCCGCTATTCACCAGCCAGACGCACTGCCATTGACTGGACCCCCCCAGCTCCAGCCCCCCCCCCCCCCCCCCCCCCAACATCCCTCCCTCTGCAAAAACCCTCACACACATATGCACACAGCAACCTGGCCATTCTCCACCCTGTATCAGGCAGCTGCTATGCTAATGGGAGGAAGGGATGAGGACAGACAGAGCAGCCAGCCTATAGTCAAAGGACAGAGGGAGGGAGAGCAGGGAGATTGACCCCGCTCCTCCATCTCCATAGCCATGGCAGAGCAGCAGCAGACCTCCAGTTACACAAAGAAAGCCCCCACCCCTCGCACACACACCTCCTTCTCACCCCTCTCCCCCTCCCTCTAACCCCTCTGTTCCCATCTTTCTCATTCAAATCCATTTTATACCCCAGTGGTAAAGGGAGCTGTAAGTGCAGTATGTAAAGTAACCTTACTCCTGCCCCGCAGGCGTAACCATTCAGAGCTCAGCTCACACACACACACACACACACACAGATGCTCTCGTGTGTGTGTGTTTGTCCATTCCCTTGCTTTGTTCATAGCTACAGGCCATACCTCCACACACACATCTACACCCCTTAGTGCTATACACACACACAACCAACACCTGTCTTTGAGTCTTTCTGCAGCTCCTTGGAAGGAGCGGAGAGACACATTAGAGGCATCGTTCCAGGACATACGCAGACACCACTAAGGAATTTATTTAGAAAAAAAGCACAAGTTTTCAAGTCATTAAACTGAGAGTATTTCAGTCCAAACGTCAAAAAATAACCACGCCGGATTATCATTAACTACATAACTCCATATGTTTGAAATCATACATAATTGCCTTTTTGGTTAAGTTAATTTTTTGAAAACATCACTTTACGTTCAAACAGGTAAATAAAAAATACAAATGGATAATATTAGTAAACACAATTGGAAGTATCGGTTTTCTTTTCTAATCAAAGGGTCTTTGTACTGGGCGAGCCTTTCAGTACATCAGTGCAGATATTCACACCTGTTACAGGTTGACAGTTACAGCTACAATGAGGGTTGGAATTTTAAAAGTAAACTTCCTATATTAACCTTCTTTGTGTAAAAACAGATGATTACTTACTCAAAGGAGGAAAAACTATCACTTCATGAGTAAAACAGCCTTTATCACTTTCGCCACTATATATATATATATATATATATATATATATATATATATATATATATATATATATATATATATATATATGTATGTATGTATGTATGTATGTATGTATGTATGTATGTATGTATGTATGTATATATGTATGCATGTATATATGTATATATATATGTGTGTATTTGTTAACATTTTCAAACTTGGGTTTTTTAGGAGAAAGCAGACGGTAAATCTGGTCTGTTGACCTTGTGGTCACACTGCTGAGGGTTGTGTTTTGTGCATTGGCATGTCAGTGCCAGCAGTTTTTCCTCTGTACGTCTCTCATGGTGCAGTTTCGTCTTTTGAGGTGGGGGGTGCTGGGCACTTCTCCTCTTTCTGTCTGTCCCTCATGGTCTGTTATTTGCCCCTGTGCGGTGTGACCCTGTGCCCCATCAGGGCAGCACGTCCTATTTGACATCTGCCTGTTTGCAGGAGGAGGGATGGGGGGAAGGGGGGGTTGGTGGTGGTGGTGGGGGGGAGTGCCCATATGGAGCTTCGACCCAACACCCCCTATGAAGCATTTCCCCATCCGTCACACAAACACACATGTGTGCACATAGCCCCTGCTCCTCTCATGGTTCCTGAAATCTTTGTTCCAAACTGGAGGAACACTTCTGGGAAAATTTTCCCAAAACTGCAGAAAACATGTCACCGAGTCAATGTTTGCCGTCTTCATAAATGAAAAAGTGAAATGGAAATATTGAAATATTGTGCTCCCTCCAGTTGTCACCCATACACTCATAGATTTAACCCACTGGAGATTTTTCTTTTGGTCAAATAAAGTTAATTAATAAAACATCTCATCAGAACAAAATCTTTGATGTATAACCTTCAATTTCTCCTCTTTTTCTTTCTTAAAAAAAGTGAGTTTTTAGGCCAGAAATCCAGAACCAAATATTTTTCTGTCAACAGAACCCATTTATTTTTTTTTAGCTATTAGTTATCTTCAGTCAGTTAATAATAGGGGTGTAACATTTCATTTTCAACGATCCGATTCACTGACCTAGAATTGATTCAGGATATCTTTAGCCAAAAATTCCACAAGTGTTACTCAGAGATAAAGATCTGGGTCCTGAACAGTGCCGATGAAGTTTTACAGATTCCTCGTATTTCTTGCAAGATAATCAAGTGTAAATTAAATATGTGTACAAACAAACAAGTAAGAAAAGAATGACTGTAAAATCCATTGACATTTTGCTTTCATAGAGTTCAGCCCACTGTTGTTTTTCCACGTCAAAATAACACAAAAGGAACATTATTAGAACATTCTGCCACACTTTATGATCACATTTTTGCTAAATTCAAAGTGTTTCCACACATTAAACTGGAATGATGGTTTGATCATGTTTTGTTGACATCACATGTGTATTGTCCGCTGTAATGGCACTTGGTCATTTTTCTGTTACAGTAAAATAAACCTACCATGTCTCAATCCAAATGGTATTTTCAAACATAGGTTATTATCAATTTATTTCATTTTGAAACATTTTTTATTAGTATAGGTTGATTAGAATAACAACTTCCTCAGATATCTGGTTAAGCACTTTGTGTTATATTTTTATATGAAAAGGGCTTTATGAATAAAGTTTGATTTGATTTGATTTTAATATAATCAATTAATTGTCAAGTCAATTAACTGTTAAACCCTTACTTGATAAGGTGAACTGTAACTTTCTTCTCTTAAGGGGTTTTCAGACCCTTAATATCAAACCATTTTTAATGAGTACATGATCCTTATTAGATGAGATCAGAGAAAAACAAGAGGAAACGAAGCAAAAGATTTTCAGTGCACACAGTGTAAGTAAAATAAAGTGAATAGATAAACTTTTTTGGTTAGCTTGAGAGCAAAAATTCAAATATGAAGCAGCAGGTAGATATTGTTCCAACAGCTCTCATTTTTTAAAAATGAATAATTTTGGCATGATAATGGAAGGCGGTCTATCAAAACCTTTGTGTTGTTTTCTGTTTTTGTTGACAGTGCGTTTCATGATCCTATATGTATGGATTAACCTCCAGCACAATGATTCAGTGTCATCCATACACAATGAGCGGCCTGAGCGTATGGCTGGATCTGGGCTAACGAGCTGAGAGGAGTTTTAATGGTTCAGTTCTGTGCCGATGCTGCTCTCTCCAGCTGCACCTTCACCACAGATCCTCTGGCTTTGTGTGACAGCCTGTTTGCGGTTACAGCACTAGTTAAGGGGCTTACAGTGAATTAGGTTGTTAACACAGATGTTGCAGAGAAAAATAGGCTTAAACAGTTTAAGAGATTAATTTCTATATTCTGAATCTCTTCCCATCCTACATTCGAATGTGCAGATGTGGAGGACTTTTTTTTAAACACGCATATGGTTGGTCTGATCAAATGCAAGTTGAGGTTTCCATGGTCCGTCATATAAAATGAAAATAAAACCAAGAAGATGCGTTTTAAAGACATTTCCAACAAAAGTAAACATAAAGGTGTTTTAGACACTTTCCAACAAGAGAATCTGCCTCAGAAATGTAAAGAAGTGTAACATGACAAGAGTTTGTGCCAAATAGTAGAGCAACTTAATGACAGAGCTGGACACTTCAGTGACTGAGAACAACAATAAATAAGAGATAAATGAAAGCCTGCCACAGCATGACTTTATGGCATTTGAAATACGGCTCCAGATGAACATTTACACTGACAATCAACGTGCAAGAGCAGGTATTACATTACATTTCAGGTGTCTATGCTCAGCTATGAGAGGTTTCCCAGAGCTGTACATTCTGTACTCTGGCTGCAGTCCAGCCTCAAAGTGCCTGCAGATGATATGAGCTCATGAGAAGAACAGACAACAACAAACCAGGTTTCTTCTGGCAAAAACAAAAGAAATTCAATTTTTAATTTATTTAATCAAAGGATAAACCCCTTGAGATGTGTCCTCTCGTTTTCAAGGGGGTCCTCAAGAAATTCCTTGAAAGTTTAATCGTAAAAGGCATTTAGGATTAGAGAAATATTATGCATTTCTATTGAATTAACAGCCAAATTCTGTTTTTAAGTCATCGTAAACCTTGTGCTATCCTAGGCACTTTGACATTGGGAGTGAGTCATCTAGACCCCATAAGGCAGTGCGCTGAACTTTTTTCTTCAATGATTTGTGATCTTCACTGGTTTCCATGGATTACATGAAATCCTCTCCACTTTTATCCACCTTTGTCATAGTAGGGATAACACGTCAATGAAGGGGTGGAGTCATACGATAGCACAAGGGTTAAAAGGTCCTACACATGGCCCCTCTGTGATTTTAGACCAATCTTCTGATGAAACCACCTCCAGGTCCTTCAGGCTGAGAAGATCCTTTTCAAACTGTGTGCTGTATGCAAGGATACAGGGATTTTGGGACTATACTCCAGTCCGTTTTCTCTAAAATTACAAGCCCGATCTCATAACCATTTCTTTGTCTCTGCAGATAAAATCATAGTGCCACATAAAGACTCCATGTATCTGAAGGTCAAGTTGAGTGAGAGTTTCATTGTTCTTTGACTAGGTTGACTTCTGAGTTAAGAGTCAACTTCCTTAATTTTCCAGCAAGCAATAAACTTTATTGAGATTTATTGACCTTTAATGGTAAAACCACCAACAAAGACAGCTTTAAACTCAGATGAAAATCATGTTTTTGTTGTTTTTAAAATGTTCTTGTGGCATTTTTCTCATGATGGAGGGCATATATAAAGAAAATAAATCTTAAAATTTAGTTTCTGAGTATTTCTTTACTCAAATCGTTGTGAATCAGGCCACAAGCTCCCTGCTCCGCTCCATTCTGATGCATCCTATTGTAGACAACTAGATCCATGTACGTCTTAATTTTTCTCGTCTGAGCTGGCATCTGGCTCAAAAATCTATGACCTCTTTTCCATCTAACTTTTTGTCTCCTCTGAGTCGAGGTGGTGAAGATGTTAGGCAATCTGAGGTAAATTCAGGTAAACTCCTTCAGAAATTTGACTCCACAGCTCACCAAATGGGTTATGTCACTTTGGGTGTATTATTTTTTAAAAATATATTTAATGTAAGCATTTGTTTACTTGGGCAAAGAGAAAAAATCTACTGTTCACATTTTTAAAAATAAAAGCGTTCAGAATGGCTTAACTCCATGTTTGTGTAAGTGCACAGTAATACCTAGAGGGACATAAGGATGCATACACAATGCATGTATGTGTGTATATGTGTGAATCTACGTATGTGTACATGTGTATCAGGGAGTAATTATACAGAATAAAGGCCTGCTTGTACAGAGAGAAACTGTGGGTTTTGAAGTGAGATGGGAGATGATTTTCTGTTTGGCTGAACAGACTGAATGGTTCTATTCAACTAGCCCCCTTACTGCCCATTGTCCTCCCACCACCAACCCTCCACATACACACTTGCACACACACACACACACACTGAAGTGGAGGTCTAAAGGAAAAGTTTGATTAAAAGTTGAGGGATAAATGAGCTAAACCTTTTCTCATTGGGTCAAGTTTTGTCATGTTTCCTGATGCCAAACAGATGCAAATATTCAAAGGAGCCTGAAGCCACTTTAAAGACTCGATTATTGCGCAGGTACCAGGTCATATCAGTAAAGAAACCAACTCAGAGTCCATGATTTGACATTTAAAATTGGTGGCGATTTTATTTTGATAGCTGGAAAAGTAATTTTAGACTGGTGTCAAACGTTGACACCATTTGACCTCCATTATTATGGCAAAAATCATAAAGCAAAGGGTTTTAGCTAGATTGCTTATGCAGCAGTAGACCGTGTCCCCAACAAAGAAAAAAAAATCCAACTCAATAGTCTGTTTGCAAACACTCCCTGGTCACACAATCGTTTGACCAGGCAGTGGAGGAACTCGCACCCGTCAGGGGTTAATAATCGTCTGTCACTGCTTTGGAAGCCATTAGGACATTGATCCGACTGTGTCTTTTATGCCACCTGGGGAAAAGAATGTGCCGGGCCTTCTGTTGTGTCTGCATGTCTGGGAGGGTGTTGAATGGTCATGTAGCCCCTGTGAGTGTGTGTCACAGAGAGGTCAGTCACAGCAGAGCAGCCCAGAGTGTCACACTGTGCAGGGAGGCCTACAGTGGAGAGCCAAATGCTCCTGAGGTCAGTTGGTCAAGGCTTGTTTTGTCCAGAAATGACCAGAACTCCAAAACATGTGCTTCCTGTTCATGAGCAAATATACAAACTGACATTATCTGGCAAAAATGTGGTAATTCCATCATATATCAAGAGGGGAAACAACTTTGAATGCCATTTATTTCATAGGTTGTGTGAAACTGCAGATCAGAATCCTACATTTTGGTTGTTCAACTTCATCTTCGCCCAGTTTCTCAACATCTTGCATTCACTGGGCTTTGAAAGTGTTTGGCACAAAGCTGTAATACCAGTTTCAAAAGACACACACACACACCCTGCTAAAGAGGAAGCATAGGTGGCGCACTCCAATACTCCACTCCTCGCTCATCAGAGTGAGGTGTGCTGGAGATGTGTGTTACAAAAAGGTGTGGTTGAAGACGCCAGACATTTCATCATGAACATTGAGACAAACTCAAAAGTGGAATAGCGGATAATATTTATGCTTTGATCTTCAAACACCCACAAAAGGAGGAAAGACACTTTTTAATTGATGACCTCCTCCTGTTAAGTTAGACAACTGAGTCTTCAAAGACTTGACTTTCAGTACCTGCTGGTTTTTAAGAAGGGTCAATTTTTGTGCATTGAGGTTTGGAAATCCCAGCTGATTGATGGTAGAAAAAAGGTGAGAAAAGAGAAACAGGTGTGTACAGTAGATGCACATGGATGGGTTACAGCTGGCAACTGGAAATAACTTGAATTTTTTACTTTTCGACAGGGAAAGGTTTCCAATCCAGGCTCAGGGGTCTAGAATATGGCATGAAATGTTTTTGCAAAGCGTTTTTTACATTTCATATTAGGAATGAATATCAAATACTGCACATTTTTTGGAAATCATGTTCATATGCATTTGGCCCTTTTTATCTATTATTTTGATTATTTTATATCTTTTGTGAAGTGCCACGCAACACAGAATCTGGTTGGTTTCATTTATAAAGAGAGGTTCTTGATTCCTTTTTGGGTTGTTTAATTAAATTTTATTAAACAGAACACTTTGATTTTTTACGTTAGTCTTGTTTCAATCAAATCACTGATTTGACCTGGAGATGATAAGAGTAAAATTAATTCATTCATTAAGTAAGTAAATAGAAAAGCTGAAAAAAAAAACAACAATATGGTGAAACTGAGCCATCAGGTATCATTGATGTTAACTAATATTACAGTTTACAACACAGGTAGACCTACTTAAAGTAATCATTGACTTCATTTATTGAAAGTGCATTAAAAGGGGTTTATTATTGAGGGTTTTTTCATCTCCTAAAGGAACATATTGTGTCCTCTGTAAGTTTACACTTACGCAACTTCATTTTTATGGTTTTGTTGTTTTCAAAACTTTTCCCTGAAGAAGAAGGAGCGTGCACACTTCTAAACAGGAAAAGTTTGGGATAATGTGTCAAAGGAGCAAAAATAGCATTTTAACACATCCTTTATTAGATGATTTTCACCTTGTCTCCTAAATGTCATTTTTTCCTGGGAAATCATTTTTCTGCTTGTGCACTGGAGGCCAAACGCATTTGCTCATGAGAGTGTGCACGGCTGTTTGAGCCGTTCATGAGGAGACCTGTTGCAGGTGTTGGTCATGACAGCTGCAGCAGACGTTAAGGGACTTTTTTTTTACTGTAGGAGGAAAACAGATGACTTCAGCAGCATGTTAATGATAGAAAACACACAAAAACACAGTCTTGACTATCTGTGAGAAATGACTGTCCATCTTCACCAGCTTCTTTTCCTCCCTTCAACCCCCTTTCTCCACCTGTTACTGTAAATGTGTCCTGCATAAGTGCAAGCATGAGGATCCGAGTATGTTTTCCAGTTCATGCTTGTGAAGAATGTAACTTCTAAGGCGTTCCCTCAAATTCAGATAAGATCTGGTCCACGGGCCATATGTTCACAGCGTGTCTGCTCCCATCTGTGTGCAGCCTTCATCCAGGGAGGTCTGTGGCTTCTTCTGGAGAAGTCACAGAAAGATTCGAAGAATTTCCCTTCATTATTCTCTGACTTTAAAAAGAAAACCCAAAGAAAAAAAAACTTGCGTTAGTTAAAAGTAATAAACAAAAACTTGTAGGCGCTGTGTGAAAAACAACAACAAACTTCATCTTAAGAACAATGCTTTCTAGAATTTGAAGGTGTAATAAAAATAAAGAATAATTGGTGAATTTAAATAACTTATACTTGAAATAATTATTCATTTTTTAAATTTGTCAAATGTTCTGTTCTGTTTATTTACTACTTTCATGAAGAGTGCCACATTACATCATCATTTTCAATACACAACACACATGTTCATGACTGGAAAGGAGCAGTGAGAGAAGCATTATTCATATTTTATTTCCATTCATATCAAATCTTACAGGAAATAAAGAAAACGAGACAATCCTAGATGGCCATTACTGCCTGCGCACGGCACTAACATGTTCCTCAAGTTTATTCTTTACAAACATTTTCTTTAAAAAAAAGTTTCTTTGAAGTCACTTTCTGAACTTTCTTTTGGTAATTCCAAACTTTTATCCCCCAAAAAGATAAACAGGTTTGATTTTAAGTAGTGCAACCAACATGAAAATTGAATACATTTCTCTTGTGATTTTCCTCTTCTGAAGTAAAGACAAATAACTTTGCACCTCTCTATTCTTAACTTTAAACATACCTAATAAAGTTTGCTTTTCCACTAAATCTGCAGACTTTGAATGTTGTTTACCTATGAAAAGTCTGCTGATTTCATATTCAATGCTGTACTCACTGGAAATGTGGTGTTCACAGTAAGAAGTGAAGACGTTGGTCACAGGAACCTTTCATGTCCAGTCTCTGTAATTCAAGAGGAGTTCTTTTCTTTTTGTTCTTCATAAAAATTTAGAAGTGTTCACTCTTCCAGTGAGCCCAAAACTGACCACCCACCATGCCTGGATTAGCACTTTATGTAAATATTTAAGGAAATGAGGTGAACTGAAAACCCACAAGTAACTACTTTGAAGGAAAATTGCTTTTGTTTTTGGCATTTCTTAAACTTTCTGTATCCTACCATCATAAGAGGCTGTCTTATCTTTTCTAAAATGCTGTAAATAGGTTTTGGAACTGTTATCCTGCACAGGAGAGCTGAAGGAGCTCCATGTGATGACAGCAGTGCCATTTAGCTCAGCTGCCTATAATGAATTAAACAAGCTAGTAAACAAGCTCTAAGACAGAAAGATGCAGCTGTTGTGTGGAACCGGCAGAGCGGCTGTGGGAATGTTCCTGTCTTATTTGTGTATTTCTCTGGGTGTCTTTTGGAAACATTTCTGCACAAATGATCAAGGTTATCACTTCCTCTCGGCACATGGGAACCTCTGTCCTTCTCTCTCAGAAAACAAGCCACACTGTCAGAATGAATCACGATCAGTGTCAGCGTAGCCCAAGACAAAGCGCACTCCTCTAATTAGCTCTGTGTTCACTTTGTGCCTGCTTGATTGCCATTTATGCAGGCTGCACCAGGTGATCTGGGCTAGTGCGGAAGGTCACCGCTGTGATGTCACTTCCCTTTCCTCTCCGGATATTCCCAGCATTCTACTGCCAGCAGCCGGGAACTCTGGGAAGCAAGAGCAGGAAGCCTGGCTCCTCGCATGAGAGTGGGTACAATGTGGTGAGGCTGTGATTTTACAGCACATATGACTCAACATTTGTGACTGATGTGGAAATATATGAAAATACTGGGATGTTGGTATGTGCTCTCAAGGCTCCTTCAATGAAGCAACATCGCCACCTTCTGGTTTTTGGGTGGCAGTAAATCTGAGGTGTGCTAGTGAGCCAGAAATCTTTATACTTTGTTAATGACACAATTTGAATGGTAAACAATGCACACTTATGCAGTGCTTTGCTACCTTCATTAGGATGCAAAGCAATGTGGGGTTCAGTGGTTTGCCCAAGGACACTTCAACACATGGGCAAGCAGGCTGGAATTGAACCTTTTCTAATCTCAACTGCTGTTCCTCTGCATTACTTCCAAAGAAACGGTTCAGAAACATGTAAAATTTTAAAAAGCTCAACCAGAGATGCCTAAACTAGCCTTTGTTACGATTTTTCACTGAGTTTAAAAATATGAAAAATGTAAAATAGAAAATATAAAAGTTTCTCTTTAATCCATTAGAGGGAAATCAGCCTGAGTCCCACATCCTACAAAAGTTGCAGACTATTACGCAATAATCTGTCTTTAGTTAAATTTTTCATTATGGTGGAACAAATTTCTTCTCTATGCTTTTGTTTTCCAAATGACCACAATGATGCACTACAATAATAAACCATTATGTCATGAACAGTATTGCACACAAGTCCTACTTTCTTACAGTCCCCTTACTTTAGCAGCTGTGCAATAGACTCCGCCTCTGACCAAAATAACACAACTTTCACTGACACAAAAAAGTTCTGAAATTTCTTTATTTGTGATCTTTGACTCTCCTGTGAAGATATGGCATCATTCTTTGCAGTTTTTTTGTGTCTCCTTTTTGCATCAGAAGATTAGGTTTCTGCTTAATTTGACGTCAGAAGCTCCTCATCTGTAAAAGAAGAACAAATGTCAAATTTTTTTATACGTTTTGCAAAGAGAACATTTATGTTAAAAAAAGACCACCAGCTAATGCAACACATTTGGTTTCTAAAGTGCAGTTAAAGTTATTTCATGTTATAAAAATGTGTTGGCATTGGTCATTTTGCATGTTTCTGTATCATCTTAATCTTTTACTGTCTCACCAGTTTTTATCACTCCACAGTATTCATCACACTCCGCCTTGGTGTAGAACTTGTTCCCATTGGCTTGGCAGTAGCCCTGTTTGAAGGGCACGCACACACCATAGGTGGAATTAAAAGACCAGGTAGGTGGAGACCCCACACAGGGTTTGACGTCCATGGGGAGGCGGCACACAGCTGGAGCCACAAATCAAAACTTGAGTCAGAAAAACGACCTGCCCACCACATCAAATGTATGTTAGTCCTCACCCTCAGGGCGACATCTCTGCAGACACTCTTTTTCAGTTACGAAGTTGTTCTGGTTGCCAAGGCAGCCTCCATAGTTGAAAAGCTCACAGGTCATCTTGGTGGAGTTATAGAAATAACGCTGAACCATCCCGAAACACGGCCCAGAATCTGGAGCTTTTGCACACGCCTCTGTGGAAGCAGAGGGAAGGGAAACCAAAACAGAGATTTTTAAAAAATGTATTCTCATCCCAACTGTGTGTAAATGTGTCAGAACATGATGTCTGTACCAGAATAATTGAACAGAGAGGAAGAATCATCCCCAGAAGCTTCGAAGTCTGCTGGAGACAAAGAGGGCACCACCTGTCTCCTCCACCTCTGCAGACAGGAAACACATCAAGTGAGAGATAGCAGAAAAAACTCAGAGTAGGGAATGCCTCCTGGAGAAGAGGCAAACATCTTCAACTTGAAAAACTAGTCCAAAGAACTTTCTTTGCAAAAGTCTTTGCAGAGATCAGTGAGAGATTGGCAACTTGAAAATGAAAGTGTTTTTAAAAATAAAAAGAGAGATCAAATTCATCATTAAATATTCATATTAAAACTCAACATGTATAGCTACAGTCCAACCTGAAGTTTGCCATACCCTTTGAAAAAAAATTTCCTTAGTTGTTTTTCTTTTGTCGGGGAGAATCTTCCAGATTGTGAATGGGACAGGCAAATTTTACGCAAAAATAAGACGATGTACAAGAACCACCATTAAAGTGTGAAGAAGTGTGAAGAATTTAAGGCCTAACTGTACAGAGTAAAAGGTTTTTTTGTGATTTTATTAATTCTCCTTAGTTGTCACAAAATGTTTTTACAGATGTAGAATTGAATTAAAAACAATTTAATCAAAATAATTTCTACCTGAGAGTTTTGCTGGGATTCTGGCTCTGTGTGCTTTCCAGGAACACATATACCTGCCAACAAAAAATTCAAATATTTCCACCATACTGCCAAATATATATTTTAAACCTTATGCCACTAATTATAATGAATGTTATTAACTCCTTTTTTGTTTTGTTTTTTTAAATTTGATAAAATCTCAGTCTAAACTGTTTTCACCTCTGTCTTCTTTGATGATGATGTTTTCTTCACCCAGTTGCTGCTCTTTGACCAGTGTTTTAAAGTCTTCCACCACAGAGGGCCTCACTGTCATGGTTCGACCTGAGAGGGAAAAATAATACAAGCATTTATACAGTTTTATTCTTTTTCCTTAAGTTGTGTGGAACATGAAGAAGTTAAAGCTAACATTTTTGACTCTCATCAATAACAGAAATGCGTCTCTAAAATGTGTAAAATCTAACTTTAAAGCTAAATTGTATTAAAAATCCTAACAATGTGCTTTATTTTTTCCCTCTCTAAAGGGGATAAATAACTTACTGTAAAGCCTGAGTGTAGTTATCTTTTCACCCGTGGCCCTAATCTTGATCATAATCATGACAGCGTATTCATCGTAGTTTGTGTGGAGCACATAAGCGCCCACATTAGCTCCCGTCCCTGAAAGACAAACAGCAAACACAAAATTGATCAGAGTTTCTGTTCATTTTCTGCCAACAGACCAGAAGATAAAGAACAGACTGTGAGAAAGCAGCTTCTTTAAATCAGAGCGGCAAGATGTTGCAGATTTCTATCATGTCAGGGCATCAGAACCAGACACAAAATACTACTCTACTTCTGCAAGCAAGGTATTACTTCCTTTTTTTTTTGCATTTGTTCTTTTTATTTTTTAACAAGTTTCAATTTTAACATAAAATGGTTAAACTGATGCTGTAGGGTTTAGTTTTTACATTTATATCTTTAGTAAAACCATTTTTAAATACTGGACAGATGGAGGTTGCATGGGGTCAGTTTGTTTGTAGAGGGCCATTTTGAAGCGAGTTTCTCAATTTCATGCTGCTTGCCTCATGATGTCACCAAATCCCACCCTATCTGAAAACAGGAAAGTAGGCGGGGCAAACAAGTCTGACAGTTGTCGAAACATACCTGCAAAGCTATCCAACAGCGAAGTATTCAAATTTCAAAGAAGGGGTTTAAAAAGCTTGACTTTATTCCGATACTGTATTTATCCCTCAATGGGGAAATTTGTCTCCGCATTTGACCCATTTTCTGGGGGAGCGGTGAGCTGCAGCTGAACAGCGCTCGGGAGGCAGTAGTGTCAAGGGCCTTGCCTAAGGACCCGCACTGGGTGAGGTCAATTGCCCCCAGTATCATTGCTCATTCCCCTCCGGGGGAATCGAACCCTGGATTCCAGCATGGTAGCTGTTCACCTTACCAACCAAGCTACTCAGCCGCTAAGTAATTTCTACTGCAAAGTTGAACCATTTAAAACAAATTTATTGCTTTTAATAGTTTACTGGGTAAATTCTTGGCTCCAAAGTCTTACTTTTCAAAAGGGCTTTAACCCAGACATCAGACAATATTTTGCATTGTATAAAACAGTTGTGAAAAAAATGATCACACTTATGGTTTAAGGTTGTGTACAGGTCAAATGAGACAATAAGGAAAAAAGATGTAGCATACGGTTAACATTGTAGAAAAATCGTCCGTTGGTGCTGGTCAGCTCAAGATCTTGAACAACCTCCCTACACGTCCCATTTCTGCACAAACACACACATACCATGCATCCTAAGTGAAGAACCAGTCATTTACTGGCAGCTTCCCTTTTTTAAGATCAATGTTTGTAAGTTCCAGTTTTGTGGATATTTGATGCAGATCTCCAGAAATCCAGGGTGTCAGTAATTTATGTGCAGAGGAACGATAAACAACATATACATTTAAGAAGGCAGTATGTGAACAGGAGAGTTAAATTGAATAAACACTCAAAATAATGGCAATGTTTTTTAATAATTCCGATTTAAATTTGCACCTTTTGGCATCAAAAAGCAGTCAGAATTATAAACTTCTAACTAACGCATTAATAATACTATTGGTAATGCAAAAATAATGCATAAAAGTGGCTAACGCATTATTTAATAGTTAATTAATGCGCAATTACACATTAACTAACATTAACAAAGAGATCTGATTTTGTTACAGATTTTTCTTGTTTCAAGGACAAAGTTACATCCCAAGTTGCCTCTCCTACTATAATTTGCTTCAGTGTCTCCAGAGAAACACAGAATGACTGATGAGCTTTGTTAAGCATTTTCATACAAACCTGAGAACAGTTCGGGTCGTCTTGAGCTTCATGCCAATAGCACTTTTCTGCACCAGCAGTTTACCTATAGCTGTATTTTGCTTGTGCTTTGGGAGGTCAGGACTTGTAGTCGCCAAGGCAACGTCATACCATGTTCCCAAAAACTGGCAGGGAGGGAAACCGTGACACAAGTCAAAAGTAGACATAGAGCATAAATAAAGGTTTGCTTTATGATGTCCAGCATGCTAAATGAAGGAATTTAAGAAAAGAACAACATAAAGTTGTCCAAAAAAGTGCAAGAAAATGCAAACGAGAAATAAACATTTAAGATATTTGTTCTGAAAATGTTTGTCTCACCTGAACTAAACTTTTACGATTTTTTGGACAGGGAGCAAACTTTGCATTGACATAAAAAATGAATTGATTGCACTAATTATGTAATCATGTTTTCCTTCTTGAAAATGAGTCCTAAAACCAAAGCAAACAGCTATTTTTCTGAAACATGAACAAGATTACGTTATACAGAAAAGACGTTGTTGTTGTTTTTTTTGTTGTTTTATCCATATACCTGGCCAATATATGTCATATTTTTAATGATTACAAAAGTTCAACAGGACAATCTCTCACCTTCATCAAAACAAAGTTCTCCTGTGTTTGGTAAAGAGGATCTGGAATTATTGGAAGCCCCTGGAGGGTCTGGCTCCATCCCAGTGCCAGTAGAAAAAATAAAACTGCATTTGTTTCCATCCTGTCAGAACTGTCTGACACTAAAATGGACTCTGGGCATGCTAGGTCTGTGGGCCGTGTGTAAAAACCCCACAGCTGTGTGTCTCACAAACAACAAAAAAACCAAACACTTCAAGGAGCAAAGTTCCCACTTTGGATCTGCAGCCTAACCTGCCAGCATAAGCAAATGACCTCTCAGACATTGGACTTCAGAGCTGCAGCAAAACCCACAAATCAATATTTGTCATGATTTTAGAGACTGAAAGTGTTTCACCCTCCTTTAATAAAAGCTGTACACTATAAAAAAAAATGCATGCTGTATTTGGGTGTAATTTAAATATATTCACAATCTTTAAGCCTCAATATTTTGATGTTTTAGGAGTAAAAAGCACTAATTTACAGTTTTTTTTAAGTACACATGGTCCCTATTTTACACTACAGCATCCCCTACTGTTTCTCCTAAATAATGAAATCAAATCTTGCATCCATCCCTTTAGTCAAAGTCAAAATCAAACTAAACTTTATTGTGAATCTCTACAAGGTTTTTACATACATAGAAATTGAAATTCCTACATGTCTGGACGCTCACTGACATTTAGTCCAGCTTTTTTCAGATTTTTTCTTTAAAAAACACTGATGTTCAGACCTATAAATAATAATTTATTCGATAATAGTAATTTTTTGTTATTATAATATTGTATGTATCACATTTCACAAATTTGTGGGTTTATGCACAGGCATAACCCTTGTGCTATCCTATGACCCCGCCCTTACATTGACATGTTATTCCTACCATGACAAAGGTACATAAAGGTGGAGAGGATTTCATGTAATCCATGGACACCAGTGAAGATCACAAATCATTGAAGAAAAAGGTTCAGCGCACTGTCTAGTGGGTCTAGATGACCCAACTCTCAATGTTAAAGTGCCTAGGATAGAACAAAGGTTAAAGTGTTTCAACACTTTTAAGGTTTTCATTTCTTTCTCAATATTATTTCCCCCAATACTGAAAAATTGTCAGAGACTTTAAAACATTAGAAATTTCAGGTGCATGACAAATTTTCTGTAGGTTTGTTAACTGATATTAGGGTTTTTTGAAAAAATTTATGAAAAAATAAATAAAATACATTTTTAAACTGAACCCCAGAAGCTTGAAATACTTTTTTTTCAAGATTTACTTATTATAAATAATCCTGATCTTTGTCATCTTCTCCCACATGTGACATGTAATAGTAGACAAACAATTATTATTAAGTTAGAATACTATAAAACTTGAATATTTACTACTATGAAATTCATGCAGTTGCAATATTTTAGAATTAAAAGGAGTAATATAAGGAATCCATTTTAGTGTATTTCTTAAATTAATATAAGGGCTCCAAAGATTAAAATATTAAAAGAATACGCCTTCATCGGTCTTGGAGCCTTATAACAAATGTCTTTTTTGAGGTCCAAACTCCAGTCAACACAACCTGTTCAGGTGTTTCCAATTCTTTTTTTTTTTTAAATAAATCAGCTCTTTATGACAAAGAACAGATTGATAAACAAAAAGAAAAAAAGTTCATGACATTTTTAGGTGTGTGTTGCATGTTCTCCCCGTGTATGCGTGGCGTTTCTCCGGTGACTCCGCCTTCCTCCCACCGTCCAAAAACATGCTTCATAGGTCAATCTAAATTGTCCCTTGGTGTGAATGTGTGAGTGCATGGGTGTGTGATTGCGGACACTCTACCCTGCGACAGACTGGCGATCTGTCCAGGGTGTCCCCTGCCTTCAGCCATAAGTGGCCGGGATAGACTCCGGCAGCCCCGTGACCCCGAAAGGGACAAAACGGATAAGAAGATGAATGAATGAATGAATGTTGTTCAGACTTAAAGGGAAACAGGAACCTGCAGCCGGGTCATCTGTTCACCTGGAAAACACACACCTGGAAAACGTTATGGAGCATGCATGACTCTGTTTTCAGGTTGATGTATTTGCAAACAGTGAAAAAAAGGGTCTGTGATTCTGTTCTGCTGCTGCTGATGACCAGAGTTCAAAGGTCAGAGAGGGTCTGTGGGTGTGTTTGTGTGTCACTACCTTTGTTCTGGTTGATAATAATGGCGTCATCGCTCATTCCATAAAGTCTGGTCAGAGTTTGAAACTGGTGCAGAACGGCAGGACTCACATCTGCAGTGCGACCTAAATGAGATATGCCTTTTTTTTCATTGAACTTTTAAACATTTACATTTTTAGAAATCCCCCAAAATTATCTGGAACATCAGAAAAAAGATTCAATTGGTTTGAGAATGCATCAGCAAGACTGTAGGACAATCTAGAAAAATTGTAATTGTCATATTTTTTTATAAAAGAAAGATATTTTCTAAGTAAAATTTGAGCTTCATAACAGCACAACAGCTTTTCTTTTTGTTTTAAAAATGCAGCCATGCATTGCAAACTATAGTGCTATAGTGTTTTGTTTTCCTTCTTGCATGTATTTATTTTATCCCATCTGATGCAAACTTTAATTTATTGAAGTGATGAAATCTGTCATGTAATAATAAATAAAGCAGCACATTTCAGATCACATCAACCTAATAGTTGACTACATTTTTATTATAAGGTCCGAGTTCCCTTACTGTAGAGTTTGATTATACTGGTTTTGTTTCCTGATGGCTTCTCTGTGCTCAGCTGCAGCATCACTGTGTAACCATCATCTTCATCAGTGTGAAGCACAAATGAATCGATGTCTGCTCTGAATCCTACAAAGGAGAAATAATTGTGGAACATTGCTGGATCATTCCGAGATGATGCAAAAAACTAAGTCCAACCTACGAGAGACGGGATGGAAGAATCGTCCTGTAGTGTTAGCGAGGAAAAAGTTGGTGGAGGTTTCTATGCACGAGCTGTTCCTGTGATCAGAGACATGAACCAACAAGTCCATGAAGCAGAACTTTTTTAAAGTGTGGGCACAAAAAGACACACGTTAGGTAGCGGTTGTCATGGTAAAGTTGCTCCCAAAAGGCCCATGTATGAAGGTAGAAATGTATCTAAATGGACGAGCTTGTTGATTTGATGTGAGAACTTGTACAACAGAATGTGAAAACTTGTGTACCAAAAATCTGCATCTGTGTGTATAAATCTTCTGCTGTGGACTGACAAATTCCCATTTCCATGTGTTCATTTAGAGTTACAACATCCAATCTGAGATTACAACTGCTCAAATGTGATTCTGCGTGTGCGTGAATCTGCCGGCGCAAATCACAAGTGCACTACAGCTGCGCTCTGACTTCTGACACATTCCCTGCAAGAAACTCTAGTCAAAACCGATCTGTGTCCAATATGGAACTGGGGGGAGGGTTAGAGGAGGGGGGAGTCAACCAATCAAAGTGCAGGATTAATAGAACTTGGTAAAGTTAGAAAGGGCTTCACAGATTCCTGCTTTTAACTCTTCTGATAAACTTTCAAATGTGACAGCAAGTATCTCAATCATTTTGTTTAAACACAGAGAGTGAACTACAAATGCATTTCAAAAGAAAAAAGATTGTCAAAGTTTTTCCTGCTTTTTAATGAGAAGTCGAGCTGTACATGCAGACACTGCAGCAGCGAAATGGCTGCCAAGGGATCGTCAACAAAGTGCAACCTACGTAAAAACATCATTCTGTAAAAATCAATCTCTCAAAAATGAATAAATGTCTACAGTTATATGAGCTGGTGATGAAGACTTGTCAGCATATTCATGCTACAATCAATATTTTGTGAGACATTCCATATGAGGTTTGAGAAGTCCAGGTCATGTCGTTTTTGAACAGGACCTGGGGCCTCATTTATTAACGTTGCATACGCACAAAAGAAGGCGTACGCCACTCTTTACGCAATAGTTGAGATTTATAAAAAGCAAACTTGACGGGAAAATGTGTGGTCCTTCACGCAAGCTCTGACCCAGGCGTACGCACAAAAACGGGTGAAATGAGAAACGGCGACACCGTCGGCAGATGGAAGAAACACGTCAAAATGAAAATGACAATACTGCCTCTCATAACATGACTTAACAAAGCAAGTCTCACAATTAACAGCTACATGAACACCCGTTTGATCGATCAGCAGTGAAACAAACAAAAATCAAACGAAAATTACAACAGAAATTCAAATGAACACATATTTGCAAAAGGAAAAGTGAAATATGTTCTGCAATATTGGCATGTTGTGCAATTCATCCTCATAAATAATATAGTTAACAGAACGAAATAATGTACAAAACTGATATTCTCGTCAATGTGTCCGTCTGGCGGAGCAGATATAGTCAAAGTCAAAGTCAGCTTTATTGTCAAATATGCTGCATCCGTAAGACATACAGCACAGATGAAATTGCTTTCCTCTCACCCCACAGTGCAAGCAGCATATAAAATAATAAATAAACGACTTAAAAATACATTCTTTTAAAAACAATAAATCCTTGAAACCCAAAAAGATAAAGCCAAAAGAAAAGCCAAAAAACACTGAAGGTAGGGGAGAGAGGAGCCACTGCGTGTGCACGCGCTGCCAGATGCGTGCGAATCAGACAGACAGACAGACAGACAGACAGACAGACAGACAGACAGACAGACAGACAGACGTATTAATTGTCCACTGGGGAAAGTTGTTTTCATAGTAAAACATTTCTTCATAAGCTACAGAATTATGGTATTCATGCATATGCCTTTAGTTTGTTTTATTTTTGATTAAACAATGTATGGCGTATGTCTCAACCATTCAGAAAGCAACAAGAAATGACATTTGCGCTGAACAATTTCCCATTTCCACGTGGATTATTACCGACATCTGTAGCTTGTCAGATGTAATTAAATGGATGGAAATAAAATGCCCCATCACAATGATGTAATGACACACAATGGCTGATCTTGATCTCTTAGAAGATGTGGCAAATGGAAGAATTGGGAGTGAACGGATCTTTAGACAGCAAGAAGACTTGCTGGTAACGAGGACCAGTGGCTTATGAGCCGGTTCCCACTTCCTCCAGCCGGCCTGTTGGAGCTTTTGGGGGGTGTCACCTGGTGCATCTGGCGCGTCATGTCCCCCTCCACCTCAGTCACCACGCCACTTAAAAGGGATTCTCCAATAATTGCCGCCAGTCTCTCATCAAGAGTGGTCAGCTCCGGTGTCCCCCACCCGTGGCAGACACACTCTGGCGATGGAGCGCTGAACGTTTTTTTGCCTCGACTTTGATGTCCGACCATTTCGTTTTCACTTCGGTTGTGAGGCTACAGCATTTACGGCGTCTGCAACCGTTTGCCACTCACGTGCCTTTTTGGCATTAGTAATACCCACACTGTGCCCTCCAAACAACAAACAACATTCTTCTCCTCTTTTCCACCTCGCCAACGATAACTTCTACTTCACATTGAGGGAAGTTCCGTTTTTTTGATTTACTCTCTGTGTTTGCCATGGTTTCGCTATCAATGAATTTTCATTTGTGGGCGTTTCACGGACTATTTATGGGCAACTATGGGCGTGTCATGAAGCCGCAAAAGCTGCGCAGCATTTAGAATTGATTGTGATTTATTAAGGGAAAGAAGCGTAGGATGTGCGTACGCACGGTTTCATAAATCTGAATATTTCTGTGCGTACGCCGTCCTATGTTTCATCTGTACGCCACTTCTGACGCAAATCCTACGCAAGGTTTTATAAATGAGGCCCCTGGTCTAAGTTGGACTCAGTGAGTAAAATGAGATAAAAATAATCCTATTTCACATTTTCACAAATCAGAAACTGTGTTTAATGTATTCTTTTGTATCTAAATCATAATTTAATCCAGGTTTGAGCAGTCCAGGTCCAGTGGTTTTTGAACAGGACCAGGTTCTAGATGATCTTACTGCGAAATATGCTGTGGAATATTCCTTTAGTGCCCTCGCGAATCAGAAGCTGTGATTTGGAAGCCAACTTCAGCATCATCTTTGGGAACAAGTGTATGATGATGTGTAGTAAAAAGTTTTACAGCCTTATGAACCGTCTGTAATCCTACTTCACAGATTTCTCCTATTTTGGGAAAAATGAGGGAACACCGTACATGGGTGGGTAGATTAGTTACTCCTGATCTGAGAGCTTAGTTTGCAGTTTCCCTTTCAAAACTCGCGGGTTCTCAGTAAGCACGGTTTGAGTTCTGTGAGGGGAGGGGTGAGGTAGGGGTACAAATGTACTTTTTTGGTCTAAGTTCTTCATAAATGCTTTTTTTTTTTCATTATAGCTATTGATTTAAAAACAATGCATGTTTAGTTAGTAGAACGATACAACAAAGCTGTGGAAGTGTCCCTCTCTATATTTATTTAAAATTTAACATGAAACTCAGAAATCTCTGTCCTGAATACAAAGTTCCTCACACACTACTAACTGCTCCTCCCTGATGGTGATGTCCATGCTCCATTCTTCACTGAGTCAGGTGGGTCCCCTTCACCATGCATTTACCATACATTATTCCATGCATCGGAATCATTGTCTCCTAAATTGTAATCAAATCGAACAGTGAGGTAATCCAGATTCCCAGCCCTACTCTTTAAACAGACCTTTTATGCAGAAAGTTACCGGTACATACATGATAAAAAATAAAAATTGATGGGCACATTTGTACTCATGTGGGACAAAGGTCGGTCAGTTATCCCACCTATCTCTGTTAACATAACACTAAGAATATTATAATTTTCTTAAACCAGTAACTATAACATTTATTGATGAGCCAAGGGTAAAAAATGTGTTTTTCCAAAGTTTACATGTGGATTTAAAATTTGCTGACTCTTTGTATTTCCGACTGCTGACCTTCTCGTCAACATAAGCAAGTGCAGGGGTTTATTCAAAGTATAGGTGAGTTGTGTAATCTAGACGTTGTAACTAAACTTCAAATCTGAACTGTACACACAAATACTTTCTGTGTTCTTTAGAACAAAGACCATGCAGCATCCAGGAGGATATCGAGGACACCACGGTGGGAATTTCCCTCCTAATGGAAAGTGGCAGTGGTGAGGAAGAGGACAGTCTCGTGGTCCACAGCTCCCAGGCTGTGGTTATCGATCCACCAAGTGTCGGAGAGACAGTTGCTGTGCTGTTTGGCCTTATTTACAACACAACTCTGGACAACCCTCCCCATCTCAGAAACATCTTTGAGGTAATCCACAAAACTGTATTAGAGTCTTAGCGCAAAATTATGTCTGAGGTTTCAGGCTTTAAGATCTGGCTCTTTGAAGAAAATTACCTTGAAATAGTTTACCTTTTTCCTAAGAGGGGATTCCAGCTCCTTGATTTGGCTCTTTCTGTTATCTTCTGTTTAGTGAAAAATAGCAAGCCCCTTATATTTTGATTTGTACATTTTGCTTCGCTGTAAATATATTTTTCAAGTTTAGATTATAAAAAAGTTAAATCGGAAATTTGTGTTCAGTGTCATCTGTTCATTGGGCTGTCATAATGCACAAGAAAGTATTGGCTTTTATATAATAATCTGGAATTGCAATTTTACTATTCAATTTAAAATATATTAAAATAATAATTTCAAACAAATAATAGTGTTGCTAAAACATTTTATTGTTTTTTAAATGTTTGAAAAAATAGAAGGTTGGCATAGTAAAATCTTGTTTGTTCATGTAAAAATGTTAGGGGTAGAAACAAAGAAGCATTCATTACAGTAGAACATGACTTTTTTATTAGCAATAATTATATTGGTTCAACATGTTGTTGTTTTTTTACTCGCAACCGATGTCCATCATTTTTTTATGTAAATCCAACAGATCTTTTTTTTCAGTAAGGGCGACATCTCTGCAGACACTCTTCTTTAGTTAAGAAGTTGTTCTGGTTGCCACCGCAGCCTCCGTATACGAAGGGCTCACACCTCCTCTTCCTGAAGTTGTAGAAATAACGCTCAAAATACCCAAAGCACAGCCCAGAATCTGAAGCCTGTGCACACACACCTGTGGAAGTAGAACGAAGGGAAACCAAAACAGAGATTTTTTTTAATGTATCCTCATCACAACTGTGTGTAAATGTTTCATGACATGATGTCTGTACCAAAATCATTGACCAGAGAGGAAGCCTCATCCTCAAAAACTTCCAAGTCTGCTGGAGACAAAGAGGGCACCACCAGGTCTCTTCCACCTCTGCAGGCAGACAACACATCAAGTCAGTGAGGGTTAGCAGAAAAACTCAGAATAGGGAATGCCTCCTGGAGAAGAGGCAAACATTTTAACTTGAAAAACTAGTCCAAAGAACTTTCTTTGCTAGAGTCTCTGCAGAGATCAGTGAGAGATTGGGAACTTGAAAATGAAAGTGTTTTTAAAGGAAAAAAGAGAGATCAAATTCATCATTAAATATTCATATTAAAACTCAACATGTATAGCTACAGTCCAACCTGGAGTTTTACCCTTTGGAAAATTTGTCCTTAGTAGTTTTTCTTTCATCGGGGAGAATCTTCCCGATTGTGAATGGGACAGGCAAATTTTAGGCGAAAATAAGACGGTGTACAAGAACCACCCTTAAACAATGCCAGAAGTGTGAATAATTTTGGGCCTAACTGTACAGAGTAGAAGTTTTTTGTGATTTTATTAATTCCTCTTAGTTGTCACAGAATGTTTATACAGATGTAGAATTAAGTAAAAAGCAATTTAATCAAAATAATTTCTACCTGAGGGTTTTGCTGGGATTCTGGCTCTGTGACCGGCTTTCCAGGAACACATGTACCTGCAAACAAAAAATTCAAACATTTCCACCATACTGCCAAATATATATTTTAAACCTTATGCCACTAATTATAATGAATGTTACAAACCCATCCATCCATCCATCTTCCTCCGCTTATCCGGGACCGGGTCGCGGGGGCAGTAGACTGAGCAGAGATGCCCAGACTTCCCTCACCCCAGCCACTTTCTCCAGCTCCTCTGGGGGGACCCCGAGAGGTTCCCAGGCCAGCCGAGAGACGTAGTCTCTCCAGCGTGTCCTGGGTCTTCCCCGGGGCCTCCGCCCAGTGGGACATGCCCGGAACACCTCTCCAGGGAGGCGTCCAGGAGGCATCCGGACTAGATGCCCGAGCCACCTCAACTGGCTCTCTTCGATGTGGAGGAGAAGCGGTTCTACTCCGAGCTCTCCGCGGGTGACCGAGCTTCTCACCCTATCTCTAAGGGAGCGCCCAGCCACCCTGCGGAGGAAGCTCATTTCAGCCGCTTGTATTCGGGACCTCGTTCTTTCGGTCATGACCCATAGCTCATGACCATAGGTGAGTACTGGAACGTAGATCGACCGGTAAATTGAGAGCTTTGCTTTTCGGCTCAGCTCTCTCTTCACCACGACGGACCGATAGAGCGACCGCATAACTACGGACGCCGCTCCGATCCGCCTGTCCATCTCACGCTCCGATCTTCCCTTACTCGTGAACAAGACCCCAAGGTATTTAAACTCCTCCACCTGGGGCAAGGACACTCCACCCACCGAGAGATGGCAGACTACCTTTCTCCGGTCAAGGACCATGGCCTCAGATTTAGCGGTGCTGACCCTCATCCCAGCCGCTTCACACTCGGCCGCAAACCGCCCCAATGCACGCTGGAGGTCCCGGTTCGATGAAGCCAACAGGACAACATCATCTGCAAAAAGCAGAGAGGAAATCCTGTGGTCCCCAAACCAGATCCCTTCCGGCCCCTGGCTGCGCCTAGAAATTCTGTCCATGAAAACTATGAACAGAACCAGTGATAAAGGGCAGCCCTGCCGGAGTCCAACGTGGACCGGGAACAGGTCTGACTTACTGCCGGCTATGCGGACCAAACTCCTACTCCGGTCATACAGAGACCGGACAGCCCTCAGTAAGGCTCCCCGGACCCCATACTCCCAGAGCACCCCCCACAGGATGCCACGGGGGACGCGGTCGAACACCTTCTCCAAATCCACAAAACACATATGGACTGGATGAGCGAACTCCCACAAACCCTCCAGCACCCTAGATAGGGTGTAGAGCTGGTCCACTGTTCCACGACCAGGACGGAAACCGCACTGTTGTTCCTGAATCCGAGGTTCGACTATCGGACGGACTCTCCTCTCCAGTACCCTGGCATAGACTTTCCCAGGGAGGCTGAGGAGTCTAATTCCCCTATGGTTGGAACACACCCTCCGGTCCCCCTTCTTAAAGAGGGGAACCACCACCCCTGTCTGCCAGTCCAGTGGTACGGTTCCCGACTGCCACGCGATGCTGCAGAGACGTGTCAGCCAAGACACTCCCACAGCATCCAGAGACTTGAGGTGCTCAGGGCGGACTTCATCCACCCCCGGGGCCTTGCCACCGAGGAGCTCGTTGACTACCTCAGTGACTTCGGCCCGGGTAAGAGACAGCCCCACCCCAAAGTCCTCATTCTCCGCTTCTTCAAAAGAAGGCGTGTCAGTGGGATTGAGGAGATCCTCGAAGTACTCCTTCCACCGCCCGACAATGTCCCCAGTCGAAGTCAACAGCTCCCCACCTGCACTGAAAACGGTGCCTGTGGAGAACTGCTTTCCCCTCCTGAGTCGTCGGATGGTTTGCCAGAATTTCTTCGAGGCCAACCGATGGTCCTTCTCCATGGCCTAACCGAACTCCTCCCAGGACCGAGTTTTCGCCTCCGCAACAGTCCGGGCCGCAGCTCGCTTGGACTGCCGGTACCTGTCAGCTGCCTCCGGAGTCCCGCAGGCCAGCCAGGCCTGGTAGGACTCCTTCTTTAGCTTGACGGCATCCCTTACTTCCGGTGTCCACCACCGGGTTCGGGGGTTACCGCCGCGACAGGCACCAGAGACCTTGCGACCACAGCTCCGAGCAGCAGCAGAGACAATGGAGGTGGAAAACATGGTCCACTCGGACTCAATGTCCCCAACCTCCCTCGGTACCTGTTTGAAGTTCTCCCGGATGTGGGAGTTAAAGACTTCCCTAACGGAGGGCTCAGCCAGACGTTCCCAGCAGACCCTCACAGTACGTTTGGGTCTTCCAAGTCTTTCCGGCCTCCTTCCCCGCCAGCGAATCCAACTCACCACCAGATAGTGATCGGTGGACAGCTCCGCCCCTCTCTTCACCCGAGTGTCCAAGACACAGGGCCGAAGGTCACCTGAGACAACTACAAAGTCGATCATTGACCTCCTGCCTAGGGTGTTCTGATGCCAGGTGTATTGATGGACACCCTTGTGCTCGAACATGGTGTTCGTTATGGACAAACTATGACGAGCACAGAAGTCCAATAACAAAACACCATTCGGGTTCAGATCAGGGGGGGCGTTCCTACCAATCACACCCCTCCAGGTGCCACTGTCATTGCCCACGTGGGCATTGAAGTCCCCCAGGAAGACAATGTTACAAACCCGTTTTATTTATTTATTTATAAATTTGATATAATCTCAGTCTAAACTGTTTTTACCTCTGTCTTCTTTGATGATGATGTTTTCTTCACCCAGTTGCTGCTCTTTGACCAGTGTTTTAAAGTCTTCCACCACAGAGGGCCTCACATTCATGGTTCGACCTGAGAGGGAAAAATAATTCTAGCATTTATACAGTTTTTTTCTTTTTCCTTAAGTTGTGTAGAACATGAAGAAGTTAAAGCTAGCATTTTTGACTCTCACCAATAACAGAAATGCGTCTCTAAAATGTGTCAAATCTAACTTTAAAGCTAAATTGTATTAAAAATCCTAACAATGTGCTTTATTTTTTCCCTCTCTAAAGGGGATAAATAACTTACTGTAAAGCCTGAGTGTAGTTATCTTTTCACCCGTGGCCCTAATCTTGATCATAATCATGACAGCGTATTCATGGTAGTTTGTGTGGAGCACATACGCGTCCACATTAGCTCCCGTCCCTGAAATACAAAGAGCAAACACAAGAATTGATCAGAGTTTCTGTTCATTTTCTGCCAACAGACCAGAAGATAAAGAACAGACTGTGAGAAAGCAGCTTCTTTAAATCAGAGCGGCAAGATGTTGCAGATTTCTATCATGTTAGGGCATCAGAACCAGACACAAAATACTACTCTACTTCTGCAAAGTATTACTTTTGTGTGCTTTTGTTCATTTTTTATTTTTTAACAAGTTTCAATTTTAACATAAAATGGTTAAACTGATGCTGTAGGGTTTAGTTTTTACATTTATATCTTGGGTAAAACCATTTTTAAATACTTGACAGATGGAGGTTGCATGGGGTCAGTTTGTTTGTAGATGGCCATTTTGAAGCGAGTTTCTCAATTTCATGCTGCTTGCCTTCATAGGATCATACTCATGATGTCACCAAATCCCACCCTGTCTGAAAACAGGAAAGTAGGCGGGGCAAACAAGTCTGACAGTTAAAAACATACCCAGCAAGGCGATCCAACAGCGAAGTATTCATATATAAAAGATGGGGTTTAAAAAGCTTGACTTTTTTAATTTTTTTTTCAAAATTTAACAGTTTAAAACAAATTTAGGTTTTGTGCGAAAAGCTTCTAATAGTTTACTGGGTAAATTCTTGGCTCCAAAGTCTTACTTTTTAAAAGGGCTTTAACCCAGAAATCAGACAATATGTTTGTGTTGTATAAAACAGTTCTGAAAAAAATGATCACACTTATGGTTTAAGGTTGTGTACAGGTCAAATGAGACAAAAAGAAAAAAGATGTAGCATACGGTTAACATTGTAGAAAAATCGTCCGTGGGTGCTGGTCAGCTCAAGATCTTGAACAACCTCCCTACACGTCCCATATCTGCACAAACACACACATACCATGCATCCTAAGTGAAGAACCAGACATTTACTGGCAGTTTCCTGTTTTTAGGTCAATGTTTGTAAGTTCCAGTTTTGTGGATATTTGATGCAGATCTCCAGAAATCCAGGGTGTCAGTAATTTATGTGCAGATGGACAATAAACAACATATACATTTAAGAAGGCAGTATGTGAACAGGAGAGTTAAATTGAATAATCATTCAAAATAACGGCAATGTTTTTTAATAATTCAGATTAAATTTACACCTTATGGGATCAAAAAGCAGTCAGAAGCAATTTTTACCTTAATTATAAACTGCCAACTAACGCATTACATGATACAATTGGTAATGCAAAAATAATGCATAAAAGTGGCTAACGCATTATTTAATAGTTCATTAATGCGCAATTACACATTCATCCTCATCATCATCATCATCAGCCTGTCACGCCACTGCTGGCGGATGGCCTCCACATCTTACTCCAATCATCACGGTTTTGGGCACTCTGGGTCCATGTGCTGCCTGCCTTCTGCTTGATGTCATCTCTCCATCTTTTCTTCGGTCTTCCCCTTCCTCTCTTCCTGTCCCACGGTGTCCATTCTGTTGTTTTCTTAGCCCATTCATGGTTCTTCATTCGGGCTACATGTCCTGCCCACTTGCCTTTGGCTTCAATCACTTTCTCGATGAGATCCTACACCCTTGTTCTTGATCTTAAGTCTTCGTTCCTGACCTTATCTCTCCTTGTAACACCCAGCATTGATCGTTCCATGCTCCTCTGGGTGACTGCCAGTTTCTCTCTTTGGCGGTTGGTAAGTGACCATGTCTTAGCTCCATACGTCATTGATGGCAGTATGACAGTGTTCATGATCTTCCTCTTGAGACACATGGGCATTTTTTGATCTCTCAGAAACGTGCTGTTATGTCCGAATCTCTTCCAAGTGGATGTTACTCTCTCGTCTATTTCTTTCGCCATCTCATTTCCTGGTGTTAGCAGTCTTCCCAAATACTTGTACTCATCCACCTCCTCCAGTTGTTCTCCATCCACAATTATTCCTTTCCTTCTCCTTTTCCTTGCTATTTCATTGCACATGATTTTGGTTTTCTTTTTGTTCATTTTCATGCCATCTTTTCTCCCTTCCTTGTTCAAAACGTTGAGCAGCTTGCTGAGATCCTCTTCCTTTTCTGCAAATAAGAGGATATCATCTGCAAATCTCAGGTTGTTCATCCTCTCTCCATTGATGTTAATTCTGCTTCTGCTTCCATTTTCCTGAATATTTCTTCCAACACTGCTGTGAACATCACTGGTGACAAGGTGTGCCCTTGCCGCACTCCCTTCATGATCTTAATCTTTAGGCTAAGGTATTCGTTCCGAACCTGAGCAGTGGCTCCATCATATGTCTCTTTCAGGATGTTGATGTACTTCTCCTCTATGCTGTGTTGTTTTAGCGCCTCAAAAACAGCCTTGTGCAGGGTAGAATCAAAGGCTTTTTCATAGTCTACAAACGCCATATAAATGGGTATTTTATCCTCATTGGTTTTCTTGAGTATTTGCACGACTGACTGCAGATGGTCGATAGTTGAATGACCTCTTCTGTAGGCAGCTTGTTCTGGCGGCTGGTGGTCACTCCGATTTTTATTCATCCTATTCTTCAAGATCTTCATGAAGAGTTTGTAGACTTGGGAGAGTAAGCTGATTGGTCTATAATTAGCAAGGTCTTTCTTGTCTCCCTTCTTAAATATGAGTGTTATAATGGCATTTTTCCACTCGTTGGGTACCTTTTCTTCAGTTATCACTTTATTGAAGAGTGTTCTCAGCTTCAATCTCACAACTTCACCTCTGGCTTTGAGCATTTCAATCACAATCTGATCTTCTCCAGGTGCTTTGTTATTCTTCATACCTTTTATGGCATGCTCAATTTCACTATCAAGGCTTGATGGTACATCCTCTGCTTCTTCTTTTCTGATGTTCTGGGCTGCATCTTTGTATAGCGTTTCATAGAATTCTGCGCACCTCTCAAGAATTCTCTCTCTGTTGGTGATGACGGTTCCATCTTGCTCTTTCAAAGCTGATACAAGAACCTTGCAGCCTTCTTTTTCTTTTGCTCTCTTCAATCCTTTCCCACTCTCAATTGCCTCTTTCACTCGCCTAGTGTTGTGCTCTCTAAGATCTTCTCTCAATCTTTTCCTGATGGTTTGACACAATTTGTTGTACTCTCTTCTCTCTTGGTCATTCAGATCTTTCTTTGCCATTGCTCTCCTTTCTTTCAGCAGTTCTTTAGTTTCCTGCTTGAGCTTCTCCTCTCGCCGTCTTTCCTCTTTTCCTGCTGTTTCCATAGCACAGTCCTTAATGGTCTTTGTGATGTTAAGTGCCATTTCCTCCACACTGTCCTCTTCTTGCAAGGCTTCAAAGCGATTTTGCAACTTCAGTTGAAATTCATTTTCTTTTTGTTTCAGGGTGTTGATGTTTACTTTCACTCCTTCTGGTCTCATCATTTTCATTCTTTCCAGTCTTGTATTCATTTTGATCTTACTTCTGACCAGTCTGTGATCACTACCGATGTTTACCCTTTTGATGACATTGACATTCTGGATCATGTTTTTGTTTGCCAAAATATAATCGATCTTGTTCCTGGTTTCGCCATTTGGACTTATCCAGGTCCATTTTCTGATCTTCCTCTTTCTATAGAAGGTATTTCCGATCATCAAACCTTTTGATTTTGCAAATTGCACAAGTCTGGTTCCCCTTTCATTCCTTTCTCCAAGACTATACTTTCCAAGCGCTCCGTCGCTTTGATGATGTTGTCCAACCTTTGCATTAAAGTCACCCATTACAATCTTGTATTGACTTTTATTCTTCTCAATAGATTTTCTAATCTCCTCATAAAGCTCTTCAACTTCTTCATCACTGTGACTCGATGTTGGCGCATATACTTGTATCACTTGTAGTTGGTATTTGCTGTTTACTTTCAGTGTAAGCGACGTCACTCTGCTGCCCTCACCTTCATACTCTATAACGCGGTCCTTGATGTTTTTGTTGACCAAAAAACCAACTCCTCCAACAGATTCGTTATCTCCTATTGTGTACAGCACATGCCCACTTTGCAACTGTTTCAGTTGCTCTCCTTTCTTCCGTGTTTCTGACAGTCCAATGATGTCCCACTTGAAACCTGTCAGCTCTTGCTCTAGCTCCTCCTCCTTGAGTGTATTCATGTTGTGGGTGTGAACCATGACTCACCACGCTGGTTCAGTGCGGATTGGTGAGTTGTCTGCACCCTTGATTTCTCAGGGGTGTAGGACTATGAGGCAGGTAGTACGAGGTTACATTTTACTCGTAGCAGACTTAGAGCCTGACCTGACCTGAATTACACATTAACTAACATTAATAAAGGGATCTGATTTTGTTACAGATTTTTCTTGTTTAAAATTTCTGAGTCCCAAAGAACAAAGTTACATCCCAAGTTGCCTCTCCTACTATAATTAGCTTTGGTGTCTCAGGAGAAACACAGGGAATGATTGATAAGCTTTGGTAAGCATTTTCATACAAACCTGAGAACAGTCCGGGTTGTCTTGAGCTTCGTGCCAACAGCACTTTTCTGCACCAACAGTTTACCTATAGCTGTATTTTGCTTGTGCTCTGGGAGGTCAGGACTCGTAGTCGCCAAGGCAACGTCATACCATGTTCCCAAAAACTGGCAGGGAGCATACAGCATAAATAAAGGTTTGCTTTATGATGTCCAGCATGCTAAATGAAGGAATTTAAGAAAAGAACAACATAAAGTTGTCCAAAAAGTGCAAGAAAATGCAAACAAGAAAATAAACATTTGAGATAATTGTTCTGAAAATGTATGTCTCTCCTGAACTAAACTTTTCTTTTTTTTTTTTTTGGATAGGGAGCAAACTTTGCATTGACATTAAAAATGAATTGTTTGCACTAATTATGTAATCACGTTTTCCTTCTTGAAAATGAGTCCTAAAACCAAAGCAAACAGCTATTTTCGCTTAAACATGAACAAGATTACGTTATACAGAAAAGACGTTGTTGTTGTTTTTTTTGTTGTTTTATCCATATACCTGGCCAATATATGTCATATTTTTAAAGATTACAAAAAGTAAACAGGACAATCTCTCACCTTCATCAAAACAAAGTTCTCCTGTGTTTGGTAATGAGGATCTGGAATTATTGGAAGCCCCTGGAGGGTCTGGCTCCATCCCAGTGCCAGTAGAAAAATTAAAACTGCAGTTTGTTTCCATCCTGTCAGAACTGTCTGACACTGAAATGGACTCTGGGCATGCTAGGTCTGTGGGCCGTGTGTAATATACCCTACAGCTGTGTGTACTCAGTCTCACAACCAACAAAAAAAAAAACACTTCAAGTTCCCACTTTGCATCCGTCTCTGCAGCCTAACCTGCCAGCATAAGCAAATGACCACTCAGACATTGGACTTCAGAGCTGCAGCAAAACCAACAAATCAATACTGTCATGATTTTAGAGACTGGAAGAGTTTCACCCTCCTTAAGCTGTACACTATAAAAAATTCATGTTTCATTTGGGTGTAATTTAATTATATTTGCAATCTTTAAGCCTCAATATTTTGATGTTTTTGGAGTAAAAAGCACTTATTTACAGTTTTTTTTAAGTACACATGGTCCCTATTTTACACTACAGCATCCCCTACTGTTTCTTCTAAATACTGCAATCAAATCCTGCATCCATCCCTTTAGTGCTACATGTCTGAACGCTCACTGACATTTAGTCCAGCAGACTTTTTCTCTGAAAACATTAATGTTCAGACCTATAATAATAAGCTTGATAATTGTAATTTATTGTTATTATAATAACTTATGTATCACATTTCACAAATTTGTGGGTTTATGCAGGCATAACCCTTGTGCTATCGTATGACCCCGCCCTTAAATTGATGCGTACTCCCTACCAGGACAAAGGTGGATAAAGGTGAAGAGGATTTCATGTAATCCATGGACACCAGTGAAGATCACAAATCATTGAAGAAAAAAAGTTCAGCCCACTGTCTAGTGCAGGGGTCAGCAACCCATGTCTCCGGAGCCACGTGTGGCTCTTTCATCCTTCTGTTGTGGCTCCCTGTGACTTTGGAAAATAATTAGTATTTTTTAAATTAAATTTTATTTCAGTTTGTTCATTTATCATGGCATTTCAAAGGAGCTGCTGGCTCCGTACAAAGCGCGCCACGTAAAAAACAGCTTCCTTAATGAACTGGTATTCATCAGGCGAGAACTGCAGAGCTGATAGCAGGAGGACAGACGCGGGTCGGCTTCAATAAATTTGCGCCAGTGTTGCCAGATAGAGTCACAGTTTTCCAGCCTAAAAGTCATCTGACCCAGCCAAAAACCGCCCAACACCGCTTTTGTTGATGTTTTTTTTTCCGTACTGGACTGATTTAGCAAAATAAAAGATTTTTCTAAATAAAAGATAGTTCAGACTAATAATAAAATGAGTACAATATTGAATAAATCTACAGCGGGCCGCCTTCCTCCATTCATTTGCTTAACCCGCTCTATCCCCACTATAACCTGCGTCCGGCTCTTTCATCCTTGTGCTGCGCTGGAGCGCCCCGACTATCGTGTCAACCTGCTGCTATGATGACCGTATTTAGCGCTCTCTGTGTAGGTTACACTGAGGAGCGCGGAGGAAACAACTCTCAACTGCAGAGGATATGAACAGGTGAACGGGTGGAGAGGAAAAGCAGGTAAAGAGGCGGAGGAGAGGCTTTGGCTTCAAACTGTCAGAGAGATGGAAACACGGGCGTCAGATTTAGACGCAGCTTTCACTGCGGGAGTTGACGCAGGGACTTTCTCTGGGATGATTTTATGAACTTAAAAATGGAAACATGATTACCAAGTAGAACTCTTCAAAATAATAAACCTGATCTCTCCACATTCTCAGTGTCTACCATGCATTGACAGACACATCGCTCCATGCAGCGATCAGACCATAACTTCAGTTGTCGCGGTATCAACCTTTAAAGAACACAATGTGCATTTGCAGTGACGTATGTTTCAGAGGATGTCCGATTGGCCAATCTGCATGTCAATCAAGTCCCGTATTTCTCAGTGAGGATTTTGTTTGGCTTGTGGATTTTTAAGAAGTACTTTTTAAAAAAAAATATTTTCTGGCCCGCGATCTACACTCAGGTCCTTGAAGATCGACCGGTCGATCGCGATCGACGTAATGAGCACCCTTGAATAATATATACATGCATGATATATATAATGATGTCAAAACGGGTTGTGTCTCCGGGTGCTTTCTTTTTTATTAGGGGCGGTCCCAAATGGCTCTTTGAGTAAAAAAGGTTGCCGACCCCTGGTCTAGTGGGGTCCAGATGAGCCAACTCCCAATGTTAAAGTGCCTAGGATAGCACAAGAGTTAAAGTGTTTCAACACTTTTAAGGTTTTCATTTCTTTCTCAATATTTTTTCCCCCAATACTGAAAAATAGTCAGAGACTTTAAAACATCAATCATTTCGGGTGCATGACAAATTTTCTGTAGGTTTGTTAACTGATAATAGGGTTTTTTTTTTAAAAACAAACAAACAAACAAATAGATAAATAAAATAAAAACAAAAAAGAACATTTTTAAACTACACCCCAGAAGCTGAAAATACTTTATTTCAAGATTTGCTTGTTATAAATAATCCTGATCTCTGTCATCCCCTCCCACATGTGACTTGTCACCCTGTAACAGTAGACAAACTATTATAATTAAGTTAGAATTACTATAAAACTTGAATATTTACTACTATGAAATTCATGCAGTTGCAATATTTTAGACTTAAAAGGAGTAGGATAAGGAATCAATTTTAATGTATTTCTTAAATCAATATAAGGGCTCTAAAAATTAAAATATTGAAAGAATATGCCTTCATCGGTCTTGGAGCCTTATAACAAATGTCTTTTTTGAGGTACAAACTCTAGTCAACACAAAATGTTCAGGTGTTTCCAACTCTTTCTTTTAATAAATCATCTCGTCATGACAAAGAACAGAATAATAAACAAAAAGAAAAAAGTTCATAGCATTTTCAGGTGTTCAGTCTTAAAGGGAAACAGGAACCTGCAGCCGGGTCATCTGTTCACCTGGAAAATGTTATGGAGCATGCATGACTCTGTTTTCAGGTTGATGTATTTGCAAACAGTGAAAAAAAGGGTCTGTGATTCTGTTCTGCTGCTGCTGATCATCAGAGTTCAAAGGTCAGAGAGGGATCTGTGGGTGTGTTTGTGTGTCACTACCTTTGTTCTGGTTGATAATAATGGCGTCATCGCTCATTCCATAAAGTCTGGTCAGAGCTTGAAACTGGTGCAGAACGGCAGGACTCACATCTGCAGTGCGACCTAAATGAGATATGCCTTTTTTTCATTGAACTTTTAAACATTTACATTTTTAGAAATCCCCCAAAATTATCTGGAACATCAGAAATAAGATTCAATTGGTTTGAGAATGCATCAGCAAGACTGTAGGACAATCTAGAAAAATTGTAATTGTCATATTTTTTTAAAAAGAAAGATATTTTCTAAGTAAAATTTGAGCTTCATAACAGCACAACAGCTTTTCTTTTTGTTTTAAAAATGCAGCCATGCATTGCAAACTATAGTGCTATAGTGTTTTGTTTTCCTTCTTGCATGTATTTATTTTATCCCATCTGATGCAAACTTTAGATTTTTTAAAGTGATGAAATCTGTCATGTAATAATAAATAAAGCAGCATATTTCATATCACATCAACCTAATAGTTGACTACATTTTTATTATAAGGTCCGAGTTCCCTTACTGTAGAGTTTGATTATACTGGTTTTGTTTCCTGATGGCTTCTCTGTGCTCAGCTGCAGCATCACTGTGTAACCATCATCTTCATCAGTGTGAAGCACAAATGAATCGATGTCTGCTCTGAATCCTACAAAGGAGAAATACTTGTGGAACATTGCTGGATCATTCTGAGATGATGCAAAAAACAAAGTCAAACCTACGAGAGACGTGATGGAAGAATCGTCCTGTAGTGTTGGTGAGGAAATAGTTGGTGGAGGTTTCTATGCACGAGCTGTTCCTGTGATCAGAGACATGAACCAACAAGTCCACGAAGCAGAACTTTTTTAAAGCGTGGGCACAAAAAGACACACGTTAGCCTGACCTTAAGTTAGCGGTTGTCATGGTAAAGTTGCTCCCAAAAGGGACATGCTCCAGTTTCAAAGCAACCATCACAGGGTTTTCCCTTTTCCGCTGCATGTAGTGTGGGCAGATGGACGCCACCGCCACTTCGTACCACCTCCCCATAAACTGCATGAAAGGATAAATGCTTTCATGGAGCATCAGAGCATATTCATCTGTGTCACCATGTTAACAACAATGTCATGACACTTGAGTTCTTTTTTGGAAGCATTTCTCACTCACCTTCTCTAAGTCAAAGTTCTCCTGCAAGAGAATTTGAACTTGTTGGGTCCTGGCAGAACCCAGAACCAGAAGAACCATCAGATGTATCATTTTGTGCATCATGAAGGCCTCTTCTGTCTGCTTAACTGACGACAGAATTCAGATTCTCTATCTGTGTCACACTAGTTTGAAAAATTCCCACCCACAACACGAGGAAAGTACACAGCTGAGAGGACAAAGTTCTGTTTTTTTTCCTTTATCTCTTTCTCTCTGTGTGTGTTTGCTGCTCTGAATGATCAGAATTACTGGACTTCACACAATTCAATTAAATTAAATTAAATTTTATTTGTATAGCCCAAAATCACAACAGTCGTCTCGATGGGCTTTGTATTTCGAAAAGTGCAACATGAAATCAAAAGGATCATGAATACATAGAGTTCAATAGGAAAATACTAAATGAACTAAAAAACTGACTAAGCTATACTGGCATCCCTGCCCTTAGACCCCCCTTCGCAGTAAGGAAAAACTCCCCAAAAAAAAACGATTCTGGAAAAAACGAAGAAACCTCAGGGGTGCCCACATGAAGGAGGGATCCTCCCCCAGGACGGACAGGCGATTTACCACAACTCATAGAGAAGAACTAACTTATCTAACTCTACAACTACATATTTAAAGTCCAGCAGACAAGCTTCATCCAGCCGTGGTTGGGGGGACAGTCAGGGGCACGAGTCGAGCCGGAGACAGGATCCACAGCCAGGTGTCAGAGCAGGAGCAGAGATGAGGTACACGGCCACAGAGGTACAGAGGTACAGAGCAGAGACGAGCCAGAGGCAGGATCCACAGCCAGGTGTAGGAGTGAGATGAGGTACACGGTCAGGTATAGGAGCACGGATGAGCCAACTGGAATCTGGAAGCACTGCCACTCCCCAGGAGGGGAGAGGGAAAGAGGGACAATGCATGAATCGCACTGCACCAAACAGAGGCATGGAGAACTAAATGATGAATAATGATCAAGAATAGAGAAGAGAGGAAGGGTAGAAATGACGATTCTAATCGTATTTCGGGCGATAACTCGTAGCAGGGTTTACAGCTTACCCTAGGGCGGTTCAGTCAATTAATGCACCTGCTCAGCGTCCTATTTAAGCCCAGGTGCGCAGGCGTTCATTCTCTTTCTTACCTTCAGCACTCATTCTTCGCCGTTCCCCGTGCTCGCGAATCCGGCGGATCTCCTTTTCTTCGACGTCTTGCTGTATTCCCCCCATGCTTTGGATGGATATTCCCCATTTCTGGTGTGGGCTTTCCGTTTTCGCCGCGTCTGCTCCTTTTTGCGGCTCTTGCCGGGCAGCTAGCGGCGTTCTCCAGGCGGCTAACGGCGCCCAGCGCGTTCGTTGCGCCGCGGTCGCGTGCATCTGCAGGGGGTGCGCTTTCCGCGGTATTCAGGTTGTCCGTGGGCCCGGATCTGGAGCTGTCCGGGTCTTTCGTCTGCCGTGGTCGGCCGGTCTTCTAAGGTGAGCAGCGTGCGGTTTCGTTTTTTTTTTTTTTTTCCTGGTTTGTTTTTCTGGGCTGAGTCTTGTTTTGTTTACTTCCGTGTATGGTGACGTCGCGCCCCTAAGGACCCTGGGAGTTGTAGTTTTTGTGTCTCGTGGTCTGTTCCATGATCTCTCTGATTCGTTTTCTGCTGTTATTCTGTGTCTTCCGGTTATTGTTTCAGGAGTTGTGGGGTCTTTTCTGTGGTTGTGAAGGCTGGCGGTCCTCGTCTGGCCTGGTTTCTCCTGTTGGCTGAATTATTTGTGGTTTTTGCACTTTTTTTTGTTTTGTTGCTGTTTTGTTCTTTAGGTGCTGAAGGTGACTCTTGACTATCTTTTATTAGATGCTGGCTTTATTGTTCTGGCGGTTCTTCTGTTTATTTTCTTCGTTGTTGTAGCTGCTGGTAGTCTGAATTTGAATTGGTTTCTTTGGACCTGTCTCTCTGTGGACAAATTCCTTATGCTTGGTCTCTTTTATGCGGCGTCTTTGGCTCATTTTAATCACTCGTTCGTTGCCCCGCACGTTCTGCATCTGGTTCTGCTTCGTCTGTTTTTTCCCCGCTCTGTGTACCCCAGTGGGTCCTGCCCTGGCTCGGGGACTTGAGTCGGTCGCATTAGTGTTTGTGTCAGTCTCGTCGCTACATTTTTTCTCGGCTGGACAGTTACTTTGTTGTTCTCTCTCTGGTTTTGGTCTGGAGGTTTGTGGGGGCTATGTGATGGATTCTTCCGGGGCATCGTTTTCAAAGCCACCACTGAGGGTGGCCCCTTCGAAGGTTCAGGTTCACGTGACGTGATCTGGACCCGTTGGCGCCTCACAGTTCATCTTTCTGGGCATCAGTGGCCTAGTTCCTCATGCGCCTTCAGGATTAGTATATATTTTCTTCGGCTGCCCATGCTGTCTCCGCGATTTTCTTCCGAGCACGATATAAGGCTGTGGATGTCTTATCGCTGAGTTTCTCCCTGTTCTGCCTCTATGCCTCTCGGCGTCTCTTGGCATTCAGTTGGCGCTCGACACGTTTGCCGGTTTACTTTTCAGCTGCCGTGGCAGTCCTCATACTTTCCAATTTCTTAGCAGAAGCTCTGTAATATATATTTGTAGGCGATGGGTCCCCTTCATTTTGCGAGTTATTGATGGTTTCTCGGTGGCCGAATTTCCTCTGTATCCCTGGTCTTTTGGATCTCTGTGGGGGGGGGGTATTTTCAACTCTGGGTTCCACGTTGTCTATACTGTATGGTCCTCCACCCTTCCGGATTTATTTTTCTTCTATGGATCGGATGGTTCGTTGCTGCTTGTCTCTCCCCATTATGTCGTCTGTGGCTTTTGTGCAGCGTGTTGTTTATTCATTGTTTGGTTTGAATATGATTTGTCAATGATTGGGCCACCTGACATTTGCTGTGGCTTTGGTCCTGTGGTCATCCGTTCATCTTATGTTCTTGTTCTGGGTAGTTCCGTCCTGGGCCCTGTGTTCCTGTTCTGGATTTCGTGTCTTGCGTTTGTTCCTTCCCTCTCTATGCTTGACATAGTTATGTTATGATGACTGTCGTGTCTTCAGGCTCCCTCCACTTGTTCTTCTGAGGCTGTGCCTTCTGGTTTGGGGGAAAGGATTTAAGAGTGGTTTGTGTTTGTCCGGCCGCCAGAATCTACAGCTCTGATTTATAAGGTGTCGTCCGGTTATTTCATCCTTGGAGATTATATTAAGGCTGTTTCAATAGTGAATGATAGTATTGTGTCATCGGTTGACTTGGTTAATGTTTAAATACCACCTTGGGCAATTTCTACCCTGACCGTAGGAAATATATCACTTGTGCTCTCAAGCTTAGTTCAAGAGTTAAATCTTGTGTTCACAAGTCAGTCTTCTATCTGCCTTGCTTAAGCAGATGACAGTCTGCTAGATGCTTCCCCATTAGTGGCTTGTTATACTCCGCCTCTAAATGCTTAAGGTTCAGTCTAGAAAAAATACTATCAAAACCTACGATCCCTCATGGCTCTCAAGTTCTCTTTTTCAGTATCCAGACGCCCTTGGCTAATTACAATTTCGGTAGCCTGTACTTTGTTGTCCACCAATTTGAGGACCACTAATATCAAGTACAAAGCATCAAATCCAGCCAAGCTGTAATCCTTTGCTACGTGGGATGTTGACCTTCCTCATCTACAAATCTCCTTGGCTACTCTTCCCATCACCTACTCCTCGATGGCCTCCTGAAGGTGCGTCCCTCTGAAACTGTCGAAGGTTACTTTTCTTATCTTTGGAATATATAAAAATTTGGTATTAAGACTTTGTGCAGGTTATATAGTTCAGTATCATTTCTCTGTTGGACTTTGTAATTATGATGGTTTCTAGGGTGCGATAAATCCACAATGGGTCTTTACCTTAACTATCTCCTAAATTTCACTTCTCAGATTTGTTCTTTAAAAGCACTGTTATTTCATTTATCTCAAGCATTTTGAAACTGATCGGTATCTGGGAATTTTATATATTCTTGTCAAGACTAATACTGCTTTGTTTTATCTATGCACCACATCCTGAGCCTGCGAACCCCTACGCCCCGATCAGCTTCTCCGGTTCCAGGGAGTGATGTCACCCCTGCATTCCTTGATCTGGTGTTGCAACGATGACTGCTCGACGTACCTATTGCTGCACTGAAAGACGGGGCGGTGGACCTCCTCTGCATTCCAATGACACTTTTGACTGAATTAATCAATGTCAACAGCAGAATGAATGTAAATTCTTTGATTATAGATGCTACAGAAAATTATAGCCAGGTGGAAGCCTCAAAATTTAGGATGTTCTAAGCTGTATCATAGTATGCGCTGGAGCTTGGTTCTTAAGCCAATTTTGTAGTATGCCAATGAAGCATAGTACTTATGGGCGTTGAACCCGTTCTTAATATTGGGTTGGGATCTCAATGCCGAATGGCGAAAATTATGGCTACTATGCTCGTTCGTTGTACTGTCGTTGGGAGCTTCGAAATAATGGATGTACTTAAGCTCGTGTATTTATAGTTGCCACAATGGAAGAAGTTATGGCCATCAAGCTTGTTCTTGGTTTAATAGAAGTTCAAATAATGGCTTCAGCATGTCTAATACGCCAGCAAAGCTTTGGATTGGATGTTAAGTTATTGTATCATACGGGTTGTTAGGCGGTACAAATTATAGTTTCACACAGCGTTTTTGGGGAAGTGAGTTACGTTCTAAGATCAGGTATGAGTAATTTTATGTTGGCTCCTCTTTTATTTCTTTCCCTCTCTCCTTCAGATAGTATGTTCCTCTAGTGGTTTCCACGAACGGGAGCGACCCTACGGTCAATGGTGCCGGGTCACACATAGCAGATCCACTAGATAGCATGTTCCCTTCGAGGCGCTGTACTCGAGCGGGGGCGGCCCAAACGGTCAATGGTGCCGGGTCACACATAGCAGATCCACTAGATAGCATGTTCCCTTCGTGGCGCTGTACTCGAACGGGGGCGGCCCAAACGGTCAATGGTGCCGGGTCACACATAGCAGTCATACTGGGAAATGAAATGGAAATGGAATGCTGCCGAAAACACACCTCATTTTATTACACACTGATTATACATACACATTTTTTCTTCTTCTGGATAATTAAGTGTTGGGGGTTTTTGTTACCCGAAAGTGTTATGGAAATCTCTCATGGAATTGAACGGAGCCTTATGCCAAACCAAAAGATGTGAATGCCAACTAAAGTATGTGGAAAATGTCAAATAAATATTTCTTACTGCAAGAGTTGTCTGACTGAAATGACGATTCTAATCGTATTTCGGGCGATAACTCGTAGCAGGGTTTACAGCTTACCCTAGGGCGGTTCAGTCAATTAATGCACCTGCTCAGCGTCCTATTTAAGCCCAGGTGCGCAGGCGTTCATTCTCTTTCTTACCTTCAGCACTCATTCTTCGCCCCACCCTCCTCCCCGGCTTCCACCTGTGGGCTCCGTAAAGGGGGGTTTTTGTTACCCGAAAGTGTTATGGAAATCTCTCATGGAATTGAACGGAGCCTTATGCCAAACCAAAAGATGTGAATGCCAACTAAAGTATGTGGAAAATGTCAAATAAATATTTCTTACTGCAAGAGTTGTCTGACTGAAATAGATGAGAAAAGAGGACAGAGCCCCAGTGCACCATAGCTACCCCAGCTTCAACTTCTAGCAGCCTTTTAAAACAAATTGTTATTGTTATTAATTTTAATTTAAACCCATTAACATTAAGTTAAATAATCTCTGAATACTAACTAGTCTGAAAATAAGCCTGTCCACAGAGGAATGTTTTCAGTCTAACTTTGAATGTTAAAACTGAGTCGGCCTCTCTTACATGAGCTGGGAGTTTATTCCATAAGACAGGGGCTTGGTGGCTAAACGCTCTACCTCCAACTGTACTTTTACTAATTCTAGGAACCACAAGCAGTCCTGCATTTTGCGAGCGAAGTGGTCTGTTTGGGTGGTAAGGGACTATGAGTTCCTTAATATAGGATGGGGCCATTCCATGTAAGGCCTGATAGGTTAACAGGAGGATCTTGAACTTGATTCTAGAATCAACTGGGAGCCAATGGAGTGAAACTAACACAGGAGTGATGTGATCTCTTCTGTTAGTTCCTGCTAACAATCTAGCTGCTGCATTCTGAACAAACTGGAGACTTCTTAAGGAACTCTTAGGACACGCTGCTAACAAAGAGTTACAGTAATCCAGCCTTGACGTAACAAATGCATGGATGAGTTTTTCAGCATCACTCTTAGAGAGTTTTTTTCTGATCTTAGCAATATTCCGCAGGTGAAAATAGGCAGTTCTATACGCCTGAGATATGTGAGCCTTAAATGATAAATCCTGGTCAAATAAAACCCCAAGGTTTCTAACTGTGGAATTGGGGGCTATACTTACACCATCCAGGGAGACTATCTGATCAGACAGAGCATCTCTCAGGTTTTTAGGACCTAGTATAATGACCTCAGTTTTTTCTGTGTTCAAGAGGAGGTAATTCATTGTCATCCAGGTCTTGATGTCTCTGATGCAGGCATTCAGTTTCTCTATATTGTCATTCTGGTCAGGTTTCATGGATAAATACAACTGCGTATTGTCGGCATAACAATGAAAATTAATGCTGTGTTTCCTGATTATGTTTCCTAGGGGTAGCATATAAAGCGTAAACAGGATGGGTCCTAAAACTGAGCCCTGTGGGACCCCATAGTTAACTCGAGTGCACTGAGAGGAATGTCCATTTACATTAACGAACTGATACCTATCTGACAGATAGGATTTAAACCACTGGAGAGCAGATCCTTTGATCCCTATGTCATGCTCTGATCTATGGAGTCAAATACTGTGGTCGACAGTAGGGCTGGGCGATAAAACGATAATTATCGTTATTGCGATATTACCTTTTTTCGATAGTGAAATGAGTCTATTGCAATAAACTTTTGTTTTAAATGAACACGGGAGAAACCCCCGGAAGACCCGCCCTCTTGTCCAATCAGAATTAAGTATCACAGGGCTAGACCAATCACTGAATAAACTGCGCCACGTCTAGTTAGAGTGAACGTTATTTACAAGCTAGGATGCAAGCTAGTATCTGCATGCGTTGCAAATCCTAACACTTGCAGAAAATGAATGTTCCATCTGAAGAGAAGTTAACAAACTCGAGCCAAGCGGGCGCTCCAGACAGTGAAATGGACCCACTACAGTGGTGGAAAATCCACGAGAAAAGTTTCCCGAGGATTAGCTGCCTGGCAAAGCGCTATTTGTGTATCCCTGCGACCAGCACCCCATCTGAGAGGGTATTTAGTACAGGGGGTAATATTGTAACCTGTCAAAGGGCAGCTTTAAAACCTGAAATGGTTGATACACTTGTCTTCCTTGCCCGCAATCTGTAGGCTTTTGTTCATTCAGCAGAAATCACACTGACCATGGTGCCTATTTGTTGCCTCACAGAATAGGAGGCCATTTAAGTTGATCTGTTGTTCTTTTTTGACTTGTCTTTGAAAGCTATTCGAAGTTGCACAAAGTATTTAAATAAGAACATTTTTGTTTTAAGCTTTCTTTAATTTCTTGAAGACCATTTTAAAGAAACTGAGGAGTTTCTTGGGAGTTTTTTTTAGTTTATTGCACTTTTTTTATATTGACATAATTGTGTGTCAATTTTTTGTCTATTTTTCTGTTAAACTTGAAAGTTCAAACATTTGAATTTATTTGTGATCTTTTAAAACTGTGTGCAATAAAGATTACTTTGAAAAATATAGTTATTTGATATCGTTTTTAATATCGTTATCGCACAATATGAAAAAAACAATATCGTGATATGAAAAATCCAATATCGCCCTGCCCTAGTCGACAGTTTCAAAGGCTGCACTGAGGTCTAACAGGACCAGAATAGAAAGTTCCCTTTCCCTTTTCTGAGGCCAATAACAAGTCATTAGAGACTCTTACTAGTGCAGTTTCCGTGCTGTGGTGAGGTCTAAACCCCGACTGAAAGTCTTCAAAATGACTGTTGTCCTATAGGTGGCAGTAAAGCTGCTTAACTACAACCCTTTCTAGGATTTTAGAAATAAAGGGGAGGTTTGATATCAGTCTATAGTTGGCCAAGTTACTAGGATCTAAACTGGGCTTTTCAGAAGAGGTTTAATAACTGCATATTTGAAAGACTGTGGCACGTAACCTGTTTCCAGAGAGGTATTTATTATCATTAATTCAGAATAATTAATTAGGGGAAAAGTTTCTTTAAAAAGTCCAGTGGGAATTGGGCCTAACAGACAAGTTGAGGATTTGGAGGACGTAACAATTGATGGTATTTCCACTTGATCCACAATAGTGAAGCAGTCTAATGTTACAGAGGTTTCTATGGATGCCTCCACTTCTACCACGTCAGGATGCTCTGGGCTGATAGTAGGAATAACTTGGATTAATTTATGTCTAATATTTGAGATTTTACTATCGAAAAATGTAAGAAAATCCTTAGAGCTGAGAGAAACAGGAACATTTGGTTCTATGAGCTCTGACTGTGAGTTAATTTAGCAATAGTGCTGAAAAGAAATCTTGGATTATTTCCATTCTCTGATATTAAGGTTGAATAGTACTGGCTTCTATCTGTACGTAGAGCTTTTTATAATTTAAGAGGCTATGTTTCCAGATATTCAGAGACTGCTCTGAGCCGGAGCGACGCCATTCTCTTTCCAACCTACGGGTTTCTCGTTTGAGAGAACGTGCTTCAGCGTTAAACCACGGTGCTACTCGGTTTTGTCTAACGAACTTAGGTTTTAGGGAGGCAACAACATCGAGTGTACTCCTGAGGGCTTTTAAGGCATCATTAACAAAGTGGTCATTTATACTAGGACTGATGCTATGGGAGCTGGTCTCAGAGTATTTTCTCAGAATGTCACTAAGTACTGGCTGAACTGTGTGTTTAAACTCAGACACAGAACAGTCAGGTAATGTTCTTCTAAGTTGTTTCTTATTCACTGGGGCAGTAGCATGTTCTAAATTAAACTGGAAGGTAATCAGAAAGTGATCAGAAATTATGAGATTAAGAGGAAGGACACTCAGCTGGCTGATCTCTATACCATGGGTTAAAACAAGGTCCAGGGTGTGCTTGTGACAGTGAGTGGGTTCATTTACATTTTGGGTAAAACCAACATCATCTAATAAAGCTGCAAAAGCATTTCCTAGACAGTCACTGGGGTCATCAACATGAATATTAAAATCCCCTATCATTATAATTTGATCAGAATCTAAAATAGTAGTCGATAGGAAGTTGGAAAACTCAGTTAGAAATTCTGAATATGGGCCAGGGGGCGATAAATAATTATAAATAAAAAAGGTTTTCGAGTCTTCCTGCTTGGGTGATTTATAGACAATATGATGCTTTCAAATGAATCATAAGCATTTTTAACTTTAGGGCTGAGAAGTAAGCTAGACTGTGATATAATGCCAAACCACCTCCTTTCCCTGAAATCCTGGATTTCTGATAGTTAGCATAAGTGGGGAAGTCAACAGGAAGGAAACAGTATTGTTATTTAGGTTTAAATCCAAACCCTAATTTTTCATGGGTTGATCTGAGCATGTGCAGTATCAAACTCATGAACTTTGGTGTTCATGTTGGAAAAACAGCTCAAAGAATAAAACGTAACTCAGCCTTTTCTTATACTTTACAAAGTAAACACAGTCATACCACTAATGCTCATTTAACACGGTCAGAACATCACCAATTATTTCTGGGACATAGCACAAAAGGAGAAGTGGGCTTGTTATGTCATGGGAAACTAAAATTTGCAAGAAAAAAAAGGCTTCTATTTTAGAAGTGAACCCTTAAAGTTCTATTGTTGTCACAGACAAATATTTGTTTTCCACATTTAACTCAGCATAGAATTTAGCGCTCTCACGTACAGCGAGAAGGTCCTGGTTCAAATCCCAGCTGAGCCCTTTTTTGAGTGGAGTTTGCATGTTTTCCTTGTACATCTGTGGGTTTTCTCCAGGCACTTCCTCCCACAGTTGCTTCATTGGTTAATTGGTGTCTCTGAATTGGCCCTAGGTGTGAATGTGAGTGTGTGAACCTGCAACAGACTGGCGTCCTGTTCCTGGTGTACCCCACCATAGTCCTGGTGGGGCACACCAGTCCATCTCAGTGTCAGACAGTTCTGACAGGATGGAAACAAATGCAGTTTTGATTTTCTACTGGCTCCAGCAACTTTATTGGGATTGAGTGGGTTCTGGAAATTGATTGACATTTCACCCTTCACCTGGGGGAGAATAGGGCTACAGTCACAGCCGGAAACAATTTCTGAATATGACCCTCAGTCTGTGTCAAGCAGAAGCCTTTTAGGATTTTTGGTGGGTCCCTGCTGCGGACTCAAGGTCTTGATCTCCTTGTTTCAGGCTAGACCACGGTTCTGCAACCTCAGGCTCTGGAGCTACATACATCTCCTTTAGCTCTCCATTGTAGCTCCACAGCTTTAAGGAAAAATACTGACAAGTTGTATAAAGAATCATTTGGAGTTCTGGTCAATTTGTTTTAGATAATTAAGTTTTGTCATTTCTTTTCAGTTTTTTTAACCAAAAAATTGGCATATTTAACTTGAAAGGAAGTTGTGTGTTCTGCTTTAAAAAATGTATACATAGAAAAATATAACAGTTAAATATTTCAAAATTTGAAAGCTAGATTTTTTTAGTTTAATGCCTAGAAAAACATTTTTTTTTTAAGTGTTAAAGATTGCAGCCCACTGTACTAGACATTCTTCAGTTGGGCTACAGATCTGTATTTGTAAATGTATTTACTTGTGGGATTTTAAAACAATGATTTACAGAGTACAGTTTTATTCAAGGCCACAGACACTCAAAACTGGAGATGATTTTGTTTATTTAATTCTTGACATTGAAAGGGTGTGAGGGCAGAACCCAATGCCCCACAGTTAAGATAACCCCTGTGATTTCCTAGGGGGTCACGATGACCATTATCCTGTTCTCCCTACCATGACAAAGGTGAATAAATGTGGAGAGGATTAATCCATGGACACCAGTGAAGATCACAAATCATTGAAGAAAAAAGGTTTAGCACACTGTCTTGTGGAGTCCAGATGACCCAACTCTCAATGTTAAAGTTCCTAGGATAGCACAAGGGTTACATAAATGGGTGTTGATGCCGGGAAGGCGAGGATGCTTCTCTGCTTACTTCTTCCTCTCTGAGACTGTCCGGAGTCGCGCTGTGTATTGGGCACGGACAGCTCTCCAACATAGCCAGTTCAATAGTAGCCAGTTAATTAGCAGCTCGGCTCTTGTTTCCCGCTACAGTGACGCACCATCTGGGTCGTTAGAATATGAACAAATTATGTTTACCTTTGAAACATGTAATTTTGAAAATCACACATAATTTCTTGCAGTGTTACATTAATATATTCGAATCATGTTGACAAAACATGAAATAATTATGTTTGATCCTTTCCCCCTTAATTTTGGATAAGTGAACCCCATCTATCGATTCCAGGAGGGGAAACCTCGCAGTCAGCCATTTTGGAGAAGCTGCAAGCACCTGCTGGAGGAGGAACTTGTAAAAGGTAAGTTGATTTACTCTAACAAATTAATTTAAGGAAGTGGAAGGTGTCATATTAATTATTAATTTTATTTGTTTTCACAGGGAAGAGCTTTAATCCACTTTTGTCGTAGTTACTAAAGTGAAGGCTCTGCGTGCCACTTTTGTCCCTGCCAGCCGCAGCCCTCGACTACAGGTAGGGGGAGGTGTGCGTAGTATGTTGTACTTTCACGCCGCAGGCAGATTGAGCGATAAATATGGTGTCAAATTAGCGCCTAAAGTATTGCGCATCAAAACAGTAAAACCGCGCATCAAAACCCAAAATCTGCGAATCAAAATGCAGAAATTGAGAACCAAAACCCACAATTTGCAACCAAAAGCCATACCAAAGAAGTTAAAGAAGTTGTAGACATCCACGTCGTAGCTGCCTCAGTATTCCTGCCTTTTTTGTTATGGCATGCATAACAATGGCCCTTATAGAAAACAACAGACATACAGGAATAGTCAATTTTAAAACCAGCACCTAATTAAAAATAAACTAATAATTCTATTGATGTTTAATACTGGAATAATTTTAAGGGGAATAAAGCCTGTTTTTGATGGTCTGCTACAACGTACTCTGCTCTGATTCACTCATACCAAACTTCTGCCAGTCTGCATAGTGCAGACGCATACATTTTGTAAATATGGCACAGCAATATTGTTGCTGTTGTTTCACAGAGTTGTGGGGAAGATCCTCCTGGTCACTGGAATTGGACCTGAATGGCTCCTCTGCCTGGACCTCATCCTTCTCAGCTGGGTCACCTGGAGCCATTGGATCATTAAGCTCCAGTGCCGGCTGTGGGCCTGCATCTTCATCTGAGTGGGAATTCTCACTCTCTTGACTTCTGTTGTTGTAGGGGTGAAACACTGGTGCTTCAGCTCTGAGTTGAAGGCGGCTGTATGTGTCATTTCCAGCTGACAGTACGGTAATTGCACGCCAACACTCTTCATCCTCTTCTGCATCAGCTGAGCTCTCTCGAGTGTTCACCTGACATTCTTGAGTGTATCTTTTCTTTCTCTTTGTGTCTTGTTGAGAGTCTTCTGTGTCCAAAGGGAGAAAGTCACATGGTAATGTGCGTCCTTTGCCAATTTTAGGTTTAATTTTATACACTGGGGTGTCTTGGTGCTTTCTTTGGGTTACTACATAAACTCAATCTTCCCAGAATGATCTTAGTTTTCCTGGTCCTCCCTTTTCTGTTAAGTATCTAACAAGCACTCTGGAACCAGGAAGCAATTCTGCACCATATGTCCTTCTGTCGTACAGGGCTTTTCCTCTCATGGCTTCCTTTTGAGCTGACTTGGAGGCTAGCTTATAAGCTTCAGCCATTTCAACTCTCCATTTTTCTGCATGGTCCTGTTGAGATGAACTCTGCTCTCTGGTTTCAAGACCAAACATTAGATCGATCGGGAGCTTTGGGTCTCCAAAGATCTTCTCAGCGGCAGTGTGGGCGGCAGGGGTAGGCTTGGGCAAAATGGGTAAAATGGTCCAGTAAAACCAGAATATATTCATAACCGCCTTTGCATCTTTCCAGATGCAGGAATTCCAGAGACTAGCTCAAAGGGGTAGGTGGTGATGATGTTAGTTAAAGGAGCTCTTGAGGGCCTATTGGGACACTTGTTTTTTAAGCAACTGCACACTTTTGGGATGTAATGTGTTACATCTTTCTGCATGTTAGCCCAGTAAAAGCGCTCTCTGATTAGATTCAAGATTCTCTCCACCCCTAAGTGGCCCATCTTTTCGTGAAGCTCCCTGTAAATTAGTTTGTGATGATTCTGAGGCAGCAGCAGCTGGGTGCGGGATGCAGTCTGTCTGTAAATTAGCCCATCCTTCAGTTTGTGTTTTTCTCTAAATAATGCTGCAACTTTTCTACTGAGACATTTTCCACTTTTTGGCCATTGGTTTGACTCCACAAAGCGCACAACATCTCCTAGGACTGCATCTTCTTCTTGAGCCCTTTTCAAGACTGTTTTTGTAAGTTCAGCAGTGGAAGTGACTTGCTTGCTATGCTTCACTGATGAGAGAAGAAATGATCACTGGGCAAAGCCATGGCTTATTACTTTGTGACTTTATGCTGACCCCCTGCACCACACATTGTACATCTGGGTGAACATCCTGTAAGCATTTGGTCATGTACTGCTCCATGTCTAGTGGCATTTGTGAGAGGCCATCTGCATCCCTGTTTGCTTTTCCAGGCCAGTACTTAATCACAAACTGAAAATCCGCTAACTCCGCAACCCACCTCTGTGATGTGGCATTTAATCTTGCCGTGCTCAAAAAAGGTTGAAAAACATGGCATTAGACATTTCAACTAAACTTCAAATGTGAACTGTACACACAAATATTTTCTGTGTTCTTTAGAACAAAGACCATGCAGCATCCAGGAGGCAATCGAGGACACCATGGATGGAATTTCCCTCCTAATGGAAAGTGGCAGTGGTGAGGAAGAGGACATTCTTGTGGTCCACATCTCCCAGGATGTGATGGTTGACCCACCAAGAGTCGGAGTTACAGTTGCCGTGGTGTTTGGCCTTATTTACAACACAAATCTGGATTACCCTCCTCATATCAGAAACATCTTTGAGGTAATCCACAAATTGTAATAGAGTTGTAGGGCAAAGTTATGTCTAAGGTTTCAGGCTTTAAGATCTGACTCTTTGAAGAAAATTACCTTAAATGAGCGACTCATCGCATTTCAGGCAGGCACACTCGGCAGTGTTTTACAGGTTACTCCCCTAGGGCGGTTCTAGTCAATTAACTCACCTGCTCAGTGTCCTATTTAAGCCAGGTGTGCAGTTGTTTATTCTCTTTCTTACCTTCAGCGCTGATTCATCGCGGTTCTCTATGCTCGCTGTTGTCTTTCATGGTCCTTCTCCCGTCCTTATCGGATTATTGGATCTCCCTCCTTCTATGGGGGGGGGGGGGGGGGGGGGACGTCCGTCTCCTCCTTTTCGCAGCAGCCCCGCATTCTTCGCTGGTTCTCCATGCTTGCTGTTCTCCTTCTGCGTCATGGTGTTCTCACCCCGTTCTTTCTGTTTGTTGGTTCCCCTTCTTGGGGGGGACGTCCGTCTCCCCGCGTCTGCCCCTCTTTTTTCGGCTCCCGGCGCGTGTCTACGGAGAAGCGTCCTGCAGCATTCGGGTTGTCAGTGCTGATCGATTGGGTGATGTCTCAGCATTATTGGGTGCCGTGATCGCCGGAATGTTTGGTGAGCAGCGTACATTATCTTCGACTTCTGTGCTGTGTTTTCTTGCGGGTTCTGTTTCCTGCTCGACGCGGTCATCTGTGACATCACACCCCTAAGGACCCTGGGACTTGCAGTTCCTTATAAGACACGGTGTGTTTCTTCGAACCCTAGTCCGGTTTCTGCTGTGTGGGCCATTATTCAGTGGTGGCTCTTTGATTTGCTTCTTTTCTGTGGAAGCTGTGTACATTTACTAGTTTAACCTGCATTTGGATTGGTTAGTTTATGGATATGTCTCTTCTGTGAGAGAGAGAAGGAAATGTGAAGAGCGTTTCCCTGGCCTTGTGTTTCCCTTGTGTGTGCGTGTGTCAGTTTGTGCGTGGCCCTGTCTCCTCCAGCTCACTGATGTTTTGTTGTGTTTTCTCTGGTTGTTTAGGGATTTGTCGTTGGTTTCTGGGGGGGTTCATGATGGGCTTTTCCCAGAGCCCATTTTCTGTTTTGAGTCCGCCCTAATGTGCCAGGTTTGACGCGATTGTGTCAACTGTCGGCGCCTCGGTTCCTCCATTTTAATTTTTGCATCAGCTGCCTTTTCCTCGTGTTCCTTCTGGTTTTCGTTTGCGCTTAGCTGACTATGCCATCTCTATAATTTGTTCCACCGGACGTTGTGCATGGCTGGGGGAGGCTGATTTTGTTGATGCTCTCTCTGTTCTGCCTCTCCATTCCTCCTGGAGGCATCTTCTGGTTTAGGTGGGGTTTGAAGTGTTATGTGTCAGTTTCCTTCGGTTGTCATATCTGTCATGTTTTAGATTTAATTTCTCAGAAGCCCTGTGCTGGACTTGGTGTACTCCTATGAACTCCCCTTGGTTCTTGCATTTTCTTAATGTTTTTCTGTTCTATTTTCCTTGTATCCGGTCTTTTGCAACTCTGTTTTGGATTTCGGTTTCCGCTTTATTTAAAGAAGACGTATGGTTCTCCGCCCGTCCGGATTTATTTCTGCTTGGATCTCTGGTTTATGATGCATGCCTCTCTGCCTCTATGTAATCTCTCGCGTTTGTGCTGCACGTCGTTTATCCCGTCTTTGGAGGTAAGATTTGAATTGGTCGTTGTTGGGCCACCTGTATTTTGCTGTGTGCATCCTTCCCCACTGTCATCCGTTCATCTTGTTTTCTCGTTCTGGGTAGTTCCTTCCTGGGCCCCGGGTTCCCGTTGTTCTGGATATTTCTGTTTTGCCTTTCTGGTCTCTGATTCTCTATGCATTGGGGTGGTTTTGTTATAACGCTGTTTTGTTTCAGGTCTTCGGTCTCCCTCCACGTGTTTTTTGTGGCTCCGCCCTCCTTTGGTTTGGGGGAGAGGAAGATGTATGAAGAATTATTTATGAAATGTCCGGCAGCTGGAAATTTTTGGTCGCAAACCCAAATGTACAGCTCTAATGGTTCATCAACGGCTCATGTGGTTCTGAGAGAATTCAGCCGTGGGGATTATTACAAAGATTATTTCAGTATTCAGACACCTTGGCTAATTAAATTTCAGTAGTCTGTGCTTTGTTGTCCCCCTATTTGAGAACCACTAATATCAAATACAAGAATCAAATCCCGCCGAGCTGCAATCCATTGCCACGTGGGATGTTGACCTTTCTACTAATCTCCCTGGTCCTTGGTTACCCTTCCCATCGCCTGCTCCTCGGTGACCTTCTGAAGGTGTGTCCCTCTGGAACTTTTAAAGGTTACTTCTCTTACCATTGGTGTACATAAATTGGTGTTAAGATTTTGTGCAGGTTCTATATTTCACTATCAATTCACTTTTGAAATTTGGAATTCTGGTGGTTTCTGTAGTGCGATGATTCCACAATGGGATATTTCCCTAAACTCCTACTAAAATTTCACTTTTTCAGATTTGTTCTTTAAAAGCACTGTTATTCCATTTATCTCAAGCATTTTAAAACTGATCAGTTTCTGGGTTATTTATATATTCTTTGCCGAGACTAATACTGCTTTTGTCTTTATCTATGCATCACATCCTGAGCCTGCGAACGCCTACTCCCCGGTCAGCTTCTCCGTTTGTGGCGAATGATGTCACCCCTGCATTCCTTGATCTGGTGCTGCAACGATGACTGCTCAACGTACCTATTGCTGCACTGAACGTGAAGGGGCGGTGGACCTCCTCTGCGCTCCAATGACATTTCTGACTTGAATCAATCAATGTCACCAGCAGAATGAATGTAAAATTCTTGGATTATAAATGTTGAAAGAAAATTATTTGCCAGGTGGAAGCCATAAAATTTAGGATGCTCTGAGTTGTATTAGCATGCGATGGAGCTCAAATTTGGTTCTTAAGCTCATTTATGTATGAAGTATGCCAATGAAGCATAGTAATTATGGCTGTTGAGCTCGTTCTTAATAATTAGATGGAACTCGACTAAATGGAGGTTTCTTGAGCGCGTATAATTGGTATGCCTGATGGAAGAAAACCTCATGGCTGTTAAGCTCGTTGTAGTTCTGTCGTTGGAAGCTTTGAAATAATGGATGTTACTAAGCTTGTGTAAATAGTATGCCAAATGAAAGTTTATGGCAGTTTATGGCAGTAGTATTTGATGGAAGCCTCGAATATGGAGTTACTTCAGCATGGCATAGGATGTCATCAGGAGCATTGGATTGGATGTTAAGATAGTGTTGTCATGCGGTTGTTCATGGCGGTTAAAATTATAGTTCCTTACAGCGTTGCGGACGTGGGTTTTACGTTCTAAAAAATCAGGTACGAGTAATTCTTATGTTGGCTCCCCTTTCATTTCTTTCCCTCTCTCTTTCAGATAGTATGTTCCCCTAGTGGTTTCCACGAACTGGAGGCCCAACGGTCAATGGGGCCGGGTCACACATAGCAGATCCACTAGATGGTGTGTCCCCTTCTTGGCGCTGTACTCGAACGGGGCGGCCCTACGGTCAATGGTGCTGGGTCACACATAGCAGATCCACTAGACGGTGTGTTCCCTTCGTGGCGGCGGCCCAACGGTCAATGGTGCCGGGTCAAACATAGCAGATCCACTAGACGGTGTGTTCCCTTCGTGGCACTGTACTCGAACGGGGCGGCCCAACGGTCAATGGTGCCGGGTCAAACATAGCAGATCCATTAGATGGTGTGTTCCCTTCGTGGCGCTGTACTCGAACGGGGCGGCCCAACGGTCAATGGTGCCGGGTCAAACATAGCAGTCATACTGGAAAATGGAATGAAATGAAAATGGAATGCCGCCGAAAACACACCTCATCTTATTACACACTGATTATACATTTACATTTTCGTCTTGATGTTGGGGGTTTTTATTACCCGAATGTTTTATGGAAAATTATATCATGGAATTGAACGGAGCCTTATGCCAAAACGAAAAGATGTGAATGGCAACTTAAAGAATGTGAATATTAAGTATGTGGAAATAAATATTTCTGCCTGCAAGAGTTGTCTGACTGAAAATAGTTTAAGTTTACCCTAAGAGGGGATTCCAGCTACTTGCTCTGGCTCTTTTTGTTATCCTCTGTTTAATGAAAAATAGCAAGCCAATTTTATTTTGATTTGTACTTATTGCTTTGCTGTGAACATAATATTCAAGTATAGACTATAAAAAAGTTAAAACTCAAATTTGTGCTCAGTATCATCTGTTCATTGGGCTGTCATAATGCACAAGAAAGTATAGGCTTTTATATAATAATCTAGAATTGCAATTTTATTATTCAATTTTAATTTTATTAAAATGTATAAATGTAAATGAAATGTTTGGTTAATAGTGTTGCTAAAACATTTCATTGTTTTTTAAATGTTTGAAAAAATAGAAGGTTGGCATACTAAAATTTTGTTTATGTAGTAACAAAGAAGCATTCATTACGGTAAAACATGTTTTTTTTTTTTTTAATGTGCAGTATTTCTGTGGGTTCAACATGTTGTTATTTTTTTACTCGCAACCGATGTCCAGGATTTTTTATGTAAATCCAACAGATCTTTTTTTTCAGTAAGGGCGACATCTCTGCAGACACGCTTCCTCAGTTAAGAAGTTGTTCTGGTTGCCACCGCAGCATCCGTAGATGAAGGGCTCACACCTCCTCTTCCTGAAGTTGTAGAAATAACGCTGGGAATAACATTCACACGGCCCAGGATCTGGAGCTTTTGCACACACACCTGTGGAAGCAGATGGAAGGGAAACCAAAACAGAGATTTTTTTAATGTATTCTCATCACAACTGTGTGTAAATGTGTCATGACATGATGTCTGTACCAGAATCATTGACCAGAGAGGAAGCCTCATCCTCAAAAACTTCCAAGTCTGCTGGAGACAAAGAGGGCACCACCGGTCTCCTCCACCTCTGCAGACAGGAAACACATCAAGTCAGTGAGGGTTAGCAGAAAAACTCAGAGTAGGGAATGCCTCCTGGAGAAGAGGCAAACATCTTCAACTTGAAAAACTAGTCCAAAGAACTTTCTCTGCGAGAGTGAGAGATTGGCAACTTGAAAATGAAAGTGTTTTAAAAGAAAAATATTAAATATTAAATATTCATATTAAAACTCAACATGTATAGCTACAGTCCAACCTGGAGTTTGTCATACCCTTTAGAAAAATGTTTCCTTAGTTGTGTTTCTTTCATCAGGGAGAATCTTGGATTGGAAATGGGACAGGCAAATTTTAAGCGAAAATAAGACGATGTACAAGAACCACTATTGAACAATGCCAGGAGTGTGAATAATTTTGGGCCTAGCTTTAAAAAGTCAAAGTTTTTCTTTTTTTTTTTTAATTCCCCTTAGTTGTCACAAAATGTTATTACAGATGTAGAATTGAGTTAAAAGCAATTTAACCCTTGTGCACCCTTACTTTGACGTGTTATCCCTACCATGACAAAAGTGGATAAAGGTGGAAAGATTTCATTTAATCCATGAACACCAGTGAAGATCACAAATCATTGAAGAAAAAAGGTTCAGCGCACTGTCTAGTGCAGGGGTGGGCAATTATTTTAACTCGGGGGGGGGGGGCACATTGGGTTCTAAAATTCAATAGAAGGGCAGGACAAGGAGCAGATGCGTGGAGTGAGAAAGAAATAAAATGGAATCTGGATGAAAACATTTGGATTGAAAATTATATTCTAAAACAGAATATTCTAGAGCAGGGGTCGGGAACCTATGGCTCGCCGAGCCATATATGCTCTTTAATGGTCACATGTGGCTCTCAGACAAATCTTCAATTATACTTGTTTTTCTTTTTTCAGTGGACCAGTCCTTCTCGGGCGCAATGCGATGCCAGAGGCGCGCAGTAGTAGCGGTGCCTGGAGAAAAAAAATCTGTGCCAGCACTATCAGTTTACTATTATCTACTATTTCACAGAGTTTGTACCAGCCGGAAACCTGTGAATTGCCGTGCCTAAAACTGCGCGCTCCCGTCTCTGAGAAAGAGTGCGCAGTTGCTGGGACGGGACGTGTGAGGAAGAAAGCAGAGGGTGGGGGTGGGGGGTTGTGGGGACAGGCAGGCGCAGCAAGGTGAATCGGGCAGGGATTGTAATAATGTAAAACCCGCTGCCCGTCACTCACTGCAGCATGTGAGTGTGTGTTTGGCTCCGCGTCTGCATGTGAGCAGTCTTTCTGACATCTACATTCATACCAACCTACGATCACGTTTAAATGGTAAATGGTAAATGGCGTATATAGCGCTTTCTACCTTCTTACGAAGGCCCCCAGTCACAGTCCCATTCACCCATGCACACACACATTCACACACTGATGGTGGCTCCGCTGCCGAACACTGGCGCCAACCTCCCACCAGAGGCAAGGTGGGGTTCAGTGTCTTGCCCGACACATAGGCGTGCAAGGCGGGAATCGAACCTGCAATCTTACGATCATGAGTCGACCGCCCTACCGCTGCACCACGGCCGCCCGTTTAAAGTCTCAACGCCTGCATGAAGCAGAAACTCACCACGTATCAACCAGACTAGACCATCAGCAAAACTACTACGAGAAATACTCATCATTTATCAGCAACAGCATAACGATTTTATTAAAAAGAATCCACAGACTTTTTAAAAGTGTTGAAATTACATCAAATGCACACATTCTCTTGTATTTTTAGTTTTAAACATATTGTAGCGGACTGAGTTTAACTTGGCTGTTGGGCCGCGTTTAAGTTTTGGAGTTCATTGAACACATCGATCAAGCAGAGATCTGATTGGTTCTGTCGCTCAGCCTGTCGTCGGGGAGTTTGGACCAATGGGGTTCAGCTATGGGCCCAATAAGGGAAATGGGAGGGCTGGAGCGGGAACAGGGGAATATAGTATAAAGTTGGGAAAAGCGCTCTCGTCTCAGCGAAGAGATTGAGGAGTTGCTGAATTAATTGTACGGCGTTTGTTGCGGTCTGCAGTAACTAGAATAAAGAAGCTTAAAAGAGGTTAAAGTGTGGGTGACATGGCCTATTTTAATAAGCCAAAATATAGTAAATAGTCTCTATTTGATGTTGCGATTGTTTTTAATATTTTTCGAAAAAGAATAAATAGCGAAAAACGCGATATAAACGAGGACGGCCGCCGGCTTCACGCATTCTGCCGAATTCGCGCCGCCCTGTTTGTGACGTAACGAAAGGCAGACAACATGGCTAGCACCTGATAGCGAAGCACAGAGTGATGCTACCGTCTCTATTAGCGATTTATCATCAGATGAACAGAAAGATGAAGAGGAAAGTTGCGGAGATTATCATGATGATGAGTCACTTTTGCAACCGTATCGATTCGAACCCTTTTGCGAAAGTGAGGAGGATATAGCAGAAAGTAGTAGGTCTAGCGATCTCTTGAAAATGGTGGGGATTGCGGTCGGTTTCAATACTTTTTTTATATCTGACATGCATTCCCATATCTTTCATGAGCTGTGGTGTTTCTTCAAAACAGTCTGCCTCAAAATGTTCGCTGCATAAAGTTGACGAAGCAGTTGGCACCCAATTCGCCCTCGTTCGCTGAACTTGTTTTGTCCATTGTTTCAGCAGCGTTTCTTGTTTTGGGAATTTATACACAGATCCACTTTCACTAGATGTATTGCTACATCCAGCTGCCACACAACGACTTGGCATGTTGATGATTAACAGATTTAAACACGAGAGAAACGAAGACTACCTGTTTTGTTTACATGCTGTCCGAAGCGGAACTACGAAAGTCAATGCCTTTCGTGACGTCACAGGTCATATCGAGTTCACTTCCAGCATGCGCTCTTAGCGGCAAATTCAAATCTCTGATTCCTTCGAACGATGTCTATTATTCATATGCTTCGGATTTTTTTCGACGCTAACTATTGGTATCAATAGAATCAGCGTTTAAAAGGCTTTTTTATTTGACAAAGTTGTTCAAAGCATGGCATCCACACTTTAAGTCTCAGTGCCTCAGTGTGGGAAAGGGACACTATATTATTGTATGGCTCTTTCAAAGTTACATTTAAAAATATGTGGCGTTTATGGTTCTCTCGGCCAAAAAGGTTCCCGACCTTGTTCTGGAGTTTTTAGTTTAAAACTTTTTTCCCATTTTAGATAAATCTTTTATTGTGAAGTCCTTTGGTACATTCAAGGAGTTGTAAAGTGCTATTTGAATAAAGATTAATTCAGTCATTGTCTTTTTAATAAAATAAACAACATTATTTATGAAATAAAACAATGACCAAGTAACACTATGATTTTCAAAAAACAAAATTCAGGAAGAATATACTGATACATTTAAAAAACACAATAAATAAATAAATAATGGATCCTCTCCCATCATAATTCCGCGGAGACTTTTTAGCTCATCACTTATCTCACAGTTTGCGTAGCTGTGCATCTGTTTCTCATCCAGTAATAATGAAAATGTACATGTCCATGTCTTCTGCTGCAGCTACGCAAATATCTGCGTTACCTTTTCACCAGTACAGGATCCCTCGTTTATTGCAGGAGTTACGTTCTAAAAGTAACCGTGATTGGTGAAATCCACGGAGAATGATTACAGACGTATGGCAGTAAAACTCCTCTTTGCCTAAATACACTTTTCTCAGACAGACATGAACATTTTCACCCTTTTCTCTTCGTTTAAATTCTCAAACCTTCATAGAAATTAAGTTCAGGATCTTGGAATGAAAACAAAGATCTGATCATTAGATTTCTGATCTGAAGAGCTCCGCGTTTCTGTACAGGAGACACGTCACAGACTGAGGAGATTGATTGACGGGGTCTCCAGCCAATCACGACACAGAACAGGGTGCGCTGTTTAAAAAAGGCAGCATGATCACTCAGAAATAATGAGCTAAACTAGGAAAGATGAACTAAGATGTAGAAAGGGAAGACTGTCTTCTGTTCTGTTTGACAGAGATTTTAGAGGGTTTCAAGTTGGAGCACAGACTACAGAAGGGGGGAATAAAATGTCACGTCTTGATCGTGTGGCCAAAGAAAAAAAAAAAACCAACAAAAAAACATGGTTCTCTGATATTGCTCAGTGGGCCGGACCAAACATGGAGGCGGACCGGATCCAGCCTGCGGGCCGTTGTTTGCCCACTCCTGGTCTAGTGCAGTGTTTATCAACCAGTGTTGGAGATGGTCAAGTGTGCCGTGGGAAATTACACTTGTTAACTGATCTAAAAACATTTTCCATCTCCAGGATTTCAGCTCTTTGTTCATCCTTACAGGCTCTGATAAAACACAAAGAAATTAAGGATTATGAAAGCTTGTAAAATACTTTTTTCTTTGTGTTTATTTGATTCTATTAAAGACATTTTGATAAGAATGACGGTACCGCGATTTAGCCGTAGCTTCAGCTGTTTTAGAAAAAGTCCCGTCCCTTTAACTGTCTCCACCAATTCTTCTTGGATTATTAATCACATGTCATCAGTCTGACCAATGAGAAGTGGTTAAAGTCTTCACTTCCTTGTTCCGAATTCTGCTCATAAAGTCGCTCAGTTCTAACAAAAATACCAGCTAAAGCTCGTCTTCAGTGGTGCAGCTTTCCACAGAATCCGGTGTCAGACCGTGAAACAAGTCAACAAAACAATGAAGCTCAGAGACGCTGGTCTTTCTGCGTTCGACGGATTATTGAACTACATCTCCCATGATGCATGGGGTTAAATGTGACAGCGTGAGCTTCTCGGCGCACGAGTCTCTCCTCTTAACGTCTTGAAACCTCAACGAACACACATCAAACAGTTTCTAAATCTTTTAACTTAACTTTTATGACATCTTTTAGAAAAATAACAGCTGCAGCTTCCGGCTTTTTCTGCCACAATTATCACAAAAATACACGTGAGATTGCGGGGGGTGGGGGCTGTCGACCAATACAGAGTATGAGTTTCTGCCTTTTTTTTTTGGACGCTGGTGTGCTGCTGGATTTTTGTCAAGGTTAAAGTGTGCCGTGGCTCAAAAAAGGTTGAAAAACACTGGTCTAGATGACCCAACTCCCAATGTTAACGTGCCTTGGATAGCACAAGATTTAATCAAAATAGTTTCTACCTGAGGGTTTTGCTGGGATTCTGGCTCTGCGACCGGCTTTCCAGGAACACATGTACCTGCAAACAAAAAATTTAGACATTTCCACCATACTGCCAAATACATTTTTAGGCCTTATGCCACTACTTATAATGAATGCTACAAACCTGTTTTTATTTTTATTTTCTAAAGTTGACAGTTTTTGAAGTTTTTTGATAAATTTGATACAACCTCAGTCTAAACTGTTTTCACCTCTGTCTTCTTTGATGATGATGTTTTCTTCACCCAGTTGCTGTTCTTTGACCACTGTTTTAAAGTCTTCCAGCACAGAGGGCCTCACAGTCATGGTTCGACCTGAGAGGGAAAAATAATTCTAGCATTTATACAGTTTTATTCTTTTTCCTTAAGTTGTGTGGAACATGAAGAAGTTAAAGTTAATATTTTTGACTCTCGTCAATAACAGAAATGCGTCTCTAAAATGTGTAAAATCTAACTTTAAAGCTAAATTGTATTAAAAATCCTAACAATGTGCTTTATTTTTTCCCTCTCTAAAGGGGATAAATAACTTACTGTAAAGCCTGAGTGTAGTTATCTTTTCACCCGTGGCCCTAATCTTGATCATAATCATGACAGCGTATTCATGGTAGTTTGTGTGGAGCACATAAGCGTCCACATTAGCTCCCGTCCCTGAAAGACAAACAGCAAACACAAGAATTGATCAGAGTTTCTGTTCATTTTCTGCAAACAGACCAGAAGATAAAGAACAGACTGTGAGAAAGCAGCTTCTTTAAATCAGAGCGGCAAGATGTTGCAGATTTCTATCATGTTAGGGCATCAGAACCAGACACAAAATACTACTCTACTTCTGCAAAGTATTACTTTTTTGTGCTTTTGTTCATTTTTTATTTTTTAACAAGTTTCAATTTTAACATAAAATGGTTAAACTGATGCTGTAGGGTTTAGTTTTTACATTTATATCTTTGGTAAAACCATTTTTAAATACTGGACAGATGGAGGTTGCATGGGGTCAGTTTGTTTGTAGAGGGCCATTTTAAAGCGAGTTTCTCAATTTCATGCTGCTTGCCTTCATAGGATCATACTCATGATGTCACCAAATCCCACCCTATCTGAAAACAGGAAAGTTGGCGGGGCAAACAAGTCTGACAGTTGAAAACATACCCAGCAAGGCGATCCAACAGCGAAGTATTCAAATATAAAAGATGGGGTTTAAAAAGCTTGACTTTTTAAATTTATATTTCAAAATTGAACAGTTTAAAACAAATTTAGGTTTTGTGCGAAAAGCTTCTAATAGTTTACTGGGTAAATTCTTGGCTCCAAAGTCTTACTTTTTAAAAGGGCTTTAATCCAGAAATCAGACAATATGTTTGTGTTGTATAAAACAGTTCTGAAAAAAATGATCACACTTATGGTTTAAGGTTGTGTACGGGTCAAATGAGACAAAAAGAAAAAAGATGTGGCATACGGTTAACATTGTAGAAAAATCGTCCGTTGGTGCTGGTCAGCTCAAGATCTTGAACAACCTCCCTACACGTCCCATATCTGCACAAACACACACATACCATGCATCCTAAGTGAAGAACCAGACATTTACTGGCAGTTTCCTGTTTTTAGGTCAATGTTTGTAAGTTCCAGTTTTATGCATATTTGATGCGGATGTCCAGAAATCCAGGGTGTCAGTAAATTATGTGCAGATGGACAATAAACAACATACAAATTTAAGAAGGCAGTATGTGAACAGGAGAGTTAAATTGAATAAACATTCAAAAAAAACTCCAATGTTTTTTAACAATTTAGATTATAATTTACACCTTTTCACATTAAAAACCATTCAGAAGCCATTTTTTACCTTAATTATAAACTGCTAACTAACACTTTAAATCAGGGGTGTCAAACATACGGCCCGTCAGGAGGATAAGTCCGGCCCACACATGAAGAGTAAAAATCATAAGGATGTTTAAAAAAGAAAGCAAGTTTCAAGTCCATTCCTGTGGTGAGTTATGATTTTTTAAAGAAATAACAGAAATGCGCAATTCCGCCACTAAGGGGAGCAAAGGAAAAGGAAAACAGGAGAAACAGCAAAGCTCTGCACGTGCCAAAAGCAACACCTCTGGGTAGAATTCACCATGAGCCTTACAGCTGTTGTCTAGCTATAAGGATGATCAGTAGCGACACCCTAAAGACCAAAATGTTGTTCAAAAGTGAAGTGGAGTGAAGAGCTTTCCAGGAAAAATGGACAGTTTTTTTTCACAAAGCTGAATGCAAAACCTGCATGGATGGTATGTCATTAACAGGTCGCAGTGTTCAAAGAATACAACATTCAGCACCACTATGAGACTCACCATAAAGAACTTTCACCATTTGCAGATTATTGTAGACACATTGGTGTAAACATCCAAACCACTTTCAGAAGTGAATTGTGCCCCAAAAAGCAGTCAACCTTTGCCAACACGAGTCTGTCAAAGATTACGATTCCAGATCCAACATCTCTGAGGAGACTTGGACGCCAAATGAAGGAATCCAGTCATTTATTGTATTTTCGGTTGCTGTTCATGAAAACACCAACATCACACATATATATATACAACTGTGCTTATTTATTAGAGATGTTAAAGAGACCTCACAGCAGATTTCTTGAGTTGATGGACACAACAACAGCTGATGACATAGTCAGCTCTCTAATTACTGTGCCAGACAATGTTGGAGTGAACTGGTCACATGATGTCAGTCTGGTCACTGATGGCGCCTCATCAAAGGTCAGGAAGAAGACAAGTGTTCCCACAAAATTCAGGTAGAAACCAGGAAAAGACTCTTAGACATTTCATTGTGTTTTGCACACTTGAATGACAGTAAATGTGTTTCTGCACAGGATCTTAATCCTGATATTAACGGTCGGGTGAAGTTTAAGGAGAGAAAGGGAGGTTAATTTCTTATGTTCACAAATGTTAGCAGGTTTAATTTAGTTTCATTTTTAATGGTTTGAACATTTACATTTAAGGCAGATGTTTCATTTTTTTCTGTAGCCCCTTTTGAGTTTATTATTGGGATTGCTTCAGTGTCAGATGTCAAATATTCAGTCTGTACAAAATTGACCAACTTTTTTGAAGTGAAATTAATTTTTATTTGAGTTCCATTGGCCCCAAGGGATTAGACTAATATATTGGTTGAGGCATTTTTTCCAACTGAGTAAAAAACTAAAACAAAGCTGTTATTTTGCTTTTATGTTACTGGTCCACTTGAGATCAGATGGGCTGAATGTGGCCCCCGAACCAAAATGAGTTTGACACCCCTGCTTTAAATATTACCATTGGTAATGCAAAAATAATGCATAAAAGTGGCTAACACTTTATTTAATAGTTTATTAGTACTTAATTACACATTAACTAACATTAACAAAGAGAATAAAATTTTGTTACAGATTTTTCTTGTTTCAAATTTCTGAGTCCTAAAGGACAAAGTTACAGCCCAAGTTGCCTCTCCTACTATAATTTGCTTTAGTTTTTCCTGAGAAACACAGAATGACTGATGAGCTTTGTTAAGCATTTTCATACAAACCTGAGAACAGTCCGGGTCGTCTTGAGCTTCGTGCCAATAGCACTTTTCTGCACCAGCAGTTTACCTATAGCTGTATTTTGCTTGTGCTTTGGGAGGTCAGGACTCGTAGTCGCCAAGGCAACGTCAAACCATGTTCCCAAAAACTGTCAGGGAGAGAAACTGTAATGTCTGTTCTTGTCTTACAGACATAAAATAGAATGAAGGACACTCTGCAGGTTCAAACTGTTAAGACTTTTATTCCTCCGTTGCTCTCTGACATACATTCCAGTTCCAGTCATTCATCAACTACTTCCTCGTGTTCTTTTCACATCAGTCCCTTCATGCTCAACTAACCTGTGCCCTCTACTGGTCACTTCTAACATTACAGAAACCGTGGCACAAGTCACAAAGTAGACATACAGCATAAATAAAGGTTTGCTTTATGATGTTCATCATGATAAATGAAGAACTTTAAGAAGAGAACAACATAAAGTTGTCCAAAAAGTGCAAGAAAATGCAAACGAGAAAATAAACATTTGAGATAATTGTTCTGAAAATGTATGTCTCCCCTTTGCATTGACATTAAAAATGAATTGTTTGCACTAATTATTTAATCATGTTTTCCTTCTTGAAAATGAGTCCTAAAACCAAAGCAAACAGCTATTTTTGCTTAAACATGAACAAGATTACGTTATACAGAAAAGACTTGTAGTTTTTTAACAGAAGCAGATATCCATATACCTGGCCAATAGTTAATACGTAATATTTGTAATAATAACAAAAAGTAAACAGGACAATCTCTCACCTTCATCAAAACAAAGTTCTCCTGTGTTTGGTAAAGAGGATCTGGAATTATTGGAAGCCCCTGGAGGGTCTGGCTCCATCCCAGTGCCAGTAGAAAAATTAAAACTGCATTTGTTTCCATCCTGTCAGAACTGTCTGACACTAAAATGGACTCTGGGCATGCTAGGTCTGTGGGCCGTGTGTATATACCCTATAGCTGTGTGTACTCAGTCTCACAACCAACAAAAAAAAAAAAAACACTTCAAGTTCCCACTTTGCATCCGTCTCTGCAGCCTAACCTGCCAGCATAAGCAAATGACCACTCAGACATTGGACTTCAGAGCTGCAGCAAAACCCACAAATCAATACTGTCATGATTTTAGAGACTGAAAGTGTTTCACCCTCCTTAAAGAAGCTGTACACTATAAAAGAAAATCATGTTTTACTTGGGTGTAGTTTAATTATATTTGCAATCTTTAAGCCTTAATATTTGGATGTTTTTATGGAAGCATTTCTGTAGCATAATTAAAAAGAAAAGGCAAAACCAGAAATGCTTTTTCATTTTCAAAATGAAGCTGCATTTTTTGACTCAAAATTAAAATGAAAAAGCAATCCACCAAAATGCTTTTTCATTTCCTTCCTCAACACTGCTTATTCTGTCACTTAATTAAAATAATAATGAAAATTGTATTGACATTTCATTTTCAAATTGTTCTCTGGTAAATGTGTAGCATAATTCATTTAGAAATGTCTAATTTGACATTTAAAATGGATTAACAAAAATGCTTTTTCATTTTCAAAATGAAGCTGCATTTTTTGACTCAAAATTAAAAGGAAAAAGCAATATTTCAGAATGCTTTTTCATTTTATACTTCAACACAGCTTTTTCTGTCACTTAATTAAAATGATAATGAAAATGGTATTTGACATTTAATTTTCAAAAAGTCATCTGGTAAATGTGTAGCAAAATTCATTTAGAAATGTCTAATCTGACAATTAAAATGGATTAACAGAAATGCTTTTTAATTTTCAAAATGTAGCTGCATCAAATGACTCAAAATTAAAATGAAAAAGCAAAACTTCAAAATGCTTTTTCATTTTATACTTAAAACCGCTTATTCTGTGTCATAATTAAAACGAAAATGCAAAGAGGGGATTGCATTTGCATTTTCACATCCACCCTGGGAGTTTTGTTGCAAAATTCTTTCTCGCTGAGCATTAGCAGAGGGGAGGCGGGGCGATGACGTCACTGCTTTCGTCGTGTGTGTCCGGCCGTTGAGAGACGCACACACACGCACCACGAGCAAACTGTTAGCGGCAGAGAAGACGGCTTTGAGTTGGTTGTGAACTTCTGATGTGTTTCCACAGCTTCTCAGGACTACGTAGAAGCATTTTGCGCCTTCTGCGGTCCTCCTTTGGACGCACCGTGGACAAGCTTTGTTCCGCGGACCGCCAGCTGCCTCCGCATAGCGGAGCGCGAAGCTCCGATCATGATCGCTGAAGGCGGAAATGCTGCTACGATCTGAGAAACCATCATATGAATTTGTGTTTAAAAGTGGTGTCCAGAACAAAAATAAAGACAGATGTCAGTACCACATATTTACACATTTATTTGCAGTTTCGCGCTGAATTTGCTGTTTGATGACAGCTGGAGCCCCATCAACAGATAGCAGATTTCTCCATGCTAAACGTTTGCTGCTTGGACCAAAAACACTCAGTCAGCGCGAAGCTGCAGGAGACTGTCTTCATAATGTGCTTTTATTACAGTTATGATTATATTTAAGGGCCTGCTCTGCTCGATCATATGTTTTTAAATCGGTGCGGTCAGACGACGCTGAAGTTGGTTTGCGATTCACAGCTTCTGATTCGTGAGGGCTGGACCTGGACTGGACCAGGTCCAACGGTTTGTGAACAGGACCCGGTTTTAGGTGACCTTAATGAGAAAAATGCAGCAGAATGTTCCTTTACTTACGGTTTGTTTTTTGAAAAAAAAAAAAAAAAAAAAAAAAAAAAAACATTTTTAAACGAACCCCAGAAACCTAAAATACTTTATTTCAAGATTTGCTTATTATAAATAATTCTGATCTTTGTCATCCCACACGTGACTTGTCACCCTGTAACAGTACACAAACAATTATTATTAAGTTAGAATTACTATAAAATGTGAATATTTACTACTTTGAAATTCATGCAGTTGCAATATTTTATAATTAAAAGCAGTAAGATAAGTGATCCATTTTAAGGTATTTCTTAAATTAATATAAGGGCTCCAAACATTGAAATATTAAAAGAATATGCTTTCACAAAAGAGAAATACTTAATTAAGTGTAAGTCGGTCTTGGAGCCTTATAACAAATGTCTTTTTTCAGGTACAAACTCCAGTCAACACTTATTTTGAGGTTGATGTATTTAGATACAGTGAAAAAAAGGGTCTGTGATTCTTTTCTGCTGCTGATCATCAGAGTGCAAAGGTCAGAGAGGATCTGTGGGTGTGTTTGTGTGTCACTACCTCTGTTCTGGTTGATAATAATGGCGTCATCGCTCATTCCATAAAGTCTGGTCAGAGTTTGAAACTGGTGCAGAACGGCAGGACTCACATCTGCAGTGCAACCTAAATGAGATATGCCTTTTTTTTTTTAGAAATACCCCCAAATTACCTGGAACATTCAGAATGCATCAGCAAGACTGTAGGACAATCTAGAGAAATTGTAATCATCATATTTAAAAAAAAATAAAGATTTTTTTCTAAGTAGAATTTGAGCTGCATAAAAGTATTTCTTGTTGTTTTAAAAATACAGCCATGCATTGCAAGCTATAGTGCTAGTGTGTTTTGTTTTCCTTCTTGCATGTATTTATTTTATCCCCTCTGATGCAAACTTTAATTTTTTGAAGTGATGAAATCCATTATGTAAAAATGAATAAAGCAGCACATTTCATATCACATCAACCTAATAGTTGACTACATTTTTATTATAAAGTCAGAGTTCCCTTACTGTAGAGTTTGATTATACTGGTTTCTTTCCTGATGGCTTCTCTGTGCTCAGCTGCAGCATCACTGTGTAACCATCATCTTCATCAGTGTGAAGCACAAATGAATTGATGTCTGCTCTGAATCCTACAAAGGAGAAATAATTGTGGAACATTGCTGGATCATTCTGAGATGATGCAAAAAACAAAGTCAAACCTACGAGAGACCTGATGGAAGAATCGTCCTGTAGTGTTAGTGAGGAAAAAGTTGGTGGAGGTTTCTATGCACGAGCTGTTCCTGTGATCAGAGACATGAACCAACAAGTCCACGAAGCATAACTTTTTTAAAGTGCAGGATTAATAGAACTTGGTAAAGTTAGAAAGGGCTTCACAGATTCAGACTTCCTGCTTTAACAACTCTTATGATAAACTTTTAAATGTGACAGCAAGTATCTAAATCCTTTTGTATTAACGCAGAGAGTGTGCATTTAAAAAGAAAAAAGATAGTTTATTCCTGCTTTTTAATGAGAAGTCGAGCTGTACATGCAGACACTGCAGCAACGAGACGGCTGCCAAGGGGCCGTCAACAAAGTGCAACCTAAGTAAAAACATCATTCTGTAAAAATCAATCTCTCAAAAATGAATAAATGTCTACAGTTATATGAGCTGGTGATGAAGACTTGTCAGCATATTCATGCTACAATCAATATTTTTGAGAAATTCCATGTGAGATTTGAGCAGTCCAGGTCCTGTGGTTTTTAAACTGGAATTGGTCTAAATTGGACTCAGTGCGTACAATGCAAAAAGAATCATCTTTTTTCATATTTTCACAAATCAGAGAGAGGTTTCACAATCCAGAAACTGTGTTTAGTGTGTTATCTAGTATCTCAATAATAATTTAATCCAGGTTTGAGCAGTCCAGGTCCAGTGGTTTTTGAACAGGACCTGGTCTGAGGTGGACCCACTGCGTAAAATGCAGCAACAATCATCCTACTTTCACATTTTAACAAACCAGAGAGAGGTTTCACAAATCAGAAACTGTGTTTAATGTGTTATGTAGTACCTAAATAATAATTGAATTCAGGTTTGATCATTCCAGGTCATGTGGTTTTTGAACAGGACCTAATTGATAGGTGATCTTGGTGCGAAAAATGTAGTGGAATGTTCCTGTAGTGCAGCTGTGAATCGGAAGCCAACTTCAGCGTCGTATTGTATGCCACAAGTATGCTGCATTCACAAGACATACAGCACAGATGAAATTGCTTTTTTCTCACCCCACAGTGCAAGCCGCTTATAAAATGATAAATAAAAACAAAATAGATAAAATGACAGTAAGAATAAGAAGAATAACAGTAATCTAAACAGTGCAAAAGAGCAATGACATGGTTAAAGTGGCAGTTTAAAGTGACAACAGTGCTGAGAACAGTAAGTGGATGAGTCAGTGATGGCAGTCTTTGGTGAAGATGATGTTCTGAACTGGTGTGAAAGTTTTCAATGTGAGTTTGTAGCACGGAGTGGAGGGAGCAGAGGGGGGAGGGCAGGGAGGGAAATCTCTGTCCTGAATACAGAGCTCATCACACACTACCAACTGCTCCTCCCTGATGGTGATGTCCATTCTCCGTTCTTCACTGAGTCAGGTGGGTCCCCTTCAACTTGCATTTATCATATATTATTGGAATCATTGTCTCCTGAATTGTAATCAAATCGAATAGTGAGGTAATCAAGATTCCCAGCCCCCCTCTTTACACACAGCTTTTATACAGAAAGATACATACATGATAAAAAAGGAAATTGAAGGGCAAATTTGTCCTTACGTGGAACAAATATCAGTTAATAATAATAATCCCACTATCTCTGTTAACATAACACTGAGAATATTATAATTTTCTTAAACCAGTAACTATAACATTTATTGATGAGCAAAAGGTAGAAAATATATTTTTCTCGAAGTTTGCACGTGAATTTAAAATTTTCTGACTCATTTTATTTCAGACTGCTGACTTTCTGGCCAACATAAGCAAGTGCAGGGTTTATTTAAAGTACAGTGTCATGGCTAGCAGAACAATATAGACCCGGTGCTGAAACCCAGAACGAGACACAGGTGAGAGCTGGCGTGATTAGAATAATGGATTTAATGTTCAGATCCAGAACTAGGTGAGTATGAGGGGCAGCAGACTCCGAGGGGTCCCACGACGAGGGTGAAAGGTTCCTGTAGGCTCGTGGCGTCACTGGTGGCTTCGTTCGTGGATTCTGACAAACAGCAGGTTCGGCTGAGGCTCGTGGTGGAGAGGGGAATCGGCAGAGGCTCGTCCTTTGATCGGGTGAAGCAGACAGAGCTGGGTTCCAGAATAGATGCAGGCTCAGGCGACCACTCTTGGCTATGTATTCCTGGAGACAGGCAAGAACAAGATTTTAAGTGCGGGCTTGAGATAATAAGCAAAACCATGACAACCATATTATGTACCATCAGGGGCAACGGACTGGCGATGAATACTGGTCCTGGAGCTCCTTATGAAGGCAGGCGGTTGATGAGGTAAGTGGCAGCAGCTGAGTCGCATCAGGAGCCAAGCAGAGAAGGGAGAGGGAGGAGACTGACAGAGGCACCATGACATACAGGTGAATTGTGTAATCTAGACGTTTTAACTAAACTTCAAATGTGAACTGTACACACAAATATTTTCTGTGTTCTTTAGAACAAAGACCATGCAGCATCCAGGAGGCAATTGAGGACACCACAGTGGGAATTTCCCTCCTAATGGAAAGTGGCAGTGGTGAGGAAGAGGACAGTCTCGTGGTCCATAGCTCCCAGGCTGTGGTTATCGACCCACCAAGTGTCGGAGAGACAGTTGCTGTACTGTTTGGCCTTATTTACAACACAACTCTGGATTACCATCCTCATCTCAGAAGGTTTCAGCTTTAAGATCGGACTCTTTGAAGAAAATTATCATAAAATAGTTTACGTTTTTCCTAAGAGGGGATTCCAGCTGCTTATTTGGGCTCTTTCTGTTATCTTCTGTTTAGTGAAAAATAGCAAGCCCCTTATATTTTGATTTGTACTTTTTGCATTGCTGTAAACATATTTTTCAAGTTTAGATTATAAAAAAGGCTGCACAGTGGTGCAGTGGTTAGTGCTCTTGCCTCACAGCAAGAAGGCCCCGGTACAGGTCCCGGCTGGGGGTCCTGGACTAAAACATCAACGGGGGACCTTTCTGTGTGGAGTTTGCATGTTCTCCCCATGCATGCGTGGGTTTTCTACAGGGATGCTGTCTTCCTCCCACTGTCCACAAACATGCTTCATAGGTTATTGGTCAATCCAAATTGTCCATAGGTGTGAGAGTGAATGGGTGTGTGATTGCGGACACTCTACCCTGCGACAGACTGGCGACCTGTCCAGGGTGTAACCTGCCTTCGCCCACAAGTGGCTGGGATAGGCCACTTGTGACCCCGAAAGGGAAAAAGGATTTAGAAGATAAATGAACAAATGATAATAAAAAGTTTCATTTTCAGTTTCAGTTTAGTTTTATTTCAAACACAAACAAATGAGAAAGTCAACATAAAGTGGTTTAAAAGACATAAAATAATAATGAAAAGGAGTGGGTTGAAGAGAGAATCTTGTCTGCTCCCACCCCTTTTTACAAAACCTATAATGTGCGTATTCAATACGCGTATTGCTATTTACAGATAGTTACTTAACATTCACAGTACAATTCTGCATGGCAACTGTGCTAAAGTGACATTTTTTGTTTAATCGTTTCTGGCCTTATACAGTTCTAATAGGCCGCATTTACACTCAAAGTGAGTGGGGGCGTGTATGTGATGGGGACCGCGTGTGCTGTGTGTGTGTGCGTGCATGCGTGTGTGTGTGTGTAAGGAGAGGAGAGGGGGTGTGAGCACGGAGCGGGGAGTGTCGGAGAACCGTAATAAAAATAAGGTGTCTCCCCCAAAAGTTTTGGAGTCTTTCTTAACCCAATCTGTACAGAATCCGCCTTAGGCCCTGGAGGAAATCTGCCGTGCGCTTCTGACAACGGTCGGAAAAAGAGAAGTCATCGTGCAGGAAAGGTTCAACACTTGGATCAAACTGTTAGTACAGCACGTCTGCAAACACTTCCTCATTCAAAACTCAGAGAGAGCACATAATCCGGCCGAGCATCCCCCCTTTTTCCTCTCCCGCGCATCCCCTCATCCAGGAGCGCCCAAGGCAACGCCTCCTTCCGTCGCTGCGTTGCCTCCATGACAACCGCAGTCACACAAAAGTCTGAAGGAGGTCAGGTAGTGGGGGGACTGGTGAGCATGAAGGACCCAGAATGCAGAGACGGGAGGCAAACGGTTCCAGGGCATGGGGATTTATTCACAAACAAAAAGCGCTGCAGGGCAGGAAAACAAAACTAAAATTACTGTAGTACAAAACATGAACACATGGCAGAGGGAAGAGACAAAAAGACGTTAATGGGCCAGCACAAGAGGAAGGCAGAGACAAGACTTAAATACAAACAAGACAGACAAGACACAGGTGAACCCCTGGTCAGGGCACATTGGGACCAAGGAAGTAAAATTCAAAAACATGACAAAAGAGGAAACCTTTTAAAATAAAACAGGAAACAGAAATCAAACATGACAGACCAAAACGGAAAGCAAAAACCAATACAAAAGAAACCCAAACCAAGACAGGAATGCTGCTACGTAGTCCTCAGAACGTCTACGTTTGATAGCTTCAGCATTGTAGTGTAAATGCAAAAATCGGATACGGGTCACTTTTAAAAGATGATGTAAGCGGGTCGTCAAAAAAATCAGATATAGTCAGAAAATCAGATATGGGCATCAAGACCTGCAGTGTAAATGCAGCCATAGTGACTTCTTGTAGGATTTTTTGAATATTTGTGAACTTTTGCTTTGTTTTAAACCTTCATCCAATCCATTCCATAGATCTAAACCACAATTAGATGGAGACTTTTTCTTTTTTGTTGTTCGAATGCACTGCTTTTTGAAATTCAGTTGTTTTCTTAGATTGTAACTCCCGTCTCTGTCTTTGAACATTTGCTGTAGGTTTATTGGCAGTAAATTGTATCTGGCTTTGTACATGACGAGAGTTGTTTTCAGTTTCACTAGATCCCATAGTTTTAATAAACCCGACTTTAAAAACAGAGGGTTTGTATGTGTCCCATAGTCCACTCCATGGACAATTCGAACAGCTTTTTTTGTGAGATATATAAACATTGTAGGTTTATTTTATAAGTGTTTCCCCAAACTTCTGCACTGTACTGTAAATATGGTAGTATTATTGATGAATATATTAGTAAACGTGCCTTGTGAGTGAGAGTATGGCACATTTTTCCCAACACTGCTATGCTTTTGGCAAGTTTAGCTCTGACCTGCTTTATTTGTGGTTTCCAGTTTATTTTTTCATCCATAGTTACTCCAAGTAACTTGATTTCAGACACTTTCCAGAACGTGATCATCAATGGCAACTTTTATTTCTAAATCTGCAGGAATGTGGCGATTTCCGAAAATCCTGAATTTAGTTTTGTTAACACTGTTTATTTTTGTCAAACCATTGTTTTAGTTTCCCTAATTCTGTATTTACTGTTTTTAAAATTTCCCTGAGGCTCTCCCCTGTACAGACTATGCTTGTGTCGTCTGCTTATAGAAAGTATTTAAGTGTATTTGATACCAAGCGCATGTCATTGATGTAGATGATGAACAGTATGGGACCTAATATTGACCCTTGTGGGACTCCACAGCTTAAATTTAGCAGGGATGATTTACAGTCATCCAGTTGGACAAACTGCTGCCTGTTATTAATGTAACTGTTTAACCATTCTAATGCTGGTCCTCGTATTCCATACTTTTCCAGTTTGTTTACTAAAATGTTATGGTCAATAGTGTCAAAAGCCTTTTTCAGATCGACGAACACTCCTACTGCGAACTCTTTATTGTCATTGCCATTTATAATTTCTTTGGTTAGTTGCGTAATGGCCATGGACGTTGATCTGTTTTTTCTGAAACCATGTTAATCGTCGGATATTAGTTTGTGTTTTTCTATAAAACTTTCAAGCCTTATGAGGTATACTTTTTCTAGTATTTTTTAAAATTGGCAGAGTAAAGACACTGGTCTGTAGTTTGTTAGTTGGTGTTTTTCCCCTGATATGTGTAGTGGGATTACTTTGGCTATTTTCATTTTTTGTGGAAATGTTCCTGTTTGAAAGGATAAGTTGCAAATATAGGTTAGCGGGTCAACAATGGAATCGATTACCTTTTCTATCACCATCATATTAATTCCATTACAGTTTGTAGATGTTTTCTTTTTGAATTCGTTGACGAGGAGTTCTTTTTATGCCGTGTTCGAATGTTTCTTTTTCTGATATTTTTGAACATTTTATTTCGTCGGCTAGCTTTGACCCTATTTTTACAAAATATTCATTAAACTCCTTTGTCATGTCCTGAATATCATTGCACATCTCATTTTTACCAACTACAGAGTCTGGGTTAAATCTGAAGTTTGTGTTCAGTGTCATCTGTTCATTGGACTGCCATGATATACAAAAAAGTATTGGCCTTTATATAATAATCTGCTATTGCAATTGTATTATTCAATTTAAATTTTAATAAATGTAAACAAAATATTTGTTTAATTTCAAACAAATATTAGTGTTGCTAAACATTTCATTGTTTTTTAAATGTTTGAAAAAATAGAAGGTTGGCTTACTAAAGTCTTGTTTCTTTATGTAGTAACAAAGAAGCAATCATTACGGTAAAACATGATTTTTTTGTGTGCAATAATTAAATTGGTTCAACATGTTTTTTTAACAAGCAACTGATGTCCAGGATTTTTTATGTAAAATCCAATGGATCTTGTTTTTTTCAGTAAGGGCGACATCTCTGCAGACACTCTTCTTCATTTAAGAAGTTGTTCTGGTTGCCAAAGCAGCCTCCGTAGATGAAGAGCTCACACCTCCTCTTCCTGAAGTTGTAGAAATAACGCTCATAATACCCTCGACACGGCCCAGGATCTGGAGCTTGTGCACACACACCTGTGGAAGCAGATGGAAGGGAAACCAAAACAGAGATTTTTTTTAATGTATTCTCATCACAACTGTGTGTAAATGTGTCATGACATGATGTCTGTACCAAAATCATTGACCAGAGAGGAAGCCTCATCCTCAAAAACTTCCAAGTCTGCTGGAGACAAAGAGGGCACCACCGGTCTCCTCCACCTCTGCAGGCAGACAACACATCAAGTCAGTGAGGGTTAGCAGAAAAACGAATAGGGAATGCCTCCTGGAGAAGAGGCAAACATCTTCAACTTGAAAAACTAGTCCAAAGAACTTTCTCTGCTAGAGTCTCTGCAGAGATCAGTGAGAGATTGGCAAAGTTTCTCATACCCTTTGGAAAATTTGTCCTTAGTAGTTTTTCTTTTATCTGGGAGAATCTTCCCGATTGTGAATGGGACAGGCAAATTTTAGGCGAAAATAAGACGATGTACAAGAACCACCCTTAAACAATGCCAGGAGTGTGAATAATTTTGGGCCTTGCTGTACTGAGTAGGAGTCTTTTTGTGATTTTATCAATTTCCCTTAGTTGTCACAAAATGTTTGTACAGATGTAGAATTGAATTAAAACAATTTAATTAAAATGGCTGCACGGTGGCGCAGTGGTTAGTGCTCTTGCCTCACAGCAAGAAGGCCCCAGGTTCAAGTCCAGGCTGGGGGACATGAAAAACACAACATGGGGGGGGCCTTTCTGTGTTGAGTTTGCATGTTCTCCCCGTGCATGCGTGGGTTTTCTCCGGGGACTCCGGCTTCCTCCCACCATCCAAAAACATGCTTCGGTTAACTGGCAACTCTAAATTGTCCATAGGTGTGAGTGTGAGTGTGAGAGTGATGTGTGTGTGATTGAGGACATTCTACCCTGCGACAGACTGGCGACCTGTCCAGGACATCCCCTGCCTTCGCCCAAGTGGCCGGAATAGGCTCCGGCAGCCCCGTGACCCCGAAAGAGAATAAACGGTATAGAAAATGAATGAATGAAAAAAAAACAATTTAATCAAAATAATTTCTACCTGAGAGTTTTGCTGGGATTCTGGCTCTGTGTGCTTTCCCGGAACACATATACCTGCAAATAAAAAAATTCAAATATTTCCACCATACTGCCAACTATATATTTTAAACCTTATGCCACTAATTATAATGAATGTAATTAACTCCTTTTATAGTTTTTTATTTTTTATAAATTTGATAAAATCTCAGTCTAAACTGTTTTCACCTCTGTCTTCTTTGATGATGATGTTTTCTTCACCCAGTTGCTGCTCTTTGACCAGTGTTTTAAAGTCTTCCACCACAGAGGGCCTCACTGTCATGGTTCGACCTGAGAGGGAAAAATAATTCAAGCATTTATACAGTTTTATTCTTTTTCCTTAAGTTGTGTAGAACATGAAGAAGTTAAAGCTAGCATTTTTGACTCTCATCAATAACAGAAATGCGTCTCTAAAATGTGTAAAATCTAACTTTAAAGCTAAATTGTATTAAAAATCCTAACAATGTGCTTTATTTTTTCCCTCTCTAAAGGGGATAAATAACTTACTGTAAAGCCTGAGTGTAGTTATCTTTTCACCCGTGGCCCTAATCTTGATCATAATCATGACAGCGTATTCATGGTAGTTTGTGTGGAGCACATAAGCGTCCACATTAGCTCCCGTCCCTGAAAGACAAACAGCAAACACAAAAATTGATCAGAGTTTCTGTTCATTTTCTGCAAACAGACCAGAAGATAAAGAACAGACTGTGAGAAAGCAGCTTCTTTAAATCAGAGCGGCAAGATGTTGCAGATTTCTATCATGTTAGGGCATCAGAACCAGACACAAAATACTACTCTACTTCTGCTAAGTATTACTTTTTGTGCTTTTGTTCATTTTTTATTTTTTAACAAGTTTCAATTTTAACATAAAATGGTTAAACTGATGCTGTATAGGGTTTAGTTTTTACATTTATATCTTTGGTAAAACCATTTTTAAATACTGGACAGATGGAGGTTGCATGGGGTCAGTTTGTTTGTAGATGGCCATTTTGAAGCGAGTTTCTCAATTTCACGCTGCTTGCCTTCATAGGATCATACTCATGATGTCACCAAATCCCACCCTATCTGAAAACAGGAAAGTAGGAGGGGCAAACAAGTCTGACAGTTGAAAACATACCCAGCAAGGCGATCCAACAGCAAAGTATTCAAATTTCAAAGAAGGGGGTTTAAAAAGCTCGACTTTATATCTATTGTAAAGTTGAACAGTTTTAAACAAATATACTGTATTGTGCAAAAAGCTTCTAATAGTTTACTGGGTAAATTGTCTTGGCTAGAAAGTCTTACTTTTTAACCCTTGTGCTATCCTAGGCACTTTAACATTGGGAGCTGGGTCATCTAGACCCCACAGACAGCGCTCTGAACTTTTTTTCCCAATGATTTGTGATCTTTGCTGGTGTCCATGGATTACATGAAATCCTCTCCACCTTTATCCACCTTTGTCATGGTAGGAAGAACACGTCAATGGTCATCTTGATCGCTACTCAACTGGCATGAGTTTTTAAATGCCCCAAAAATTTTAGAAACATATCAGTTTTTTTTTTTTTTTTTTTTTGTTTTTTTGCTTTTGCTGATGGCGGCGCGTGTAGACGCAGCGACCTCACGCTCTCCCGACAGTACGATGTTTTGTTCGTCAAATAAGTGTTTGTCTGCAAGTTTTTGTCAGTCTACGTCGAAATATAGGTACAGTCGACAGGCTCTCTTACACATTCGGAGAAGCAACTTCTGCCAAGCTTTAAACACTGAAACAAAGACGCTAAGGGAACTCGGACTGCTACGCGGGCCAGCTAATCCACCGAACTCGCCTGCTACCCCTCTCCTGGAAAGGAGGCGTCGGAAGCGGTGTGCAAGGACGAAGAAGCGGGGCAAGCGCGGAGGGGTCCGAGCTAGGCTAGAGGCTAAGCCAGCTCGCCCAGCCATACCATCTATCCTTCTGGCCAACGTACGATCACTGGACAACAAAATTGATGACATCCGACTACTAAGATCAGCGAATCGAAAAGTGAGTGACTGTTGTGTGCTAGTGTTCACAGAAACATGGCTTAATGACAACATTCCGGACTCTGCTATACAACTGGAGCAGTTAGCATGCTACAGAGCCGACAGGGCTCTCATAGACGGAGGAAAGACCCGGGGCGGCAGGGTCTGTGTTTACATCCGGGACGCTTGGTGCCGAGATGCCACTGTAGTATGCAAACACTGCTCCCGACTGGCGGAGTTTTTGATCGTAAAGTGTCGCCCTTTCTACTTGCCGAGGGAAATAAGTTCGATCCTGCTGGTTGCTACTTATATACCCCCAACTAACAATATCAGCGACAGAAATGTGGCACTGAACGAACTGTATCAAGCCATCAGTGAACAACAAACAGCACACCCAGACTGGTTTCATCATCCTCGCAGGTGATTTTAATCATGCTGATCTTAAAACTGTTCTCCCGAAATTTCACCAGCATGTCCATTTTCCAACCAGGGGTGACAACATCTTGGACTTTGTTTACACTCAGCACAAGGGAGCATACAAAGCTTCCCCCCTCCCCCACATCGGCGCCTCTGATCACCTCACTGTGATGCTAACGCCAGCATACAGACAGAGAGTGAAAGTGACCAAACCTGTTCTGAAAGAAGTAAGGGTGTGGCCACAGGAGGCCACTTCTGCTCTCCAGGACTGTTTTGGGTCGACAAATTGGGAAATGTTCAAAGAAGCAGCCACCTATAACAACACCACAGACATCAAGGAGTACACAGACACTGTGACGTCCTACATCACCAAAGACATTGATGATGTGACCCATAAAAAGAACGTCATCACTCAAGCTAACCAAAAGCCATGGCTGACAGGGGACGTCCACAGGCTGCTGAAGGTGAGGGACAAGGCCTTCAGAGCCTGGGATCAACCAAGCTTGAGAACATCGAGAACCAACCTGTCCCGTGGCATCAGGAAAGCCAAACAAGATTACACACACAAAATAACCGCTCACTTCAGGGATAGCAAGGATGCTCAGAGACTATGGCAAGGCATCCACACCATTACGGACTACAAACCGCACCGCGAAGCTGTGAGAGCAACACCACTCTGCTGAACAACCTGAACAGCTTCTTTGCACGCTTTGAAGCACAAAACCACACTTGCCCACAGAAAACACCACCACCTCCGCACGACCAGCCTCTCTGCCTGTCTGTCGCCAGCGTAAAGAGGACACTCTCCACCATCAACATCCGGAAAGCAGCGGGTCCAGACAACATCCCTGGCAGTGTGTTAAAAGACTGTGCGGAGGAACTGAAGGATGTCTTCACAGACATCTTTAACATCTCCCTGAGGCAAGCCATTGTCCCATCAGGCTTCAAAACTGCCACCATCATACCTGTGCCAAAGAAATCATCCCCATCCTGCTTCAATGACTACCGTCCTGTGGCACTGACACCCATTATCATGAAGTGCTTCGAACGACTAGTCATGTCACACATCAAATCTAACCTGCCCCCCACCCTGGACCCATACCAGTTTGCATATAGAGCAAAACGATCCACAGAAGATGCAATCTGCTCTGCCCTCCACCCAGTTCTCACTCACTTGGACAAGAAAGACTCATATGTGAGAATGCTGTTCATAGACTTCAGTTCAGCATTTAATACCATAATACCACAACAACTCATCTGCAGACAGACTGGGCCTCAGCACCTCCCTCTGGAACTGGCTGTTGGATTTCCTCAGCCAGAGGCCTTAAGCAGTTCGTGTTGGCAACAACATCTCCAACAGCATCACCCTGAGCACAGGGGCCCCTCAAGGCTGTGTGCTCAGTCCCCTGCTGTTCACCCTGCTGACACACGACTGCACACCAACCTATAGCTCCAACCACCTTGTGAAGTTTGCGGACGACACAACACTAGTGGAGCTCATCACCAAGAACGATGAGACCCACTACAGAAAAGAGGTGGAGCTCCTGACCATGTGGTGCAAAGACAACAACCTCTTGCTTAATGTTAGCAAGACCAAAGAGGTTGTTGTCAACTTCCAGAGAGGCCACACCCAACACCCCCCACTCACCATCGAAGGTGCTGCAGTGGAGAGGGTGAGCAGCACCAAGTTCCTGGGGGTGCACATCAGCGAGGACCTCTCCTGGACAACCAACACTGCATCACTGGCCAAGAAAGCACAGCAGCGCCTCTACTTCCTGCGCAAACTCAAGCAGGCAAGTGCTCCACCACCCATCTTGACAACATTCTACAGGGGAACCATCGAGAGCATCCTTTCCAGCTGCATCACTGTGTGGGGTGGGAGCTGCACGGAGAAAAACAGGAAAGCTCTACAACGCACAGTGAAAACAGCTGAGAAAATAACTGGTGTATCACTCCCCTCCCTGCAAGACATATACACCACCCGCCTCACTCACAAAGCCATCACAATCGTAAATGAAGCAAGCCACCCTGCACACAGTCTGTTCAGCCTCCTGCCCTCTGGAAAGAGATATAGGAGCCTCCGCTCCCGCACTACCAGACTCAGCAACAGCTTTATCCATCAGGCTGTGAGACTGCTGAACTCACTCCCCTCCCCACTCACAGCGCCAGCCAGCAGGACCACCGGAATAGGATAAACACCCCTCCTCCACTAAGTGTTGAAGGACAAAACACTAACACTGAACTGAGACAATTAACTACCTCTGCATATGCAACTGCACATGTAAATAATATTCATTCATGTAAATAATATTCATTCCTACCAACTACCTTACCTAAATGCACACAGTTGGCTCATGCTGCTTTAAGCAACCTGCACCTTGTTTTAACATATTTATTGTCTTCACATTTTATTATTTATTATTACTTAGAGAATAGGCCTGTTTCTTGTAGTGCATCTGCACTTTACTGTTGTTTGTTGTTTGTCTACGCACAAGACTGTGGGAAACGTAATTTCGATTCCTTTGTATGTCAAGCACATGTGAAGAAATTGACAAATAAACCTGACTTTGACTTTGAGTTTGGTTTTAGGAAAAACCATGGTACAGAGACGGCTCTTTTAAAGATCGTTAATGATCTTAGATTAAACTATGACTCACAGAAACCCTCTGTTCTGGTGCTACTGGATCTTAGAGCCGCTTTTGATACAATAGATCACCAGATTTTATTAGACAGACGTAGGAGTCTAGTGGGCCTCTCTGGAAATGTACTTACGTGGTTTTACTCTTACCTTACAGGGCGACACTTTTATGTAAGTATGGATACGTGCTCTTCAGGAATCCATGAAATATGTTGTGGGGTTCCCCAAGGATCGATTTTGGAGCCTATACTGTTGAATTTATATATTTTGCCTCTTGGGGAGGTCATCAGGAGTCACAGCATTGAGTTTCACAGCTATGCTGATGATACACAGCTTCACATTGCCATGTCTCCTGATGACCTTGAACCTGTTAACACTCTTTTAAACTGTATTTTAGATATTAAGTCATGGATGTCAGAAGACTTCTTGCAGCTCAACCAGGACTAAACTGAATTTCTAATCATCGGTTCTGAAGACAAGAGAAAGATTAATTTACCACATCTTCATAATTTTAAACCTTCTCAATGTGTGAGAAACCTCTGCATACTTTTTGACTCTGAGCTAAAGTTTATCCCACACATTAAAAATGTCGTTAAGACAGGATTTTAACATCTTAAAAACATTGTCCGCCCGTTCCTCTCAGCACAGAGGTGCTGATGCATGCTTTTATTTTCAGTCGTTTAGACTATTGTGTTGCCCTGCTCTCTGGTTTACCAAAAGAGTCTATTTCAAATCTACAGCTATTGCAGAACTCTGCGGCACGAGTTCTGACAAGGACCAGAGGGCGGGAACACATTACACCGGTTTTAAAATCGCTGCATTGGCTCCCTGTGCGTTTCAGGATTGATTTTAAAGTTCTTTAATGGTTTATAAATGTTTTTATGGTCTTGGGCCTTCCTCTTTAAATGATATTCTTTTAAAATATGAGCCCTTGCGGACCCTGAGGTCCTCCGGTGCTGGCCTCTTAGTTGTTCTTAAAGTGAGGACCAAAACTTATGGTGAGGCTTTGTTCTGCCATTACGGTCCTCACCTGTGGAACAGCCTGCCGGAGAACCTCAGGGCTGCAGAGACTGTAGAGGTTTTTAAGAAGAGGCTCAAGACCCACCTTTTTAATTTAGCTTTTAGTTGATTTTAACTGCTAATTTATTCTATTAGTTTTAGCACAGGTTATTTTATGTAATTATTTTTCATTTTATCCATCTTATTCTCAATTTTACATTTTTATATGCATCATATGTTTTTAATTTTAGTATCATATCATGATTTTAGCCCCAGTGTTCCTTGTGGGGATCTTTTCTTCCAGGGCTTGCTGGCTTGGTCAGCGGTTGTTGCTGAAGTTCTTGCCCTTGCTGGGGCAGCTGGGGTCTAACTTTGCAGCTTCACGGCTGTATAGTGGACCTCAGTGTTGTCCCGGTCTGGGTGGGCGCTGTGGCGGTGCTCCCACGGCCAGGCTGGCTCCTGGTATGAAAGGATTCCCAAATACTGTTTCCTCACAGCAGAGCCAAGCCATACTTGTTTGTTTGCTTATTTATTTATTTATTTAAAGTAACACTGGGGCGCCATGGGTCATGTTTTTAACGGAGGGGAGTGGAAAGGGTGAATGGTGGGTTGGGTTTTTACTGTAATATTGTGTGTTTTCTGTTTTAATGTTAAAGCGCTTCGAGCTGCACAAAATGCATGAGAAGCGCTATTTTATAAATAAAGTTTGATTTGATTTGATAGGAAAGGGTTTAATGGGCTTTAATCCAGAAATCTGACAATATTTTGCATTGTACAAAACAGTTCTGAAAAAAATGATCACACTTATGGTTTAAGGTTGTGTACGGGTCAAATGAGACAATAAGAAAAAAGATGTGGCATACGGTTAACATTGTAGAAAAATCGTCCGTGGGTGCTGGTCAGCTCAAGATCTTGAACAACCTCCCTACACGTCCCATATCTGCACAAACACACACATACCATGCATCCTAAGTGAAGAACCAGACATTTACTGGCAGATTTCCTGTTTTTAGATCAATGTTTGTAAGTTCCAGTTTTATGCATATTTGATGCAGATCTCCAGAAATCCAGGGTGTCAGTAAATTATGTGCAGATGGACGATAAACAACATATACCTATGAGAAGGCAGTATGTGAACAGGAGAGTTAAATTAAATAATAATTCAAAATAACTCCAGTGTTTTTTAATGATTTCGATTTAAATTTACACCTTTGGGCATCATAAACCATTCAGAAGCCATTTTCACCTTAATTATAAACTGCTATCTAACACATTAAATAATGCAATTGGTAATGTAAAAATAATGCATAAAAGTGGCTAACACTTTATTTAATAGTTAATTAATACTTAATTACACATTAACTAACATTAACAAAGAAAATCAAATTGTGTTACAGATTTTTCTTGTTTTTTCTGAGCAATTTCTGAGTCCTAAAGGACAAAGTTACAGCCCAAGTTGCCTCTCCTACTATAATTTGCTTCAGTGTCTCCAGAGAAACACAGAATGACTGATGAGCCTTGGTAAGCATTTTCATACAAACCTGAGAACAGTTCGGGTCGTCTTGAGCTTCGTGCCAATAGCACTTTTCTGCACCAGCAGTTTACCTATAGCTGTATTTTGCTTGTGCTTTGGGAGGTCAGGACTCGTAGTCGCCAAGGCAACGTCAAACCATGTTCCCAAAAACTGACAGGGAGGGAAACCGTGACATAAGTCAAAAGTAGACATAGAGCATAAATAAAGGTTTGCTTTATGATGTCCAGCATGCTAAATGAAGGAATTTAAGAAAAGAACAACATAAAGTTGTCCAAAGGTGCAAGAAAATGCAAACGAGAAAATAAACATTTGAGATAATTGTTCTGAAAATGTATGTCTCTCCTGAACTTAACTTTTACTTTATTTTTTGGACAGGGAGCAAACTTTGCATTGAAGTTTAAAATGAATTCTTGAAAATGAGTTGCAAAACTAAAGCAAACAGCTATTTTTGCTTAAACATGAACAAGATTACAATTGTTCTGTTATGAGTAAAGTCATGGTGTTTTATGAATGTTTTAAATCTTCTTATAATGGACTGATTATTTTGAGCCTGTTTTTGGAGACCTTCATCGATTGTGTGGGGCATTGTTGTTCAGCGCATTTGTTTGAAAAATCTTTATTGAAAAGTGCACGTGCAGAAGCAAGAAGGACTTGCTAGCATGCATGCACTCTGTTGTGTCAGGGGAAAGGACTTTGCTGCATTTGTTTCAAGTCACAGGTTGCATCGCCGGTACGCGGTGAAAATTTAATCTTGGAACATTTGATTTTCGACAAAAGAAACATGTTTATCAGTCTATTATTTTTAGAGTTGGTAAAGTTACTGATACAATGCTATGAGTACATATATGCTAATTGTATTGATCATTTGCTTTCAGTTTTACCCTTTTAAGTATCATTAACCTGCTGACAATGTTCGACGGTCTCCAGAGTCGTGATATGAGAATGGTGTTCAAAAGCTCCTGCATTGGACATGCATGAAGCAGCACAACAATATACAGAAAATACACTTTTTAACAGAAGCAGATATCCATATACCTGGCCAATATATGTCATATTTTTAAAGATTACAAAAGTTCAACAGGACAATCTCTCACCTTCATCAAAACAAAGTTCTCCTGTGTTTGGTAAAGAGGATCTGGAATTATTGGAAGCCCCTGGAGGGTCTGGCTCCATCCCAGTGCCAGTAGAAAAATTAAAACTGCATTTGTTTCCATCCTGTCAGAACTGTCTGACACTGAAATGGACTCTGGGCATGCTAGGTCTGTGGGCCGTGTGTATATACCCTATAGCTGTGTGTACTCAGTCTCACAACCAACAAAAAAAAAAAAAAAAAAATACACTTCAAGTTCCCACTTTGCATCCGTCTCTGCAGCCTAACCTGCCAGCATAAGCAAATGACCACTCAGACATTGGACTTCAGAGTTGCAGAAAAACCTACAAATCAATACTGTCATGATTTTAGAGACTGGAAGTGTTTCACCCTCCTTAAATAGAAGCTGTACACTATAAAAAATTCATGTTTCATTTGGGTGTAATTTAATTATATTTGCAATCTTTAAGCCTTAATATTTGGATATTTTTGGAGTAATACGCAATTACTTACAGTTTTTTTCAAATACACATTGTCCATATTTTACACTACAGTACCCCCTAGAGTTTCTCCTGAATCTATCTATCTATATACCCAGGCTGTGTCCCACCAAAGTGGGGTAGTCTAGACAGGGCACACATTCTTGCACACGCACACACTTAAGGTGGAGGGTTTGGGGAAGAGAAGGAGGGAGTTTCTCCTAAATACTGAAATCAAATCCTGCATCCATCCCTGTAGTCCTACAGGTCTGGAGGCTCACTGACATTTAGTCCAGCAGATTTTTTTCTCTAAAAACATTGATGTTCAGACCTATAAGTAATCATTTACTCGACAATAATAATTTATTGTTATTATGATAATTTATGTATCACATTTCACAAATGTATGGGTTTATGTACAGGCTTGAAATGTTTGAAAACTTTTAAGGTTTTAATTTCTTTCTCAATATTTTTTCCCGAATACTGATAAATAGCCTGAGACTTTAAAAAACTAATCATTTCAGGTGTATGACACATTTTCTTTAGGTTTGTTAACTGATATTAGGGTTTTTTTAATAAAAATTTTTAACTGAACCCCAGAAGCTTTATTTCAATATTACCTTATTATAAATAATCCTGATCTTTGTCATCCCCTCCCACATGTGACCTGTAATAATAGACAAACTATTATTATTAAGTTAGTATTACTATAAAATCTGAATATTTACCACTATGAAATTCATGCAGTTGCAATATTTTAGACTTAAAAGGAGTAGGATAAGGAATCAATTTTAGTGTATTTCTTAAATTAACATAAGGGCTCCAAAGATTAAAATATTAAAAGAATACGCCTTCGTCGGTCTTGGAGCCTTATAACAAATGTCTTTTTTGAAGTACAAACTCTAGTCAACACAAAATGTTCAGGTGTTTCCAATTCTTTGTTTTAATAAATCATCTCGTCATGGCAAAGAACAGAATAATAAACAAAAAGAAAAAAAGTTAATAGCATTTTCAGGTGTTCAGTCTTAAAGGGAAACAGGAACCTGCAGCCGGGTCATCTGTTCACCTGGAAAACACACACCTGGAAAACGTTATGGAGCATGCATGACTCTGTTTTCAGGTTGATGTATTTGCATACAGTAAAAAAAAAGGGTCTGTGATTCTGTTCTGCTGCTGCTGATCATCAGAGTTCAAAGGTCAGAGAGGATCTGTGGGTGTGTTTGTGTGTCACTACCTTTGTTCTGGTTGATAATAATGGCGTCATCGCTCATTCCATAAAGTCTGGTCAGAGCTTGAAACTGGTGCAGAATGGCAGGACTCACATCTGCAGTGCGACCTAAATGAGATATGCCTTTTTTTTTAGAAATACCCCCAAATTATCTGGAACATTCAGAATGCATCAGCAACACTGTAGGACAATCTAGAGAAATTGTAATCGTCATATAATCCATCATGTAATAATAAATAAAGCAGCATATTTCAGATCACATCAACCTAAGTTGACTACAATTTTATTATAAAGTCTGAGTTCCCTTACTGTAGAGTTTGATTATACTGGTTTTGTTTCCTGATGGCTTCTCTGTGCTCAGCTGCAGCATCACTGTGTAACCATCATCTTCATCAGTGTGAAGCACAAATGAATCGATGTCTGCTCTGAATCCTACAAAGGAGAAATAATTGTGGAACATTGCTGGATCATTCTGAGATGATGCAAAAAACAAAGTCAAACCTACGAGTGACGTGATGGAAGAATCGTCCTGTAGTGTTAGGAAGGAAATAGTTGGTGGAGGTTTCTATGCAGGAGCTGTTCCTGTGTTCAGAGACATGAACCAACAAGTCCACTAAGCAGAACTTTTTTAAAGCGTGGGCACAAAAAGACACACATTAGCCTGACCTTAAGGTAGCGGTTGTCATGGTAAAGTTGCTCCCAAAACGGACATGCTCCAGTTTCAAAGCAACCATCACAGGGTTTTCCCTTTTCCGCTGCATGTAGTGTGGGCAGGTGGACGCCACCGCCACTTCGTACCACCTCCCCATAAACTGCATGAAAGGATAAATGCTTTCATGGAGCATCAGAGCATATGCATCTCTGTCACCATGTTAACAACAATGTCATGACACTTAAGTTCTTTTTTTGGAAGTATTTCTCACTCACCTTCTCTAAGTCAAAGTTCTCCTGCAAGAGAATTTGAACTTGTTGGGTCCTGGCAGAACCCAGAACCAGAAGAACCATCAGATGTATCATTTTGTGCATCATGAAGGCCTCTTCTGTCTGCTTAACTGACGACAGAATTCAGATTCTCTATCTGTGTCACACTAGTTTGAAAAATTCCCACCCACAACACGAGGAAAGTACACAGCTGAGAGGACAAAGTTCTGTTTTTTTTTTCTTTTATCTCTTCCTCTGTGTGTATTTGCTGCTCTGAATGATCAGAATTACTGGACTTCATTTAACCCAGTCAGAACCTCACCAATTATTTCTGGGACATAGCACAACAGGACAAGTGAGCCTGTTGCATTGTGGGAAACTAAACTTTTGCAAGGGAAAAAAAGGCTTCTATTTCAGACTCCAAAAAAGTGAACCCTTAAAGTTCCATTGTTGTCACACACAAAAATGTGTTCTCTACATTTAACCCAGCATAGAATTTAGCGCTCTCACCTCACAGCGAGAAGGTCCTGGTTCAAATCCCAGCTGAGCCCTTTTTTGAGTGGAGTTTGCATGTTTTCCTTGTACATCTGTGGGTTTTCTCCAGGCACTTCCTCCCACAGTTGCTTCATAGGTTAATTGGTGTCTCTGAATTGGCCCTAGGTGTGAATGTGAGTGTGTGAACCTGCAACCGACTGGCATCCTGCAACCTTATGAACTCAAAAGGGATTGAGTGGGTTCTGGAAATTTCACCTATACCTGGGAAGAGAAGGCTGCAGTCACAGCCGGAAACAGATAACCTCAATCGGTGTCAAGCAGAAGCCTTTTAGGATCTTTGGTGTGTCCCTGCTGCGGACTCAAGGTCTTGATCTCCTTGTTTCAGGCACTGCAGCCTCAGGCTCTGGAGCCACATGAAGCTCTTTTAGCTCTCCATTGTAGCTCCACAGCTTTGAGGAAAATTACTGACAAGTAGACAAAATAGTGATTTGGAATTCAGGTCAGTTTGTTGTAGATAATCAAGTTTTGTCCTTTCTTTTCAGGTTTTTAAACAAAAATTTGGTGTCTTTTATTTTGAATGGAGACCATAGAAAAATATAACACTGTAAAATCTAATTCTTATAAATATTTGAAAGCTAAATTTAATAATATAATAGTTTAATGGCTAGAAAAACATTTTTTAAAAAGTGTTAAAGATTGCAGCCCACTGTACTAGACATTCTTCTGTTGGGCTACAGTACTTGTAAATGTATTTACTTGTGGGATTTTAAAACAATGATTTACAGAGTGCAGTTTTATTCAAGGCCAACAGACACTCAAAAACTGGAGATGATTTTGTTTATTTAACTCTTGACATAGAAAGGGAATAAAAACAAAACTACAGAAATAACCATGAACTAAAATTTAATCTGTCATATTAGATTTTTATGAATTTTCTGGTTCTGTGCACCACTTCTTGTTTATCCTGAAAGCTGCACATCAGAGCTGAGGCCGCTTTCTCCATCCCAGCAACATCAGGGAGCCTGGAGAGAACATCAGGAATCTGAGGGATTGAATTTGTTGGCAAAAAGTTAAAGCTTAAAAGTTCATGCAAAGAGCGGATATACTCAGATGAAAAACTAAATTGAATCAGCTCACCTACTGTGCAGATTCGGATGTCGGGCAATTCTCTGTGTACATCAAGAGATGCAAGGAAAAGAAATGAGACACTTCTAGTAAATTTTGCGTGTAACCTACATGTACAAATGTGTGTTCACCTGCTAGAGGTGGAACCAAAATGGACTCTTTGGATAAACCTTGGGACAAAGCAAAGGCCTTAAACTTCTGGAGAATGTTGTTGCGAACTCTTTGTGTGCGGCCTGCAAACGGGAGAACAAAGAATGTGGAGCAGGGGACCTAAAACAGACAACCCTGAAGGGTAAAAACAACCATAATAAAACTCACCGTAAAGGGCCACCTGTGTGTACTCTCTGTTAAAGACCTTGTGCTTTAGAACCAAAGCATATTCAGTGTAGTTTGTGTCCACCACTGTGATGTCCTTCAACATGTTATGACCTACAAATATAAATTAAAAAACAGTAAAACATAAAGTATCCTCTGAGATTTGAGGACACCCAAGAAAATTGATTGTAAATAAATGTCTTTATTAAATTTATTAAAGAAAAATCACCTGAAACTGTTATTGATTTGAAATTTTTGCTTTAAATGTCAAACAATTTAATCAACTGTACAGCAAGTCTCAAGTCTCGAGACTAACTTTTTTCATTAAAAAAAAACTATTTAAAAAAAAGAAGTATAATAGTAGAGATTAAATAAGCTTTAGGCATTTGCACAGATCATTGTTTGTCCTCCGACATAATTTAGGAAAGCTAAAATCTCATAAAATATCATTTCTAGATGGTTTGTTTCAGGGCTGCAAGCAGGTTTTACTTACGCGTGCTGAAGTAGATGAATTCTCCAGGAACATTGGTTTTGTTATATTGGTACATCAGGCTTTGACAACCCAGAGGCCTGGAGAAAACACAACGTAAAGCACATGAACCCTCTGCAAACACACGCTTCAGTTCCACATCCTCTCTGAATGACTCACTGCTGCATTTTTTTGTCAACATGCATTTAGTCAAATATGTTTTTTGCCAAATTTCCAAAATGTTTCACACTCCGACCCCATGCATCACTCATGCACACAAAAACTCACGAGAGCTCCCACATGGTGAGGTTTGCGTTGCCATCAGGCATCTGGGTGATGATGCCCATGGATGCCCTAAGTTTGTCCCTGTATGGCACAAAACCTGGAGAGTCATAGGCAAAGCCAACACGGTACCATTTTCCTGTAAACTAAACAGAGAGAAAAACGAACGCTTGAAATTTTGACTTTTAAATACATATATAGATTTGTCATTTTAAGCTTTTAAGTTTTCTACAAGAGAACAGTTAAAAATTGATAATAGGCTATAATGTAATTACATAAATATATTTAAATATATAAATTTAATAAGATCAGTTTTAATATCATTTATTTTTTTATTATTTATTATCAGTATTGTAGAACATTTGTCTTAATATTGCATCTGTGCCCAATTTACAAAAAATGTGAGTCAACATTTTTAAAAGCTGTGTCTGCACAATAATAATAAATTATCAAATCCAATCCCTTTTATTTATATCTAAATAAGTATAAAAATGTAAAAAGTGCTGAAAAATAATGTAAAAAGCAACATAAAACTAAATATAAAAGGAACATAAAAAACAGTAAAATAAAGGAAATGTTGGATAGATACAAAAAACTTGAACACAAAATTAAAATAAATTAAAAAATAAAGGAAAACGTGGGTTTAAACACATTTCCTTAACAACAAATTGACAAAAATACATTTAGCGTACTTTCATGAAATGCTGATAAAAAGATCATGTAGTTTCCCCAAACACAAGGCTCAATAGGCATATTAAAACCTTTAAGCTGCTATAAACTTATAAACAACTTAATTAATACATAAATAAACAGAATAATCTGACTTTAGTAGTGAACCAACATGCTTCCATAAACATGTGGTGAAAAATGTGGTTGTTACATTTTTTTTCGGAATCAAAAACAAAAAAATAACCACAATGGTGACCTATGAAATCAGTCATGGGAAACAGTGACCTTCAGGACATTACACGTCACCTCTGGAGGACAGTTGGCTCACATTCCTCTATGGAACTCACATCTGGAAAATCAACAGTTATCATATCTGTCACGGGATAGCGGAGCAGTCCTCTGAAAGTCACTGTGCTGAAGGTTTGAATCTAGGTTTGTTCAGACTGTTTGGACTACAATGAATCTAGAAATGAAAATTGTTTAAAAGAAAAAATTTTTTAAAGTTCATACGTCAAATAAATATGTCAAATTTGGCTCCAAGACAAAAGTAAGTTAGTAAAATAGATGTAAATGGCATCCATTTATTACAAATAACTAGATTCCTGTCAAGCTGAGTCAGATAGAAACACTACAATCATCTCTGTTGTCACTTTACCTTCTGCAGGTTGAAGTCCTTCTGAGGCTTAACATCTGCATGGATAGCCATTACACACAGCATCACCACGGCAACAGTGGCAACAGTGAACCTCATGGTTGAGGAGGAAAACGAGGCAGAAAGCAGATCAGCCTGGAAAAAGTTGGAAGAGAATGTCTGAGCGGAGTCTAAAGTGCTAAGCAGTCAACGTTCAGACAGAAGCAGGCGCCGATTCAATATTTACCTTTGCAGCCGATCCGCCCACATGGCTCTCAGCCAATCGTGGCGAAGGATCAGTGGACGGAAGTCAAGCTTTGGAGTTTTGTGGTGCCAAAAAGTACTAGTCATGCCTGTGGTTCAGGTCAGCTGAAGAGTCAGTTCACACAAGTCACAGCACTCGTGGCTTCACACGTCCCTCAACTGCAGACTCATCAGGAGGAACAAACCACAAGAGAGCTGCATCCTCTGCTGATGAGAGGAAGCTGAGTTTTAACAGACAACCACATGTTCTGATCATCTCAGAGTCCTTACGGTCACTTTGGGCCCCAGCTACAGTGGAGAAAACAAGTATTTGATGCACTCCTGATTTTTTGGGTTTGCCCACCTAAAAAGAAATTGTCATCTTAATGGTAGGTTCTTTCAAACAATGAGAGATAGAAAAACACTAAGAAAAACAAAAAACTGACTTTAAAGAGTTTATATAAATTTCTTTGTATTTCATTGAGGGAAATAAGTATTTGTTCACCTAGTAAACATTTAGAGTTCTATTTCAGACCAGTTAGACTATCCTAATAAACCTGTCTCCTGAATTGAAGACACCCGTTTGAAATAATCTGTAGAAAAGACACCCGTCCACAGAATCAGTTAGAGTCCAAACACTCCAACATGGGAAAGACTGAAGAGCTCTCAGTGGATTTAAGGGAGAAGGTTGTAGACCTGCACAAGACATGAATGGACTACCAAACCATCAGCAAGAAGCTGGGGGTTCCGTTGGTGCAAAAATAAAAGAATGACATGACCATCAATCAACCTGTAGGTCTGGGTCTCCAAACAAGATCTGACCTGGTGGCGTTTCCATGATCATGAAAATAGTGAGAAATGGCCTAAAACATTACGGCAGTTGATGGCCTCAAACAACTGGAACCACATTCACCAAGAAAACCATTTGTAATACTTTATGCCACAATGGTTTAGCATCTGGCAGTGCTCTCAAAGTCCCCCTGCATAAGAAGGCAATGCGCAGACCCGGTTGAAGTTTGTCAATGAACACCTTCATGATCTAGATTGAGATTAGGATGTGTTGCTGAAGTCAGATCGCACCAACATTGAGCTCTCTTGCACCAACTCAACCGGTCAGGTTTGGAAGAAGAGAGAAGCTGCCTATGACCCCATAAACGTCCCCATGGTTAAACACGGAGGTGGAAACACCCCCTACATTAACAGTAGGGCGTGTTTTTCCACACAGAGCTACTTCACTGTGTGGGTGGTAGGATGGACAGAGCTATATATTGTCAAATTAGTAATGAATACCTCCTTCCCTCCTCCAAAAGGCTCAAAATAGGCCGTGGGTGGGTTTTCCAACAGGATAATGACCCAAAACATACAGCCACGATGACCAAGGAATGGCTGAAGAAGAAGCATATCAAGGTCATGGAGTGGTCCAGCCATTCTACAGACCTCAATCCCATAGAAAACCTATGGAGAGAGCTGAAGCTCAGAGTTGCCAAGCGGCAGTCACCAAATCTTAATGATTTAGTCATCTGCAAAGAAGAGTGGATCAAATTCAGCCTGGTTTGTTCAGAAACCTGCAAGAAAAATCTGGAAAATCTTTGCTTGATAATAAGGGTTTTGCCCCAAAGTCTTTCTAGCAAGAGGGTTCAAATACTTACCTCCCTCAATGAAATGAAAATCAATTGATATACATTTTTTTACACTTAATATTTCTGTTAGATTACATTTTGCCTCTAAAACTGCTAACAAAAGCAAAACAGTACAGCATGTGTGTTGACCAAATGTAAGTACAAAAGTCTTGTTTTTCATTTTGTATCTCCAGACGAGTTTCAGCAAGTCTCACTAAGACTAATTTAACAATAAATGAAAAAAACATTTAACCATCACAGGTATATTAATCAGGAATAATCACAAATCATAAAACACCACCAGGGGTCAGTGAGCACTTTAAATAGTTTTATTAATAATCATTTCTCCCTGTGGCACTGCTTTTTTTAATGACGTTTTCTTCAAAAACACAGGAGTCACCTTCAGTGGACGAGAGGACATCGGTGTGTGTCGCACACACACACCTCACAGACCTCATCACTGAGCACAGGCTGAGAGCTGCTGCCTACGTGGAGAGACCATGAAACAATACATTAAAAAAAAAAAAAAAACCACACACACACACAGAGGCAAACATGTCAAAAAGAAATGTGCAAAAAGCAAAATGAGGAACACAAAGACATGAAGGGCACACTCCTCTTACAAAACATCATTGTTCTTCAGTGAGATGTCACAAAACATCAGTAGAGCTTATGAGTCTTCAGAAAGTCCTCTGGAGTATCTTCAATGATTCTATTGCACGCTGGGAAGACTGCCTTTTTCAAATTATTGAGGATTTTTCATGCTTAACCTCTGAATAAATGGCTGTAAGAGAAGCTTGTTTTTAAAAATTTGATGTTCATGCAAAACCAGAAACCTGGTTTGCAAAATCCAGATTTCTTTCATAAACCCTCAAATGCAGATATGAAACGAACCACCTCTGTGCTCCCTGATAATATGATGGCATGAACATTTGTGCATTCCTGGTTGGTTTCTATTGCCTCTTAAAAACAAAACATTTGATTGTCATCCCTTCTTGTGTGAATCCCTCTTTAAACCCAAACCAAAGAGCTAAAAACGCACACTAAACAAACAGAAAGCAGTGACATAACCAAAGCATCATTTACAGTTTAAAGAAATAATAATTTAAAAACAAGTTTCTTAAAATTTGAATTTAAAACATCCTCTTCAGAGTGCTCCTCTTTGGGGCTGTTTAGTCACCCGCCCCCTAGTGGTAAGAGTTGAAACATGCAACTCTCATCCAGAAGCATCATAACAGCCAAACTGTGTTCCCTCAAGACACAAACCACACGTTACTTCACAACATCACAACTCACGCGCTGCTTTTCAAACACAATCATCACACTCGTCATCAAGAAAGAATGCAGAGGAGAGGGAACAGGAAGAAATCCTGAACGTTGGTCTTTTTCACCCCCAAAAACAGGGAAATGACGGATCAAAGTTGTGGTCACTGTCAGCAGGCTGTCAGCACCAAAATGGTTTCAGTCAGTGCAACTTATTAAAAAAAAAGAAAAATCGACATGCTTAGAATCAGCTGTAAAATAAAGCTGCTGCCGAAGACACACAATCAGCTGTAATGTCCGGAAATCTGCTACTAGAAGACGCCTGAAATAAACCTCAGGGTGTCCTATGCTTCCACACTGAAGACTAAAATACAAACCCACTACCATAAAACACTTACAGTGGGATCACATTTCTGAAGCTTCAAATACATGTTTCCCTTCAACATGAAACTGAGCACAATGAGATGAAAGATGAAGAAGCAGCCTGCAGGTGGGGGTGGAGTACTACACTCACACAAAAGGTAAAGCTGGGAGAGGATGCGGCTGGTTTGCAGAAAGCAGAAGCAACCAAAGGAGCCTCATCCGAGTCGGATAGCAGCTTTGCAGACGTCTCCTCCATACAGCTTAATCCTGCACCCGGCAGGACGGAGGAGCCAACTCAGCAAACATCTCTGTGCTTTCAGCTGACTTCATTAGGGTGCTGTGACGATACAAGCTGAATGAGAGGAGTCCAACATGTAGGTACACTTAAAACAATGATAATAAAAGGAGGGGGCGGGGCCTGTGGAGCTGAACTCACAGTAAGGCACGGTGCTCTGCTTTTGGTGGATAATGCCTGTAAACCTCTGCCTGCAGCTACCGTTAATAATCACAAAGCAAATCTCCTTGCATCTTCTTTTGGACAAACGTGCTTCAGCTTTCAACGTCGTGGAATCTTTGGATCGCTCAGCTCTTCCTAACCCAGCAAAGCAACCCTTTCCGTTTACCCACTTGTGTCATATGAAGAAAAAATACACACAAAGGCCAATCGGCTTCAGACGAAACCTGCACAGCTTCACACCAGCTCGGAGGATGAACGGATCCTGCTCAGATAACCATCCGCTCAGACCAGGGTTCACCTACTTTGCATGCCAGCGGCTGATTACAACATGCATGCTGCAGCTGAAATGATCTACTAATACAACAGTTTGGGATGTAAATAAAGCTGAAAACAAAAACTTGGATTTCAGTAAAAAGTTCTTAAAGCCCGAGACACACAGACAACTTAAATATATTTGGTATTTCGCCAAAAAATAAAAAAAAGACCATATCAGCTGCTATATTTTACGAGGCTGCATGCGCTGGAGCTTTATTGCACATTAAAGCTTTGACCGCTGGTCTCATGCGTCGTCTGTGCAGTTTCCTTCACGCCTTCATTTTCCTTTTTCAAGAAGTTTTGGAATGCTTTGGAGACCTGAGGCGGTCTGATCCTCTGACAGGTGGGGACTGTCTGCCACTTGTAGCGGCTGGTGCAGGCTAAGTTGAAATCTAACGATCAAAACACAACAACCTCACAAAACATGTCAAACAAACAGATGAGTTTAGGTCCCACACGAGGTCGTCCCACGCCGCCGCCGCGCAGGACTGATTCCTCTTCTTTTCACTCTCCGGAGTTTCAAGTATTTGCATTCTGGATGCCAGGCAGCTTGTATTCCTAAACTTTCTTCAGCATTTACAGAGCAGGCCCGATAGGTCGTGGGGAGGGGTGGGGGTGTCTGAGTGCTGATAATGTGCCCCTCTGTTGGATTTGCTGAGGTAGCAAAAAAGATGTTCCTGGTGGGATTTCAAGATGGACGGGGAAGGATGCAGCCGTGTGCTTATGATGGGTTTTTTTTTTTAAACCAGTTTGAGAGGATGAATTTGTATGCATTTGTGCGCCAATCGGCCTTTTATGGCTATTATTTTGTATTTGTGGTCATGGGGGCAAAATCTCCTCTAATCCATGCAAGCGATCGTCCTCTTCTCTGAACTGTACATGTGTGGAGATGTAGTGATCAGCCTCGTCATCACAATTTGTGTTTCCCCGACAGTATGGAGCGGTAAAGCTCCTCGTCCAGCTGAACATAGCGCCCTCTGCTGGAATCCAGGAAGCACAGTTTATCAGTCACTGCAGTGGGGTCGAAGCCCTCCCGCCTCAACTCGGTCTTCTGAAACTTAAACGTTCCTGCAGAAAAAAAGAAATACCCGATTAAAAGTTCATATCACTTTTTTTTAATGAAACTGCTATGAATAACTACATTTAAAGGTTTTTCACCATTTAAAAATGTTTTTTGTACTGTAGAAAAATAAGAAGGCTATAACTATTAAGATTTCTCCCAAATTTTAATAAAAAAAAAAAAAAACCAGGAAGTTGAGCACTGTCACAAACTACAATTTGCATTTTAAAAATATATATCTTGCTCATTTCCTAATTCAGTGAAATCATTTTAACCTAAACAGTGGAAAACATGCTCAGTTGTTGAATTGGACATAAACGTACCCGTCTTATTGACCTCTGGGAGGAAGCGGAGGAAGACGGGCCTGGCGTACGGAGGGAGAACCTTCTCCATGTCCCTCACAAATTTCTCCAGGTCGCTGGAGTGTGATGGATCAGCGATAGCTGCCATTCCGGCCTTTCCTTCGGCTCCTGCCCACACACAGACACGAAGCTTAGGAAGATTCTGATCAATCTTGCTGTCCATAAACGGCATCAGAGATGACTCACGGTATTTCACTAATGTGTTCTAAATTCAGAATGCAGTCACGCTTTTCTCAAACTTTTTCTGTGCTTTTACCTTCATTTTTTTATCCCAGGGGTCTGTTTGCACCGTTTGGGGGAATTATTTTCTTTTTGGTGTCTGATAGTTTCTGAGACTATTCCTAGAAACTGAACCACTTCAGCTACAAATAGATTTCTTTGGGGTTTTATGAAGGACATTTAAGAGCAGATTAGCTCTATAGGTAATGACATTTTAAAAGTACTTAATTTAACTGTTTCAAAAACGTCAATTTTTCTTCATTACTTTATAGATTTGTGACTTAATCCAATAAAAATGTATATAGAATTATCATTATTCTATTTATATAGAAACACATGTGACAAATTTCAAAGTTTCAGCCTTTAACAAGTTTCTTAGAGCCTTAAATAAATGTTAAATCACACTAAAGTGGGGTCCTGCTCTCACAAGTAATACAGAGCTTTTAAGAATGTACTATCAAATGTTTGTGTCAGCTTTTGTGGTGTGGTCCAGCCAGGATATTCCCAGAGCAGGAAGCTGATCACAGTCTGTTGTAATGGATGCTGACAAGAACTCTAACAAAGGCAGACAAAACCGCAAACACTGTCTTCATTCAGGTGGGCAAAAATCAGGAAAGACCCAGCATGGAAGTGTCATGCCTGTGAGGTGCAGCTGGACAGAAACTGCTTTTGGAAACAGCAGAAATATTAGTGGGGGAATCTTAATGTTAACATAAACATATATATTTTCAAAAAAAGATAGAAAGATCTAGCCAAAATGTTATGGCCAAAAGCTTTTGGGAGGGTAAGTCTCATTTTGAAACTAGTCTTGAGTACAGCAGAACAAAAACACCAAAGACTTTGGCTGCATTTTACTGTAAAAAGTAGCATATAATCTGGGCAGCAAAAGTTTCCACATAGGTTTTATAAAAGCTATATCTGCTTCCAGATTCCAGTTGGCCCATCCGTGCTCCTGTTCCTGACTGTGTACCTCGTCTCTGTTCCTGCTCCTAAACCTGGCTGTGGTTCCTGTCTCCGGCTCGACTCGCGCCCCTGACTGTCCCCCCAACCCCGGCTGGATGAAGCTCGTCTGCTGGACTTTAAATATGTAGATGTAGAGTTAGATAAGTTAATTCTTCTCTATGAGTTCTGGTAAATCGCCTGTCCGTCCTGGGGGAGGATCCCTCCTTCATGTGGGCACCCCTGAGGTTTCTTCATTTTTTTTCCGGAATCCGGTTTTTTTTAGGAGTTTTTCCTTACCGCGAAGGGGGGTCTAAGGGCAGGGATGCCAGTATAGCTTAGTCAGTTTGTTAGTTTATTTTAGTATTTTCGTATTGACTCTTTGTATTCGTGATCCTTTTGAGTTCATGTTTTACTTCTAAGCCCATCGAGACGACTGTTGTGATTTTGGGCTATACAAATAAAATTGAAATTGAAATTATATTATCAGCATCAGAATCAGAAAAGCTTTATTGTCATATGCACAGCTTTTACACTGACATTCGATTATACATTCTAATTTTAAGATAAAACTAAAAAAATCCAATTATCATTAAACATTTTTATAATTTTCAAAGAAAAACCAAACCTTAAAAATGTTCCTACTCTGATGTTATTTTTGTAGACTTTTAGATCGAATCGCAAATTATATATATATTGATCGAAAATATAGCAAATTGTTAAAAAAAAGAAAGATAGAAAAACATTCCCGGTTGTAGTGAAAACTCCTCCCAAACAAATTATTTTAAGAGAAAACATAAAGCTAAACTTAAATTGGGACAAAAACAGTTCAATTGTCCCCAGACTCCTAAAGATGAAGGGCGTGTGCGTGTTTGTGTCAGGCTCATCTTTGGGTTGAAATGAAACAAGACTAGAAAAGCTTAAATAAAAAAAAAATCTTGCATAGTTCCTCTCAATTTAAGCATATAGTTTCAGTCTTTGTTTTACCGTTTTATTTTTTTATTCAGTGTTTTGCAATCTTTAATCAGTGTTGTGCCTTTACGGAATTTCAGACTTTATCAAATGAGCTTTTGTTAAATGGACGACAGTATTCACTCTTCCCTCGCAATGTCACGCTTTCGCGGTCTCGCTCTTTGCCGCTCGTTTTCATTCTATAATAGTGGCTTTATTTTTCTATGAAGGTTAAAAAAATTCAAACAAGGAAGTGTGTAGCGTGTGTAGTGAGGGGTTTTACATCCTTAAAACATATATTACTATAGTAAAAATAAAGATGACAACTTTGCGGATTTCATGTGTTGCAGGTTCACATTGGAACACAACTCCCACAATAAACGAGGGACCATTGTACTTTCATTTAACAAATCCATGTTTTTCATTGTTTCTCTAAAACGCTTTCAACATCAATTTGTTATAAGAAGGAAATGACAAGATAATACCTGGTATTTCCACGCCATAAACAACAACATCCTTCATGTCCAGCAGTCTGCTGAGAGTCCCTTCCACCTCTGTCGTTGAGACATTCTCTCCTTTCCAGCGGAAAGTGTCTCCGGTTCTGTCCTTGAAGTACATGTGGCCGTATTTATCCATGATCAGGACATCACCTGCGAAAAGATTCATAGTTGTGCTATAATGGAGAAAATCCTACAAACAGGTCACTGTATGAATGTGGGATTCTGTGAAGGATTCTAACCTGAGAGATAGGCACTGTCTCCCTTCTTGAACACACTGTGAGCGATCTTCTTGCTGGTCGCCGATTCGTTGACGTAGCCGTCAAACCTGCGAAGGGGGTCATTCTGAATGATTCTGCCCACAAGCTGGCCAGGCTCACCTAGACCAAGAGGAAGAAGACATGTTAGCTGCTGTAAGGTTTCAGAGAAGAAAAATCTTTGTATGTATGCAGCATCAGCAACAAGTTAATTTACCGTCTTATATGGGGTTTACAAACGTCATCTGAACAGGAATATGCGAGCTAATCACCACAACTTTAGCTGCACCAACCATGAAGGTTGTGTTTGATAAACTTACCAGGTTTACAGGGAATGCAGACGCCATCGGGTCCCCTGATGAGCTCCATCGTTTCCTCGTCCACCCGCACCAGTCGGATGGGATAGATGAAGGGCACAATCTGACTATTGAAGCCACACGCGCCAATCTGGTTCAAAAATCAAAGGCAGAATTCTTCTAATAGAGGCCAAAGTTAAAGAACCCCCATGCAGATTTTGTCCCCTAAACCCAGCCTTCCCACCTTGTTGCCAAAATTGCCCAAGCTGCAGTTGCATTCTGTGGCTCCATAAAACTCTGCAATCTGTGGGATATTGAAGCGATTCATGAACTCTTCCCATATGGACTGGCGCAGGCCGTTGCCAAGCGCCATGCGCACGCGATGCTGCCGCTCTGCATCCCGAACGGGCTGATTCAGCAGATATCGGCAGATCTCACCAATATACTGAACAATCTAGAAGAAAGGGTGAAAAAAATACATTTTTAAAAAGCTACTTACTAAAAAAAAAAGAACTGATGTCCACTGTTTTAAAAATAAAATTAGATATTTAAAAAAAAAGTACTAAAAGTTCCTGCTGTTCTTACTGTGCAGTTATATTTGACACAGTCATCCCAGAAGCGTGAGGCAGAGAACTTCTTCCTGATGACCACAGTCATGCCATGTATTACACACTGACCCACTCCCACAATGTTTCCTGAAGACAAACAGATTCCAGATTAAAACCTAAAAAAATAGGAAATAACTGCTGATTCAACCAGATGATATTTAAAAGTGTTTTGCTGCACAAATCAAAAATACATCTGTCCATAAAGAGAGTAAAAATAATTTGAGAATTTTTTTATTTTAAAGGTTTTACAGGGAAAGACGAGATGTTGAACACTAAAGAATTACTCCAAGGTCATTTATGAAAGTCTACATTCACTTTCTCATTCTGAAGATTCTGGTTTGACATTCTTAAAAGAAAAACCTGAACAGTTTGAATATTCTTGCACATATCAAAATAAATACATTTAAAACAAAAACAGATGCTGAGTTTTCAGTTACCTGCAGAGTGATAGAGTGGGAGACAATCGTACACAACATCCTCTGACGTCATCCTAAAGCCATAGTAAACCAGAGCTGCCATACGGTAGTACCTTAAGAGCCAAAAACAAAAACAAAAACTTCAACCAATAGCAGCAGGTTCTATACAAGATTTCTGAACAGCACTTGAACTACACACGAGAGCTTCATGGATCAACCAAAAAGTGTCAGGTTCGAGGCTCCTTCGTACCTGCTGTGTACGACGATGGCTGCTTTTGGCATCCCAGTGGTTCCTGATGTGTAGATGTAAAACAGGCGATCTGCAACAGACAACAGAGAGAACTTAAAACAATAAACTGGCAGGGAAGCAAAAATGTGAAGTTGCATATTAACACCATTTAGAAGTGTGGACTAACAGAATTTTCCTTTATTTGAATTTACTGAATTATAAAGCACCAAAGCACCATGAAATTATGTTACTCTTCTGTGGATCATTTTTAGATTTCACCTTCAAAGATGTAAGAAACACCAAATACACAGCACAACTACTGTCCCACACTTTGCAGAGTAGTTTGAGTACACATAAATCAGCTTTGGGGGTCAAGTTCAAACATGAAGCGAGCTCACAAAAGCTGCCAGCACTCAATGGAAATCACCTCCACACTAATCCTGACTCATCTCTTCCTGAAAGGGCGGCAGGTTTTGTTGCTGCTCTTGTGGTCAGAAGCAGAAAAGTGTGAAGTAGAAAGGTCAGATTAGTGGTTAGCATCATATCAATACTTCCTTATATTGAAGTTAACTTTTTTTTAACTTATTTAAACTGCTTAATGTTTGGCATATGTTTACATCTTCAATGGCTTCCATTAGTTTAGATGATCTGTGAGTCCAGGATCAGCTGATTCTAAAGTGGTCTGCGCCATCAGGTTCAAATATCTCGCCGTCTGTAAATACATCCATCTTTACAAAATCATTTTGACAGAAAAATAGATCTGATGCTTTGGCGATTGCATTCAGAAGAACTGCATCTCTAGAAACCCACGAAGAGTGTCGCTTTTGATTTTTTTAAAACGTTATCGTGTTGGAAACATTATAAAAGCAGTAAACATTGACTAGAGTAACAGACGACATTAAAAACATTCCAGGAGGTTGTATAAAATCTGTATTTACAACAGTTTTTCAACTCCTGATATTTGCAATTATGCTTTTGAAAATATAGTTGCTTAAATCACTGTCTCAGTGAAAATATCTTTGGTTCTCGTCTTCAAAATATCAGCGTTGATCACAGTCATGATCAACCAAAATAGACTTGACTTTATTTTCGGGTTTTCCACAGCTTTTTCATATTTATATTACTTTTAGAAATGTTTTTAGGTGGATTTTTTGTACTTTATGATCCCTTTTTTTTGTAAACCAATGAATCCTTCAGTCACTGTTTTTTAAACTCGACAATTTTGATCTTTTCCCTTTTCAGAATGTAGTGATTTAACAGACTGAGCACAGCTACAGTTCATCATCCACAGTTTTGTGTCTGATCCTGAAGCAGTGAAGGAAAATGGTTGTCCCCACTGTTTAAAACAAAAGTAGAGCAAGGTCGGTGAACTTCTAGGTTATACAAGTACAGTATGTCGGCTTCCACTTAGGTTCCAAAACTGTTTCTCACTTCTATTTAGCTTTAAAATCCAGGTAATACGTCAGATTAGATATGGGGCGATGCCACTGAGTAACTATTGAATCCATTGCTTTGCTGGGTGTGTTTCAACAACTGCCAGGCTTGTTTGTCCCACCCATTTACTCATTTTCAGAAAATGTATCTTAACTAAGATAGGAATGACTAAGATTAAAAAAAAAACTGGCTTCAAGCTGACCCAAAACCAACATTGAGTCACCTTCACAGAATCTGGTTCTGCTGGAAGCTTGTTCTTGTTAGACCAAGTCTTCCTGTTCAGAGTCGCCCTAACACATATTTTTTTTTTTTTAACTAGATAGTGGTTCCTTAACGTTGAATTTAGAAAGCCAAGAAGGTATTTTTCTAACCTGTGAAGCAGCGCTGTGGCCGGCGAGGCAGGTGAGACGGGGCGCCATCCAGCAGGGGTTCCAGGCACTCCGTTCCCTGTGGGACGCGCTTTGGGTCCCAATCCCCACAGCAAAACATTTCCACAGCTTTCCCCATCGACTTGTGGACCTCAGTCACCGCTGTGAGAAGAAGGTGGAAACCACACATTTACAGGAGATGCGCACAAAGAGAACAATATATGGGGAGTTATGCTTAAGAGAACACTAAACACTGCAAAAACTGAATGTCAAGAAAAAGTCTTATTTTCTGTCGTGCAGACAAATAATCTTATTAGGATGTTTTTTTAATAATCTTAGTTTAAGAAAACATTTCTTAAAGACTGCAATTCTTTTCTTACCCCATTGACGAATTTTTTGATCATTTATATAACATATATAAAAATTGTAAAAACGTTTTACTTCTTTCAGAAGATAAACTGACAGTGATATATTAAAAGAGACAGGGTACACTAATGTAAGATTTACTCTTGCTGGCTCAGCATATGCTGCTGGGTTGATTTTAGCCCATGCACTAAAAGTCACATTTTTAATCACTTAAGGATGTTGCAGGTCCACAACACTACAGTCAGGATGACCAGCTAGAAACCAGTCACTCCTTCCAGCTGTGGAAATCGAGGCTTAGCCAAGATCCCAGAGGAAAAAAAAAGACCCTCCTCAGTTTCTGTGACTGTTTCGTGCGGATGATGAGCTGTTGTCTGATGCTCCACTGATTAGTGCTAGAGATAGGTTGAATGACAGCAATACTGCCTGAGGATTTGAGCATTATCGCTCGTATCCAGCTTAGATTAGCACTTATCGGGCACGGCTTGTTTCTAAGGAGAGGAGCTTTGAACAGCTAACCTGAGTGATAGAGGCTCACCAAGGACACATTTATCTTTTATGATCATCAATGCTTTCTCCCTGCGCTCACCTCTCACACTACTTAAGAAGTACAACAGCAAACATCAGCACTCCACAGATAAAGACCTGTCTGTGTGTGTGTGTGTGTGGGGGGGGGGGTTATCTACCATTACGTCTCTCTTTTTTTTCCCCTTTCAAATCTTCTTACCCTCAGTTAGCTCTGATCCAAACACGACAGCCTTGGCATTGGAGATGGTGATACAGTGGACCAAAGCCTCCAGTCTCAAGTTAAAATTGATGAGAGCAGCTTCAATTCCCACTTTTGCCATGCCCAACCACAGACCCACGTACTGTGCCCTGTTCTCCATGAAAAGGGCCACCACATCCCCCTCCTAAAAACAAAAAAAAAAAAAACAGAAGCAATACAATTCAGAAAGTGTTTGGCAGTTAGAAGAAATAACATTTTATGGTCGTTTTCACTGCTATATTTTTACCCTGAAGCCGCGTTCCAGCAGCAGGTTAGCCACTCTGTTGGAGTATTCATCCAGCTGTCGGAAGGTCCACCTCTCACCAGTACCCTCAAAGATGAGCGCAGTTTTGTCCCCGTGCCGCTGCACCGTCTCAGCAAAGATCTTAGGAATAGTGTTCTTCTCTCTGAGGTGGCGCCTGACGTTCAGCTTCACCCGCAGCAGAACATACGCTGCACTGAAAGAACGACAGATGACTTGAGAATATACATTTGGAACATCGATTTAAAGATGAACAAATATGCTACTCTCAATTCTTTTTGGCTTTTAAACTTACAATTGGGAATGCAAAATACAATTTAAAAAAAGGCTCATGGCAAAAAAAAGTGGAAGGGACAGGTTTAAAACTATTCAGGCATGTTATTCTAAACTTTTCAGTCTGGAAAACAACCACCGCAGTGAAAACGGAGAATATACTTTATGCAGAAACACCAAGTTTGCATAATTTGTCATCAGAAAATCAAATATGTAAAAAGGCAGAGGCCTTAATGGATAAGCAAACTTTTAAAGGATCAGTTTCAATTTTAACCAACTGAGGATATTTAATAAAAAGGCATCACATTACATAGGACCAAAGTCTGCATTTGTTTATGTGATTATTGCACAGAGGTACATAAGGTGAGCATCCTGCCAAGCAGTAAATTCTTACATAAACCCCATAAAAACCAACAAAGCAAGTGAATTTATGATTGTACTGTGGATGAAATTACAAGAGCAGTTTTCATGTAGGGGAAAAAAATATCTCCCAGTTGTTGCAGATCAGATTTCTTAATAACTTTGCTCATGTCATAGATTTTTTGGAAGCTTTACTAAAACGTGATTCAATGGTTGAAAAAAAATATAGAATTTTAAAGAAAAAACCTGCGGCAAAACTTAAATATGAGCCAATTTAGAGTTTGGAGAGAAAAAACAGTTTGCAGCAAGGAAGGTCAATCTGTTGGTCCCTTAGTTAATAACAGGTTTGTTTGACTCTTTTTCTTTTGTGATTTCTGCATTCAAAATACCATAGACCTGTCTCACCACTCTACACAATAAAAGACTGAGTCACCTCATAACAGGTCCACTTTGTTAAAGACAAAGAAGATTAAGGTTTAACTTTGTTGTAAACACTGGAAGGTGACATTTAGATTTCTGGGGGGGGTTCTTACATTTTGAAAATAGACCTAAAATAAAGACCTTTAACAGCTCTTGATATGTGTTTGCATTATAAAAAAAATTATTTTGTTTTTAAAAGATAATTAGAGAACCATACTGATACTAGTGACACCAATTTGGATCATTTGTTTTAGTAAAACAGACTTACAATTTCCCATTTTACAGCTTATCGCACTATTTAGGGAAGAGGAAATTATCATGAGCACAACGCTTTTATGTCAAACACTGATTGTAAATTAATTTTTCTAGGTTATTTGTGTCAAAAAAAAACCCTTTTCATCATTTACAGAAGAAACTATAGCAGAAAAAAACTTTTTGAGTGGTGAATTGAATTAATTCAATGAAAAGGCGCTTTTAGATCTGAAATTACAACATTTATTGTGATTTTTCTCTAACTGGATGTATTTGAACAAGTGTTCTCATTTTTAGAAGTATTATAAATCACTTTTGAATTGTTTTTAAATGTATATTCTAAAGTAAAGCAGACATTTGAAATTGATTTTACTATCATGTGTGAGATGAAGTAGTTGTATGTCTTTTCTATTCTAAAGCATTAAAAAAAAGTCATGGCTTGGTCTTGGTTTGTCAAATATAAGAACTGGAATAAGAATTAAATTGTTGTGAAAAAAAAATACATCCCTTTAAAATAAAAGCACCCTGGTTGGTAAAGAAACCATGCGGTGGCTTTTCATGACCACGACTGAGCAGTGAGGTTCATACAGATATTGTCCATATGAAAATATTTCAAAATAAAGTTTAGAGTTACTGCTTTACATATGTTAACCTATGTTGTAGAGTCATAGCACTCTTGGATGGCTTAAAGAAAGTATTGCTGACATATCTTCCCTATGTCCAGAAAAGTTACTTATTGTTTTGTGTCCTTTTTGGAAAACATAACTAAAGTAATTTATTTGCACATTTTTCTCAATTTTACAAAACAGTATAGTCTCCATGCTTACTGTAAATCTCTGCCAAGTGTTTTGACAATGATGTCCACAAAGCTCCATCCTCCACTTCCCAGGTAGAAGATCAGGATGGCTGGAAGAACCTGGTACCAAGGCAGGCCCAGCAGCAGCCTCAACACAAACAGCATGGCTGTGCAACAAGCCAGTCGCATCATCCTGAAAGAATGCATACAAGTATAAATAAAGATTGCAGCCTGCAGAGTCCAGACTGCAAGTGACTAAACATTTCAGAGCAGACATCATTTCAGGCTACATGAAGCTTATTTATGGGTTTAATATTGAGATAGAGCTGTTGAGCTCAGCAGGAGAACAATGTTATCTGTAGTGATTTGTTTACTCATCCTGTGCCAGTTTCTTCCATAAACCCTGCTTTAGGATGTTGAACTTGTGAAGGAGTAAAATTACTCACATAGTTGTGCTCATACAGTTACATTCTAGCAGTTTGTATTACATGACAAAGTTACTTGTGCCTTATTATGTACGGAATATCTACATTTTATTAGCACAATTTTACTGTAAAAATGAAAAAATGTTCTGGTGACCAACACGTGCAATTTAGCTTCACACTCCAGCTTGAAAAAAAAAACAAACAAACAAGGAAATTGATTAGTAAGAATAAAAACAAAACAGGGGTGGCGTTGACACTTGTGTGTCCAGGTATCCGATCTCCAGAAAGCTGATCTCAGCCGTAAATGGTAGGATGGATGGCGTACCCGTCCAGATCATTAGGACGGTTGTTTTTACGACATCTTGCGTCAACATACTGCACCTCTGATGCTGCCTTTTCTTTGGTCGTGTAGGCTTGTAAAGCATAAATGTATTCATATTGTAGACGAATATTTCCTCTTAATTTATGATAGTTTGTTTCTCTAAATAAAACAAACCCCTAAAAAAAGACGGAAGCACTAAGAGGAACACTTTACACTCTTGAGACCAAAAAGCTCCATCGACCGTTGCTGCCAAATTCCGGAAATTTGAACAGCGCGTAGCATCACATTCATTGCGGTAGAAAGGAAGGCTCAACCCACTGCTGGTAACCTCACCTACCAGCCATGTGCGCTCAAGACAAGGCCATCGCCTATGAACCGGTTTCATATGGTTAATCGAGCTAACCTCATGTAGGTTATATTAACTTGCTCGCCAGGGAAGCAAGATGCGCATAATTGTGTGCGTACGACGAGCTAAAAGGAAGCGAAGAGGTGAAATGAGGATACAGATCTTTTTTTTTTTTTTTTTAAATGATGAATAAGCGTATGCGAATTCCTAATTTAGCCATCGACAGTGGGACTGGCCTGAAATGACAGAAGCAGATCCCTTTTGGCAACAACAGAAAGGGCGTAAAACCATCAAACCGCTGAGTCCTGAGATGAGCATTCGAGGTGAAGCACGGCGTGTGCTTCTTCCTGCGGTAAACACCGGGGATGCGTATACTAGTATACTATAGCTCACATACCTGACACCTTCTCCACACCTTTAAGGTGTATCGGTACGCAGAAATCCCAAACTTGATCTTGCTTGAGTGCAATTCCACCTTGATCGGCTTACAGACCTCCGCTCTTCAACGTCGCTAGCTTGGCTGGATACAAGCGCTCAGTCAGAGAGACGGACACACGGACCGGGATCTCCTGCTGTTAATAAAACCCCCTTCTGGCGCTGCTCCTCACTAATTGCTTAGCCATGCGCGTCGACTTTGCCCCGGCGGTCATCATCCGTTCATTGTCACAATAATTCACATTATCCTTAGGTTCACTGAAACCGGTGAGCGCGCTATAGGGCTTAGTTCAAATGACCTTATAATTTTCCGAGATCGCCCCGCCCACTACCGTCAGTGTCAAATCAGTGAATCAGGAACAGGAGTTGATTGACGTGTATCAGGACCAATCCACAAAGGTCTTTTTTTATATACCCGGAAGAGGCTGGATCTTTGGTGAAATAAGGGGCGAGAGTGCGACTCAACTGTTGTTGCTGGTTCATCACTGCCCAGCGATGTACGTCCGGCAGCTAAACGACCCTCCTTTAAACCCTACGGCGGAAAATGAGCCCTAAATCGCTCCACTATCACCATTCTTGACCGTTTACTATGTAAAGCTTCTCCAAAGGTCTTTCAACACCAGAATATGCGCCAGGAATGAAGACATTCCTCATTTGTAGCTGCACACCAGAGATTTTCATCTATGAAGTTCCACCTTCCCCTTTTGCCACTTAACCTTCAGGTTTTTCCATTCCAAGAGGTGCAGCACCTAAAAAATGCAACTTGTATAACACGTTTCACCCACCTGTGACCTGACTTCAACACTCCAACAATTAGGCTGTGGTTTGAGGTCCATAGGTCACATTTCTTTACAATAGTACGAATAATGGCAATTTATTTAAAAAAAAAAAAAAAACGTAAAAAAAATGTTAATAATAAATAATTCATAGTTTACTACATAGAAGTAGGGTTTTCAAGTGAAAAAAATAAATGAAAACATAGCCACCACGACAATTGACACTCTCAGATATGCTACATTTTTCTTATTCTTTAGGAGCGGCCTTTATTTTCCTTACAAGTTTGACCTCTTTGTGACGTTTTGTCCTTTGCAAATGAGTGCAGGCAAGTGCACTCGTCACTGGTTTATGTTAACAGCAGCTTGCTGCAAAAGCGGAATCTTTTTTAAACAAAAAAAAACACACACACACACACTTAAAGAAAAAAACTTTGTTTTGGTGAACAGCCTCAGTTTTCTGTTAAGCACGACTATCAAACATCCACACTTTTCCATTTAAAGGTAAAATAATTTAAATTTCTTTTATTTTGTTGGTATTTAACTTTTCATCCACATGTGGGTCTACTAATGGAGAAGACTTAATTTTATTGTAGTATGATTCATATAATGTGTGTTAGTGTTTTGAGGCTGTCATGTTTCTGTCAGCAGCAGTCTGAGCTTCAGGTGATTAGATCTTTCCTCCTGCAAAGACTTAAAACTATTGTCCACTTAAAAAAAATATCACCATTAATCTGACATGAAAATATTAAAAACAATTTAAAATCTGCTTTTAGAAAAGTCTACAGCAGACAGTCTGGTCTGTAAATTGAAACATGTTTTAATCTAAAATATAAAGCCATTTATCATTTTGGCAAATGTTTATGTTCGAGTCGTCCTGTATTATGTATGTATTTACTATCGTCACCAACCCAACCATATGAAAACTACAAAAAGTATTATTACTTTGACTTAAATATAATTGATCAAAACTTTACAGACCCTGCAATGACATGCTAGCTGATTGTTGTTATCGTTATACATATATGTAAAGCTTAAACATCTAGAAAGACAAGCTTCCTGTCATTTTAATGTGAAATGTCCACTTTCTCCTTTAGCTCCATCAGAAGCAGCCAGATAATTTATCATTCAAGCATATATAGTAAATGAAATAGATGATGATGCAATACAAAAAGCAAACTATGAACTTTGACTTAGAAATGAAGGAACAGAGCATTGTCAGCACTGACAAATCTACTGCTGATGGCAGTAAGAAAACTTTATCATGTCAGATTAGATCACTGATACTAGTATTGCACTTGTGTGGTTTTGCTGGCAGTTTTAAAATTAGAATATAGGTTAATGTAAACCATTTGTCAGCATTCCAGACATTAAAGTCCCACTCTGATCATCTTTTGATCCATTTTAAAAGCAATCCAAGTCGTCCTTTAATGATATTTTAGGCAAAATCACAAAAAGATCTGAGTTCTTTTCAAGGAGATAGTTTCTGCAGAGCGGAGGTAGCTTATTCACCTGGGTTATGGGCGGGACTGTTGGCGCGGAATATGCTCTTTTTTCAAATGGCATTTAGTCATCGGCTCCTGATTCACAAGAAATTAAATACAGAAATACTCAGAAATGCAACCTTAAGCTTATACATGTCAGAAAAATGCCACAAGAAAGAAAAACAGAATTTCCATCAGTGTAGGTCTTTAAGACAGCAACAACGCTGTCATACCATTTATAATAAAATTGTATTTATTGTTTCAGTGCTATGAAGTAAAGCTTGAATCCTGGTCTTAATAGTTCAGATGCAATAGGTCTCGTCTTCATCAGTGCACTAGTAAATGAACAGTATTGTGATAATCAGATGACACTTGTTTTGCTATAGTGAAATGTCTTTAGAAAGTGTAAATAAATACTTTTAATAGATTCATCAAAACAAAATTAAATTCTCACTAAAGCCAGATTCCATCTAGATAGGAAAAAAGCTTTACAACTCATCAAAGATCAAAAGGTCAGATCATATTTACAGTCCCCACCTTCATAAACTAAAAGACTTTTGTTTTGACATCTGTTGTTCTCTAGAAGAGGAAAAGCTTGGAAAAGGTATTCCTCATATTTCTGTCAGTCATCCAGGGCAAGGTCAAACTGTGTGTAGAGATCTCGTGTGGTGGTCCCCCGAAGAGCGGCTGCGAGAAAAACATTTCAGGGTCAAAATGCTTTGCTTTACTTTTTCACTAAAACAAACAAACAAACCCAGATCTCAGTCTGACAGAAAAATCCAAGCTCCCCATTTACCTTCAGGGACTATTTTTAAACCATTAAAGATGCATTTAACTAATTGCTTACGTTTTTAATCCTTCTTCGGGTGTATTACACATATATATAATGGATTGTGTTGCAAACATTTTTTTAATCCTATCAGAACTCACTTTATCATGTCAGATCAGAGCACACTTATTCTATTGTTGAAAGTCTTTGGTCCCAGCTTAACATTTTTGGCTGCTTTGGCATAAAGGTTTCTGCTGAATGTCCTTTCTGACAAAACCATATCACAAGACAAAAAAAAACAAATTAAATCAAAGTGTGAAATGGTTAGATCTATGAACCACTAGGACTGATTTAACTTTGTGTCATATGTTAATTCGGGTAGGTATAAAAAAAAAAAAACCTCAAACAATATTGAACGGATCACTTAGAAAATCCCCTATTCATGTATTAAATCAATGAAATTATTTTTCTTTTAAGGTTTTTTTTCCCCATAAAGCTAAGCTTTTAGTTACTAATTGAAAGAATTCCTAATACTATCAATGGAAATCCCACCTTTAGTTTGTTTGAATCCCTTTGTGGAAAAAGTTTTTTTTCACATAACAACAAATGTATATACAGTATTTTTAAAAACTGCAATGTAAAGTAAATCAAATAAAATAACCACGTAAATTACAATTTAATTAATTCAGCATTTGACAGTGTTACAAAGCCATTAAAAATCCAGATAAGTTCTTTTAAATCTAGGAGCTGACTCTGACATTTAGATTGTTACTGATTGACTAATCTGGTAATGCTTGAACTGATTTAAGGTAGCGGTGTATAAAGCAAGACCTTCATTAGAAATGAGGAAGTTTTTCTAAACAAAAAGCTGAGTGGGGGTATTAGAGAAGTGACTCAAGACTTGTTTAGATGCATTTCAGCCTGCTGATTTAAAACCAATTAGCCATGACATCATCAAGGTGACAAATTTGACCCCAGAAAGGGTTCAGTAAACAACTGCACTTTGAGGAGACTTCTAGCATTTCAACAAATTCCTCACACATTTGCTCCCTCATGCAAAGACACTTGTTTAACTTTAGACAAGCACAGTCAGCATCGAATTAAAGTTTCTTCGTTCTTCTGTAATCGCGTTTTCACTGGCGTCTTTGCTGAAAACAGTTCTGACAGAGTAGAAATGCTGAAGGGTGCATGTGACTACAACAACTAAGATTCCAACCAAGATTGAGATTATAAAATGTTTATATAAGCACAATTTCAACTATACACATGAAGCGATTTGTTTTTTTTGTCTGTTATTACCTTTTTTTCAAAACTCAGTCTATTTTTTATATCATTTGCTTCCCAAAAAAACTGCACTTTTTTTCCCCCTTGTACTTGCTAAGAGTTTGTTCATGTGGATGAATAAAAAAAAAAAGGTCTTCTAAGCCTTTAGAGTCCCACTCCAATCATCAAATCACTATTTATTTCTATAAATGTCTGGCTATCTTTTATTTAGTTTCCAAAACAGATGTATGAACTGTAGGCTGAATCAAAGCCCCGTTGCATATCACATACTCAACATTTCTGCCATAATTACTGTGTCAGGGACACACAGGTGTTGGGCAACAGCTGGAGGTGACAAGTTTTACAAGTTGCTTAACAGTTTTAAACCCTGACAATAAAACCATAAATCATACAAAAGCCTTAACGACAGTAATGCTGACGGAAAAAGACGATGATAGACAAAGGGGTGGTTGTCGCCAGAGTGTACTACAGGGCATGGCTTACTCCAAACCCCGCCCACTTACGTCCTCCCTCTCAGAATAAGAACATAGAGTACAACAACGATTCAGTGTCCGAGTGGAGGCTCTCCGTCAAAGTGTGCTTGTTTGAGACAAAGTGAGCCAGAGGGGGACGGGGCAGAGAAGAGGATAGTCCGTGTTTGACCCTGCCAGCATGTCTTAGGGTACGCACACAGAGATTGTAATTGTGTGTCGTCTGAGTGATGACAAAGCCTGAAATTGTGTAAGAGGGGAAACGCCACCTCTGTTCACCAAGAGGTCATTAACATCTCAGTTCTTCATTTTACCGATACTAGAAAAACATTATTACAGTTTCTAACATCTATATATTAAACATAATTAAAAAAAAAAAAAGGATGGACAGCAGAGAAAAAGAAAAGTGGGTGAAAAGTCAAGTGACTCACAGCGGTGCATGACATTCACAGTTTATCAAAACTTTCCAAACAGTATGACAGCTGGGAACTTACCCTCACTTCTCTAAATCTGCTGTATGGACACACAGTGTATGTCTTTTGTGTGTGGTGAAAATGATCAATAAAGAAGTCAACATCTCTTGTTTTTTTTTAGCTTGAACTTGTTGAAATCCTTCCAAGTCAGGAAACCGAAGTCATAAGCAGACGTGCAGAAAACCCTCAAGATAAATAATTTGTGTAAGCGGACTGAACCCCAGCTGCTGTTCAATATTCAAGAATCCAGAGGGTAGACTTTGATTGAAAAGGTCCTGCAGATGTGTTTTAATTGAATGCAACAAAGAGGATCATTACATCAAGTTTGACACCTGTGCAGTGACATAAAAAAGTCAATAAACATTTGTTTTTTGGTGTTAAGAGAATAAAACAATGAACTTGCCTTGGCTTTTTCAATAATCATAAGACTCAAAAATGCCTCTTTATTGCCCTCTAACGGGTGACTAAAGCAACTTCAAGATCAGCCATTAAATACTCCCATTTGAATAAGCAAAGTGGTTTGATTTGAATTTTTCCAGTAACCTTTGACAGGAAAACTCCAGCTTTTTTCCCAGTAAAAAAAAATCAGTCTGCATTTTTCACCACAAAAAAAACAAACATTCAAGATATGCAATACTTTGTGAGCTAATTGCTAAAATGTAAAAATTGAAAAGTTAGTCGTTTTTGAATCAACGGGACTTACTTTTACTTAACAATTCTACAAAACTTTGTACAGTTTTGTTCTCTTTCTGTCTGTTTTAACATCATAGTGCCTGATAATAAACATGCAAATGATATAATATGTCACATTCCAGTGACAGATCATCGTGAGTCATGTTATAGTTAGTTTGCAAAAAAGTAAAATAAAAAAAATCAAACACCAAAGAATAGTCGCTTATGGTTATAAATAATGCTACTCTATTTCAAATAGAAGGCATTGCCTCCAAACCTAAAAGAAATTACATCTTAGAAATTTATTGATTGATCATATTAAAACACATTTTTATTTACCCCTATGTTTACTTTGAAAGAAATGAGAAAACTATGTCTAGTGTGATCAAACAGCAGAGTAAGAGTTAGGATCAACCAAATTAGATGCAGCACATTAACTTGAAACGATGAAATGCTCATTTTAAAGCTAAATTAGTCAAATATTTATTTAATAACACTTAAATAGAATGAAAAATTACTTCATTAAATAGGTTGTGCTTAACCTGCTTTAGTTTAGTCAGATCAAGCTGCAAAAGCGCTCTCATAAACACTAATGACGATTGCAAACATGAATTAGTCAGAAGTGGAACAAAGTAGCTGACGGTGCAAATACACATACTTACCAATGCGACCTAGAAGTGACTGTCCAATGTCTTTGATGTCATTGTATTCATGCAGCTTTTTTATATGGTGTTCCAACTCCTCCACTTTGTATCCTCTGAAAATAAAAACACTCACAAAAGTTAATTAACAGTAGAATTTTTGCTCAGTAGCAAAAACACAACTGTAAATATTTATGAAAGTAGCTGTTCAGATAAGCACCGGCCAAAAAAACCTATTTTAGAGACATTTTTTCAGATTTCAGATAACTACAATTAAAATAATAATAACCTATAACATGGATACTTTCATCTGTATGTGTCAAAAGTCAGATTACATAAAGGTGAAGTTGTACTCACTCAGCCTCTAGCTGTGCTATCTCTGAATCCAGCTGCTCCCTTCTCCTCTGTAGTTCTGCCACTTCCTCTTCATGACTAACTTTAGCCTTCTCAGTTACATGATGCTGTGAGGGTCAAAACAAAAATCATGTTTTTTACTTTTTTATTTCTATCTAAAAACGCTAATAAGAAATACACTAGGAAGGCTAGGAGTGTCAGTGTGTTGTTCAAAGTCCATTTTGGGTTGGCGGTTTTAATTTGGCTGTTATTTGACATTCAAAAATGAATTGGCTGAATCAATACACCAGATAAGAAGAATTTAACATTTTAAATGCTTTTGAGTAAAACAAGTGACTGTTAACCCCTCATGTGGATGTCGTGAACGTGTTGTGAGAGTGTGTCCATTAAAAAAAGAAGCAATACTTACAGGTGACTTAAAAGAGCAGCGTACTTTTTTGAGGTGTGACAGAGGAGTTCTGTGGGAGGCAAAGATGAAAAAAACTACCATCAAAGCTTTTTTATTTTATTTTGAATGATGCCAAATACTGAGAGGGCAAAAAACCTTTTATAATTTAGGCCAAGTGTTTAGATCAGGGGTCGGCAACCATGCGGTTCATTCGATAACAATTCCATTAATAGTATAGTTTGCGGTTGCTGATACGATTCACAGTCGATATTGGTTTATTTTTATTGGGTCGATCTGATTCGATCTGAAATTTATCTGAGATAAATACCTTTTACCCCCATCACATGCGTGTTGTCCGCTGTGATGCACTTGGTCGTTTAATGTTGTAGTAAAATAAACCAATTGTGCCACAGTCTAAATGGTATTTTCCAAGATCAATTATAAATATTTATTTCCTTTAAAAACCATTTAAGAATGATTTGGGTCAATTTGATTAAAAACTTGCCTCAGACAGAATAGATCAATCTGGTTGGATGGTAGGATTATTAATCGATTCATTGATGAAGTCGATCAATAGTTGCACCCCATGCAACTTTAATTCAAATGCTTTAATATCCAAAGTTAACAGTTTAATTAATTTGAATCAATTAAATGAAATGTTTGCTGAAATTTAAACTAGATTGTTGTTAGTGACCAAAAATATGTTTATTTTCTTCCAATTACCGGTAATATTTTCTTTCTACGCCTACAGTACAGTCACTTGAATTGTTATGATGAGGAAATGACAGAAAAGTGAAGAACCAGAGAAAGAAACGGAGGAGGCGATGGTGCTACAAGCTAGCTTGGCTAGCTACTAGCACCAAGCTAACAGTAAAGCTACCTTTTTGGATCCTTTTTGCCTTTCTCGCTTTCTTTAGGCGTCGAAGCGTGGCCGTTACTCGAATCTAAAGACGTTTCATTGCTCTCATTAGCACTCATGCTGCTTCATGTAAGTGTATTTTATATAATGGTGTTAAGTTGTGTTTGCTGAGGACAGAGGAAAAGTCTAGTTTGTAAATTTGCGCCTGACAGGAACCAGATTCACTCAACACAAACTGATTGGTTAAAAAACGAGAAGGCGTGGTTTAATCTTAAAGGGGGCGGAGAAACACGTCCCTGCATGACAGCTGAAGTGGCTACAACCTAAACACCAGTGATTTCGTGTGAAAAAAAGCTGCCGGGGCCAACTCTAATGATCAATTTAAAATCCAATCATTTAAAAATAGACAAATAGAAAGAAAACACGCACTAAAAATTATGTAATTAGAGAATTAGGGAACAACCACAAGTTTTTTTTAAGCTGCTTAACAAGACATTTTCTTAAAATCTTCAAAGTTATTACATCTAAAAAAACAAGTTGTTTATTTCATTTCATATATTCACTAAAAACTTTATTGTGGTTTGGAATTGGTCAGATAACAAGCACTGCATTCTAGCTATGCGTCCAGGTCGTCAGCTTTCCTTACAATGCAAGTTCATTTTTAAAACGAAAAGTTTTAAAAAGCCTTTATTCAAACATTGTACACAAGGAATCTATGTGCTCAATGGATTATGACAGAAATGATCATGACCCAATTTGGAGTCAGGTGTCATACCCAAAGGACACAATGATTGCTGAACCCGAGATCTGAACTCCCAACCCTTTTTCATGCAGACAGTGCTCAACCAAAATTGCTTAGATTAATGATTAAAGTTAAAACTGTAACTATAACAAAACACGCAAAAATCTGTTTTGTGATTTATTGCTTTATCTTTCAACAAGTTCCTATTAAAAAGATGGCTTTGCTTATAAAAAAAACATTTTTAAAATTAAATATCAGTGACACAAAATAAAATAATTTATTGCTTTTGATTGCTTAGAAGTGAACCCTTTCACTGGTTTTCCAGTAGATGGCGGCTAAGAGCTACAAAATCAACTCCTTTGTCTGCCAACATTAGCTGGCTCTTTGTCCCTCTGTGTGAAACATCTCACTTATTTTTTCACTAAAAAGAAGATTGTATAATCAGAGAAATGCTGCATCATATATTAGCCAGCTAGACATGTAATATTTGCTCACTGTACTTGGGATAGGCCAATCTCAGAGTTGGATTCACGAGCTTGGTTGATGAGGAATTAAAAAGAGTATAAGTCTAATTTAACTTCATCAACACACATTGATTTGCTATACCAGAACCAGCTTCGAAAACAACAAAGTTAAGCACTAAACATCCATCCTTTAGTAGTCTAGTGAAGGGTCAAAGGGTTGCTGGAGGCTACCCCAGCTACATCTGTCAACACAGAAAGAACCCAGTTGGGATTTGAAATAGGCCCTTCTTACTATGAGGTGAGAGTGATAAGCCTATAGCACAAAAAGTGCTATTTTTAAATCTAGCAGAGAGTTAGAGTGAGAAAGAGTCAGAATGAGACTGAAAGTAAGATGAGTGTGATAGGTTGACGTGTTTTTTGAGAGAAGCAGATGTTACGGTGTGAAGGTCCAAAATTTCATTCATCCTTATTCCTTATTTGTAACACTTTCATTCGTTAACACAGAAACAGAGAGGTTGAAGAATGAAAATTGAAAAAATCATAGATGAGATGTGTCGTTTTATCCTTTAAGAATCTTCAATCTCACAGGCAGTGGCCAGCAGCGACTCCTGCAAGGAGTCGTGTGTGTGGGAGAGAGACAGATTTATGAAGGTGGGTTACTTTTCTCGTCTCTGCCAGTACAGTAAGGATTTGAGAGGCATGTGCTGTTTGAGTTTTACTATTGCAAATCTTTCAGGACCGACAATGAATCATATATGGCTCACAAATTACCGAATAAATAGATTTTTTTAAATGTCAACATCTGCAACATTTATTTTATCATATGCACATTCAAGCAACTGTTTGCAACCAGTCCTGATCAGAAATCAACACTTTATTCTCATCTACTTAAAGTTTCAGACATCCACAAATGATTGCTGTCAATTTACCTAAATGTAGGAAGGAGTTAATAAAAGGAAAGTCAAAAAGTAATTTGGATTTTAATCAGTAATTTACAGAAAACCGCAAAACATGTTTGCGATTTTTTTTAGAATCAGTTATGCAAATCTAAATGTGATTCTCTATAAAAATATTAAGATTGGATTTTTAAAAGAATCAATAAAATGTTTGCTATATAATACCTTTCCAAAACAAATTTTCTCTCAGTGATAATGAATAGTTCTAGTACAATGAGACAGGATTTTTACACAAAATACTTAGTCAAAGATAGCCATGAAAATAAAGTTAGTAAACCCAGTTTAACCTGCTAAGTGGCTGTAAAGAGCACAAACAACTTCATTAATGAAGCAGAATTTTTTTTCTATTTTTTTAATGCAATTTATGTTTAGTTTTGACACAGGGGAAAAATAGGAAATTGACTGTAAATATATTTCTTGTTTATCTTTTGATGTGAACTTTTTTCTGACTCATTTAGGATGTGGGAAAAGCTGATTACTTCCTCATCCAAGTGAATCTATCAACATCTGCATCTGTTTTTGGTATCAAGAATTTTGGGTGTATTAATAGTAGAGCAAAGGAATGTATGCACGTTCTTTGATTTTATACTTGCTGCTCTCTCCCTCCGTCTGTCTATGTGTCTTACATGGTGTGACTCACCCTTCTAATAACTACTTCCTGTCTGACAGAGTTTGCTGTCATTTTTCTATTGCTTTTTTCTGACTCACCCAGTTTGCTGCTTGAGTAAAGCTTCTCATTTCCATCTTTTAACCTTGATGTGTTTCACTGCGACTCCTCACCTCAGTCAGTCTTGTTTATCATCATACAAAAAGCCACCCCATTCCTGCGCCGTAACCTTCCCATTAGAGTCCGTCTCTCCTGCTGTTGCTCCTGGGCTGACTGGATCCGTGTGCAGATTTTAATAACACATTAGTGCTTCTGGGCTTGGCATGCTTCATTGTTTTTTCTCTTTCATAGTGTTGTTCTGTCTGTTACAAAAGGCCAGGTGCTTTCTTTGTTTTTCAGAGCAACAATCTCAACATGTTCATAAGCTTTAGACAAATTCTGCTGCCCCTAGGTAATCATTTGTAAGACTAAATGATTGATTACTCTCTGGTATAATATTGTGCTTTCTTTAATAGTGAAGGACTCTTTGAATGCAGAAATGTCACAAATGCAGTCGGTGTCCTTTGCAGTACATCTTAGTGCTTTAATATGATTTCCCGTTCAATTTGGTTTCATTTAGTATCCATAAGAAAAATACGTTGATGGAATTTCACAGACTAAATTGATTCTTCATTTCAGCCGAGCTCATTGCAAAAGTATAACATGATGCTAATGGAAATTTGGCACATTGTGATCTTTTCTAACTGTTTTTTATTATTGTTATTATTGTAGAAGTAACAGGGGATAAGAGTGGTGTTAGGTGATTATGATGATTATTCAGTTTGTGGGTTACATAATTTGCTTGAAAAAGAGAATTTTAAACGTTCGTTAAGCTTGTTATCTGTCTGATAAATAAAAGTTCTAGTGGTGAATATCTATACCTGTGAATTGATTTTTCTGTCCTCTTCTCTCCTGCTCTGTCTTCTCCATGGACTTCACCTTTGCTAACATTGGATGCTGTCAAGCTGTCACTCCTATCAATACTGGCCTATAACAACATGTCCTTCAGCACCAGTCCTTTAAAAAACATTCAACTTTAAGAGTTCATTTTGTAAATATTTTATTTAAAACAAAAAAAGAAATCTAAAGAAGTATTTTCTTTATATTTGGTTAATGAAAATAGCCCAACTGCACAACATTGTGATTTTTACACCATTTTATTAGCAACAAAGTGTCTATTTGTTATATATTAGAAACAAAGACTGGAACGTGTCAGCTGTACGGTACCATGTCTGAAAAACTAAACAGCTGGATCCTAAAATAACAGGAAAAAAAACTTTAATGTAAAAGCAATGCTTTTTTAATACACATAATAATAATAACAATATTGATAATTATATATTTTATTATGGCACTACAATTCCTGTGCAATCTGATTTTACTCCACAAATATGAACAGATCTGTGGAGGGTGTCTGTGTGTCTGGACCAGGTGATGTCTGACCGTCTTTAAATATAAACTTTGACTTTTTGAAACTGAGGACTTACGTCCTTGTTAACATTTAGACTAAGCAGTAAAGCTGTGATGCTTAAAGCCAAAAGGGTGAGAGGTGCATTTTGAATATTACCATTTCGCTAAGGTAAATTGCCAAAATTGTCTGGAAGGTCGCCCTGCACTCTTCTTTTATTTTTGCAGGTTTTAGGCAGAAGAACATGGCGCATTGAAGGATGAATAAATAATTGTTGGTAGAACAAACAGAACCCCAGAAATAGATAGATGGTACAACAGTATGTACAGTACCATCTGTCTGAGAGAAAGGATGGGGGATGGGGGTGTAGAAAGGACAATCCACTCAGCTGCAAGTCTTTGCAACCACCAACGATGTCCTCTCATTTCAAATCAAGCAGTAATTCCTCCCATGAAATCCAGCCACTACTCCTCCAGTCAGAAAATGAGCCCTCCAGCTTGGCCGGTCAGCCAAGCGCAAAAAATAAAAACAAATCCAAGGAGAAACTCTCTGAGCACCTCAGAGAAAGAGCACATTTTTCTCAGTCCAATGGTTCGAGAGGGAGGGGAGAAGCATAAGTGTACGCTATGGCCTGTTAAATATTTATACGTGCCTGTAAGAGTGAATCTTCCAAAATAAAATTTCAGACATCACATATCAGATACAACACAAGCAAAGAAGTGAGAGTCCATAAATGTAAAATCTCTGTGAAAAGCTGTAACAAAGATCACACCTAATAGTTAAAAACGATGCCCTAAATTTGTCATCTCTGACTGCAGCCTACATGGTGGCCTCCAACAGGTAAATAATAAATAAATAAACATTTACATAATAGTGTTTTTATTTGATCTGATTTGATTCATCTCTGCCTTTTTTATGATTCATTAATACTCAAAAACAAGTAAGATAAACTCATTGGGACTGTAGAAATTCTGGTAACAATTGGATCGAGATACACATTCGTACACACATGCATTCCAGGACAGTCAAATACAGTATATTTTCACAAAATTAAGAATTCAGGACTCTGTGTCTGCAAAAAACACCTTGATCAGAATATAGTATGTACATTTTGTGTTGTCTGCAGACACTCAAAAATCTTCCCTTAGTGAAATGATTGGAAAATAGGATGGATTTTTTTTTATTTTTCTATGAGCCCTTTTAGTCTAAAAATACTATGGCCTATGTTAAAACTATGCAATATTTCTGTGGGAGGCAGTGACAGATACATGCTCTCCTCTGCACTGGTCATGAGGGATGTTTCATGACCTCTACGAGTGTTATAATAAACACATCAGGCCATTGGAAGAGAGAGGAACCGTTCCCACAATCATATTTCGCTTGTAGCAGCTGTGTAGGAGACCTGACAGTAATCTGTCCGCCTTTCAGGTCAGGGGTTAAAGAATCCAGGGTACAGGGCTGGACCAAGTTTGCGTCACAAGTTTTTTGAAGGTTAAAACCAAATGTACACATTTTTCTAAAAAGAAAAGTTTAAAATAAAGAAACTATTCAGATTTGATTTAAGTAATTTTTGATTTTTAAGGATTTTCTTAGGCTTCATGCTGACCCAAGTGTAAGATCACAGACTTAAGCATGTTCCTTTTGCAAAACTGTCCTTCCTTTTTGTAATAGGTGTCTGGCAGAATGAGACTTTTGAGGATGACAGAAAAAGGATCACAAACAAGTCCAGCTTTGGCCATCTCAACTCGTTGAAGACCAAGCCTTGTGTGTCAATCAGTCAAACATCTGTGCTGATGCTGCAGCTGCGTTGGAACATCTCCCTCATGGTAACTGATCGTGCGAGGTTTGGTTTACGGTAGTTGGAAATGTTTACAGGCACTGGCAGGTCCAGACTCTGCTGGTGCTGGATGCTGCGGTAGCTGATCCGCTCACCTCCATTCCTCAACCCATCTGGTGGGTGGTGAAGCTGCGGTTGAGGAGGCTGGAGGTAGAAAGGCAGATCATAGTGTGTGCAAGTGGGGCAAAAGGTCTGGGAGCGGGTCAGTTTCCGAGCCAGTGGAGGGGTGGAGAAGAGAGCAGGGCCATTTGGGATGGAGGAAGCGGCGGCCGTTGCCGCCACAATGTTGTGATTGGAGTGAACCGGTGGGAGGCGCGACGTTACTGCAAAGTCTGGCTCCTCCTCCTCCGACTCAGACTCTTCCTTTTTACAGCAATAGTACTTGGGGAAGGAAGAAGGAAGGGAGTGAAAGATGGGAGGCGGGAAGAACAGAAGACAAGGGAAAAAAACGAAAACAAAGACTTTTGTCAGTATGCAAATCTCAATAAAGATTGTGTGATGCAAAAAAACCCCCAGCAGATTAGCAACATAAATTAGCTTCACAAGAACCTTTTGACTTCTGTATGTTACATGTTCTTAAAAAATGTGATACATTTTTTTTTGCAGTTCAAAGTGAGACAAGCTGACCTCAAACCAAGAGGCCTGACTGAATGAAGCATCAGGTAGGCACACAAACTTCCGTGAAACTTCAATTGGAATGCCTATTTCCATGTAAAAAGCACTCCCAGACAGGAGTGTGGTTCAGTGTTTTGCCCATAGGCTGTGACATGTGGAGTGGGCAAACTGGATCACATTTCTCCACCTGAGCCACAGCTGCCCCATCTGTTTGAACTGTGACCGAGTGTGAGGCCCTCAGGGAACTGACACAGAGTTAAATGATCTCTGGATCAGGGTCAAATGGGAGAACATGCCAGAGGGACAGTTCTCTCCGCAGCACTTCATTGATTGAAGATGTTTGGGAGCGAAGAAACCTCTTTATGACTGAAAACAGACAATCAATTCTGATTCATTTCAACCTTTTTTCTAAGCTTTTGCAGGAAAGAGCAGCCTGTCATACGAGTCCTCATATGACCTTTGTGTGATCTTTACTGCCTCCATCTTCTTTCAGATCAGAACATCGCTCCACCTCTCATGTATGGGAAATGGTGTGTACTTATCTAGCACTTTTTAAGGCCGAAAAACATTTCACAAGTCCCACACAGGGATGGTGGCAGAGCTGTCACCTACTCTCTTTTCTGGAAAAATGTGTTTACCACTGCCATTTCCATTCCTTTAGCAACGTCCACCTCCACATGTCTTTCATCATTCCTGTCCTGAACACCAAGCCTAGAAATACAACGGATCACCTCAATTTCTTTTTTCCCTTTTGCCCGCATCTTACCTTGGAGGCATAACTACTGACAACATTTAAGATCACACCTTCAAATTTCAGTTTCCGATTCATCAGCCTATCTGACACTCTTTTCATCTCTAGAATATTTTTCTGCAAATTCGTATTACTCCTGCTCCATAAAAAGCTTACAAATGTGAAAAGTTGTTGACATTTTCACAAAATTTTCATCAAACCATTTGAGTTTTTCATTACTGTCCTGTTTCTATGTCTTTGTCCTTTCAAATTGAGATTTTACATTTAGATTTTAACTGCCCTTAAACATTGATAGTGTTTTTTTGCTTTTAATAGTAAACAGTTAACAATTCTTCATCACTCAGAAGACTGATCTCATGATATCTTATTGGGAACAGTTATGCTGTTGCAGTCCAGTGACATTCAACCCTATATAGCTTTCAGGTCATATTTTCACTTTAGCAATCTCTTTTTATAGATTCTTTTATATCTATGATGACATATTGCATCAGGAAGTGACTAAAACTCTAAGATGATTTTAATTTTCCAAACAATATTTGACAACGTAATTCCTGGATAGCATGATTGCAACACTTTTTATACACATTTTTTTTTTTTAGAACTGTTACATTTTCACTTGGAACACATTTACAGCACTGTGCAGCCTCACAATGTACACACAATCTACTGTAAATGATGGTAAGACACCAAGTTTCAAAGAAGAAATCATTATTTCATGAGATCTTCCCAATGTCTGTAAAAACAAGTGCTGAATGCAGCCTCACCTGCAGCCTACAGTAGCACAGTACTGCAATGATAAGGAGTAATATCACTGTTGCAAGAATTCCACCGGTGATGACCACTGTCCCGGCTGTCATTCGAATGGCTCTCCATCAACACCCTGCAAGAGCCAGGAGGAGTGGAGAAGGAGGAGAAGCGACACTCCATCAGTACTGTAGCTTCATTAAGTTGATTATAACTGTGTGTCATTTCAGCGGTGCTTATTAAATTATCTAACAGCTAGCAGGCATACAGGGTAATAGAATCATCCTTAAGATGCTGTTTGTATTATGGACAGCGTCTCATGCAGGAAAACTGTCTGTAGGGGAGAGGAAAGTCAGTAATCAGCGGAAGGACAGCAATAAAAAATAAAGCTCTGGCATGACAGGAGAGCAAAGAGGTAAACGGTGTGAGGGATGGATGGAAATAGACAGCAGGAGATGAAGCAGACAGGTTTAACATGGAAATGAGGAAGAGTGTGTGGGAGAGAGTGGGAAAGAAAGATGATTTGGTGACAGAAAAATAGTGATTGTAGAAAAAAAGAGTTTCAAACCAAGACAAATTGAAAGATACAGCAGTTTTATCGTCTACTTCAAAACAACAATTGGAGAAAACTTTGGACAGATTCTGACAATGGAGCTTGATATCAGTGTTGTACAAGTTATTTCCAAACTGTAATAAATTACAGATTAATTGATAATGTTATTTAAAAGTTACCTTGCAAAACTGCCTCAGAATAAAACTACATTACCTGAGTCCTGTATTACTAATTAGTTACTTTCTGTGTAAAACCTGCACAAATAGAACACAATTTAATGTGACGCGTAAAAAATCACTGCTAAGAATCTAGATTTTTTTTGATTATGTGAAAGAATTCGAGTACCAGCCCTTAACTTTTTCATTCAAATAAAAAACAAAGACTACCTTGAAAAAAGAGAGAACAGACCAAATAAAGGAGAAGAAACCTGTTTGCTTCAGAAAAAATGAAACAAATTCTACCAAAGAAAAGGATTCCACATAGTCTACTACACCAGGACTGGCAGGAAATGGTTCTGTGGAAAAACCAAAACAAATCCAGAAAAATAAAGTTAATGGGTCAATGAATCCTAACAGGAATTCTGTTGTATTAATTAAAGTTGGAATTAAGAGGCTGATAACATAAAAGACTGATAACAATCAAAAGAGGATGTTGATGGCATTTAATCTGATTATGCCTAATGGTTTCATAACATAAAAACAAAATTTTGTGTGGTTCATCTACTGAATTATTGAAAATAAAATATATAGTAATAATGCCTTCTTACAGTACTTTGTTACAGCAAGAAGAAATAAGTTACAATAATTCATTATTTTTGTAATGAGTTCCTTCCAACACTGCTTAAAATTAATGTCATATCTAAGTTGTCACACATTTAGAAGTGTGATAATTAACACCAATGCAAACGTTCTAATACTATGAAACACCAATGCAAACGTTCTAATACTATGAAACACCAATGCAAACCCACTAACACTATGAAACACCAATGCAAACCCACTAATACTATGAAACACCAATGCAAACCCACTAACACTATGAAACACCAATGCAAGCCCACTAATACTATGAAACACCAATGCAAAGGGCCCACTAATACTATGAAACACCAATGCAAACCCACTAATACTATGAAACACCAATGCAAGCCCACTAATACTATGAAACACCAATGCAAGCCCACTAACACTATGAAACACCAATGCAAGCCCACTAATACTATGAAACACCAATGCAAGCCCACTAATACTATGAAACACCAATGCAAGCCCACTAACACTATGAAACACCAATGCAAGCCCACTAACACTATGAAACACCAATGCAAGCCCACTAACACTATGAAACACCAATGCAAACCCACTAATACTATGAAACACCATTGCAAGCCCACTAACACTATGAAACACCAATGCAAGCCCACTAATACTATGAAACACCAATGCAAACCCACTAATACTATGAAACACCAATGCAAGCCCACTAATTACTATGAAACTACCAATGCAAGCCCACTAACACTATGAAACACCAATGCAAGCCCACTAGTACTATGAAACACCAATGCAAGCCCACTAACACTATGAAACATGCAACACTAGTACTATGAAAGCCAATGAAAACATACTAACATTATGAAAGCCAATGAAAACATACTTAAACGATAAAAGGCCAATGCAAACCTAATAACTCGATGAAAGACCAATGCAAACCTTACACCATGAAATAAAAAATCCCTACATTTGACATTCACTGCAGAAACTGTTTCAGAATTCTTGTTAAAGTGTCAGAGAATTGGGAGGAAACAGCAAAGTAAGAAAATCTTTTTATGTACTCTAAAAAAATGTAGTGTGACAACTGCAAAAAAAGCATTTCCAGTTGCATACCCAAAAGTTTCACAGTCATTTTGAATGACACAGCAAATAAATTCAAAAGGAACTAAATTATAATAGGTATATAATGATTTCCCAATGATTGTGATGGCCAGTATGTCCATCTATAACAAAGTGTGGATCAAAATAAGTGGAAGATCAGTTAAAAAGATGAAAATAATGTGTTAGTCAGCAGAGAAAAACTGGCAATACCTATAAATCACACCTTTGCTTTACAATGCTTTTGTTGGAAATTGTGTAAACATAAGAATTAAGAGGATATTGTCTGTTTTTCGGCATAAAGACAGACTGAAGCTGCACATCTTCTCATTGGGTAAAACTTTTGTTTTTGTACCATCTTCTACACATGTGTATTGTGCCTTTGGATTATATCTGCGCTCTAAAAGATGTAGTCAGATACCTATTTCTCCTTGATTCCCCCCACTGTCTGGATCCGCTACAGGACCAAACCAACACATTGCATTTTGGATAATCGCCTGAACCCAAAAATAGGCCATCAGGCTTGTTGCTAAGCTATGACTCAGTGGTACAGACCATAATCAGAAGCAAGGATACTGAAGTACAGGCATGTGCTGCACTGTCTCACATACACACAACCTAAATAATGAACACATTTCCATCTTCCAATACCATTAATCTGATGTAAAGATGTAGCAACTGCATGCAACATATGCATATGAAGCTTAATAGGGTTTTGTCATGCAAGTCCTGAACACTAATTTTTGCCGTGAGGAGTATGTATGAATATGTATTTGCTATTCAGCAAACTACCTGACAGCAGTGACCTTCTCGTGCTCAAGCAGCCATAAATGTTCTGCATTCTGCAATGGGTATCTTGGTGAAACTGTAGCGCCTTTGGATCTGCTTTAAAATGTCTCTGTTTCTGCGGTACAGCTACCATACTTGTCTTCAAAGACAACTTGCTGCCCTTCTATCTATTCAACAGCAGAGCTGTAGCAGTTTTATCCACTCTGCAATCCACACAATCCTGGCACTGATCGATGGGAAGGAACAACCCAAACTCAGCATTCTCAACCTTAGAGACCTAAATCCAACTGGAAGTTGCTATATTTGAAATATTGATTTGGGATATTTTAGAAAATTTGAAAAAGTGTTTTTATGTGTCAAGTCAAAAAGACTTCAGTTACATTCTTTTTGTTCAATGAGACAAAGTGATACAGCCTCCACAGCCTATATTTACTAACTTTATATCTCACAGATTGATAGCAAGGATGATACTGGTAGAAATAATAAATCGATACCCACTAATAACTGTGGAAGTAAAGACATTTTTGACATCTTTGGCTGTATTTATGGATGTATGCAGAAATATATCAAGCTGTTTGCAGGGAGGTTATTTTTGAGATTATGTAAAACATCTTATGAATGAAAGCTATTTTTCCTTTTACTGAGAACAAACCCCCTCTGAAGTGTATTAATCTTTGCTGACAGTGAAAGAGGAACTGAAAAATTCTAAGAACGTCTTCACCAGTCAAGAGTAACTCACTGCAGAGAAGAGGAGCCTTTTTTCAGAAAGAAATGCATATCCCAGATTGTTGGGCAGAGCTCCTAAACAGAGATGACAAGACAATAAACTGCATCAAGTCTAAAATGATGGAGGAAGGTTCTTTAGTATTCTGAGGAAACTGCACTCCCTTTGAAAAGAGCAGAACATGACTGGATTCAGGCCAGTGAAAGGGCAAACTCTGGGCTTGCAGATTTGAAGGGCATCGAAAGTGCAGATGCAGCACTGTAAAAATGCAAATATGTAAATTAACAGATTATTAAATATTACAGGCAGTTCACAGTAAACTATTAAATGACTTGGTGGGTTGACTCATCTAACTGTAAAATTAATCAACCCATCCATCCATTCATCTATCCAACTCCTTTGTCAACTTACTCCTGGGCAGAGCCCAGCTATCCAGCCACTGATGTGTGAAAGCGGGGTACACCTTGGACGGTTCACCAGTCCAAGACTTGATGAATCTCTCATTCTTTAACTAGAAAAAAACACTTGTTAAATATTACTTTTTAGATGTTTTCTTAGGATAACACATGTGCACACATGTCTATTGTTGATGATATAAAACTAAAAACTCCTTTTTCTAATGTTGCTAATGTTATATATATTTAAACCCCTCTCTGTTGTTGTCAGATAAATGCATCTAGACAATAAAGAAAAACACAGTAAGAAACCACAAACCACAACAAGAAGCAAGTTTCTTATGCAAAAGGGAGAAAAGCAAGTTTGACGGAAGATTTCCAGCACCCTTCTCCTCTCAAAGGTCTGCTTCTCCTATGCAACTTTTATTAAAAACAAGAACGAGGTTACAATTTCCAAACAAAGAGACAAGCTGAAAAGTTCATTAGGAGGTGTCGAATAATTAACCATTTGGGAGGGTTTTCAGTTCAAACAGTATTCCTTATCAGCTAAGGACAGTGTGTTGTAAAACCCCTCATCCTAGCCGGGGATGAGAAGCAGATGAGCAAACACAGACTGTTTTCTAAAAGGTAAAAAGGTCAATCTAAGTTAACATTTAAAATACACTTAATCAAATACATTTGAACAATGATAATCATAAAAACAATTTCTTTCACAGTTGTAAAGTTCAAATCTAAAATTGTAGATGCAGTGATTAGAAACAACCAATGGAGGACTTAACATATCCACAAATACATCGATATGTGACACAACAACAAAAAACTACTTTCTTAGATATAATTCTATTAATAATAAAACTCTTTCAAGGTCTTAAGTCAGAGATTTTAATGAACTTAAGTCTGATTCTTAAGTCCAAGTCTCTTTCTCTGGTAATACTTTGATGGATTTCTGTATGATTGCTTTCCAAATGCTTCTTCTTCTTCTTTTACCTATAGGTGACTGTTCCCCTTTAAACCTGGGTCAATAGAAGTAAACTGATTATGACGAGAGGGTGAAATAACCTGCTGACAGATGCAGATGTCTCACTGAACATTAAAGACATCGTTTGTTTGCATCAGTGACTAAAAAAAGATGCTTGATAAAGTATGAAATTGAGAGTACCACTATACCAGTTTCATTAGTTTATTTCATTTTCATTTTTTTATTTAAATTTGATGATTAAGTGAATTTCAACTAACAATAACTTATGACATCTTCACGTTGATTAGCTGAACACAGAAGATTTGTATTTTACTGCCAGTTTTTTCCATAGATCTCTGAATCCAAATTTATCAAAAGATACTAAATGTAAGAAAGTATGAAAATAATAAAGGTAAATTAAACACAGAGTAAATTTACAAAGTGGAATTTTTAACGATTTTGTGAAACATATTTCTTTTCAATCTCCGTAAAAAATGTGAAACTTCCAAATCAAAATGAGTCAAGTCTAATCGTGTGATGGCATATTTTGGAGTTCCTTTTACCAGATCAGTGTGTGAGGGATATGTTGCTACATGGTGATTAACAGGGTTAATTATTCAACCGCACATACACGCAGAGGAACACACACAAATGTGTAGTCAAGACTAAATTGTGAAATAGCACCAGACACTAGCAAACCTTTTTTACCCTGCTCCTTTTTCCTAGATTTGTCACCAGGAATGACAGGACTTAAGGGCAAAGAGAAGAAATACAGCAGAGACTCACAAACACAAGTACACAGTCACATGCGGTAAGTTTAGTTGTAGCTAACATGCTCAGACAGTGGGCTTTGGAATAAATTGCCATGCTTCAATGAAACATGGCAGGGATCACAGCAGAGGTCTTGCTGGGAATAATGGCTGTTGACAGGCTTTTGGTTTAACGGCAGAGAAGAACACAGCAGGTGGAGGATTCGAGTGGCACACATGAGACAATAACATGCCCTGAGAACAATGGGAACAGTTCTATTACAATGGTAGCTGTCAAAGAGTGAAGTCCCACACAATCTACTGTGAAAAAAAAAGAAACAGTGCATATGCTGACGATGAAACCACAAATGGAGAAAACCTTAGTTTGAATTTTTTATGCTGCAACATTTTGGATGTTTTAAGGTTGATTTCAAGCATTCGTTTTCATTATTATAGCGTAACTTATTAGTAAACACAAATGTGATCTATGATATATAAAGTACAGTGTAACTGATCATTTCAATAAAAATATACTTCACCAAACTTGGAAAAATATATATGCTGATTTGCTCAAAACTGATATCAAACACAAGACACTTCAGCAACTGAAGAGACACTCCTGCCCACTTTAGACATCTCACTGATGATCCTTCAAAACTTGTCCTTATACGACTGAATCAGAGATAAATAAAGAATGGGATCCTTGACTGAACAATCATTCCCTGCATCTGTTTGTCACAGTCTTCCTGATGTGATGCTTATTTGAATTATTTCAATAAATAGCTTTAGTGCCACAAAGTAGAAAATTGAGAAAGGAACTCTACAAAGAAACTACAGTTACCAGTGTTTAATTAATAAAGTAAAAACTTTTGATCAGGCACAAAGAACAGCTGATCTTTTCAAGGTTACATTGAAATAAATGGAGATGATAAGATCTATTTCAAAAACCAAATGATTATGATTATGATTATTACCACATTTGATTACCAGCTGTTGTATTTCCAGAACATTGATGAGATAGGCAAAGCAAACTCAAGTCAATATGGCCCACCCACTTAAAGTCCCACTCCGATCAGCTTTTGAGCTACTTTCAAAGTGTTCCCAGAGGTCTATTCATTACAATGATGCCTTTTTTTGAAAGAAAAAAAAGGAGAAAAAAAACTGTGTCGTTTTCTAGGACAGAGTTTCTGCAGAGCAGCAGTAGTTAATTAGAAATTCACCTCTAAGTTGTCTGCAGTACTGTTGATGTGGAGTAAGCCCATCCCCTTCCCGTCATTCATCTGTTTACACGTTTACCTGCTAGCTTACAGTCCTTCACAACCCCAAGCTAACATTATGGATGCAACAAAAACAATATTGATGCTATCCAGCTGTACAGTTTTGAAACAGATTCCTGCTAAGATGATGAAAACGAAGACGTACATGGGTGTAGTCGTCTGCAAGCGCATGCATCGTTGTCATGGTAAATTTTACCTCACATCTACAAGCTTTATCCAATTTTCTTCCTATATGTCCTCCCTCATCAGAAAAATACCACGAAAAGATATCAAAAACGCCAATGACAAAATTATCATCAAAGTGGATCTTTGTAAATTGCTCTTTAGAATCCTTTGGGTGACTGACATCAGAAAATATGAGTCCAGTGTGCATATATTTTAGTGTTACTCAGATTGTGTTCTTTTTAACTTTTATTAAAGGATTGCGTGGAAAATGTAATATAGCAACACAAAAAAATAAAACTTCAAATTTTAACTCATCTGTTCTGTCCCTGCACTCATCCTGGAACAGAATCATCTCTGTGCCAAAAACCATCAACCAGCACAGCAACCTTGTGACACTGAAGTTAAATCATATGTCTACTACATCCCAGAAGCTGTCAGTGAACAGAGGGGCTTAAAGCCTAGAGACAAGGAAAAATCCAGAACAACTTTTTAATGTATGTCATAAATAAAGTTGTTTTTATCAATTCATTGTGCCCCCTTAATGCTTTGGAAACATTTCTGTGATTAGAGCTCACCCCCATATGATATATAACCAAAAGTGACTCTTGGCTTGTATGAATATAGCTCTAAATAGTGACCGGAGGGTCCCTTTATTGAATTACACAGCTAGAAAAATATCTCTCATCCAGCTGAATGACCTTGATTACCGTACTTGTTCTTTCAGCTCAAATAGCATGTTGATGTAAAAAGTTCTGTATGCAACAGAGCGTGATTCCTGTTCCCCCAAAATGTACAGAGTTTCAAACCATTTAGACTTTTCCATTTTTGGCCAGTTTTAGTCCGCAAATGCCCAAAAAAGGAAATTGATGTCTTATTCTCTAAAGTTTTACAAAAATTGGCTTTAAAAATGTTTAGTGTTTAGTGTGTTTAGTGTCTAGTGTAGTGGATGTAGTTAAGCTGGACAGTTAATACTGTACATTTCCCCTAAACTTACAACAAGAATTAATCTACTAAAAATGAACCTAAACTCATGCAGATGCATGATTTGTGGAAAAATGTTTCTATAGGAAAGATCATGGACACATATTTGCTGTTGCATATGCTGTAAAAATGCAAACAAAACATCCAAAAGGTTTTCCTTTACATTTAAAAAAGTTCATAATTCTGCAAGTCCGACATTTATTGTTAGGCTCCCCCAAAATAGTTAAAAAAAGAAACTTTCAAATCATCTCAGAATAATTGCATGTAATCACATTCTGTCAGTCTGCACTCCCTTTCTGTCATTCCATGCTCTACCCTCTGTTGTGCAAATAATACTGTACCACTGGTCTCCATGACAGGCTGTAATCTTGGTACCAGTAGGCACTAAAGTGGGATCCGAGATATTTCAGTCCTCTGAACTTCACTGATGATGGATGGTGGAAAAATTGCTTTACAGAAATCAAGCTCAGATAGCACACTTAACATTTTTATGAAAAGGGCAACATTTGAGATTATAGTCCTTGAGTTTAGGAAACAAAACAAAAAATCTTTGGGATTCATTTTGGATACACATTGTGATTTGAAAGCACTTCAGAATAACTTGAAAATGTTTTTTTTTTTTCCATAAAGAGGCTTGTGCAGTTGGCTGGTGATTTGGCCAGGGTTTAATTCAGTGACATAAAAGATAAGCTCCAGTTCCTCACTGACAAAGAGTAGGACGAAGAGAGTCTGGAAATGGTTGGATGGATCCAATAAATTAGTTTGTGAGCTTCGCTGTTTTGGCTCTGGTTTGTCAGTCAGTCTCTGCTCATAGCCAGAGAGCTCAAGAGTGTGTCGACACATTTAGGTGTGGAAAAATTATGGAAATTTCAAGTCAAAACACATTTCTAGTACATACATCCATACATTATTTTCCTTTGACAACCCTCTGATGCACAGATTTTTGGATCTTCACTTTAAGTTAATTTTGTTCATCTGAGTTTAAAATGTGACAAACCTCTGCCTGCCAGAGGAGCTGTTTTCTTTAGGAAGTCACAGTGACATCTGTTTTCATCTCATCTTTTCTCAATTGTCTGTCAGTAAAAGCATAATCACAATCCCCTGGTGTGGAAAGTTTTACTTTTTTCTGTTTTTGCAGTAAACTTCTCACAGGCCAGCCTCTATGTCAGGTGAAACAAGGGTTATTGTGTCCAAAACAAATCTGTTCCGTTTTTTTTTTCTTTTTCCTTTTTTATCAAGTTCATTCTATATATTTTGTTTAATGGCCTTCATGTGAGAAAATATTGTTTTAGTCAAAGATTATTCTTTACAGATGCATTCTGGGGTTTCTTGGTGACTCAAGGGCATGTAAGCTGATAATAACATCCTCTTACTGAATAATGGATCTTTCATCTGATATTTCATCTAAACGGATGTGTTAAAACACACCATACAGAGCAGCAGGGATACACCGGGCCAGAGGCCAGAGTAAATGAAGCACAGCAAAAGGGCACGCAGAGGAGGTCAAGCCACGATATTACATAGAACAGTAGCAAAGCTTTCACAGTTCACCTGGTTACATTGCACCTGTTATTGTCCTTCAGTGTGAATCATCAAAAAACCCTAAACATTGCTGGAAATATCCCACTTGTGTGAACAAATGTAAGATACAAATCAGGACAAATTTTTGAAAATTTAATTTTTTCAGTGTATTTTCATCACAAATGTTTTCAGAAGATGACAAAGTAAAGAAGAAAAGTTTATAAAATATTTTATGCACCTAATAAAAAGGTACATAAACATGGAAAAAAAAACCCCACTAAACTTGAGCATTTCCAGCACTCTGCTGGGTATGATATAGTAGCTTGTCTCCTACAAAATCCTCCTGGGATCTAAAAAGGTCAATGGTAACTCCAAAGTGGACGTGCTTAAATAAAACATGGAAAACAAGAAAGATGAAGAGCACTTGGAGTTTAGGAAAACAGAGAGGCACAAAGCAAGAGGGACGCAAGCAAGAGTAATGGACAGAAAGTGAGGAGTGAGCAAAGAAGTCCAGAGAAAAGAGGTAGAGGAAAATGTATGGAGGAGAAGAGAAAAGGCTGAATCCACAAAGTTCCTCTGCTGGTGTCCACACACAAGACGAAAAGTAAAAAAATGGTTGAGGGAAGTGTGTTGAAAGCCTCGGGCAAGTAATTGCTTAGTGGTCACTGTTAATGGTTAAGAGGCAGTAGGTGAAAAAGGATGAACTGGTTCTGTTGTTGCCATGGTGACCAGGCTATTACACACCATTTTTATCATTATTATAACCTTTTTTGAGTGCACAAATCTACTTCAATCTGTATCTGATATTATCAAATACATCTGATAGTTTTTAGGGATTCATTTACATAAAAATATATTTAAAAGCCATAAAAGTTTGAATTATGTACCCAGATCTTCCAGGATGGCATGATGCAAGTACGTCTTTCCTTATCAATGATGATAAAAGTGAAGCTGTTTTGGATAAACGATTGCTTCGGTTTGCAATAGTAACTACAACGTGTTTGCTGAAGTCAAATCATGAGTTCAAAAATCACAAATCCAGGCCAGAGAGGAGAGAACAAACAAAAAAGGGCGGGACGCAAGAAAACATTTGGCTCTGCTCTGCTTCTGTTTTCTCCACGCCCACTTCCTGGTATCCTTCCTCCCTTCCTCCTCTTCCTCTTTTATGCGTTCTTTCTTTTCTTATTTAACTCAATGAGCCTGCAGATCAGAACAGCACATAGTTGTGCTCAGAGGTGTGTGTGGGTCACACGGGCCTGTGAGCACAGGGATGTGTGAGCATGTCATGGGGTGGCTGTGAGGGGAGAGCAGATCATGGTGGTGCCAGAGGGATGGGGAGAGAGATGGGTGGAGGAGGGGAAGAGCAGGTGGTGACTGTTTAACATGATCAGTGAGCGACCATGTTCCCTTCCCCCAGCTTCAATCCATCCACTCAATCCTCGATATCACAACCACAGCAGATCCTCTGCTATTCTCTCTCCCAGCAGTGCTTTTTAAAGGTAATTAAGCTGACTGCACACAACGTCTCCGAAGCAAAACAAAGAAATAATTGCATTCATCCTTGATTAGCACCTGCTTCTCTCCATCTTCCCTATTTTAAAGGTTTTCTAATCTTCTGTCATCTCTACAACACACACCTACTTGCCCTTCAGCTCACACCGTCCATCTTTTCCTCTATTCTCTACTGTTCGAGAGACTGAATGAAACAGAGGCAACAGGCAGACAAAACCCACACAGACACTCACATTTGTGCTCCCAGGAGGAAATGTGTGTTGTGACTGATCTCCCATGGGGCCAAGGTTGGTCTGAGGGTCAGGGAGGAAGTCGCCATTGGAACAAAAGGATGTCTTATCTTCATAGTAGGTTTTTTTGTAAAATTCTAAAATGATTACAAACCACTTTCTTTTCACAAGAGGAAATAAAACATCCAAAACAAAAGTCAGTCACAGTCTTCTCAGTTTTAAGGTTTGCGTTAAAATTTGTTTGCAAACTTGCAAATGAGTCAGAAATGAGAGGGAGGCTTGTGATCATCGAACCGAAACAGGGAGCTGATCCAATAATTAGTGACTTCAAATCTGTTCTGATGATTATAATTCCACATTGGGTAATTAATGCATGTAGTAGAGCAAGGCTTGAGCACGAAATTGTGAGGAAACTGGATTTTCTAGAAAGGACTGTATTAATAAAAAAATATTAGGTTGGTTCGTTCCCTTCAGTTTCCAGCACACAGAAATAAATGAATAAGGACTCAGAGACAGTTACTTATCTTTGTGGAAGTTTTACTTCGTACAAACAGCACAGACATTTTGTACGAAGGGTTACAGACATATGAACAGGCTGCTGCATCCAAAGTCTGAACAACGACACTCAAAAATGGGCTTGGTATATATACCTGGCATTTACATATTCAGAAGATGGTCTGAGGGTCTATGGTGTGAAAAACCCACCCACATGCTGTTGCAGGCTGGATACTTGAAGGTCATAAAGCTTCAGGTATCAGATCTTTCTGATGTTCTCACAGACATTTGCCAGAGCACAAACACCAGAACACACAAAAAGTAAAAGGGAGGATGAGGAGGAACTGTGAGGACAATAGCTTGGTTGTGCTGTCTTAGGATGCAATATAATTTTGAGATGATAATACAACATTGGAGACGGTGACAGTGCAGGAAAGTTTGCTGTTGGAACACTAACCTATTTTTTGCTTTTGGAAATAACCATTTCCTCTAAACAACAACTGTTTTCTTCTGACAGAATAAGAGTTGTTTAAAAAACAAATACAAATGTATTAAATAGGGTTCCCAGCCTTCATATTTTTTGAAAATTTGGTAAGTAAAATATATCCAAATGTCACTGGTTACATCTTAGCTATGATCTCTTCCTCTTGTGTGGTTTGAAAACACTCACTAAGTGATGGATCGCATCCTGTAGGGCTGTAAATTTCACCTATGGGAAGTTTCGTCACAGGACTGATGCAGTTAAGGTGCCTTTAACCCTGCCTAAAAATATCTGCAGCCAACAGTTTGTATGTGTCCACGGCTAACAGTTGGTGACAGAAGCTGTGGCTCACAATCCATGCTGCTTTGCCAGCATGTGGCAGCCAGCAAGGTTTTTTTTCTCCATACGAAGAACTGAACCTGTTCTTCACCTTCACTCTCCCATCTGTCTTCCACCCTCCACATTCAGCTGCATCTGTTGATTTAATCTACACATTCCTCATCATATTTCAGTCGAAAAAAAATGCTGAATTTCTTTGACTTTTTTCAGGTTGTGTGGATGCTGTAATGGAAAAGATCTCTGTCCATGGTGCTGAAATGCTCTCCCCTAATCTGTGTAAGCAATAAGACATCCGTTTTCAGCTCTGACGCATACAATGTGCGCATGAATGGATAGACAGACACAAAACATATCACATTTATATTAAAACATTTCTGCTGGAGTTTTACCTTCAGAGATAAGAGGGATTCTCTGGGTCACATGTAGAGCAGTGGTGACTTCTTGAAGTAAAGGTCCCAACAGCAGAGGTGGGTGTTTTTTTAAATGGTAAGAGGAATGGCCAAAAGAATAAAGAGAAGGAACCACCAAAAAATATAAACCAAAATAAAAACAGAAGAAGAAGGAGAGCTCCAATGCTCTTAAAAATGCTCCGCTTAAAGAGGAGTTAAAGTTCAACTAAAACCAACCCAATGGACCTGAATCTCCTTGGATATCAGGTAAAGTCTCCTAGAAAAAAAATGCACCCTTTGCAAGAAAAAATCGTCTTACTGTTTACCAGAGGACCACTTTTCCCCACGCACACGCTCTAATCTCACCGAATTCCGCCGGAAAATCGCTCCAAATGCGCAGAAACAGAGGCGGGCTCCAGCAGCAACAGCGACCATGTCTCAGACAGATGTGCTCGGAGGAAGCAGGAAGGCGCAAACGCGCGGATCCATCCACTGCTTGGCCCGAGTTGCTTGAGCAGCGCAGACTGCTGAACCGACGCCGTCCTCAGAAATAAAACACTCCCACGCTAACATTACCGTGATCAGCAGCCCGTGCGCGCGCCGGAAGAGGAGACGGGGGTGATTGGAGGAAGGGAGGATAGAAAACAAAACCTCGCCATCTCTTCTTCGATGACTCCTTTGGCGCCGTCAGAGAGGGTCGAGGTCAGGGATTTGTTAGAGAGCTGCTCCAGGCTCAGCGCGGCTCCGGATTCCTCCGATCCGTCCAAGTGAAGCTGCGCCGGTATGCTCCTCTTCCTCCCTGCTGCCAGGCTCGCTCGAATTGGTCGCGAGGGCTTCAAAGAGAATAAACGTCTCTGATTATTTATGTGGACTCCTTTTCAGGCCTAATGGGTGAAAATGCGCTTGAAGTCCAGAGGTGGCTCACATTCTGCTCACACAGAAATGCTGGAGTGAACTGAAGGGGAGATGGCGCTTCAATCACATGCTTGAAAAAAGAGGATGCAAAAAATATATATTTTTTACCTTCAAAATGAAAGTCTTTTAGATGTTTTAATTGGAAAAATATGATAACCTGATGTAAAGATGCAGAAAGAAATTAAAGTGATGCAAATGCTTAAAATGACTCAAATAAATTTGGAAAATTAATTACTTTTACAAGAAAATTGTGCCAAAACCCCAAAGATTATTGTATAAAATCCAGAAATTATTGTTCTTGAAGTTTTCCTTGACCTTTAATCTACAAGATATTTGCTTCTATGTTACTCAAGAAGCATAAAAACACTTATTCTCTACCAAGACAGTCAATTTGAGAGAAGAAGATCACAATTTCTTAATAACATTAGCTTCATCAAGCTCAGTTTAGCTGATGGACACCTCCAACCAAAAGAAAAGTATTTTTTTCCGCTCTGAACCTCTCTGTCTCATGTCTTTAAATAGTCTCTCTTTCCTGTCTGATCTGATCCAAATTTTGGCCACAATCTCCTCCCAAAGTCAGTTTCTTCTTTTTTAGTCTTATTTCCATTTTTCTGTCTCTCCAGCTTTCCCTTCATAGTCTCCTCTAATTAGCCATTGCACAACTGCTTGCCTCTCATTTCCAGATCAGTTGAGGGGCAGTTTGAGGCGGCGTTACGGGTAGAAGTGTGAGTTTTGATTACATTTATTATTCAAACTCAGAAATGGAGATTAGTGCACCCTGAGAGTGTGTGGCGTTGAAATATTTATAAAAGTAGAGAATGAGAAGGCTGGATTGGTCACGTGGAGGTGAATTCTGCTTTTATGCTTTTTGTGCATTTATGCCCTCTTTCCATCTCTGTGTGCACTTGCACTATACAATGTGTGAGTGTGTGGGTTTGTGTGTGTTTGCCCAAGTGGGGAAAAGTGAATTTGAGTGGTTTGCTCAACAAATATTGGGGTTTTTACTCTGAAACACTGCATTAGGATTTTATTCCAATTTGGCTCATATCAGAATATGAGTAAAGATATCCTCACACACTTTGGTTCAGGCTCAAATTACCAAAGATTGGCATAAGTGGGTCATGCCTTGTGGCTTTTGTTGCTTCAGGGCCTCACACATCATAAGATCTCTGTAGTGCAACTTCAACAATGACTCCACAGTGGGGAGATGCAACTTTAGGGTGAAGAGATGTAACAGAAATCTCTCTGTGCAACAGAAACTGCACATTTTGTAAAATGCAAAACTTGCTTATTTTCCAAAAGTAGTGAGATGATGACAAAACTAGCAATTTTTAATCACACTAAAGAAAGTTTAATTGGAATTATAAATGTACGTTCTAAGTGGACAATTTTGAAGTTCCAAAAACAGGAAAATTCAACATGTTATTGCAAAAAACATGCAAAAATGGGGCTAAAAATGTCTTCAAAACATTTAAATGACTTCTCCACTTTTAATTCAGTGATGTCAGTAAGTAAGACTAAAAAATAAAATGCTTCGTGTCCGATTTTTCCATCTTTCCACCTCCTTTTTGGTCCTCTGTGTTTCCCGTCCGCTGATGTGCTCATGCATAACTATCAACTAATAAGAGTTTTGGAGGGAGGCAGACAGAAAACTTCCTTTATACAGACATTACAAGCATTAGGTAAAGGTTTTTAAATTATAACCAATCCTCCTACTATGTTTTAAAATATTATTAATGACATGCTGGCAAAGAGGCTGAAGGAGGTTTTGTATATTTAGACAAAACTATGATTTTCTCTGTGAGGCAGACCAAGCATGAGAGAAAATTTTTTAAACACTTATTCCAAAAAAACTAATTTATAGCAGAAAAATGCAAAATCGTGCTCGCTCCAACAAACACTTTAGGCCTTAATGTTTCAAATGGTCATGTAAAAATGGATTTCTACAAGATGGATGCAATTCTTTTCAAGACAACACCAGTAGGTTTCTGTAATGGCAATGAGCCCAAGGAGGAGTGATCGACATCTGATCCAAAGGCTGGAGTTTAGGTTTGACACCATCTCTGGAATACACACTTTTCTTTGCTCCTGGCTCTGCTTTCTCGACTTTCTCTCTCGCCAATTCCTGGAAACACAAAGAGTAAGAGACTTTGTCCTTGTGCAGTTTTCTTTGTCCCCTCTGACTCAGTATTTATCCTCCTCTTCCCGGTCTCGCCTGCCAGCAGTTGTCAGCCTCACTCTTGACAGCCACGTTTTATGTCAACCAGAACTCATGTCAGATTGATCCTCCTAGATTTTACCTAACCCTCCTGTACTCACCCAAAAAGACTTGTCTCCTTTATCTCCAGCTACCGAGAGACTCACGTCGGCGTACCCTCAGCTGCTCCTGTGTGCCTCTGCTCAACTCCTCCAAGCCTTTAAATAAAACTTTAAATCTCACACTCCTGAGTTTGAGTCTTGCAGGGTTGTCCATTTTACACACAGCAGCTTTGGAAATTAGACACTTTACATGTGTTGTGAAGGGATCCACAGCAGGGTTTGGAACCACAGAGGCCCAGAACATGAATATAGCAGAATACAGAAGTTCTGTGATGAAGATAAAGATGAACCAATTCAAACTAAAACACGACCCAAAACTTTTGTAAAGTCAGAGCAGGAACTTTGTTTTTACTTCATGATCTCTTCTGCACTGTCAATGTTTTTCTCCTTAAATCAGTAGAAAACAGATCCTTCTCAACTCCATACATTTACGATTTTATTTTTACCCGCTTTCTCATCACCTCAGTGTAGCACGAGCTAGCCTTAAGGGGAATTTGATCATTCTTTTAACATTGTTTCTATCAAGATGTTTCGGTGTGAAATTTTGCTTTGGTTCAGTCTACAGTATAAAAATCTTGTGTGGAAACAAGAATTTTCTGGTCATTTTAGGGGTAAAAAAAATCTGCACATTTTTGGAATTGGAATTGTTTTTTTTTCATGCTATTGAAACAACAACAAAATTCAACAAAAAAAATAAAGAAGACAAACGAAATAAATATATAGTCATACATAAAGTATCGAAAACCAGTTAAGATAATTAAGCATGAATTAATTGGAAAACAAAAAAACATTAAAAAGTAAAAAAAAATAAAGAAATACACACACACATACACATGTAAATGATGCCATCATAATTACTTTTGATCATAAACAGACACATTTGCACTTATACATAGAGTACACTACACATTGAATCTATTAAAAATTTTGTGTGTCAAATAGAGTTCATGAATTGCTGAAAACAGGCTAAGCAAGTTTATACAATCCCACCACAATTGTGTTTTACATACATTTTTTTTTACATAGTTACCATAATCCAGACCTATTATAATTTATTTGGGATGTAAAGATGTCAGGGATGGTCACAGTTCAAGTTCGCAGTTGAGAAATGTTCTAGTTTTGAAGTTTGGTAGTGATTTCACTGAAAAAGTTGATTGATTTTAGCAATTTCTCTTTTTTGGGGGGATTTTCACAAGAAAACAATAAGGGATGAGGTATGCAACATAAACCACAAAATCACAGAAATGGAACATACTGATGGGAAAAACTAAAGTTGCTGCATCAAAATGTATGATTTTCTGTAACACTTAGTGCTCACAGTATGTTTTTGTAGTACACCATCATAGGACTAGTCCAGGCTGTTTAGCATAGACCTATAGACATTCTTACACAGAGACGCCCGATTCTGTCAAGCTCTGCATTTCCCCAAAACCTTCTAACCTAAGCTGACTTTGCAGCATTTCATCTCATTTGTTGACTGACAAACAAGTGGTGGCAGTAGAGAGACAAGCGTGCTTGTGAGAGGCGATGAGATAGACGGGAGTGAAAGAAACCCTGATCTCCAAAGGAAAAAATAGACTAAGAAAAGATGCTAAAGTGCCACGATATAAAAGATGAAAAAGAGCCATTACTGTAGGAAAGTGACACACACGGAGAAAAAGAGATGATCACTGAGCCTCACAAAAGGCACACAGACAAGCTGACTAGACTCACTGATCTCCGTTTGTGCCTGAGGGACCAGCAGTCTTTATTACATTAGCCAACACAATGGCAGCCTTTCTGTCATCCTGCCTGCTCTGATCTGAAGCTTTTCCTTGTCTGAAAGCCAAACTCAGGGGTTTGATGAAACGGAGAGAGCTGAGTCCATCAAACACGGTTTGGTTTAATGTTCTTAATCAAAGAACAACAAGCACACCAAAGTACAACTTCTGCTAAGGATCAAGATTTTTTTTCTGATAAACTGGTTTTAGTTAAACTGAATTATTTATTCGGCACCAGTTTCTTCATTTAGTCAGTATCGATAGGGAGGGAACTGAAATTATGGTCCTTTATGTCTACAATAGTTTAGTTTTTTTTTTTTTACTAATGACACCCGGATCCATAAATGATGCAGTAAGGTTCTGTCATTACTTTAAAAAAATAGTTAGAATTATATGAAAATACTTACTCTATAGTGTATTTCCTTATGCTAAATTTTTACCTTTGTCCTCTACTGTTTCACATTTATTTTGTTTTCACTTTCTAAATAAAAAGCACAAAAGTAGAAGTAGGTCATGGGTTTTTTTTATGTTCAAAGTGCATCAATTTCAAACTTACGGTGGCTCTGAAGTGCAAATCCCACCAATATATCACTCGATGTAAAACACAGTAAAGATAGCAGCGACAGTAATAAAAGCAAAACAAAAAACATTACAATTTAAAAAATTAAAACAAAATTCCAGAAACTAAAAAACAAGTCCAAAAAAATGAAGCAAAATAAGAAATATCAGAAATAAAAATAAAATATTAAAAATGAAACAAAAATAAACTGGAAAGTAATTGGATGATGACGTTTAATTTTTGGCGTTTGAGTTTCTCAAATGCATCTTCACTGCCTCCATAGTTATAAAAGTTTTGTGATTAGTATGGAGCTTATCCAGTATCACTTCATGCCAAATACTTTCAGCTGAAATGATGAACGAACGCTATCCAGTCAGTGATGCCCCATTTTCCAGTTTCTTCCTTTGTTTTGTTTTTTAACATTTCATTTTTATTTCATAAACTTTCCATTCTTATTTCTTTTTTTTGGAATTGTGTAATGTTCATCCATCCATTCATCCAAGCCAGATTGCCCAGAGAGAACCCACACATGCACATGCAAACATGCAAACTTCACACAGAAAGGTCACACTGGGGATTTTAGCCAGGGCCTTGGCAACCGCTGTGTCACCTTGCATCCCATAAATCTAACGTTCTTTTTCTAGGTTTATGTTATTCGCATATATTTACGTGCATCAAGAACAAAACGGATGGAACTGCATGTTGGCCATATTACATGCAGACAAGATGCACACTGCCTGCACATATTTTGAGCGCATCCAAGGCTAAATGTTGTTGTTGATCGCACATATTGACCTTACCATAACCCTCACCCTTTCTCTGGGACAGTGTGGCCAAGAAAAAAAGTTAAACACTGGCAGCATATACACTATATTACTAAAAGTATTCACTCACCCATCCAAATGATCAGAATCATGTGTCCTAATCACCTGACCTGGCCACAGGTTTAAAAAAAATCAAGCACTCGGGCATGCAGACTGTTTTTACAAACATTTGTAAGAGAATGAGCCACTCTCAGGAGCTCAGTGAATTACAGCGTGGAACTGTCATGGGATGCCACCTGTACAACAAATTCAGTTATGAAATTTCCTCGCTCCTAAATATTCCACAGTCGACTGTCAGTTCTATCAGAACAAAATGGAAGAGTTGGGGAACAACAGCAACTCAGCCACCAAGTGGTAGACCACGTAAACTGATGGAGAGGGGTCAGTGAATGCTGAAGCGCATAGTGCAAAGATGTAACCTTCAGATTAGTCCAAGTACAGAACACAGAGAGCTTCATGGAATGGGTTTCCATGGCCAAGCAGCTGTATCCAAGCCACACATAACCAAGTGCAACGCAAAGCGTTGGATGCAGTGGTGGAAAGCACCCGCCACTGACTCTAGAGCAGTGGAGATGCATTCTCTGGAGTGATGAATCACGCCTTTTCATCTGGCAATCAGAAGGGCGAGTTTGGGTTTGGAGGTTGCCAGGAGGATGGTACATTTCAAACTGCATTGTGCCAAGTGTGAAATTCCAGTGAAAAGAACTCTGAATGTTTCAGAATACCAAAATAATTTTGGACAATTCCATGCTCCCATCCTTGTGGGAACAGTCCTACAAACACACTCCTCAACCTTGTGGACAACCCTCCCAGAAGAGTTAAAGCTGTAGTAGGTCTACCGACATCATACTGAACTCTATGGATTAGGAATGGGATAGCACTTCAGTTCATATGTGAGTCAAGGCAAGTGAGCAAGAACTTTGGTAATACAGGACACATAGAAAATTAAACATTACTTTTAGTTTTAAATATTATTTGTTTTCCTTTTTTAATTGTCGTGATCTTTCAAACGTTTTTTTGCAGTAAGTGCTTTGTATGTGTGATTTGCACTTCAGGGCCAGTGTATAACACTGGCCTTAAATGAGCTAATGTAGTTCCAGCCTTTCTAAATGTCATTTGTTTAAAAAAAAAAAAACTGAAATATGCATGGTTGGCTCGCCAAAGAATACAACTAAATTAAACCAGATTGTAAATACTTTGGCTTTTTTCTAATATTGCATCATTAAAATGTATCACATGGCTGCATCTTGCAGACATCTTTCAGTTGTGTGTTTGCTGGGAGAGGTTGGGTTGTTTCAAATAGAAGTTTGGCATCCTGTTAAAGGCAATTGTCTACTTAAGCTCACCTGCTGTTTGCTCTTAGCAAAAGCAACCATACGTAAACGCACGTTTCCACAGGCACTTTGAACCGTTTAAACAGTGCCTCTTTTGTTTTCTAAAACCTTCAATTGACAGCTTGATTAGGTCTGCTACAGCCTCAGGCTGTGGTTCAAGGAGGATCTAATGCTTTAATGCCTTGTTTGTGGTTCCATTGGTTCTCACAGCCCCTCCTAAATGTATAAAATCTAACACATAAAAAGCCTAATTTGTCTCATAATGCATATTGGATGTATTAGTGTAAAAGGAACAGGCATCGAATAAAAAACAATGCAACAGTTAAATTAGTCAAAAGTGATTATCATTGATAATGTCCATGGTTGAATTTGGATCAATTAGGGTCCTGCAGATGTGCAGAATCATGCCTGACCCTGAGGCATAAAGAATACAATCCAATTTTCCTCAACAAATGTAATAGCATTAGGCTGGATAAAAACAGGCAGCTCATAAGGGAGGAGTCTTTTAAAAAACAAGAGAGCTGAAAGAGGCTCAGAGAGACGCAGCTCAAAGGAAATAGACAATATCCAGAAGGCTTTATTTCAGATGAATCTGCAGGCTGAAAAGCTGTTTGTTTAGACGTTTCAACGTTTTTAGAGTCTGAGAACGATGGAAAAGTCCTTTGCTTGATTGCTGGAGGGAAACCTACCTTGATCTGAAATCCAAGAAGAAAAGTTTGCGTGAGTTTCTGTCATGCAACAGATTTGACAGCAGCACCGGAGAAAGAGTCTTTGTTTGAACTCTTCAACTTTTTCCAAAGAGACGGACAAGAGAAAAGATAAACAGTGGTAAAAAAAAAAAAGAAGTAGTTTGGAGAATCTCTCCAAAACTCTTTGCAATGATGAGGATCTTCAACAAGCATCTGCGGCTTCAGGATGTCACCATCATGTATTTCACTGCTCTGGCTGCACTGATGGTCATTTTGGTGGCTTCTTACCAGGCACCCTCTATTCCAGTTGATGTGTCAAGTATCAAACAAAGCCCTTCCAGATCTCTCCCGCCTCTCCCCATGCCTTTCCGCGCGCCCCTTGACCCCCGTGGCGAGCTTCAGCTAGCCTGGAACATCAGTTATGCCACACAGGAGATCTACATGGAGCTGCAGGTGGCAGAGCTCAAACACGGTGTGGTCCTGGGGATGTCTGACCGCGGTGAGCTGACCAATGCAGATTTGGTAGTGCTGTGGGATTCTGGTACCAAGAGCTACTTTGGGGTAAGCAAGCCTCTGATGCATAAACTCCTCTGCAAGGCAAAGGCAAGATTTTAAGAAATTAGGAATAAAAGTCTAACATTGCTTTTTTTTTATAAGGACAAGGACTCAATTACCCACCCGTGGATTTTTTTTGTACAAAGTATTGGTGCATAGATCTGTTTCATGATCACGTATTCATAAAGGATGTTATCGGCTCCTACTAATTGGCAATCGTTCAAAGTGCACTAATAGATGAAATTCTTCTGGGAACTGTTAGCAGATATTTGCATATCAAAGTTGAATTCCTGTGCTAATTAAGATTTGCAAGTAGCCTTATTTTCATTTTGCCACACACAGGCTTATTTAATAAATCTAACTCTCTCAGTTTTTTGAGGTTTTCATCTTTCTACAAAAATACTAATTGAAGTGAAACTCTAATTTCTTTTTGATCTGATTTCCCTTTATTGTTTAAGGCTTCCTGGAAGCTGCTGCAGTAACGTCATTTAAAAGTGCCTCCTTTCAATGATACATCTGCAGAATGTCGGTAGATGTCATTTTTCTATAATGAAAAGTTTAAATCAGAAACATTATGAGGAAAAAAAGCTTATTGCAGCCAGCAGTTATTATAACCTTTGGTTGTTGGGTAAACAGGCAGACAAAGTACACTGCATCTATAGTGCACACACTGCCAAACAACTCATCTAATTCACACAGTTCTTAGTATTTTATATTGGAAATTTTAATTAAAATACACAAGAGCAAAAAACAGATTAAGACTTGACCCTGAGAAGAAAGAGCTTTTTTTCTGCTTGAAGCTTTGTGGGAAAAAAACTCGAGCTTTGGATAAAATTCATATGAATCCGTTTTTATTTTAAGTCAAATTGATCCTATTTGAACCTAATCGTTTCTGTTGATGCTTCATTAACATGATGATCTTGCTGTTGTGCATTCACACTAACACTAAAGTTCAGTTATTTAAACAAGTCTTTTAACAGCCATATGTTTAATTGAAAATGACATTGAACAAAGGTTATCATAATAACACACCTTTATAAAGGTGATTTATCTTCATATATTAACATGTTTTCTGCTTGTACAGTTATAATTATAATACAGCCAAAATAAAAAAAGAAATGGTCATATTCTAGAACATAATTTCTGCAGAGCAGCAGGAGTTTATCAAAACTGATTTGTGGGCGGGACCGTTGGCGGAAAGTAAGCCTGCCCCTACTGTCCAACATCCCATCTGTTTACACGCTCACAGCCCCTCACAGCCCCAGCCTAACATGACTGGTGCAACAAAAATAATAAGCAATATTGGAACTATCCAGCCGTAGAGTTTTGAGCCATGTGCCAGCTCAGACGAATAAAACAAGATGTACATGGAGCTTGTTGTCTACAAGTGGATGCATCAGAAAGGAGCGGTGCAGGGAGCTTGTGGTTTTACTGTTGTAGCCTCTATATCATACCTACAGTACTCAAACGGCTCCTGATTTATGATTTCATTCAACAAAACACTCAAAAATTCAGTTTTAAGCTTAATATTCTCAATGTCCATCACGTGAAAAATTCCACACAAACATGTTAAAAACACAATTTTCATCTGAGTGGGTCTTTCAAGTGATTGAAATGTCAGCAGATGGGAAATAATCTGCAGTCCCCGTCTGTGAGTGGAAATGACAGACTAATTATCAGCAGCAGGAGTGATTGTCAAAGATTTTAATGTGAACTTCATCATTGAGGTGCACTCAGATGCAACAACCTTTTAGTTTTTAACCAAGTTTGGTTCAGAACAACAAGCTGAACTAGAAAATAAAACGTCGAAGCAACTCTTCTCACAAAGATCAGACTAAACTCATTTTAAAAAGATTAATTTTTTAAAAGAAAGTCTACAGGCGTTCCTAATATAAGCTTCTTTTTTTTGTCTTTCCAGAAGAGGGTAGTTGTTGCTTTGGCTCATAATTAAAGCAAAGATTTTCATCCACACAGTAGAATGCTGATGTAATGGTATTACTAAAGTCAGTAAGTGAAATAATTCAGTCTCTTTGCAATCATCACAGCTAAAAATAAAGAAAAAAATATAAAAATCTCACCACAATGCAAAACCACAAGCATAGTTTAAAGTATGTATTGTTGAATCTAAAGAAATCACACACAGAATTTAGGCATCAGCAGATTGCACATATTCTTTATAGATTTGGACTCACTATTTTTATTTTAAAGCATACTGGGTGTCGAATTGTTGCAGTTTGTGCGGAACAGTTATGTAAGAGTAACAAAGGGGGACAGAAATAAAGAGAGAGAATTTAGGTGTTATTCTGGACAGGTACAAATGTGAGAAACATAACAGAAGCAGATAGACCGAGTCGCTGCAAAAGCCTTCTGGCAGAGAAGAAGAACATCCTGTGCTGCAAGATGGGATACTTTCACAACACCAACTGCCACACTTTCACTTTTGTGTTTTAATTCTCCGTGGAAAAACTAGTGCCAGTTAAATGCTGGTTTAATATTACCAACTTATGACAATATTCTTGTTCTCATTTTTAATAGATTTTTCTTCATTTTGGTTATTAAGGTTTTGAAATTTCTGTATGTTTAGTTTTGGTTTACATGGATGCCATCCTATGGTTGCCCTTTAAATTGGCAAAGGAACTGTGCCTGAAACTCTGCTGCACTCATGGTGTGTTAATCACTTCCTGCAGTCCTGTGCCTGTGATGTATGTCGTTTTCCTTTCCGTCAGGATGCATGGAGTGACAGTGAGGGCCACGTATCCCTGGACAGCCAACAAGACTATGAGCTCATTGAGGCCAAAAAAAACCCAGATGGATTCTATCTGCTCTTCAAAAGACCATTCAGCACCTGCGATCCTAAAGACTACCTTATTGAGGTGAGGGAAGCCTTTTTTTAATTGTGCTTGACAATTAAAATGAAATCAATTATAATAAGAGATCTTGATGTCTCTTTAAAACCCCCAAATATTCTTACAAGGAATTAATGGCAAAAGGATTGAAATTAGGCTCAGAAATTGCCACCATTCTTCACTTTTCTTCTCATGCTGAGGTTACGTGTCTCCATGATCAGGGTGGGCTAATGCACTTTCGTTGTAGTCGATCTACTCCTTGTAGCAAAGATGTCACATCCAATAAGCTTCCAAAGTTTGTAATACATTTTTATACATATATGAAAAGCTGGGTATGATAGATTAAAAAACCCACAAAATTTCCCCTGCTAAAGTGCTTATTTTGCCATTGGCTCTTGTTTGGAGGACTGGTTAGATAAAATGTAGAGAAATACATTGGGACCTTAACAATTTATGTGTTGAAGAAACAGGAGACCCAGTAGTGTGTGGAGTAGCTCTGCTCCTCCTCCTCATGCTGGTCACACACTGATGTGGGATCCATTTTTTGGAAGACAGCCATCGTGGTTGTTATGGTCATTCTGGCTCGAAACCAGCATATTTGAAAGCTAACCCGAGGTTAAGGTCATTTGAGGTCAGAACTGCAGTAGGTGGTGAGCATTATTTTGGAGGATGGAGTTACAGATGGAGTTATCTATCTATCTATCTATCTATCTATCTATCTATCTATCTATCTATCTATCTATCTATCTATCTATCTATCTATCTATCTATCTATCTATCTATCTATCTATCTATCTATCTATCTATCTATCTATCTATCTATCTATCTATCTATCTATCTATCTATCTATCTATCTTGCAGTGAAGAATTTATCAGGGTTTTCATGGTTCTACCCCTAAGCTGCAGACATAAACTCAATACTCAAGAAAAATACATTGCCATCACTTGCCCAAGAAAGCACATTAGCTGATGGGAGATTTGAAGTGCTCTCCTCTGCTGCTTTGCTAGGAAGGAACTGTGCACATCATATATGGGCTCCTGGATCAGCCTCTTGCCTCTCTGGAAGAGCTGAACCTGTCCAGGATCCACACAGGAGTACAGCGAGTGTTGATGCTTCGTCCTGACGACCCGTCGCCCACTCTGGGCCCAGATTTGCAGACAATAGATGTTGTGGCCCCTGATGTCATCATACCGAGTCAGGAGACCACCTACTGGTGCTTCATCCAAAAGCTGCCTGAAAACATGCCCAAGAATCACATCATCATGGTATGAAGAGTGCTAAAAACACTCACTATTGAATGTGTTTGCAGTGTTGTGGGTGTATGAAGCAGCTTTATTTCTTTAGTTAAAAAACACAATGCTTTTCACCACAGACATTAACCTTGGTAATATGTTGACCACATAAAAAGACAAAAAAGGTATGATGCTTCTGCTTTATATCTGTTTTCCTGTCAGTATGAGTCAGTGATAACTCCGGGCAATGAGGCCATTGTACATCACATCGAAGTGTTCGAATGTTCCCCAGACTTGATGGACGTTCCTCAATACAGCGGCTCCTGTGACGACAACATGAAACCACGAAAACTTAACTACTGCCGCCACGTGCTGGCCGCATGGGCTATGGGAGCAGAGGTACGTTGACACAACCCTCCATCGACAGCATACCCACCCTACTCTAGCCAAAGAAGTCTTTTTTATTTATTTATGTAAAACATCTAGAGATGTAATAATAAATGTGTCTATCTGCTAAAGGTTTAAAATGCAGATTGACTAAATGGAACAGAATCCAGAACCACCACAACGATGTTGCTGAATCTTCTGAGAGACAAACAAAAGCTCCCACGCGCAAAATCTAAAGGCCAAAAAGGCTTTTTTATCAGGCTGAGCTGATCCCACGCACAGCCCATTCATAAAGAGTATCCATGTGGGATGAGCAACCATACATGGGAACATTCCTAAACTTCACGAAAACACAACTGGACACACAAGAAACACATATGAGAACTGTGCATGGACATATTAGTTTTCTGATTTCCAATCTACAAACAAGTACCTTTTGAGGATTTTCTTTTCTTTTTTGTTTTGTTTTCTCATGAAGACACTGACTTTTAAATTAGATATAAATGGGTCTTTTTTAGTAAGAGGACAATCTGAAACTGTAAAAACTTCAGCTATGGATGGTTTTACAAAGTACGTCGACATGACACCTCAAGAAATGAAAGCACATTCAACAAGATTAAGCAGATTTTCTTTTTTATCTACAGAAAACCTAATTCTTTTAATTTAAAAATGTATTAGGTTAAACATATGTTTGAATAATTCTGTTGGGTTCCTCTGCAGACTAAACAACAGAATCTTCCTTATTAAATTGTTTTAATGTAAAAATGTTTAATTTTTTCAAACATTTTCTTGTTTCATGATACCATATTTTCCGGACTATATGTCGCTCCGGAGTATAAGTCGCACCAGCCCAAAAATGCATTATAAAGTAGAAAAAAACACAGATAAGTCGCACTGAGTCGCACTCTTCCTTTGATTTGTTGACTATTTTAAAATCTCATTTGAAGAATCTACAGTATAAATTACATTTTTGGTCAGACAAAAACACCAAGTTTTGTATCTTCCTGTAAACTATAGTCTACCCTTTTTTAGTGACATTTTCTCCTGCTTTATTAGTCAATACCTGTACATTTTTAATAAAAAACAAAGGCTTTAGTGGGTGACAGGGGCGTGACCACACAAAGAATTTTATTAAGCAACCAAAAAAAAAAACCTGCTCTATTTTGTGGGTTAATCAACACTCGTGCAATCATCCTCAATCATCCTTAGTAAATGATCAGTTAGAAGTCGTTGAAGTTACATTTTTCTGAATTTTTAAATTAATGGGGGTGTGTGAATAAAGATTTTATATATGATCACCTTTTTTCAGTACCTATCTATTCTGATCCGTTCATCTTCAGTACCTGCTTTATCCTGTGTAGTTACGTAGGCCACTTTCAAGTAAGGGCGGGGCATGACCTGAACGGGTTGCCAGCCCACTGCAGGGACTCACACACACAGACAACCAAACACATTCACAATCACAAGAGAGAACATTAAGTCACCAAAAAAAACAAAACAAAAAAAAACAATGAAGCATGTTTTTAGAATGTGGGAAGCTGGAGTGCCTGGAGAAAAGTCATGCATGCATGAGGAGAACATGCTAAGGGCAGCTGGGACTTAACCAGGCCTTCCACTACACCACAGTTTTATTCAAGGTTTTATTCAGATTTCAAAAAAATATATATATAATTAATCTCTGCATTGTACATCTGTATTACACACCTCCAGGAAAGAAGAGAAGGTGTCTGTCCATCCATCAGATCCTTCACCTGTAGCTTTTCTTTTTTTGCCTCCTAAAACACAAAGAAACACCCAAACAACACCTAAAAGAATTCAAGATCTCCTCCAACTAGTGGGTGACATTAAGGTGGCTGAGCAAGCAAGCAGCCCGCCGGCCATATAAAGCAAACCAGACAAGGACCGTCGAGGCTGTCACCATATTTCTCTGCACAGTTCCACACAGTATCACATGCACGCCTGGCCCCTCTCCGCTTGAATTACCTGCCAGCTGAACAAAAACAAGCCGAGGTACTTTCTATGAGCTGTGAAGACAAGATTAGCTGGGAAGGATTCAGGCCTCTTTCATCACCTTCTCATGGTGTTGTTTTATTCTTGTTGGCACAGTATCAGGAGGGTATCAAAGCTGTACAAAACAACAACAAGAAGAGGAAGTTTGAAGACGGGCAAAATATCTGATACTCTGAATGCAAAGAGGGAAAATCACAAGGGTGTGTGCACTCATGCAGAAAAATATGTCTCTGGGGCTTTTACTGTAATGGCATAAAAGGTATATTAAGTTTAAAAAAATCTACTGCAACCACAGAGATGGAGACTTTACCTCTAGGTAGCAGTTTGGAGGTTTTTAGCATTATTGTCATCTAAAATTTAACAATATAGAAATCTTTTGAATGTAAGGAAATATTTTTTCATATTTTTTTTCTACAACTGATGGAAATATGTATGTTTTCCAAAAGCTGCATCTTACGATTTTTTTTTTTTTGTAATTCAGGAAAGACTCATCCTAGATAACAACATTGGACTTTTACAAAATAAAAACATTGATTTAACCTGCCACTTTAGAAATCAGCATTTTTAATTTTAAAGCACCAGTCGAAAGTCCAGCTTGAAACATTTATCATCAATGAATATTTGCATGTTGCGCAGAAATGTAATATTTTTGTTAAACTTCTCAGAGAACATTCCAAATTGTGTCTTTTGTCAGAGAAATTTTTCATATTGTTGAAGAATTAAGAAAAATCTCTTCTCTGACTCCATGAAAGCCATGCATTAATAAAGAAGACTGAATCATGCATGTGCATCATATGTGTGCACTTGCAGGCTTTCTACTATCCTCCGGATGCTGGCTTGGTGATAGGTGGTCCTGGTTCTTCAAGGTTCCTTCGCCTGGAGGTCCATTATCACAACCCTCTTCTCATTGCCGGTACGCACAGCTACTGCATGAATACTTCATTTCTTAGCGAGAAGGTTTTTTTTTCTCATTTATTTAAAGTCTAAGATTAACAACTTCATTCAGATGTATTACTTGGTCTTGCAAAATATTTTTGTGGTCTGGTGTTAGATAACAAATCGACACCAATTTTTTATTGTCTCCTCACATGTTCTCAATATAAAATAGTTAATAATTTTGGTGGCTTTTATGATTATTATGTGAAAGAGAATTGTTGGGGGGAAAAATCCAATGGAGAAAAATATGCCACCTTTTTCCCTAAGAAGGCACACATTTTATTGAAATTTATCCCAAATCACTTTAACTTAACCCTGTAACCCTCAAGGGGATATAGCCGGATAAAACATCATACTATTAGTAGACAGTATGGTGTGTACAGCCAACATTCAGCTCATATATAATTCCCTCAAATGTCATAATATCCTGCAAAGGACGCAAACTTCATCTGAAATTGCTCATATTTCTCTGCATTATTTCACGTTTCGTAGCCTTGCTTGGGGTGAAATCATGCTGGATATTGAATACAATCAATTATACAACAATCCACAGGATGGCGGCCCTTTACGTCAAGCACATGAAAGTTTCAGAATACTGTATGCAGGTCGGCGTGACTCATCGGGGATACGACTGCACTACACCCCCCGTCTGAGGCGCTATGACGCAGGGATCATGGAGCTAGGCCTCGTTTACACGCCTGTCATGGCCATTCCTCCAAAGCAACATACTTTTTACCTTACTGGGTACTGCACATCCAAGTGTACTCAGACCGTACGTAGAAAATCTTAACTCAGACAATACAGGTCAAGTGAAGTGAAGAGATTATTCATAAAAAAATGGTTATCTAACCTTTGTGACACATATCCTGTTTGTGTTACTCAAGGCTTTGCCTCCAGGTGGAATCTATGTCTTTGCTTCCCAGCTGCACACCCACCTGGCAGGTCGTGGGGTGAGGACTGTTCTTGTGAGGGGGGGCAAGGAGGTGGAGATAGTACAGGAAGACCAACACTTCAGTACACACTACCAGGTAAATGGTTTCCCTGCACAGAGACGCCTCAGTTTAATGTTAGACTAAGAGATTTGACCTGCCCTAATTTTGAATAGATAAGATCGGCAGCCAGATTATAATTCCACACCTTTAATCATTAGAGCTGATATTTTTTGTCATCAATCAGCAAAAATATTTGTTGCATGCATAATAAGAATTTTATTACTGTAACAAAAACATGAGGCAAACAAATTGAGCTGATGAAGTCATAAAATTGTTTTTTTGATACTTCAAACAAATTCCAACTAAACGTTACTATACAAGGGTTAAATAAAACACAAGCTTAAAGCACTAAAGCATTAAAGAAACTTGCATAATGTTGTACAAGATACTTTATTTTCAAAGACAAATAAACAGCAACCACCGATTATTATATATAATATGATATCATTGGCTGGGTGTCAAATGGACAAATTAATTTCATTTCAATTCAGTTCACAATTTTATTTGACTCCTAAATTAAAGTGATTTAGTATAAGGATATACAGTGGGGCAAAGAACTATTTAATCAGCCAACAATTCTGTAAGTTCTCCCACTTAAAAAGATGAGAGAGGCCAGTAATTTTCTAACTATGAGAGACAAAATTAGAAAAAACCAAAAAAAAAAACAAAAACAAAAAAACAGAAAAAGCACATTGTTTGATTTTAAAGAATGTATTCCTAAATTACGGTGGAACATAAGTATTTGGTCAATAACAAAAGTTCAATTCAATAATTTGTTATATACCCTTTGTTGGCAATGACAGCAGTCAAACATTTTCTGTAAGTCAGTTCCTGGCATTTTGGTCCATTCCTCTAGTCCTCCTCTAGAGCAGTGATGTTTTGGAGCTGTCGTTGGGCAACACAGTCTTTCAACTCCCTCCAAAGATTTTCTATGGGGTTGAGATTTGGAGACTGACTAGGCCACTCCAGGACCTTGAAATGCTTCCTACGAAGCCACTCATTTGTTACCCAGGCAGTGTGTTTGGGATCTTCAATGCCCTTGCTGATGGAAGGAGGCTTTCACTCAAAATCTGGAGATTCATGGCTCCATTAATTCTTTCCCTTACACGGATCAGTCGTCCTGGTCCCTCTGCTTAAAAACAGTCCCAAAGCATGATGTTTCCACCCCCATGCTTTTATAGTAGGTATGGTGTTTAGCATTCTTTCTCCTCCAAACACGATGAGTACAGTTCTTTCCAAATTAGTTCTATATTGATTTCATCTGATCATAGGACATTCTCCCAATCCTCTTCTGGGTTATCCAAAAGCTCTCTATTAAGCTTTAGACGGGCCTGCACATGTACTGGCTTTAGCAGGGGACATGTCTGGCACTGTGGGGTTAGAGTCCCTGGTGGGGTAGTGTGTTACTGATGGTAGCCTTTGTTACTTTGGTCTCAGTTCTCTGCAGGTCATTCACTAGCTCCCCCTCGTGTGGTTCTGGGATTTTTGCTCACCCTTCTTGTGATCATTTTGACCCCATGGGGTGAGATCTTGCAGGGAGGTCCCGATTGAGGGAGATTATCAGTGGTCTTGTATGTCTTCCATTTTCTAATAATTGCTTCCACAGTTGATTTCTTCACACCAAGCTGTTTACCTATTGGAGTTTCAGTCTTCCCAGCTTGGTGCAGGTCAACTATTTGGTTTCTGTTGTCCTTAGACAGCTCTTTGGTCATATTGGAGTGTAACTGTTTAAGGTTGTGTACAGGTGTCTTTTATATAGATCACAAGTTCAAGCAGATGCCATTAATACGGGTAACCAGTAGAAGACAGAAGATCCTCTTACAGAACAAGTTAGAGGGAGAGTCAGAAATCTTATTTTACTTATTTTCCACCATAATTTAAAAAAAATATATAAGACTATGTGATTTTCTGGTTTTTTTTCTTCTCATTTTGAGGTACTCCTAAAATGAAAATTACAGCCACTCTCATCTTTTGAAGTGGGAGAACTTGCACAGTTGGTGGCTGACTAAATACTTTTTTGCCCCACTGGAAAAAAATAAAAAGTAAAAAAAATAAAAATTATAATAATAATAATTTACTTAATAAAATATGAATAAAAAACATTGAGTTATGATAGTCTGGTCTTTTTTTGAGTTGACCCCCCGTCCTCTTGTCCCAGTCACTCCAGGTTCATGTTAATAACCATCAGGAGCGGTCTTCATTTCAGTTTATTGCTGTCAGTGAATTTCGGTGTCTGGTTTTGCAGTTCTTCCTTGTCAGGTCATCTGCTCTGTCACTTTTTTTTTCTTTTTTGTTTTGTTAAGTCTAACTTCACTTATAAAATGTCTAAGTTTCTGACACCAGGCCTGGTCTCCTGTATATTGGGTCTGACACGTCTGAGTCTGAGTCTGGGTCTGAGTTCCTGCCATGAATCTTTTTCACTTCATTTTAAAATATTTTTTTACAAAACAATCGATGTTAACAGAACAAAATTTGAACTTTCATTAATAAATCTGGGAATTCTTGTAATAAATACTGAGAGGAAATAAGTTTAGTCTAAAAAACGCAACAAAACTATTAAATGAACATTGATTTGGGGACTTAATAGATCAGTATCTTATTAAAATACAATTTAATTATCTTATTGTTTTTTAATCCAGCTTTATGAGAAACACAAGTTTAATTTGTGTAGCTTTTGACTGGCAACAGAAAAGTATTTAAAATGTTCAGGACATGAAGATTTACTTGCAGGTCAGACACACTAGACTAATGCTTTAACAGGAATCGTGTTGCAGATCAGCAGCTAGTTTGACAGGAAAAGAGCCTGAACACAAAAGTTTTAGAAAAAGTACAATAAGGGGTTACTAAAACACCTGAACCCCTCTGCCCCAAACTCGGTCCATTGCATGAAGATATACAATGTTAAATACCCAGAGATGGTGACCAATAATAATTGCTGTCATAATAGTAAAGTTAGGCCAAAGTTAAGCTGAAAGAGATGTTGAGCACAATCTTCATATCAAAGCTAGCGGTAGGCCGATTGGAGTAACAGCAAACTGTTGCTTTAAGCTTTCCATTAAGTTGGGGATCCTTAAAAAAACACAACATACAAATCCCTGTATCATAATAAGCTTAGTTTTTCTGTGTCTGAACATGGCATTATTCTTTTTACATTTAATACTCTTCTGACCTTATGAGAGAACAAACACTGACTGTTTCATAATTTGGAGTCACTCAGGAGGCAACAATCTACAACCATAAGAATTGAATTAATCATTCATCAGTTACACAGGACAAGCATACAGGTATTTGTAGACTCACAGCAGTGAAAACATCTGCTAAACTGTTATTGATATCAAATATCCAGCTGCTGTTCAGATCTGACTAACCGCTCGTTTACTTCTTGTTGCGTCATTCACCATATTGAGCCTTCATAAAATAATTAATTGATCTTAAATGGAGGCTTCAGACAACCTTGGAAGCCGAGAAACACTACACAACACATCTTTAGAGGGATTTATTAAAAGTATGATGAATGTGCAAAGCCACAGAAACACAAAACCAAACTACACAGTAAAAACAGAAGTGTGAATGCAACACTTAAAGAGTATATTGTAACTGATCAAAATAACATATGGTCCATATCTACACAGTGTTAAAGTGACACTGAACATAGTATTGAATTTTTAGAGTTAGCTTAACTGTTTTTGGTGTTAATAATTTAAACTATCTGTACAACTTTAACACTAAAAAGTGTTGAATAATACTGAACCCTCCAGGTGCCAGTGGTTAAAAAGAAAAAAAATAGATAAACCTTGCACAATCCGTGATCATGAGAACAATCATGTGAATTTGTGTCCCAAGAAATTGGGAGTTCCGTTGTAAACAAAGCGCAGACAGAGCGAGATGATCTTCTAAGTGGGCTTTGATTATTGTTATGATTATTGGTAGGTCCACATTCGCTCATAGTTTTTTTAAATCCGTGCACCCATTGCTTTTTTTTTTGGACAAACTGACCCGGAAGATGGGTTAGGATTAGGTTAATATGTGCTAGCAACAAGTAGACGTGCTAAGAACATTTAGCCATGGATGAACTGAAACTGGGATAACCAACAGCCTTTATTTTGTCTGGACTCGCCTGGTAACACAAATTCACGATTGTTTGCACGGTTTCTCAGGACTGTTCCTTCAAAAGCCACCACCGCCCATCTCAAAGCTGCTCCACTGCTTGGAGATACAAATTTTCCGGGAGACACGGTTCTTCTGAGTCCAACAGCTGTGCGGGCGCGCATGACTGCACAACAGTACGAGCACAATTGATTAATCTGTGCACACTGTTTAGTATTCCGTGTGCACCCTTTAGCAATCCACTGTTTATCAAATTTTTCTTCTTTTCAACCACTGGCACCTGGAGGGCTCCGTAGAATAACCCCCACTGAGTCATTTTTACTCTTAACTTCGAGCATTAACCAGCACTTGGAAAATGGGTGTGGGGCCTTACACTGTTAGTTTGACTATGAAGATTCGACACTGGGGAATTTGCTGTTCAATCGTCAGATCATACATAAACTGTGCTTGTACTTCTTCTTTTGCATCATGGGTTCGTCAAAAAAAAAAGTGAATGTTCTGTTTTTATTTCGTCTACAGACAATCAGAGTTCTGCGGAAGATGGTGAACATTTTACCTGTAAGTCCAAAACTGCTTCCTGTTTTAGTAACTGAAACAAAAGACAGTGGGAAACATTTTTCTCTGCTTGTTTTAAGCGTGATGGGTAATCTTACAGCTCCACATGCTTCTGGGGAACTACTTCTGGATGGAAGTTATTTTTTAATTCTTTTCTGTATATCATTGCATCATAACTTTTCCATGCAAAATAATATATATCAATTAGGAGTAAACTAAAGAAGGCTTCACAATAGGTTTTGCAATGCAAATGTGGGTCTTCCCAATTTCCCTTTTTAATGTCACTTCTTGTCATAAATGATCAAATATTGTCAACTGTAGCTGTGAGAAGTTATTTATGACATAATTCTGGCCTATTTGTGCATTATCCCGCAGGGCGATGTCCTCCTAACAAAGTGTACTTACAACACAGAGGACAGGAGCAAGCCCACAGTGGTGATGAACAATATTCCTATCTTCCTATGACTAATAATCTTCTCCAGCTTCTCTGGGGTTTGCTTTTACTCTTGTGTGCTGGTTCCCTCAGGGAGGCTTTGGCATCATGGAGGAGATGTGTGTCAACTACATTCACTACTACCCTCGTACTCAGCTGGAGCTCTGCAAAAGCCACATCGACATGGGATACCTGCAGAAATACTTTAATTTCATCAACAGGTAGAGGCTGCAGATTTCTTTGAAATGGTTAGAGATTCACTCTCTTTCTTTAGCATCTTTCTCAAAAATTCTCTGTATTGTCTGACTGGTACAGAGCCCTGGAAATGACATTGAGAAAAAAAAATAAAAACACAAACAAATTATTCCTTCAGATTATTAACTAGAGGCCACAAGTTAGTATTTTGTGGGCACAAATGAGCAATGTATTAACATTTTGTGGGCACAAATTGACAAAGCCCTGAACTTTGTTTAAAAATATTGTTTAAATATTGCTTAAATGATCTCAAATAAAAAATTAGTGGCCACATATTACTAGCTTGTGCACACAAGTAAGCATTGCATTTTGTTTTTAAAAATTAAGAGAGCCCTGGCTGGGCTTGACTTTGCAAAAAAAAATTGTTTCTTTAAATAAATTGTTTCTTTAAATTAATAATTTGTGGCCACAAATAAGTATTTTGTGCACATAAGTAAGCATATTGTGGCCGCAAATTAGCATTTTGTGCCTACAAATTAGCATTTTGTGCCCACAAATTAGCATTTTGTCGACACAAATTGCCATAATGTGCGCACCAATTTACATTTTATTAGCATTTTGCCTGCACAGCCCTGGACAGGACATAAAAAAAACGAATTATTCCCTCAAATTAATCATTTGTGGCCCAGAATTTGTTTTCTTGTAAGCTCAAATAAGCCTTTTCATAGTAACAATTTAGAATTCTGTGCCCACAAATCTGTATTATGAGGCCAAAAATGAGCATTTTATTAGCATTTTGTGCACACAAATTTGTATTTATGGATGCCAATGAAATGCTTATTTTTGCGAGCCCTGGACATGACAACAAATTTTTCCATTGTTTCCTCAAGTCAATAATTTGTGACCACAAATTAGAAATAGAAGTTAAAGATACAAAAAACGATTTTGTTCCCACAAAATACTAAATTGAAGGAATAATTTGTTTTTTGATTTTTTGAATGTCATTCCCAGGGGCTCCCTTTTTATATCTTTATTTAAGTGAGGTTTTGCCTTAATAACTGACAGCTTCTAACGCTTCCTCCTCCCTCAGTCTTGTTCAGCTTTAATTGATTTTGGCTCCTCCAGGTTCCATGGAAATGAGCAGTGTGTTTGCGGTGAGGTGGATGTGACTCAGCAGTTTTCTCAGTTGGACTGGGATGACTTCACAGGAGAAGTGCTAGACTCTCTTTATAACACAGCGCCCATCTTCATGCACTGCAATCAGTCGACTGCACGCCTGTTTCCTGTAAGTCGGCGGTTATCCTGTCCCAACTGTTTACCATGATAACATAGAACCTCTGCTAAACTATGCAAAGAAATTAAAAAGTTTATTTCTAACTTTTAAATATTATTCCATGTAATACACTGTTTTATTAAAAAAAGAGAAAGAAAACTGAAACTTTAGAAAGTTTGCCCACTGGAACATTTAAATATGTTAACACATATTCAAAAAGAACTGAGAAAATTAATCTAAATGATGCAAATCAGCTTAAGAGAATTCAAAGGAAAATCCAAAATAATTTGTAAAGTTTTTCTTTTTACCATCCAAAAAAACGATAGGAAAACCCCTGAAGACACCACATCTCTTCAGACACAGAGACATGCTTAAAAACATTCAAAAGGTCTGTAGGCCTCAGTAAACGTGTTTACTGCTATAGCTCATGACAGGACCAGCAGTAAAAGCCTTTTCTCTCTGAAAAGTGGAGGGCGGCACGCGTCTGCTCATATAATAATAATGTCCTTTCAACAGTTAGAAGTGACTGTTTGCAGCATGTGTGCATAGTGTTCATGGGCACATTTTGCAGAAAAAATAATGCCACAATAACAGTCGTGTTTGCATGAAACTATGAATTCCATATTAGAGGATTTGACGGGAAAGAAATCACAGAACACCCTCATCAAAGACCTGCTGACAGAACCTTGAGACTTTTGGCACTAATGTATACAAACCTTCGCAGCCTTGAGTGAAATGTAAAGAAGGGATCAAAGCTTTTCTTTAGTGACATGTAAATACATAGAATTCAAACCTTTCTCCACATTCTGCTGAGCAGTAGCTGTTTAAACCCAGCTTCAGAATGAAAAGTGAGGCTGCTTGTTTGGTTGCAGTGTAAACATGCAGACCCCTGTACTGGTTGATCAGATCACAGGGAATAAATTAAAAAACGACGGAAGAACACGTTTCTGCAAGAAAAAAACCTTCCTTAAGTAATGTCAGCATTTTGGATCAAATGCATTAACAATCAATAGGCGAGAAGATGAACTGTACAGAACTTAAGTGGTATAATTTAGAGTTCAATAAGTTGAACTTTGAAATAACATCTATAGATGTACTTAAAGTCCCCCTATTAAAAAATAAATAAAAAAATGTTCCCAGTGGTGTTTTAATTCTGGTTTTTAAACAAAATCCCACAACCTAAATGCTTTGAAATGCCATATTTTAGTATGAAGCCATTGTTTCCAAAAATCCTCTCTACATGGGTGTGGCCATTGGTGCTGAGCTGAGTAGCCCCGCCCTCGAACCTCCCTTTCTTCCCTGTCTTGCAGAAGTAAATAGCTTGCCCATAGACTGTAAAAAGAATGAAAAATTAATATTTTATATCATTTTTTTATATTAAAATCTGAAAGACTTGCATATGACTTCTCACATTTTTTTTCAATCGCTTCCAAACCAGGTGACCCAACAAGTCCAAATACATCCCGAATCACGGTACCGACCAACCAACCTAAGACACACCACTTTGTTTTTGCAATAATAGATGATTTTTTAAAATGAATGTGTATTTTAAAATACTGGAGGCTTGATCATGATCTCTGATATTTCTTTTCAATAGCTGCCATACCATGCGACCCAATGTGATAAAAATGAACAGGCATGAATTGTGGTCCCTACTTACCACATCAGACACATAACTTTATTTTGCAATTTTAATATAAAAAATCCATATAAAATATTCCTCATCGACAATTGAAAAAACAAACACTTTCTCGTGTCTAAATTAAAGCTTTTGAACATTTACATGCAATTCTTTTTCCTTCAGGGCGAGTGGGAAAAACAGCCTATACCAGTGGTGACCTCCACCCTTGAGAAGCCTCGCTACCCCTGCGAGGGAGGTGTGGTCCCCACCAGCTGACCAGTCTATGCAGGCGGTTCTGGAGTTTCCTTAAAGGATGGAGCTTTAAGAAAATTAAACAAGCCCTTGTGATGTGGTTCACTTCCACTTTATTTTATTTTATGTCCTCTGGTTGTCAAAGTAGTCTAGCGTTTGCTGTAATAAAGACTTCTGTAAACGTTCATCTGATTTCATTAGAGCACATTTTTTTGAAAAAGGGAACTATTATGAAACAAAAAGCAAAATTAAACCTTATTTGAGGGAAAAGTATAAATAAAACATGTTTGTTGGCAACTGTTTAACAGTATCTGAGGCCTAAAGCTATACAGTCACACGGCCCTCAGCAACACGCCTTCTGAGGAAAAGCCTATGCACGTTTTGGATTGCCGCCTTCAAAACGCTTGCGTTCTCGTGTAGCTATGCAAGTTTCTACGACCTTTTTTTTTTCCTTTTTAAGTATAAAAACTCGCGGCCACTGATTGCACGTTGAAAGTTAAACCAGGTCAAACCGACCAATCAGGGTCTCAGATTTGGAAGTGACGTATGGATGGCGTTCCTCTTAAGTCACGGAAGTGCCAACCGTTTAAAAGTTCATCAGGGAGGAGGGTCAATATTTGCAATTTGTGCCCAGTCGGAATTATATGACACCAAGTCGGTCATTTATTGGACTAGAGCTGTGAAAGAAAAATCCTTCGCGTCATGACTCTTCCAACTGTAGGTGGAGACAAGCACTAGTAAACAGTAAACAGAAGAAGTCCCCCCTGCTTGTTCAGCATGAACACCATGGGCTAAACACGTAGACATGTTTTACATCACATGGTGTGACCTTAGCTTATTGGTTACAAAAAGAAGTTGATTTTTTTTTTCTCTACGGTTTCCATACATGACAAAAACACTGAGCACATACATGCATTCATTAATGCTTTTGAAGACGCATCTCTGGATTAACAGTAAGTGGACTGATCAGAATTGAAAAAAAAGCTAGTGATCTCAACATCTCAACATTTTAAACTCCTCTCTTTGCACGGTAAAATTAGCTTAACATGTTTTTATTTTTAATCCAAGTCTTTTGCAACATTCACTTAACTGGAAGCAATTGCTGTACAGTTCAGGGTGAGAGTGCCATGGAGGCAGAGTTTTATCGCCGTGTTTCCATTTCCTGTCTAAATCCTGCTTTTAACTTATGCTACTCCTGAGAAGACCCGTTTCAATGATTAATAGCTTTCTTGGCAGAATCAATGAATCCCTCCACATTAGTAAACACTTTGTGTTCAACATGCAGCATGGAACATCAAAGCAGCCAGTGGGAGTGATGCACACAAATGCCCATTTATGGAGCCATGCTTTTGGCTGCTCATCACTTAATGTGGGATGAAGAGAGTTAACACATGCAAAGATGGAAAACATGACGGACATGAAGGTTTATGAGAGGGGATGGAGGCTCATGCAAACACAATCAGTGCTGCAAAGCAAGGCAGTGCCTGCGTGGACTATTCAATGTCACGACATACCCAGAACCTCATTACTTTCTTATTTCAGACTGCGTTTGGAGGTTGTGCTGGTGCTTAAAGCTGCCTGCATAAGCTCCACTGAGCAAGTCATGCTGATATAGGGGAGTAATGATGCTCCCTGCTGCTTCTGATTTCCTCCTAATTAAACAATGCTTTGGATAATGAAGATCCAATGTGTTTCTTCTGTTATTCCAGTTACATACATGTAAATATATTTGTACAATCAAATTAAGAATTGAGTCTTCAAGTTAAAATCAAGATGTTTCTAATCACAATTAAATAACCGACATCAAACACAAAAAAGGGTCGTTTGTCCTTAAATAGTTAATGTCACTGACTGTCCGTGCAATGAGACACTGATAAAAATAATCCTTTACTGGAAAAATAAAGTTTAAATAATGATTATGTGATAACTCCTTACCAAAAGTAAAAAAAATAAAACACATTTACCTTTATTTTCTTTGTAGCAATTATTGGATTTATGATTAAATCAAAATTATTTGTCAGAGGAAACAAAGCACTCTTCTTTAATGAATATAAAGAAAAGGTCATTCTGGCCTTAAACTGCTAACCTCTGGTGTTAAATATTTGAAAGAAAAAAAGAAAATTTGAAAGAGAGCTTTAAACATCACAAACATCTTAAACTGAAATGCAGTACTGTGCGATCATCAATATTAAAGGTTCAAAACGCACCAACAATGTTTAATAGCAAAAAACAAAATCAGTTCTGTCTGTGCTTTGTCTAAACACTGACATAATGTCAAGAATTCTATCAAAAGGCTTAATGTTAATAATGGACTGTTTTTGTTTTTTTTTAAACAGTCAGATTTAAAAAGTCTTTTTAAAAAAGCAAATTTTTACTTTTAAACAAAGTAGGAGTAAAACCAACCACACAACCTAAGAAATTCAAAGCAGAAAAATGAGACATCATTTATTTCACATTTTAGAATTGTTCACTTATTCACATTGTGTTGTGCACAAACACTGTACTGTAAACCTTTTCTGTGGGCACATTGCTGAAATGTTCCTAAATGATTAATAACCAAGTTGTTAACTTTGTCAACAACTGCTAAAAGTTGGCCTGAATGAAAAATTTCTTTATGCAGCCATGTTTTCCAACTTTTTAAGAGGAACGAATATTAAAAAAAAAAAAAACAATTACGAGTCATAAGTACATTAAAGTGTCATATTGCTGTTAAAAGCTAAGACATTTAGAGTTTAGTGGAATTAAAAATGTCCCATGAATGTAAGTTTGACACATTTAGAAAACTGTCCCACAATGTGTTATTTGCCATTCCTGGATAACTTCTGAGTTATTTAATGTTAGACAAGATCAAAGAGTTTTCCAGATCATTACTTCAGCTAAAACTGGATTAAACTGGATTATAGGCATTTGCTTGAGCCCTAGGGATTGATCCAGCAACTCTGATGCAAACATTGTACTCTTGTGTTTACCCAGGTGCCCAAATGGTTTATAACCAAGTAAATCTCATCTTCAAAATACCGTAAGCCCTCAAAAAACAAGGATCCTGTTGTTTCAGAGGATAGAGTAAACAAAGCTGCTTCCTGAGCGTCTGTCAATCATAAATGCCTCTGACACGTTTGTTCTCTGGGTCAAACGGAGATTTGAGGTGGGCTTTTGCCTTGTACATCACTCCCATCCTTTCCAAGGTGAACTCGCCACTTTTAATAAATTCTGCACTCACCTAAAACAAAATAAGAGAACAGGAGATTAGCAAAAAAACTTCAATAAATCCTCAGTCAGACAATGAAAGTAACTTTAGTTAATCCAGCATATAATGTCTAAAGCTGCATAGAATTACAGTAAATCACAGCACATAAATATCAGGATACAGTCTTTTATCAAGTCGGCCTGTTACATACCAAAATGTATCTACTGTATATGAGGTTTCCTTACAGGATCTCAAATCTGGTGATGGAATCATTTAATCCCAAATAAATCTGATTTAATCAATTGATTTCCAAAGCATTCCGATGACATTTTCACAGATGTTTTTAATGATTAACCAAAAGTAAACAAGGTATGTATTACATTTTGAACATCATGGTAAAAATAAATGATGCATGAGTATTATTCAAAGTTTTGAAAGTCCATTCAGTCAAAAACGTTTTCCTGAAATCCTAAATGGTTCAGTTTTAGCCAAATCTGGTAAGCATTTCAGGTTAGAATTTTTGTATATTTCAGACAATATTTTCAGAAGTCCTTCTAAAAGTCGCTGGTTAAAATCTAACACTGTTAATAGGTATGGTTAAATTGCATTAAAGACTCTTACCAGTCCTCCATCTGGGTTTCGAATGTACCCATAACCAAGAGTCTTATTGATGTAAAAGCCAAAGTCTGATCGCCGCAGGTGACCGACAGGAACGCCATTACGGAAAATGGCCTCCAAACCAAACATGGGTACTGTCCTGAGAGGTGAAAAAATAAAATAAAACAAAATTAAAACATAAACAGGATAATGCTTATATACTATATAGTATATTTAAATATAGATGTATATTTTGTAAACTCAGTCTTATGACAGAGGTTGTACTGACTCTTCTATGGTGAAGCAGACGATGCGCCTCCTAAGCCCCTCCTCCTTTTGCTTCTCTAGCCTATCTCTGCCCTGGAATGGGATGGAGCTCTTCAGCTTGCATGTGAAGGCAAGCCCCGCCTCCAAGGGTGTGTCATCAGGGCGAAGGTCGGCGTGCCAGTGCCTGTATCCTAAAAGATAAATAAAAGCAAGAATGCCAACTAATTTACTTTAAAACCGACTTTAAATAGCAACTTTTATTTAATGATTATTTCTATTTGACCTTTCTCTATGCTCAGAGAGTCGATGGCTCTGTAGCCTGAGTTGATGATGTCGTGTTTGGCACCAGCAGCCATGACAGCTTGGTACACTGGAATACAAGAGTTTTTGGGAATGTGCAGCTCCCAGCCCAGCTCCCCGACAAATGACAGACGCATTGCTCGCACCTGGAAGACACATGGAGGCGGAGACTAAAGGTGCATGAAGCAGACCAAAAAAGTGCCACACTTTTCTGTCCTCATTTAAATGTGGTAAGTTTTAGCAGTATGAACAACAATAGGGACAAACTTAGGTACTGTAGCTTTGATTTATGAAACTCAATGGAGGCATGATGGATTTATATTCATTGTGACACAGACTAGGTAAACATAAAAAAGAATAATAACGGTAAACACTCCTTAAAAACAGTGAGGATGAAACTGTTCTAAAAAGCACATTTTCTGGTGACACTGGTTATGAAAATTGTGTTTTTGGTGTTTTAACATGTTCTTGTGGCATTTTTCTGATGATGGAGGACATATTAATTTCTGAGTATTTCTTCATTCAAATCATAGTGAATCAAGAGCAGACAAAAAAAAATCCTGTTTGAAAAAGCTTGTAGGTGTGACGGAGGGCTTCAGGCTTCCTGCTCCCCTCCACTCTGATGCATCCACTTGTAGACAAATAGATTCATGTACGTGTTCGTTTTCCTCATCTAAGCTGGCATCTGGCTCAAAACTGTACGGCTGGATGGCTTCGATATTGTTCGTCATTTTGTGTTGCAATGGTAAAGTTGAGTTGGGGGCTGTGAAGGGCTGTAAGCTACTGGGAGAGTGAAAAAAAAAGGCGGATTATGGGAAGTGGGGAAGTGCTTACCCTCCACCTAAAACTCAGAAGGGAATTTCTGATGAATTACTGCCACCCTGCAGCAACTATGTTCTAGAAAATGACAGTTTTTTTTTAATTTTGGATAAAAAAACGGCTTAATCCTAATTAAAAGATCAATGGGAACACTTTCAGAATAGATCAAAAGAGGACTGGAGTGGGACTATGCGTCTGCTCTTCTGACAAAGGATCACTTATCACTGTTAAATTAGGGAACCAACACAAAGAAAGTCTTTACTTTGCTTTTCTTGAATCCAACAAATCAGGAATAAATATGTAAATATCTGAACAGAAGGATCACTAGTGAGTTCGGAGGAAAGAATTGAAAAGCTGAGTAAGAGTAGAGTTGATGTTTCCAGAACAGTTTGTCTTCTTTGTTTAAAAAATGACATTTTTCTGTCTTTTTTTAGCAGATAACTGACTTGAAGGAATTTGAAAGGACTAAAATGTGGAGAGAAAACTCCTCCAGTTTCTCTGGAGGACTTTAACGCAGCACGTCCATCTGACCTGGACGTACTCATGTTTCGCATAAGACTCTGGGGAAAGTGTAATTCTTCTCAAATTACCCATGAATAAGTGCACCGTGCAAATTTAAAGGTAAAAAAAGCAGAGAAGGGACCAAAAAAAAAACATCAACAGCATTAAAAAAAAAACAATAGAAAACAGAAAGAGACAGGCAGCAACTAATGAGCAATGATGTTGTGCTCATACTGCAGCCATTAAAATGTCACCCAGACAACTCCAAGACCTAAAGAAGCAGCACTCACACACATGCACCAACACTCCTGTAGAGCAGAGAGAAGGTGCTTAATGCAGTCGCCAGCATGCTGCCTAATTCACACAGCAGCAACCCACAGCAAGCATATGTGTCCCCATATGCAGCTGCACAGCATGCTCTTCTCATACAAGGTCAACCAGACAAAGGTCAGATCAATGTGCGTAGACGAAATGAAAACTCCTCCTGTTCCAGAATTTGACTGAAAATAAAAAGTTCCAAATATTACAGTTCCTCCACTGCAGGAATAGGACATATTTACCATCAAATCCAACTCAGAGAAGGGTCAAGTCTAAGATTTTAAAATGAATATTTATCAACATCCTTAAACTGCTAGTGGGAACATAATAACAGGCAGATGGTGTTTCTGTATTTGCAATGCAAGTTTTGTAATGTAAAGTTTTTATTTATAGACCTGGCAGTGATATCCTGGAGTTAAAAAAATAAAAACTAAGAAGAACCTATGGACATTATTTACAAGCTCCCAGACCTCAAACCTCAAGTCTCAAGTCAAAACTCTGGACAATTCAAGTCTGAGTCTCTAGACGTCATTTCATCTTCCATGTTAGGAAAGAGAAAAGGACACCTAGAATAATCCAATAAATTATAGTTTTTTAAAGCTTTTTTGTATTTAATTGCTTCATTTACTATTCACCACAACCACAGAGATCACCCATCACATGTATTAAATGTCTGTGTCATACTTTTCTTTCCTTTCAGCTTTCCCCCTTCAGGTGTCGCCATGACCTTCTTCCATCTTCCATCTAACCCCATCTTCTGCATCCTCTACTCGAACACCAGCTACCTTCATGTCTTTGTTCCCTGCATCCATAAACCTCCTCCTCCTCTTTCTCTAGACCTCTTGCCTGGCAGCTCTAGACTCAGAAACCTTCAACCGATAGATTAACCGTCTCTCCTCTGGACATGTCCCAGGGCTCCAGACTGCGACCAATTGGTCGCATTTTGCGACCAAAATTTGAGAGTGTGCGACTGAATTTTACATCCAGTCGCACATGCGCGACCAGTAAATTTGCCTCCCCCACCCTACGTATTTTTCATACATTAAACGTGGAAGGGGCACGTCAATGATCAATCAAATAATCAATGTGACGCGAGCGCACACGCACGCAGGCAGACACACACACTCGCGCACATACTCATGAAACGCGAGCACACACTTGCGTGATGCCCGTCTGTGAAGCAGCCAATGCGTGTGAGAAGAATAGGGAAAGCCTCTGTGAGTGGCTAAAATGCGTGGAGGGGGAGGGGCCTAGAGATAATCGAGCGCGTTAACACCTGTGGGAAGGAAACGGAGACAAATATCATCACAACCTGATATGCGCGTCTGAGCTATGAGTAAGTGAACTATTGATTCATTCTTCCAACCTGCGGCTAGTGTACCAGTGACAGAACTACAGCAGGGGTCTCAAACTCGCGGCCCGCGGGCTATTTGCGGTCTCCAAGATGATATTTTGCAGCCCCCGCCTTAATGTGGAAGTTAAATGTTACTGCAGCCCGCCAGTTTTAATGAATGACACTTTTTCATTGTCGTGCACGGAGCTGACCAACCAATCACAGTGGGGTAAATGACTCTTAGGGGCGGGACAATGACAGGGCTTGAAAGCAGGACACCTGACAGCCCCCAGGAGTTCCTTACTTTCCTTTTTAGAACGTATCTATTCGCTCGTAATTTTCTAAATACATGCAGTCCGTGCTGAACTTTTCTCTGGGTCACACAGAACCGGAGGAAGGTTAAGTTGGAGTTGTCCTTAACATTCAATTTAGTTTTAATATTCCTCTCCCCCTTAGTGTGATCTGTGTTATTATATATTTTATGATTATTCTAATGTTTTGTAATGTATGTAGCCTTTTTTTTAATCAATAGGTATTTTAAATTATTTTAATTAATCACTCAACTACAAAAACCATCAGGACACATGTCCCATAATGCATTGTTTTGTAGTCTGTAGGGCAGCTTTCAGTCAGTTCAGTTTCCAGCTGTGTCCGGGTAGGTTGGCCCCTTGCTCCCACCCCTTTCTCGCAATATTTTTGTGATGATTGACAGTTGATGTTGGAGCAAAAACAAAAATATATGTCACACACCAGGTGATCTGCGCAGCGTTGAGTTCACCTGGGTGATCTCAAACACGCTTATTGTGCATCTTGGCTGCACATATTTGGTGTCACAAAGATAAATTTCCATCTGTTTTCTTTACTATTTGTACTGTCATGACAGTGATGGTTCTGTCAGTTTACCTTGTTGTTGCATCTTCAAAAGTGCAGGATAAAATGTGACACTGAATTTGAAACAGCTCATTGTAATTTCTGCATCTATTATTAAGGTATTTATTAGTAATACAGTGGAAATTAGTAGATTTGGTTAGCATGTTGGTTTACGGTATGCACCCCTAAATTTTCTGGTTGTGCCCCTAAAATTTTCAGTTAGGGGCCACTGTGCTCCTAGTGAAAAATGTTAGTCTGGAGCCCTGTGTCCAAACCATCTCAGTCTAGCCTCTCTGACTTTATCTCCAAAACATCTGACATGTGCTGTTCCTCAGATGTAGTCATTCCTGGTCCTATCCATCCTGGTCCCTCCCAAAGAGAATCTCAGCTTCTTCATCTCCGCTACCTCCAGCTCTGCTTCCTGTCTTATCCTCGGTGCCACTGCCTCTAGGCCGAACAACATGGTTCATCTCACCACAGATTTCCTTTCATTTGAGCTGAAACTCTTTATCACACACCTGACACTTTTCTCCATCCAATCTAACCAGCCTGCACCTGCTCTTTCACGTCTTTTCCACACTATTACCCTGGACTGTTGACCCTACATACTTCAAATCCTCCACCTTCTCCCTGTAACCTCACTCGTCCACCTGTCATTCATACATGTATTCCATCTTACTGTGGCTAACCATCATTCCTCTCAGTTTCAGGGCAAACCTCCACCTCTTTAGCTTCTCCTCCCCCTGTTCCCTGCTCTCACTACAAATTACAATATCGTCTGCAGTAGGGTTGGGCGATGTCCCCTAAATTGGCCGTTGACGATGTTTGCTGTCAACCATCGGGATACCTGCTATTCGTTATTTTGCTTTTTTCATTTTATTTCCCAACTAATGACTCATCCGCGTGATCCAGTATAAACTGAGGGAAGTGACTTCAACAAAAAAAGTAACAAACAAAATAGAAAAGAAGTGGTCCGCTCCCGCATTTAACTAGCGAAGTGGACCGGCGGAGTGCGGACTTACAGCTTTGTGTTTGATGGGAAGGGGGGGGGGGGGGGGGGTACATGAGCGGTATGTGGGAGATTTAAGACTGCAATCCGTCCCGCAGCTCTAGGGGTACGAGCTACCGAACTCAGAACCGGGTCTAAAAGTGAGTGTCTGAGCACAGCTCGGATCGTCAGCACACACAGCGGTTTGAGCTTCAAAGCAGAAATGTCGCTCAGTCCTTAGAAAACATTCAAACAATGGCGTGGATTTGTGTTTCCAGTCGTGTCCCGACTAAATAACGGCTGATGTTATTCACAGCATGCAGCGCCACCCAAAGCTAATGTTGTTAGCCCATGTTAGCATAGCAGTATGCTAACATGGGCTAACAACAGCGCTCAGAAAAAGCGCTGACTGCACGGATTAAGATTCAAATGATGAGCGAACAGGTGTTTCATAATAACCGTAACATTATTAAAAGCACGTTTAGAAGATCATCTCGTATTTTACCGAGCTGACATGTCAATGAATATAGCCGCTCGGTGCTGTTTAACATCGTTTTGTATTTAATTGTTACATTCAATAAAGTTTGAAAAAAAAAGCCGCTCGGCGGAAATTCTATCCTTCCAGTTTTTATTCCGACGGAAAGTGTGACCTTAGTGAACGTTTTTATATTCTGAAAACATTTTTCTGGGCCCATGTACACGGTTGGATTCTAATCCGACCATTGATCATAAGATAGCTAACACGGTGTCATTCCACCTTGGAACACTCCACCAGTACCTCCAGCCTGTTTATCCACAACCTAGTTGCAACATCATAGCTCACGGTGATTCCTGTGAAACCTCACCTGTCAGCCTGTTTATCACCACTGCAAACAGGACGGGGCTCAGAGCTGATCTGAGAGGTGGTAGGGGGTGACTCCTCTGTCACCCCTACAGCAGCACCTCACCACTGTCTTACAGCGTTCATTACATGTCCCGAACTGCTATAACATACTTTTGACACTCCAGACTTCATCGCACAATACAACAGCTCTCTCCGACCCTCTCTGTACTTCTCTATCAACAGCTGCAAAGCAAATATTGCATCTGTAGTGCTCTTTCTTGACATGAAACCATTCTGCTGCTCACAAATGTTCACTTCTGCCATTGGCAGTATTTCTATGCAACATACAGCTCATCTGTTTTCCTTCTGCACAAAAAGATCCCTTCTATTTAACACTGTTTCACATTTAAAGAAAGATGGGAAAAAAAAGGAAGAAACTTTTCGTGTCAGACATGGCACTGCTGTTTTCACCTGATGTCCAGCTGCAGTGACAACTTTGTGAGTAGAAAATGGAAAAGCTCCATTGCTCAGGTCTGTGTCCAAAACCTCCTGTAGTACTTCTCGGCTGAAAATGAGGAGAAAAAAAGGTGATAAAGTGAAAAAGTTTGGCTTTTGATTAAAAATTTAAAAACTGACTTCAACTGCTAAAAGACAATTCAATGTTAAACCAGCAGGTCTTCACATTTTCACGTCTAAATATGTTTTTCTGTTAAGTATGAAGGAATTACAGAAAAAAAGGATAAATGTTCTTTTTCTAAAAAGTCTCATATATTCCTGAATCAATATTACATAAGGTTGAGTCAACAGAAAACAAATAAGAACTATGTTTAGTATACTTTTTTGCTTCCACACTGGTCTGTTTGTGAGTGGGAAGAAGAAAAAAACAGTGTGAAGCCTGTTCGACCGGATATTTTTGCATGAGCGGAGCGGCAAAGCCAGGGCTGAGGATATTTGGGGACAGGCTCAAGTTATGTTTGTATATTTGTGTGGGAGTCGTATTCTTCTGTAAAGCAATCGATGCGTCACAGATGTAGAAATGTGTATGGGCGAGGAGGGGCTGATATATGAAGAAAGAGATTCCAGCGCATGCTATAGACATGTGAGCTCAGAAACACGGGCTGCTCGCATTCTCCTTCGAGCTGACATTCTGTTCGTGTCCTCCTTATTTAGCGAGCTGGAGAGACTTAGTGAAAAAGCCAATTAGCTAGTTTCATGGATGTGTGTCACGTTTGCAGAGGGGGCACTTGTAACCAACAATTTGTTTCTCAGAGTTGCCACTTAGCCGTGGATCTCAGCTGTTGATTTGGACGAGCAATTCACATGAGATTTCGCATCTTTTAACCATTTGTGCAGATGGTTCATAATTACAGAGCCAGTGATTGAGTGTTCATTTTACCTTTTGGAACATGCTGCCAAGCTGTGTGGGAGAAAAGCTGCAAGTTTAAAAGACACCGCTCACTGGAGGATTTGAACAAGACGGCGAGTGGAGAGAAGAAACAAGTCAAACACATTTGCATAAATGCTGTAATCTCCTCTCTCCACGAGCTCTACGCGGATCAATTTGAGTCGTAATTAAACAAAAACCGAAACACGAGGAAGGCTTTTTCCAGCCATTTCTCATACATGCTCCACATGATTAGAGACAACCTCCCACATATCAAGATCATTTAACTGCATTCTGCATGCATGAGGAAACTCAATTTGTTATCAACATGTGTATCTGTCACAATATAGAATTAAATAGGATTACTGCCAGCAGTGACGCAGATGCTTCTAGCTTGACGTAAGCAAAAAAAACCTAAAACAGTGGAGGTAAATAAGAATCAGTGAAAGTGCACCAGAGGAGTAATAGGAGAGAAGACTACTGAAGACGGGACACGAGGAGAAAATAAACCTGGGAGAACAGCAGAGGGAAAAAAAGCCCACGCACAGAGCAGAGTGGGTGAACCCAGCTGGAGGTAGGAACGAAGAACAAAGACGAGAGGTGAGGAGGCAGGAGGAGAGGAAAAGAGAGGAGGTGAGCAGAAAATAAAATAAAATCAAAGAAAGTATTGGTTGCCTGGGTTGTTTTGTTATTGGAAAGAGAAAGCTGTGGGAAGCTTGAGGAAGGCTAAGAAAGCTTGGACCAAAACACAAACTTTCCAGCATGCATGAGAACTTTGGGGGGACTGCGACCTTTGGAGCTGAACTCATGTTGAGCTGAGTTTAACAAACATCTATCCAGATACAACAGCTACGACAAACCTGCAGAAAAACATCCTTTACGAAACCATATGGGCGATTAGCTGCATTAATGTTTCATACGGGCCAGTCAACATCTAAATAAGAACAATGATAGCAGATTTTTTCCAGTCACATCTAATCAAGGAACCACTTCTAATGAAAATTTTATGTAAATGTGAGTGGACACGCATCTTGTATTTAAAACTTTCTTGATCATGTGCAAGTTTTCAATGAGTGAAAGCAAGGCAATTAAATAAATAATGAGAATAAATTAAAAATCCGGATTTCCACATAGAATCTAAAACCCTTTAGGTCCACTTTAGCCAGTTATTCCAATGAGCAAAAGAGATGAGCAACAGAAACTCGTTTTTATGGCTCAAATCTTGTTGGAAGTCCTCTGTTTCTTTCTGTAAACTCTCCTCATTTGCTTTTGCTATACCTTTTGGGTCACTTATCCTTGAAAGTATCTTGAAGTCTAAGGAGACAATAGTCTGTATGTCTGTACACCTAAAAATCCCTCTTGTTGCGTCTTTTTCCGTTGAGTCCATCAAGATCCTAGTTTTTAATCATGGTGTGATGACACCATAAGTAGCACCATGGTGACGCTCTCAGTATTTTATGGATGGTGGTGATTTTTAATAGAGAAATTTGACAAACCTTTTAAATTCGCAAACCCTCATTTTGATGAATTTCATTTGTCAAGCAGAAAGTCTAGATCTACTATTTGAGACAAACGGTAAAGCCTGATTTGGATTCTCTTTTTTAACTTGAACTCTATTAGATCAACTTTGTTTCATAGACACAGTTCACCCCTGACTTGCACATCTTCTCCAAACTCTGTCCACCTTTCCTCCTCCCACCTTTTGGGTCCCTGGATGCTGATCATCCCCATGTCTTCAGAGAGGTCTGTCAGCTGGCAGCGGAAGCCCTGGTCCTGAAGAACCGTTTGAATGTGGTTCCAGTTGTGCTCGGCAACACCACCTCCAATGGCCAGGTAATATGCATCACCTTAAGCAAAAAAAAAAAAAAAAAAAAAAAAGATGATTAAGGAAAACAGTACAAAAAAGGCAAAAAAAAAACGCAAAAAACATCTGTGAAATTCTAGCACGTTTTCCATTACTCATCTGCCTCAAAGAAAAATCTTCAATCAATGACCTCTGATTTGTCTGCGCTCAAAATCCCTCTTTTCATTTTATTTTCTTAGCAGCTGCTTTTAGATAAGGTGGCATAAAAAACGAACCACACTCTGCTTCTCACCATTGGATTCAGGAGCCAAGGGCAAGTTAGCAGCACCAGGCTCCAGTCTGCTTACTGTCAGGTCAGCCTCTGCTCCTCCTCTTTTATTCAACATACAGGTGTACACAGTGGAGCCTGAAACAGAGCAGGATACACACACATCAATTAAAAACCACAAGAATTTTGTATGTTTTGATTGCTGTTTATTTTGAATTATGAACCCTTATTTGTGGTCAGCCTTCTGCTTATAGCTCACATTTTGAGTTTATTAAACTGAAAATCACTGCATAAATCACAAACACAATAGAAACACCATGCTATTTTTCAGATTCTAATATTAGTACGAGCTGTTTTCCTTCGTGCGCTGGCATCTCTTTCACCATGGCATTTCCTGTCTTCCTTCTTTCCATCAATCTTTCTATGTGTGTGCCTGTGTGTGTGTGTGTGTGTGTGTGTGTGTGTGTGTGTGTGTGTGTGTGTGTGTGTATGTGTTTCGAGCAGCTGTCCAATTGACCTGGCTTCTTGTTGACATCAGCTGTGAACAGCCAATCAGCTGCCTTCTTGGCATCTGGTCCGGTGAGATAGAACTTCCCAAAGTAGGACATGTCAAAGACAGCCACGCCGTGTCTGCACGAGAGGCACTCGCTCCTGATCTGCATGGAAAGACACATCACACATATTCAATAAAAGTACTACATACTAAATTGTTTGTAGCTGATCTATCATGTTCCTGTGGACCGAAGAAAAAAAATGAAAAATAAAAAGTTGTTCTGATTTTGCAAGTCATATGATGAATTACTGTTTCAAAAGATGCCATTAAACTCAGTGTCAAATGAATCCCTGGCTGTTTCTCCCTAAAGCCCACAGGGTTCTACCGAGATGATTGACAGAGTACGGGGGTGGCTATGGCCCCCTGCCTCACATCCCCTTTAAGAAGCCTTCATGTTTGAGCACTTGGAGTACTGCTACCACAGAGCTGAATTTGACAGCTCTGACAGTAGCTTTCTTACAGTGAGCGAGTAGAAAACCAGTATATGAAACTTTTTTTTTCCTACAAAATTGTCTCATATGGAGGGATTTTTTTTTCTTATTATGTCTAAATATTAGTAAATTGTCCATTCAAAATTTCTGCCAACTGAGGGTCTATTTATGATTTTAAAAAAGTTGAAGTTGACCCAATGTTGCTTAGCAACAAGGAAGCAAGATGAAAAAAACAGTTAATTGCACCGATGGGAGAAATGCGGTGATATCAAACTACTTTAAATGTGTTTGTCCACACATTTTTAACACTACATTTAATTTATCTACACGTGGTCATTGCGTAAACAGACTGGTGTACACATCAGGCCTTGGAATCTTACCACATTGTGATGTGGAGGAAAGTCAAAGGTGTATTCTTTGGCCAGGAGTTCACTGTATTTGTAAGATGTGTTCTTCCTTTTTCCATAAGCTCCATAAAAATCATAGTCCTTAACCTTTTAATAACATAAGAAAATGTTAGAATGCATTACATTTTAGCACAAAAATATATGTACAAAAAGCCTTGTAAGTGTCAATCTCACTGGAGCAGCTCCATCTTTGTTGAACCATCCAGGTCTCTCCCAGCCATGTCGTTCTTGGAACACACAACCCTGCTCTGTCAGAATCTGCAGGAAAAACATATTAAAAAATAGAAAAACACCATAACCTTTACCATTATAAAGTTACAACTATTAAAATAACAAAAGAGAACAAGTTTAAGCAAAATACTAGCATCAAAACAAAGACTAGTGCAGCTTTTAAACACGTGGAAAAGTAAAATCGCAAAAGTGGACTAAATGATAAAAATGTCTAATAGGAATGAAAAAAAAAAGATGAGAACATTTTTTTTTTGGCATCAAAAGGCCTCTCCATTTTTGAAGAATGTTTAGGTGAAATATTTTGGGGCTCTCCATCCTCCCAGTTAAAACTGACAGTCGCCCACAGTTCCTACTGTAGTTATGTTCTGCAGCGCCCCCCCCCCCCCCCCCCCCCCCAAGCGGCGTCAGGCTGTCTCTTGCCAAAACTTCCCACATGAAGCTATATTTAAGATCTGTGCGACTGAGGTGGAGAAAATGTGCGAGAGATGGCTTTTTCGTGCTCTGAAATAACCACATTTTTCATCCTCAACTTTCAATATTTAAATAGAAAAAAATAAATAAAAGGATAGGTAGGGAACGAGCTGCAGACCATAAATACATGGAGTTTTTTTTAAATCAATAAATATATTCATAGTTTTTACACCCCACCTTCACACCTAGCCTATTTTAATTTTTCTTGTGCTACTTGTGATCAAAACAATAGTGGACAAATAAATTACCTTGGACCTAAACTAGTTACATTATAAATGATCTTGTTGTGTTCTTGCTTGCATGGATATAGTATGGAAAACATGAATTAAAATATATTATATACGCATGAAACATAAGAATGAAGAATCAACTGGCAATATTGCTGACAATATAATCTGGAAAGTTTGAAGATGACACGAAGAGAGAAGTAAACCCGGCAGCAAAAACGGCATTGTTTAATCTATACAGGTCTGCTTTACCTTCCTGACTGTAGCTGCTGGCAAATACTAAGTCAACAATGCTCTTTTTAGTGTAGGCCCAAAAAAAGACAGTTTAATGTATTCATGGAAAAACAAAATGCATCAGAATGACAGAAAACATGTTTGTCTGTCTTTGTTTTGATAGGGAAGCGGTTTGAAAAGGTTAAAAAACTTTTAAGGACATAAATGTAACTCCTAAAAAAAAAATGTTTATGCCTTCTTACTATTCCCTATGACTGATCAAACACACTGGAGCTCAAACCTGCGGTCTACCTGATGGAAGGGGTCCTTCCTCATATTTCTGCTGGCCAGCGGCTCATCAAAGGGAAACACCACAGAGTAGTTTTTAGCATACGACTCATGGCTTCTCTCTCTGATCCAGCGGTTATTGTCTGTGAGTGAGTGATGGAAACGCCTGAGAGGGGATTCAGAACATGAAGACTCAATGATGGTCAGAAGATTTAGACAATTTTTCTGAAATTCCACCACTTTAAAAACACATCTCTTGGTGGATTTACCTGATGTCATATCCATACATGTCCCTTTCAGGGCGGCCGTGTATGATCCAGTGAGCGAGCTCTCTACCGCATCCACCTCCCAGCATCATACCTGACTCACAAAGCAAACACTGCCGTTAGCGTCGATCCATCATTCTGAACCCACTTTCACCTAAAAGAAACATTCAGCTCATTTATGGAGCAACCAAAAGTTAACATATCATTTTTATGTCAGATTAAAGAGGAGAAAATTCTCTACATTCAGAGAGACAGCACAATTTCACATAAAGAGCTACCCAGATTAAAGACGTCACCATGGAAACCAGGAGAGGGATGGAGATGTTTCTTTGGTTCCTAGATTGAGGACAAACCACTTAAATATTGAGGATGACTAAAAATTTCTTATTGGAACTTATACAAAAACGATAAAAAGATATTTGTGTTTCCAAAGACAGAAGATATTAATCATGAATGATCTTTATTAAAAACAGACGTTTTTGTCTAATCTTTAAAATATAATTGCTTTTGATAGAATAGCTCCATTCTTTTCAAAAAATGTTGATGCAACTAGAATGTTGCCACCAGGACTGACGGCGAACTCCCCGTATGTTGCATCAGGTTTGAATGTAGCCATTTGGGAAGCACAGAACCAGCCGTTTCTGTCCTCTGCCATCATCTTTAATGATCCATAGTCCACAAAGGATTGTGCTGACCCTAGCTCCAGCATTTGACCCTTGCTCACAGCACCCCCTGAGCAATCTGACCCCATCATCTGCCAACCAACCAGCAAACAGAAGATGACAGCTTAATGCTGTAATTTGTCCAGACTCAAAACTGCAGATTTAATGACCCTATTCCTAGGCAGCTGCTCGTGCCGTCTTCCTTGTAATTGCACAGTGTTTTGAATGGATGTACTACAATCCACCAGCAGCAATCATCACATTCTTGGATTCCTCCAGTTTCTTGCGGCAACGCCTCTTCCTCCATGACTCAGGACTCCAGTCATCTGCAGGCACCAGCAGCTGGGGTCTGGCAGGACATTTGAATGGCTGACTGGTCAGCTGGATGGATGGGCAAAAAGTCAAAGACTGAAAGGGTGAAAAGAGAACGATGAAGTTCGACCAGGGCAGCATGGCAACAACCAGAGAGGGAAGATGCCACCTAAGCATGAGCACATCTGTGAAGAAGCCCTCATACTACATTGTCTCGCCCTCTTATAACTAACATCTTTCTCTTTCCTCCCTGTTCATATCTTGCACTTTTTTAATGTCGGATTTTATAATATTAAGTCATCCAATTTTATATGTTAAGGCCTGCAAGTGAATCAAATAATGCTGCAGCTACATTTCAATACCAGTAGAGAGAACAGAAATCACTCATCTAACAAAGAAAAGAAAAATAAATAAAAGGAGCACTTCATAACAGAGAAATCATACCTAAAATAAAACCACACTTCAGTTTTATGACATGATGAATTCAGTATTTCACAGATGATTAAAGGACAAACAATACCAATAAAATGTACAGAAGTAATTAGAGAGAACTATTTAGTACAATTTATAAATACATTTTTCATTAAATATGTCCCTTGCTCCATATTGTGGTTTTATTTTTGATACTAGTGGGGTTCTGCTCCTGACGTCAGCATGGTGCATATGTGTGGGGTTTTCTGTCACTATCTGCTCTCCTTCCACATGTAAACCCCCTTTTTTCCCCCTTTCTAAGCAAGTTTTTTGTCCCTATACTTGTTCTTGTTGCAATGACAATAAAAGCTAATTCTATCATTTGATTCTATTCTAATTTCAAATCCAGGGGATCAAAATCCACCGGAAGATTTCCATAGTAAAAAGGTTCTGATAAAAGGTCGCTGGGTCTACCTTCACATTGAACCACACATATTTAAATTAACATTACCACTAAAATCGTGGAACCTTGAAGGCAGCATGAGGCCTTTCAGTGACTGACTATATGAAATGCTAAAGTATGTTTAAACGAGAAGTTTTCTTTTTGTTTTTTTTTCCTCAAACAAAAGCTCCCAATAAAGAAATTTCTGCTGTATTTTAGGGGACATTAAGAGGCTTTATAATGGCTTTTGTTCTGTGTCTTCTTGATTAATTTTTACAGTCTGAACAAAGATAGTTTAAAAGATTAAGACAGCAGTTAAAAATAAAATAAGAAATCCCCTTTATCCTTCGCTTATCTTCCTTCAGAGGTAAAAATATAGCTGTCAGACTTTCATTTGTTGTATCTATGGCACCTACGTTGCCATAGATACTGTACGATGACTCAGATCACTGTCGACTGGTTTCAACATGGCGGCGCCCGTATCAGGAAGCAATGGTGAGGGATTTGGCCTCATTTCGCGAGAGCTGGAGGTAAGGCATTTTCTATGGGTGATGTCACACCTCGATTCGTCCATTGTTTTTACAGTCAATGGTTCGCATCTAACGTGACTCGCACTCAAACTCACGTCCTCTGCCTTTGTTTTAATCCATGTTAAAGTCACTGCAAGACGTTTGTCCAGAAGTGTTTTTTATAAACTCGCTTTTCCCGCCAAGTGTGGGCGGAGCTACTGTTAAAAGTTTTTCTCGTCCTCCTAATGTTAGAAATGGAAGATGCTGAGAAATCCAGTGAATTTATGTTGAAGAGCTCCACAAAGATGTGAGCAAACTACTCCGTCTGAAACCTGTGCCTTTTTTTGATCAACACAGAGCTGATATTCTAGTAATGATCAATTTTTACGTGGCACACCTGACCACACTGGTGGAAACACACTGCTTTATATGTCTGGTTCTGTGCAGCGCGTCTTTAATTTAGCGTCTATTTACAGGAGAAGGCGACATTAAGACACAGTGATTATTGTGACAGTGAGCATGATGGTGCAGCACTTGCATAACAGATGCTGCAGTTAAAAGCAATTGCATAACTTTAATAAGCAGAGCAGTAAATAAATGCTTTTAGAAGCCAAGAGTTCAACATAATTTTTTTTTCTTCTTTTGAGTTCTTGTGTGTTTAAAACTTGACGTTGCCAAGCAACCACTAGAATGTTGTTTCTTAGACAACCCAGTAATACAAGCACAAAGAAATTTAGGAAAGGGTTGTGTTAAGTTTTCAAGTATTCACTGATATTTCATGAAAACGTAAGAGAGGATTTTCTTGAAAGCAAAGTGAGGTTCCAGAAAAACAATGGTTTTTGTGTGAAAATAAAGCTACTAAAATAACTACATAAAGAAAGAAAAAACTGGTACACTGTAAGATAATTCAAAAAAAGTTCAAGTCAAAAATGTTTTGGACCCCTTTGAATTCTTCTGAAACAGACCGTCTGAGGCTGATTAAGCAAACTGACATTTGAAGCTAACAAGCATTCGTTCATTTACTAGAAGCCTGAAGTGTACACAACACTGCAGTGTACAGCAGCTCCTCAGGGCGCCACTTCACTGCCCTTCCCAAGCTTTTGTGGGTGTATCTTTACTGTGCGACCCTGCAGCCCTGTGCTCCAGAGCAGAGAAAAGCTTTCTCTTAACTGTGCATTAATCTGTCTAATGATTACTTTAGCCTTTACGCCCCCACTCTCTTGATCTGCAGACAGCTTAGAGGCTGAAACTCCTTTTTGTCTCGAATGTCAGAGGTAAGCTCTGCGGAGAAATGGAGTAATTCGTACTGCTTCTGGGTGAACTTTGGAGTGCATGTGTTCCCAGCGGTCTGTAGAGACTGGAAACTAATCCATTTATCATTTATACCCAAATAATGTTTGCAGAGATTGGTAAAGGTCAGAATAATGACTGAAAAAAATTGTCCTGTAGCCACTTTACCTTTTGGTACAGCTGCCATTAGCAGTCCAAAGAAAGCTATCTTCTTTCTACTTCAATAATTATTTTAACCTAAATGGAGGTTAGTGGCCTCCTTTTAGATTTAGGTATATATTTTTTTTAAATCAGATCAAGCTGGATTCCTCCACAGGCATCCTCCACCAATATTTTTTGTTTTTATTGATGTCATTTTTCTTGGTTTTCCTTTGAACTTTCCAGCAAATGCAGGACGTACCAGCACTGTTGAAGCCACATCCCAGGAAAAATCCTCTGACCTCGGGGGCTTCTCCCATCAGCGGCTTGTGGTCTGCAGTGAACGATTCTGATGGCAGAAATAAACATTACAGAAAAAAAAGAATAAAGTGAGTAAATATGAGACTTTTTTTTTTTAACAACAGTATTGTACGTGCAGTATATATTTTTATTTTATTAACATTTTACTGTCAGCTACCCATCAGCCTCATCTGTTTAGACAGCAGGCTCTAATGGAGCAACTATTGGATAAAACTACTGGATTTGGAGACTGAAATTTATAATTCATGTCAGTGCCAAAACCAGAAAATGCTCTTGTTTCAAAGCTTTGACTTATTAAATATCCAGAATTTTCATTAAAATGTATGCAGCTGCAAGCATAATACTTAATTTTATCAAACAAAACACCAGAGAGGACACAGTACAAGAAAATGAGGAAAAAGATATAAAGACATTTATATTTTATTCATGATCAAATAGATGGATGTGACCCTGCAGGGAAATGCAACAGAAGTATATTATATATATATATTTTTAAACGTCACTCGATAAAAAAAAAAAAAAAAAGTTTAAACAAAAAGGTTTTGCCCCCAAGTTTCAGATTTACAACAGTTAAAGATCAGATTGTTTTTTAAATATAAATAAAATAGCTGCATTGGAAAAAAATCCAAACTTGCAATAAGAACAATCTGTAAGACGTTCATAACTCTAAGAGAAAATAGAGAAGGGGATATAAAAAAAATGATTTCCTAGTATCTCTCACAGAAGTAGAATCAATACAAGTGTTAGAAAAATATTGGAACAGTAATAAAAGCAGAAAGAAGTGCAGTGAGAGCACAAACAGGAGGTTCTTATCAGATAAACTATCAGAAAGCCTCAGCGGGAGCGAAGTAATGACTGTAAAGTAAAAACTAGAAGGCACTAAAAGCTCTTCATTTTCCACACAAATTGGTATGACCTTAACTTCTTAAAAGCTAAACCTGCAGAACCTGTTTAGAATGCACTTAAAAACAGCACAAGAGATGGTATTGTTAAGAAACATGTCTAATAAGGCTGCAATTGTTTTTATTAATCTGAGTATGAAATTGTCATAATGGCGAATAAAGAGGCTGCAATTTTACTATAGTTTTATTATCTTTGCATTAACTGACATTTTTTATTAGGATAAAGAGAAATTTGATCCATTTTGAAGTAATTTCTTTTAATGTAATAAAGAGATAAATATTCATCATTCACGTACCTGGTCCACAGACGGTGGACTTGATGCCAGTCTGCTCCAGAACAGGAACTCGGTTGATTGCACCCTCAATGTGTTGCATGAAAACATCCCAGTCCAGGTCAAACAGGCTGAAGGCAAACTTGTCATTCACCTGAGAAAGAAAACTCCGGTGAACGTGCATCACATAGAGAGTACACCTTTTCTCAAATATTCTTATCATTAATAACAGCTTCCTTTCTGAGGTTGATTTCTTCAAAACCCTCTAGCATTTAGCCTCTCGCACAATACTGAGGGACATATTAACCAACCTTTCGACAGCATTTCTTGAGCTTTGCAGGCATGCCTGTGCCGCTCTGCAGAGGTTTTGACATATCATTTACTGAGGTCAAATCCTACTGAGCCATGGAAATGCATAGGGCCCTATCTTGCCAGAGGCGCCTGGCGCACAGTGGGGAGGCGTTGTGTATATATTAGCCATTTGCAGCAGCACAAAGCCCATTTTTAAAGCATTCTGCAATCTCTGCTTTTATTAAGATACACGTCTTTGTGCAGGAAAACATCTATGGAAAATATTCCAGTTAAAAAGTCTTATTTTCATCATCAAGACGAGAGAAAATGAAGCACAGAATAGAAATAGCTGGGATTATTTACCATAATCTCGTGAGAAGGAAACATTTTAGAGGATGAGGTGACTGAAGGTCCCGTTTATTCACTATATTTAATGACGCTCCAACTTTCTAATGAGACTTCTATAAAATCGAGCAGCTTTTGAGTGCAGAAAGAGCTCTGCATGAAAACCAGGAGTCCTTTGTGATCAACACAGGGATTTTCTCAATCCCTTCAGAACCATCAGTCATCATCATGCACTTCATTCCTCCAGCTCATCTTCCTCTCTGAGTCGGGTCTCTGCTGCGCTCGGCTACAGAATGCCAACAAAGATGGCTGCTTCAGCACAACGTGTAAGAACTACAGTGAAAATGAAGCAGTTCACTTCATTAGATCAGATAAAAGGTGATTAGTAAAAGCACAAATTATTATAGAGCTGTGATTGTTCACATATCAATACTGTGTTTTCCGATAAGGGCAGAATTTCTTAGCTACACCTAAAAGACTTTAGTTTGAAAATGATAACCTGACTTCACTGTGACAACTTTTGATAATGAAGGACAAGCTAATGTTCTGCCAGAGTGTAAAACTCATCTGAGTGTGAAGATTTTAACTTAATTTAATTAATGTTGGTAAAAGCTCATCAACGCTCTGTTGAGTGATTTAACCTCCTCGCTGACCTGTCTCCTCTTTTACCCAGAAGCAGTCCATGTTGTTTAGGCATAAAGTGGAAAGGAAAACGACTTTCCTTCAAATGTCTGAGTCCTCTGGATAATCAAGTCATCTGATGGTATTCATTTATGGAGGGAATTCTCCTTTACTATTTAGCAAACAGAGTCCAGTCAGATTAAACAGCTGGAAGTTGTGACTTCCATAAATGCAGCATGAATCTGGTTCATTGAACGTTATCTTGAAGTGGACTTAGACCGGCTGCTTCCCCCCTTTTCCAGTCCAAACCAGGTTTATCATCCAAACACATGAACATCCACATAGACATACGTAAGGAGACAGTCTGACCTATGGATTAATGACAGCAGCAAGAAAAGAAAAAAAACAAAGTGAATTAAGGCTTCAATGTTTGCAGCTCTACTTTTTGATTCTCACTGAAAATGGAGAAAGTTGACAAGAGGCCATTGAAGTTACAAAGACAGGAAAAAGATTGACACTTTTCACTGACCTCCTCCCAGAAGATGGGGTTCTGTTCATAACCCCCCACAGACAGGGCGTCACCTTGGAGACGCAGATACACGGACGCGTCGTGGTCCCTGACATTCGGCATGTTCTGGCAAGAGGGAAGGTTTAAAAACAAAAAAAAGGAGAGAAAGTCAGATATTATATCATTTATTACTTATTAGACAAAGATATTTTATGTAAAGCAGTTTGATTGTTTTTCCAGTTTGAAGTTTTGATTTCTTAACTGCATTTAGACTAAATTGGTATCTAAAAGTAACAAGCAAAATCCCTGTTTAAAAAAAATAAATTGGATTTTGTTTCATTTCTCTTCATCTGAATCTTCAAAAGATGTGCTTTAGAAGTTAGAAGTTTAGAAGTTTTATAAAAGGACAGTGCTGCAAATAGTGGAACATACAAGTTTCATTTGGTTAATTGATCAAATTCATATTCCGAAAGGTCAAAACTAAATTAAGCTTTGGATTTTTTCCAATTTAATTCAGTATACAATCATTTCTCTGTTTTATTTTTCAAAAAGCAAGTTTTTTTTTTTTAGTTCTTACATACATTTTTCACATAACTAGTGTTTCAAACTAAATACAGGTGGCACTTATATTGTTGAAATTGAACATGCTAACAAGAAGTAGCATCTAAATGACTAACTTGGTTGTAATTCCTTTGAGATGTTGTGAATGAAGTCCTCGCACTCAGGATTCTTCGATGATATCCTTTATGAGGTTTTACAACATAATGAAGTTGTGCCAGTGGCATAAACGGTGGCAGGGCCTTAATGAACCATAGCATTTCTTTGTGCATCACGACCCAGCTACAGGCGCAGAGGAAAACCAGAGATTGCATTCATCATTGTGTGAGCGCTACATGCTTTTGTAAGCCTGCTTAACTCAAAGCAAAGTTCCAAGTGTCCTCTCTTGTTGCTTGCTGTTTTCTTCCTGAAGTCTATTGGTTTTTTGCCATAAAACACAATACGAATCCCAGAGAGCGTGACATTTTTAAAACAGCTCACGTCCAACAATAAAAGCTCACTTGTTCCTTTCTTGCCTCCTCTGCACGGAGCAGTCTTGCAGCTTCATCCATGAGATCGATACTGAAGGCTGCACTGTACCCTTCATGTGCACTAAGCAAAAAAACAACAACCACCGGCAACAATGGGCAAACTTAGCTCAAAGTCACTCCAGCACTCCCAGGACAAAGAGGCTGCTTGCACAGACACAAGGTCAGCATGAAATGTTTGACCTGACAGGTTGTAGACTATGGTGAGAACAGATTTCCTGAGTGTGCCAGGGTGTCACTTTGTGTGGGGGCTGATGTATCTGCCCATGATTCAGCGGTACTGCTGCTTAAAGCTCCTCTTACGTCCCAATAAAGCAGAGCAGCCTGAAAATCCCCATCCTCCAGAGGTTCAGCACCGTCAATCATACAATCGGCTCTACATACATCTGACATGACAAAGACTTACAATGTCACAAAAATGTGGTATGCAACACACATCAACACACACATACTTATAGACACAAATGACTCAATTTGTCTCCCACACAAACAAAGCAGCAGCTGTTGAAACCCTGAAATCTTTATGGTGACACTGCCCCCTATTGGTCATATCACATAAGCACCTTTGAAACTAGAATAATCAATTATTAGTACTTTAAAGCAACGGTCACCAACTGTTTTATGCCACAGACTGGTTTATTGTCAGACAGTATTTTTCACAGTTGAAATTTGATTTTTTTTTTAAGCTTCCAGTTTTACAAACAAATCAAATTTTGAAATTAAAATGCATAAAATATAGTTTTAAAAAATTAAAAGTGCATAGCTATTTGTGAGGGAAGTTCAATAAAACAAAGCTGTTTTGTACAAGTTTTTCTGATTTGTAAAAATTCAATAAAGGCAAATTTAAATGATTTTTTTATGAGAACTGAGATCTCAATTTAGACTCAAATCATCTTTCAGGGCAAAGACATTATTTATATTTGGTTTTTAATTAAATCCTGATTCATTGTGGATTTAGTTACCGTAAATACTTTATCAGACTGAAAGTTGCTAAAATATTGTATTTAATAAACAAATGATAAAACTGATACATTTATTCAGTGCAGCAAACCTTGGTTGTGTTTATCAGGCTCTACATAAAGCTAAGTTAAATTCACAAATTCCTCTTCTTAAGATGAAAAGGTCTAAGTGAAACGTCAACCTGCTTGGTTGATCAACAAAAGAAGACATTTTTGGGAGATTGTTTGATTGATCATATGGGATTTGTACCTGTATGCCTTCTATTCTCTCTGTCACCACATAGGCGTGATGCATTGCAATAAGAGGAACCTTGACTCCAGCCATGTCCCCCAACTTGGTGGCCCACACGCCTAAGATTTCACGACACAGATGCAATCAATAAGAATGGTTCTTGTTTGGTTTGAGTATAAACTGTGGTTGGAAGATTTTGGACAGACGTGCCTCCATCTCACCTGCGCAGTTCACCACACACTGCGTCTCGATAGTCCCATGGGCGGTTTCCACTGCCTTCACCTTTTTCACGCCGAGGTCATCTATTCCTACTTGAATACCAGTCACAGGGCAGTTCTCAATCACCTGGTGGGAATGCAGCAGAGGGAAATACTTCACAGCAAGACACTCCTATCTGCATAAGTTGTCATATTATTTTTTCATAAATATATTTAAGCCTAAAACGCCTAATTTTTTTTAAACTAATGTTTAGAAAAAAGATAAAAGTTTAAAGCTACAAAATATGACATGCAGACCTAAACTGAGTTATCTGGACATCCGTCCTTTCAAAGTAAAATAGATAAGTTGTGAGTAGATTTCCTTAATTAATATGAACTTTAATCCATACGAACATTAAAAACCCCTAACATAGACTTTTTTCTGATTTTAGAAATGTATTTTTTATGTTCAGTGTTTTTTTCCAGCAGCTGTACATAGTCACCACGGCGATTTCAGGAAAAAGGTAACTATGAATATAACAACTATCGGTTAAAAGCAAAAAGGGCATTAATACATTATCTAATGAATAAAATATATGTCTGCCCTTTCATCTGTTCTAACCTTGTCTGGATGAAAGGGCAACTTGTGCTCATCAGTTCTACATGTTCTATCAAGGCGGTCTACAGTGGCTTTGTCTGGTTCTGGTGCTTTTGTCCTTTTCACAGTATTCTTAGCAATGTCCCAGGCAAAATACCAAAAACAGAAAATACACCATGGGGATGGAATTTTCTTTTTTTTTTTAACTGTTCAGAGTGTCCCTGTACAATTATGGTGGAATAACAGATCACCATAGATCCCTTCCACAATTGTTAATTTACAGATCCAACAGATATAAAGGCTTTAGGCAGGAGGAAACTCCCATCATTTCTAAAAGAATTTAATGATTAATCTGAACTTCGACTTACATTGTGTGTAAGTGAGCAATTTGCCAAAACCAAGTAGTATATTTGCACACAATAAAAAAGCTACAGGTGGATCAGTGACCCTTACAGTGGCTCCCCTAGCAGAGGCGGCTCTGGTCAGAGTTGTGCAGGTTCCTGCAGGGTCCATGGTCCCATCTTTGGGAACGTAAAGTGTACCGTACAGATCGTCAACATTCATCAATGGATACAGATCTTTGGTTTCCGCCGGCGAAAGGACATAGGATTCTATGCCATAAACTTTACCCAGCTACAACACAAAGAGAAGAGCTCTGTTAGCAAGACATTTAAATGCAAATGGAGTTTAGAGCATCGTTCAGAACTGTTCCACAAGACTGAAATTAGATCTAGAAACAATACAGAGCCAACATCAAGACCTGCAGATGTTTATTTTATCATTTCCTCACGCTGGCATAAAAATCTGCATAAATCAGCATTTTGTTGTCAATATTTGACAACAAATTGTCAAAGAATTCCTGGTGGTAACTTCAAAGTCTACACATTTCTATCATCATAACATCGGCAACTTAGCTGCCTTTTATGAAACAAAAAAGATAATTTACCGAATATTTTATTGGGGAGGAAAAAAATGAAATTCTATTTCATTTCCAGTATTTCTTGTACACCATAATATCTACTGACTAAAAGTCCAGCAAACCTCCATCCTTACCGACATGAGCCTTTTGTACTCATCCAGCCTCTGCTTGTTGGAAGCAATGAAGAGTCCTCCATTCTGGATCCAGCCAGTGTGGAGACCGATTTCCTCCTCCAGGTCTTTGCTGATCACGTTTCTGGTGTGAGCCAGGAGCTCCACCTCCACGTCACTGGGACGGAGTTGCCACAGCAGGCCTAACTCCACACAGACGGAGAGGTTGTGTTTTACATGGAAATCAGGCAGATTCCTGCTATCCAAGATCTGAATGGTCTCACTGTGAGGCGAGGAGCACCAGCAAACACCTACGGACTCGTACCTGCAGTGTGCCAGGTGGTGCCAGCGGTGAGCCTGTCTCTCTCCAGCAGAACTACATTGGTCATCCCCATTTTAGCCAGGTGGTAGATGGTCTGACAGCCCAGGCTGCCTCCCCCAATCACAACCACATCTGCTGATCTAAAACAGCGGAGAGGCACCATTTCCTTAAAAATCCCTTAATTTTCTGAGAAAGTATTAGAAGGAAATAAATAGGCCATTATTTGTTGTCAGATGAGGAGATTTGGAGCTCATAAACCATTAAAGCTAACAGCCAGTTTTGAAAAAGCCCTTTACTTGGTTCTGATAAAAGCAATGACGCTGTAACTGCAGCAAACTGTGACGCAAAATCGGAACATGCAAACAAATGTACGGTTTCCTTCTCCCCTTTTTTATTCTCTTAGACAAAATTTCCATGAAAATTGATCAGATCAGGGATCTTATGAGCAAATCCTACATGTTTAGGCTTTTTGCTGATTTTCTTTGACAGAAGGAACTAAACATTTCTACAGCAAGGGCTGCAGGGCTGCCAGGCAGACACAAACCAGAACACGAACTGTGGGGTTCAGTGTCTTGCCCACAGACAATCTGAGATATCAGCAGGTAGAGTAGGAACTGAACCTGTGATTTAACCAACAGAGGATGTACAGAGTCTATATATGCAAAGAGTCTATCATACTGTGTATGTGAAATCAAGATTTACTATATACTGAATATTTAATAAAACACCCAGATGAAAACTGTGTTTTTGGTATTTTTAACATCCTCGTGTTGCATTCTTCCGATGATAGAGGACATTTATAAAGAAAATTAAGTTTAAAATTGCATATCTGAGCATTTCTTTATTCAAATTGTTGTGAATAAGGAGCAGACACAAAAAAATACTGTTGGAAAAGAGCTTATTTTTTCCATAGAAAGTACACTGGGTGACCCACAATCTCTCTGCTCCATTGACAAATAGATCCATGTTCATCTTCGTTTTCCTCATCTGAGCTGGAATCTGGCTTAAACTGTACGGCTGGATGGCTCTGATATTGCTCGCCATTTTTATTGCACTGGGGATGTTAGGTTTGGAGTGTAAGTGGCTGTAAGCTTGCGGGAGACAATGTAAACAAATAGGTGATGGAAAGTGGGGTCTGCCTTGCTCCACAACAACATTCCAGCCCAAAAACAAACTACAGCTGCTCTGCAGAAACTGTCCTAGAAAATGACAAAGGTTTTTGGATTTTGGCAAAAAAAAAAACAGCATAATCATAACTGAATGAGCACTGGGAACGTTGTTACAATAATTCCAAAAAATGATCGGAGCGGGACTTTAAGTACTGCAGTAAAATTAAGCCAAACCTTTCTGACTTGAGCTATATATATATATATATATATATATATATATATAAATATCTATCAATAATGCAATAGAATAATAATAGAATAATTATAATAGAATAATAAAAATAAAACTTATTTACCGGTACTTACTTTTTCTCTCTACAGTTTGAGTTAAACAAACCTGGGTAAAGGCTTTGTGGGTCCAGAGGCAGCTCCACTTTCCTGTTTTAGAGTCATCTCATAGGGAACATTTTTCTCATTGGTGGGTTCTGAGCTGTAGGATCGGGAGCTTGTCCAGCACAGAGGGGAAAAGGAAGGCCGCGCCGCCAACGCCACTCGCTGAGCTGCTCGTCCAACAAAAGCCATGGCGCCTCTGGACAGTCCTGACACAAGAACGACATGTTAACATCAATCTGCTGCAGGTTTTATTGGGGTTTCCCAAAACCGGGAACCGATTCTTTGACGTCTGCATTAAATGATAGAATCCACAGTAATGTGCAGCAATGAATGATTCAAAGTTTGATTACTCTGAAATTAATGTATTTATGCTTAAAAATGGCAACAAAGACAAAACATAACAGAAACTCGCTGTAATAATATCATCAGTAAATATAACCATTGCAAACTTCTAAAGGAAAGAAAAATGGAAACTTTCAAAAATGTTAATGAAAACATGGAAAACAAAGAAAAAAATGAATTTTTAGAACTTCCTTAAACTCTCAAACACTGGAATCCTCCACATTGAGAGGATAATTATTTTTTAAATAAAACTGTTAAAGTGTAAATATTAAGCTAGTAGAGTTTACCAGTAAAGTATTAACATAATCTGTCTCTTTTTTAACAGATCTTACAGAACTTTAGGATTTGTCTGTTCTCTCACTTTTATTGAAGATTTCTGACCATGAGGGGGATTTTATTTTCTCCATGGCAACCACTAGGAATGCCACCATTCTTGATCAAATGTTACATCATTAAACCACATTGTGGGGAAAGTGAATCATTGCTTGACTACTGCATCCCAGTGTGTTTATGTTGAACTGTTCAAGAGTAAATACAAAATCTAGGAAATTTGGTATTTGCTGTGTTATTACATTACACCAGGCTAAGTTTAAGCCAACTAAAGGGTTTTCCTTCAGTGCTATTACATTTTTATAAAAAGGATTTTTCTGAAGTTTTAGCTTTTTGTTGTTGTTTTGTGAAACACAGATCATATATGGAAGCAAAACAAAACTGCAACCCAAAAAATCAAGGTTTGATCAGTAATGTGGTGAGTGAATCATTGCATCCTTAGTAAGCAGGCTAAGCATGAGGGACTGCAGCAAAAAAATAAAAAAATAGAATAAAATAAAAACTGGTTTCCGACTTTATAGATAAGTATTAAATAATAGGGTGTGTCACATTGACTTTAGAGAATCATTTAAACCATTTTAGGTAAAAAATATTTCCTATTCTTTGTACAGCAGCTTATATAAATAAAGGGTGCTTTATTTGGAGCTTTATTTAGAAGAAAACTACATTTTGGAACATAAGAGCCCAATTAACAATATATTTTTGTAAAACAAAGAGGTACGCTCACAATGCTGTATACTGAAAACCTCTTAGAAAAGGTTGGTAATGATCAAGATGAAGTTATTTAAATGTAGTTTATTTAGAGCCAAATCATTATATGTATAAATATGAAATGAAAAAAACATTGGATTGAGAACTTCTGAACTACTTCCTCGTGGATCTTTACACCTTGGATCAAGTTTTCCTAACTGCGCAGCTTCAGCTGGAAACCTCCCCCCGAAAAGCTCGCGCGTGGCTCTGGCGTCAGGTAAAGACAAACAAACATGTGAACAGAATGATTTTAAAAAGCTAGCAAAAAGTGTGTGTGTGGGGGGGGGGGGGGGGTGTCAATTGCTGACCAAAATAAACAAATATTTAGGCTCCTAGACTCCCAGGTCCTAAAGATAGTCGATTTAAACACCTATTTTTTAGTTTAAGTCGTGACGTTAATAATTACAGCTAAATTGACAGCTACAGATCCTGATCCGACATGTTTAACACTAGAAACACATGCGTGGAGCAAACATGTCGATATGCGGGCTCTCATGAGACTTTTAAAAGCAAACAAAAACGACCACATTCTAAAGTATAGCAGGAACGAAGACCTAAATAACAGAGTAACTTTGGGGTCCACGAGAGAACTTACAATGAATTCCGGCATACAAACCCGCGGCAAATGATGGAATGTGGAGGGAAGAAGACTTGAAGGGAAAGAAACGAAGCCTGTGAGGATAAATGGCCGAAAACTCGAACCTTTTGGAGAGACAGAACGGCTAAACTGTGGCCAAGTGTGCAGAGTGGCTGTTCCAGCCTTTAGCCCGTCCTCCCGCCGCTCTGAGAATGCTCTGCAAAGTGGACTGCTGGCGCGTGCACATGAAACTGTACCAGCAAGGAGAAGCACTTCCGTTGGCCCAGTCCAATAAATAAATAACAATAAATCACTGCATTTTATTTTGAAAATCCGTTCATACTTTTGTATTTTCTGCAAAAAGAATTCGTCCTTAAAAAGCAGCAGGATTTTGCATCGTTTTATATGTTCACAGACAATATCATATAAATTAAATCTTTTTCCACAAAAGAAGCAGCTGTGGTTTAAATCCCTGCAGGCCCTAAAGCAAACCAAGCAAAAGTAGAGAAAGGTTTTAACTTTTATTTATATGCGACAGCTGCATGTGCACATTATATTGCACAGTACACAACCATGCAGCTCAGCTGCACAGCTCGCTGACTTGACCCCACTGATTCCACCCCTCCTCACTCACAGCCAATAAGGACGCCTGCGTTGAAGTTTGCTCCTGGGAGGGGAGGTTCTGTCCAGTTCATACAGCTTTGAGCAGGAAAGGAGCTGACTGCGGGAGCTGCTCCTTGTTACTCTTCTTTTCTGCTGCACGGTCAGAGTCTGAGACCTTTGAACTTTGCGGCCCTTTTTTCATCCAGCTAAATGACAGACTGTAAGGTTTGCGTGCACATGTGAACAATGGTGGTGGTAACTGTACTGTACAGTTTGGGTAAAGTACAGATTGTTCAATCATTCTGATCAGTAGCATGATGCTTACACTCAAGAGATCTGACTTCCTGTTCACTGAATGTTAAAGGTTTGTGTGTAAACAGAAAAAAACAAATGACCAGTGAGTGCATGAATGTAAACAACATGGAGGCATGTGCATCTTAACATGAACAAGAGGGAGAACTCACATTACTATCAATTTAAAGATTTATGTTAGTATGGAGTTGGCCTCTTACCTTCTGTTTCTTTCGAAAATCTAGGATACATGGTGTACATATTTACAATAAAATGGATATGAAAATAACATTTATTCAATGATTGATGCACAAAAACTATAAGACCAATATTATGAAAAGCAGCACAAAAAAACGTTTTTTTTTGTTTGTTTTTTACAAGATGTCTTACAAGTGATTCAAGATTCTCTTCGAAAACCAATAAATGAACAGAACAAACACGCAGACTTCAAGAAAAAGCCTCCAGCTGGAACAGGGCCTCTTTGCTGTGAAGCACAGCTTCTCTCCAGGATTCAGAAGTACTGAGAATTTTTTTACTCTTCTGAAAGCAGCATATATGAAAGACTTCAAAAAACTCTGCAAATCACCACAAAAACATGATGTAAGGACAATCAATTAACAATGTCTTAAGTTTATACTTCAATTTTAAGAGAAAAATCCCTTTTGCTTCATGGATTTCCTGTTAAACCCCATTCAATTCCTAATATTGCTCCCACTTTAAAGGTAGATGGAGTAAAAAAAAAAAAGTGACTGACTATTGCAAGACTTGAAGCTATCTGCTAATGCCAGCAGTCTATGTGTTCTAATATGTCATTAAAAAAAACAGTTCTGTGAATCTGCTGTAATGTTAGCCTGATCTGATCAAAGCTGCAGAAATTCTGCCATCTTGTGGTAGCAGTGCGTCACTGCAACAAGGTTGACGCCAAATACTATGGAAGCGATTATGTAGCATAAATAAAAAGCAAACAGACGACGCTGAAGTTGGTTTGCGATTCACAGCTTCTGATTCGTGAGGGCTGGACCTGGACTGGACCAGGTCCAACGGTTTGTGAACAGGACCCGGTTTTAGGTGACCTTAATGAGAAAAATGCAGCAGAATGTTCCTTTACTGCCCTCGCGAATCAGAAGCTGTGAATCGTAAGCCAACTTTAGCGTCGTCTGACCGCACCGATTTAAAAACATATTATCGAGCAGAGTAGGCCGTAAAATATAATCATAACTGTAATAAAAGCACATTATGAAGACAGTCTCCTGCAGCTTCGCGCTGAGTGAGTGTTTTTGGTCCACCAGCAAACGTTTAGCATGGAGAAATCTGCTGTCTGTTGATGGAGCTCCAGCTGTCATCGAACAGCAAATTCTGCAGATAAGCTGCAGATCAAGGTGTAAATATCTGTGAATTACATCAGTCTTTATTTTGTTCTGGACACCACTGGAAACACAAATTCATATGATGGTTTCTCAGATCGCAGCAGCATTTCCGCCTTCAGCGATCATGATCGGAGCTTCGCGCTCCGCTATGCGGAGCCAGCTGGCGGTCCGCAGAACAAAGCTTGTCCGCGGTGTGTCAGGAGGAGGACCGCAGAAGGCGGACATGCAGCTATGTAGTCCTGAGAAGCTGTGGAAACTCATCAGAAGTTCACAACCATCACAAAACCCTCGTCTCTGCCGCTAACACAGTCTGCTCCTGGTGTGTGTGTGTGCGTCAGTCAGCAGCCGGACACACACGACGAAAGCAGTGACGTCATCGCCCCGCCTCCCCTCTGCTAATGCTTTTTCGAATTGAATATTGTGACAACGTGCCCGGGGTGGATGTTAAAATGCAAATGCAATCCCCTCTTTGCAGTTTCGTTTTAATTATGACACAGAATAAGCGGTTTTAAGTATAAAATGAAAAAGCATTTTGAAGTTTTGCTTTTTCATTTTAATTTTGAGTCATTTGATGCAGCTACATTTTGAAAATTAAAAAGCATTTCTGTGAATCCATTTTAATTGTCAAATAAGACATTTCTAAATGAATTTTGCTACACATTTACCAGATGACTTTTTGAAAATTAAATGTCAAATACCATTTTCATTATCATTTTAATTAAGTGACAGAAAAAGCTGTGTTGAAGTATAAAATGAAAAAACATTCTGAAATATTGCTTTTTCTTTTTAATTTTGAGTCAAAAAATGCAGCTTCATTTTGAAAATGAAAAAGCATTTCTGTTAATCCATTTTAAATGTCAAATTAGACATTTCTAAATGAATTATGCTACACATTTACCAGAGAACAATTTGAAAATGAAATGTCAAATACCATTTTCATTATTATTTTAATTAAGTGACAGAATAAGCTGTGTTGAGGAAGGAAATGAAAAAGCATTTTGGTGGATTGCTTTTTCATTTTATTTTTGAGTCAAAAATGCAGCTTCATTTTGAAAATGAAAAAGCATTTCTGGTTTTGACTTTGCTTTTTAATTATGCTACAGAAATGCTTCCATACACAACCCTTTTTAGAAATAGTTTTATTCACAAAATGACGACTGTGCAAAGTATCAGTTTTATCTTTTCTCCTATAGAAATCTAGAGTATTGCTGAGAAACTGACACAATAAAAAACACAAAAAGTAAACAACGCAAATACAAAAAGTTTTCTCTAAGGCACCAAGAGGCGAAACGGCTCCCATGATTCCATGCAGCACATTTTTCCTACGTCTCTGTCCCACACAGCAACGGAGACTAAATAAATTAAGATAAGCAGAAACGGAAACAGCTCAGGACATTTAAGATCAGAGCATAAAGAATGAATACAAACATTAGCATAAGATTGGAGAAAAAAAACATGTCAGCACATTTTACACTCAGGAATGACACAGAAGCAGCAAATGAGATCCATAAATATTTTTGAGGTCTAATATTGCTCCGTGTTTGCTGATTTTTTTCCCTTTCACTCAGGTAAAACGTGAGATAAAATTCTGAACTAATAAAGGTTAAACTTTGAGAAGAACAACACTTTTTCAAAGTTAACTTCCTCTTTGTATACATTCACATAACATCGATTACACTTTGTTTCCTTTTTAAAGTAAACGTTTTCATCCATGTCCCCATCCACATAGTACTATAATAAAAAAGCAAATGCAACATTTTTGTTGATCCAGTATTTATACCAACTTACAAAAAGACTCAATAGACATGTGAAATTGTAGAAAGTAACAATATCAAAATAGAATATTATTAATCCAGCTACTGAGACACTTTCAAGAAACAAAAACTGCAATGGTCTCAGCTCTGAATAGGTTAAAAAGACATTTTTTACATAATTATATGCATTATTTTTTAAGACAGAGTTTTAGGGCCACCAACAAAAGAAAAGTTATGAGATTAAAAGTCGTAAATGTACAACTTTTTTCTCGTAAATTTCGTCATTTAAAAAAAAAAGTGTTTGTAAACCGGCCCTCAAACTCCATCGTAATCTTTAGGAAAAAAATGCATAATTTTTCTGACTTAAGTAGATGTTTTTTGACAGAAAGTGCACATTTAAAACACTTTAAATATATTTGCACAAGTTAGACATTTTGAAGAAAATATTAAGGATTTGTGCTTAAATGCTTTGGAAAAAGTAACAGTCTTTTGATCCGTTTTAGAGTACATCAATTAAATGCCGTGCCTGAGAAACCGCGGCATTTTCCTCTCTGACTTTGTCTCCTTTGGACCTCCAGCTCCTCGCCACCTCCTCCCGATCTGAACTAAAGCTCATCTCTGTAGCCAACGGAGAGCATGTCGGGCGCGGGTCCAGCTCCCTTTAGGGTCTTGTGGGAACCTCTCCAGTCAGTCCTGACGGCATCATTGTCCCAGAGAGTGGACGTCTCTGTATCACTCACCCACTGTGGATCCCCGGCGTAATGACACGGCTCCACCAGGAGGGGGCGTGTACTAAATGCTTGTAAGTTTCTGTTGAGGAAATGGGACTTGTACTCCTCACTGCAAAAAAACAGGCAGAACTTTCTGAAAATACAGTTTCTTTATTCTTTTACTTTTACGAATCAAGAGTGTTAGTATCATCTGCTGTATATGTTTGTGCAAGGATAAAGTCCCTGATTTAAAAAACAGGTCAATGAAGAATGAAGTGGAGCATTTGATGACAAAGCAGATATGAAAAACGAAAAATAGTTCAGTTTTTGATCAGATTATGGAACAAATTGACAGACAGATCTGTTTATTTGCTATTGTAGATACAATTCAAACTATTATTTATAACTAAAACGATGTGTAAAAAATACAAATATGTTATAGAAAATGAACCTATAAAATGTGATGACCTCTAAATTAGCAGTTTGCCTCCCAAAAAAATATTTTTAATGTCTTTCTACGACTATATCTAAAACACGTGAGTATTACCCCCAAAATTACTTGAAAGTTCACTCTAAATGTAATATTTTGCCAGTACATTAAGGCTTTAGTGTGGGTGCGAAGTTAAAAAATAAACTTAAAAAATCTGAACACAAACTTCCTTAAAATAAAATCTTTAGGAAAACTCCATAAAACTAAACTAAAATCAACTTTTCAGTTCTTCAAACTAAATTTAGAGCAGATGTTCTAGCAGTTAAATGGTCTGTTTTTAGCTTTAGAGCCATTTCAGCCACACAAGATTATAGCCTGCTGCTTTTATGATGAAGGTCACTGCATGCCGAGAGGATTCAAATATAGTCACTGCTCTGCAAACACATAGCTCTGGCTGATTGTTTATCAGGAATTGGACCAACGCGTAACAGAAATCTACGTACTTTGGGTGTTTGTCGTACATGATGGGGAGGAACTCGTCTACGGGCAGCATCTTGGAGAGCGGCTCTGCGTTGAGCAGTTTTTGAGCTCCTTGCTGGGAGATAGCGTACGACAAAGTCCAGTACGAGTAGTCAGCCATCACCAAATTCCGGACATTCTCCACCGCCTCCTCCTTTCCAGGGTTCACCTGCTTCCTGCCCAGGTATCTGCAGAAACGTGAAGTGGAAAATTGTGCTGCTATTTTGCCCTTTTCTTCTTTTTTTTCCAGCGCTCACACACAAACACCACATGTGTCATTAACCAACACAATATGGACGTGAGTCAGGCCAGAAAAATCCCATCCGTCTGCCAACAGACCCTTTCTACATTCTTTGATCATGACCCAAGAATGGCTGGATTCTGGTGGACTGATTTCAGCTAAAACATTAATTCGGATCCGTAGCTTGAACATAAAACCAAACTGAAACCAGAAGCAAGGGTCTCACATGATGTCCCAGTCCAGCTCCACCTGCTCCACCTCCTCCATCAGCCGGAGCACCCTGCGCTTGAAGTTGGCCTGAAAACGAACGTCATCTTCCAGAATCAGAGCTTTATCCATCTGCATGTCCACAACCTGGAGAAAGGAGGAAACACTTCACCATCTTCCTCCATCTTTCTAATAAAAATGGGCACAGACCGTTTAGGACGTTAAATCTAGTTTGGGAATTATTCTCTAAAATGAAATCTTCAAACTTCTAACTACCAGTAAATGTCTCACCCAGACTTTTTCATTGCATAACTTACAATAGTTACAAGACAAAAAAACAACAAATAACCCAACCAACTGCCTATTTTCCAGTACAAGAATGACCTCTCACCTCCTTCCAGATGTAATAGTGGCTAAGGAAGCAGCCCACCTCTCCTTTGGTCAGAGTGCGCCCAGAAAAGGGGTCATAGTAACCTGGTAGGAGGTCTACCCCCAAAATCCTAATGTCACTGCTGTTTAGTGCACTGCAAGCAAAGAGATTCACATGACAACTCCATATCTATTGAAGTTACAAACTCTCACCTGCAGATAGAAAAATCCTCTTTTCAAAGGAAGAATGAAAGCTGTGAGTGACAATGAACATCTGAACAGATCCATAACAATCACTCATTTAAAAGGGTCCCATCCTAAAATGTAAAAGTAGGATTTTATAAAATGACGTGAAAGATGGATGGACACAAAAGACTGGAACTGATCAGCCTGAGGTATCAGTTGGATGAAGATGAGAATACTCATGTTTTAGAACGGCTGCTGCTTTTAATCTGATCAGGTCAGAAGACAGAAAAAAAGATTCAAATCACTAAATACTTGTTTTAAATGAAAATTGTGCATGTGTCTGACAATTGAGAACACATATAAAGAAAATTAAGATAAAAACAGCATTTCTCAGTATTTCTTTGTTCAAACCATTGTGAATCAGGAGCAGACGAAAAAATGCAGCTGGAAAAAGCTTGTAGGTGTGATGTAGCAGCTACTGCTTGTAAACAATCCATGTTCATCTTCGTTTTCCTCATCTGAGCTGGTATCTGGCTAAAACTGTACGGCTGGATAGCCCTGATATTGCTCGCCATTGTTGTTGCAGCGCTAATGTTAGCTCAGGTTGTGAGGGGCTGTAAGCTAACGGTGTGTAAACAGATGGATGTCAGGAAGTAGGGGCATGCTTACTCTGTCCTCAAGACATGATCCTAATTAAAAGACCACTGGGGACGCATCAAAAGATGATTTGAGTGGGTCTTTTAGCCTACTAAATCCACTAACTGGTATAAAACTTGACTCTGAGTTCCCGTGACTGCAGAGTCTCCATGGAGCTCTGAGCGTTCACATGAACTCACTTTCCGTCCACAGCGTCCACCACCTTCACGTCAATCTCCAGCTCGTTCAGAGAGAAAAGCATCCTGTCTCGACGGTCGGGCCGGCGCCGCAGGTTGATCAGGTAAATCTGAGGACAAGAGAAAGAACGGCCTATTTAAGCTCTGTTTATTCAGGTAATATTTCCTTATTATCCATCACAATTTACATTGCTTTTACCAAGGCTAAGAGAATCAGGGGTATAATTACAATAGTTACAAAAAAATCCTTTAAATTGATAAAAATATACTTTTTTTCCCATCTTCTGAATAACTACAAGTTAAGAAATTGATCATAAATGGGAACAACGTTTGACTCTAAAAAAAACAATATCTTACCTCATCAAATCCCATGAGATCCCTCTGTTTGGGGAACATGTGTACTAGCTTAGAAGGATACATTGGGGGACCATCAACTACACAATAAAGAAAAGTGTTAGAAAAGAAAACATCAAAACACAAAATGAATTCATTGTGCTTCAATCAAGAAAAGGATGCTTGTGGCTGTACATGTGTGTCAACAGTGCTGCTAAGCGATAAAGAATGCGCTTTTACTCATGGACTCCAGATGGAGGTGGACAAAATTGAGGCGGTCGTCCTCCACGGTCTGGTGCGGTTTAGCCGGAACGTTCAGGTATCCGTAGCGCTCCTTGTTGCACAGGTACATCTGTATTTCTGAGAGGGAAAACAAAGATGGCTTCAGGGTAGTTTTATTGCTAATTTTAATGATTTTGATGCTATTATCAAGGCTCAGAGGAGATCTTGTTCTCTCTGTTCCAGTTGGTCCAATGAGCAAAAAAACAAAATAAAAAGATTTTGACTGGACAGAATCTGTTCGATTGTTGTCAACCCCTTCGTGTTGTGTGCCGCTAATTCACAACGTACCATTAAATCCAGGACTTGACTTAATTTAGCATCACCTTGAACGGAAAAAACAATGGAATTTTTATATAATTAGAAATAAATTTAGGCATGAATTAAAAAAATACTGAACAGTTTTTGCTAAATGGAGAAAAAAACATTTGTTAAGTAAATAAGTCCCTAGAAAACCTTTTATGAGAATAAACAAACTAAACTATTAACATAAAAAGGCAAACTGTTTGCTATTTTACAAAACTTTCTTTGAAAAGGTAAATAAGATTCATTCAGTGGGCTTTCCATAAGGATGAAAAAATGAACTGTAGCTGTTTTTATTTTTACTAAAGTGCATTTTGTCATTTTTACTTAACTCTTAATTTTTCACATATTATTAAAATGCTTGTGTAAATATTTCTAAATGAATTTATTATTTTGCATTACTCAAGGATTTAGGCAAAGGATTATGCAACACTCTTGAGTAGAATACTAGAATTTTTATTCTCGTTGGATTCCGTAGTTCACACTATATAAGCACCACAATCACTCAATGTGGTTGGGTGCAACCGCTGGCCTTTTGAGGCCTTTAAGTAAATCTTCAGATTTAAAAAATAATAATACTTTTAAAACATTACAAACAAGGATTTTGAGGATATGTTGATGAAATAATCCTGCTTTGCAGCTTCCGATGCTCAAAAAATGTGTTTTCAGCTGTGAAGGGCATTCAGGCCGCAGTGGATGCAGTTTATACTCAACAGCAGTGAAGGTTTTGTTTGTTTGAGCAGCCTCACAGGGGCCCAAACAAAATTCATTATGAGGTTGTGTGTTCTAAAAAAAAATGTTTTTAAATCAGAAAGTGTTTCTGATGGACAGGAATCTGCTAAAGTAAAAACCCAAACGGCTCACAAACCTGCGGCGCGGCAGGAGAAAGCAAACACGATGATGTCGTCGTAGGGCCAGGAGTAGTCCTTATGAGGGGGGTAAAAAGCCAGCTTCTTCATGCCCTCCTTCCTCAAGTTCAGCAGCACAGTGCTGTGCACCATCGGCACAGGGAAGCAGCCCAATCGGTGGCGGTGGCGGGTGGGGAAGTACTCTGCTGTTCGGCGATAGTATCCCTGAAAAGCACACGCTCAGATGTTTAGCTAGACATCGTCTTCTCACAGCCAATCTCTGAAATCTGCTCACCTGTGGAGTAATCCCGCACCAGAAGTTGGAGTAGGCGCCCTGAGAGTCCAACATGGGCGCGATGACGGACTTGTTCTCCGCGATCATTAGCTGAAGCGTGTCCGGATTGGTGAGGATGTTGTCGGTGTCGGCGTACTGATACAGAGATGAAAAAACAGAAAGATGATAAACGCTACTCTACTGTAGTCTTTCTTTTTTTCAAGCAAAAGTTGCTGGCTTTAAATAATAAAAGCATAAAGGCTAGTCTTAGTACCAGAATGTAGTCTGCCCAGCGTTTTCTGGCAAAGTTGAGAGCTGCTTGCTTCAGCTTCATGACATACTCATATCTGCTGTTGGGCCAGTGCTTTGGACCCAGCTCTCCTGCATAGGACCTGGAACAGAGACGTTCAAGAGTCTGCAGCTTCACTTTGAGCAGACCTTTTGCTTTTTGAACAAAAAGGTTAAAAAAAAGAGTTTTGGCTCATATAATGTTGGACAAACAGATCTCTAAAATATGTGTAGTAAATGTGCTATAAATCTTAATATAGAGTTAAAACATAAATAACTGTGATAAAGAACAGAAACACATAGACTCAGTGTTCTGAGTGTCCCTCACAACTAGGCCTGCACAATAAATCGCAAATTAATCATTTATCGCGATATCAAGCTGTGCAATACGCACATCGCAAAAGTCGGCGAAAATTGCGATAAATGGTTACCTTAAATGGCTAAAGCAATTTTATTCCAACTTGAAGCATTTAACGAATCAAATGAATCCCTTCATGCATTCCACCAATCAGATTGAGCCCTTCTATGTTAGATGCTCGCCTCTTATGTAGACGAGGGTCATTTGGAGTGTAATCTAAGTTATGTTGACTCTTATTAGAATTAAACTGTTGCAGTAAAATGGAAATGATGTATTTCATTGTTTTGCTATGTAGCAAGTTATATCGTCATCGCAATATTGATCACTAATATCGCAAATTGCGAGTTTTTCTCATATCGTGTAGCCTTACTCACAACATGAAAACTCTGACAAGACAGCATCATGAAACAAAACTAACATGAGAAATTTAAGTTCAATTTGGCAAAATAACACAAATTTAGAAATAAAATTTATAGTTTAGTTTTGCCTTTAAAACAGCTAAAAAAGACTTTTATTTTGAAAGTGCTTTTTTAAAGCTATGATTGCACTGGGGAAAAACGTGATTGAAAAAAGGAAGATGTGAAGAAACATTTGAACATGTAGGGGGCTCCCTGAATCTGAAAAACCAGCAGCCAAAGACTCAAAAACGGTTTCTCAGACTCACATAAACCAGAACAGACAAGATGAGACACGCGCCGTCATTCTTTGTCGGTTTTATTCCTAATAAAGCAACATTTTTAGATGAAACTGCTGCTCATAATTATTCATAACCCCCGGGGTGTAAATACTTCCAGGCGTCGTTTTAGGCTTTAACTTCACTAAGTGGACTAAATCAGTCTTTCTGGGAAAGATTAAAACATTTTCACGTCTCTTTCCTAGAAATATGACTATAAAAGTAAAACCTTTTATTTTTTCAGCAGCCAACAAAACAAAATGTGATTCCATTGGGATTTGAAAGACAGCTCTAACATAGTTGAACTCACGTTGGCTGGTCCATGGGTCTCCACTCAACATAATGGTAATACTTCTGCATGACTGTGAGCCACTCTCTCAGTATGGCCGTGGTGTTATCCACATTGTGATCCGTGGCTGCCCTGCAATGAACAGTAAAGCACAAAAACAGGATCACTCCCAGAAAAACATAGGAACCCACGTGAAGACCTTAATACTCTTCAAAACTCAGACTTTTCTACTCAAAAGCTGGTAATAATTAGAACTACTCTCAAGCTTGCTTCCTTTCTGCCTTATTTCTATAGTGTTGCCTCGTTTATTGCGGGGGGGGGGTTACATTCCCTCTACTATGTGAAATCTACGAAGCTCCTTTAAGACCCTTCTCTACTTACTTCCTACACTTTTCTCAGACAGACATGAACATTTTTACACTTTTCACTCTTGTTTAGACTGTCAAAGCTCAAACCTTCGTAGAAAAATTAGTCCAGGATTATAGAACAAAAACAAAGATCTGCTCGTGATTGACGACTTCTGTAACTCTGGCAAACTGAACGCCTTCTGTGACAGAGACGCTGCATGGAGATTGATTATCAGCCAATCAGGACACAGAACACAGTGCACTACAAAAAAATGTCAAATTGCACTGAAAAAAAATCAGCGGAACAGCAAAAGGTGAACTGTGTGTCACTGCGGTCCACTGGTATCCTTCTGATGGTTTCTGTTTAGTCTCCACAGGCGTGTAGAATACCTGGCAGGGACATTTGACACACCTGCAACTCACCTGCACTCACGCTGGCTGTATTTAAGACTGGGTTTAGCCAACTCTTACCACCCAGTCTGTCACCTAACCTCCAGTGGTATTGACCTCACATCTTTTAGAAGAACACAACGGACATGCAAAGTATCGAACGCGAGTATAGCCCATGGTGTTCAAGCAGGGAGGGGCTCCCTCTTTTTCTTTTTCTATACATCCTTGATTTGGTCAAAGATCAACCTGGTTCAACTATAAACACATGTTCAATGGTCGTACACTTGATACATATTGCCCCAAAAATGGTCTTTAAAATGTGCATAGCAACCCGTGAACGTGAGAGTTTTCAACGTGAATTTATGCACTATTACATAGACTTTTTACTGGAAGTGGCCACTTGAACACGCGTTGTCAAGGGTGGATAGAATGCAGCTTTACTCTGGCTATAGACTGTATTGTTGTTTTAGTTTTGTCTTTTGTCATCTAGTATGACCAAAAGCTTTGGATTATTTTCATTATTTGGACACCTTTGACTTCCATTCACATGAGTTTTGGGTTCCTTCACCTCAATGTTTTACTCACCAGGCAGCTTCCTTCTTTCTTCATCGTAACAATTTCAGCATTTTAAGAATTTTGCAATTGTATCCATTTTATTTGAAAGATACAAAACTTAAACTAGTTAAAGGCTGATGTCATTCGCACATATTTTAAGCATATACACTGATGGAAATTCATGTTGGCTGCAAGATGCACCTTGCTGCTTTGCTTGCACATATTTGAAGTGTGTCTAAGGCTACATTTGTTGTTGGTCACATGTACATGTATTTATAGGAGTAATTGTAAAAAAAAAAATCTGCAACAGTTATCAAGTGGCACTGAAAATATTTAAAGCTTCATTAAGACACATGTTATTAGCATTCAAAATAAGTGAAAAAGTTAACCACATGGCCCCATGTATTTTAGAAGTTGGAAGCAGTCACTCCATTTGTTTGTTTGTTTTAAAGGGGGTGTCTATTCATATGTAATTGGGGTTAGGATTAAAATATGTATTATTTGTGGCCAACATAAATTTCTATAATTTTGTGTGCGTGGTGGCATGTAAATATGTGCAAATAACAGCCTTTTTCTTAAATGTACTTTATTTGTGAGGTTGACGGCCCCCACCAACATAGCCCCTACACATAATTTAGCTACGCCCCTGTAGAAAACTGAAAAGCTCATCTGTGGTGAGACTACAAACTTCCCAGCATAGGTTGCAGTTCATTTTACGCTTTGACTTCCATTTTTCTGACCTAATAGACGTCTAAGGAGTTCGGTTCGGTGTGTTAATTAAAAGTCTGAAGTCCCGCTCGGAGTCGGACGGACCTGAAAGGAGCATAAATCCTCATCTGGGAATGAAGGCGGCTGTGAGGGGCACGCGGGGGGGGATGCCGCTCCTTTCACGAACCCATTTAAACGCCGTTGACCTTTTGAACGGGCGGGGGGGTACGAGCCGGGAGAAAAGCAGGACACCCACCACACTGAGATGCGGTCTTTGGGGTAGTCGAGCCGCTCCAGGGCTCCCAGATAGTACGGCAGCGCGTGCGCGGCGTTTCTGGCGATGATGGCGACGACCACGGTCGGAGGCTGCATTCTCGACTCCTCCGGGGACTTTTCTTCCGAAAAGTAACAGCCAGCCTGGAAAAGCAGGCTCCCTAAAACAAAGCAGTGAAGTGGGAACATGGAGGAGGCTGTGTGAGCCCTGTACGCGTCAGCAGCTGCAGGAAGGAGGGAAGAAAAAAAAAAAGCGAATTTCAACTACGGAGACCCTGAAGAGACATTGCTGCGAACTCTATCACGGAAAAAGTCTTCAGCTGTCACAAACTAACAAACTGCAAGAAAACTGAAATTGCGTTTTTGCTTGATAAAATAGAATATAAAAGAAATTTGTATTTTTTTTTCTTTGGCTTTGATAGAAAAATCATATATATTTTAATATTTTGCAGTAAAACACATTTGAAGAAACTTTTTTTACTTAAAAATTTCTTACAAAAACAACTATATACATTAACAGCAAAATACAGAAAAAGTTCTTTTTTGGGGGTTAAATTTTCAGGTTTATCCAATTTTGTCAGACTGCAATTCAGAAACTGACCAGCAGATGGAGGTCTTTGATCTTCAGAAAAGACATGCACTGAATTTGAACTTCCTCTTGAAGGCTTTAACCCCCCTCAGCTTTACTGTTGATCTTACACCAACAACTGTACTTAACAATCACTAAGTTGCCCTATTTTGTGCAGCTTTTTCATTGCACTTAATTTTACATAGGTACTATCAAGGAGGATGTCCATCTCATAACTGTTTTTTTTTTTTATCAGAATCAGCCCTGCATTCTCTTAGTGGTCAAGTTCCAGAAAGGAAAACTAAATTATTACAGTATTTTGTAATTTATTTAAAAAGGAATTCATACTTAAACCCATTTTAAGCACACAAACTATTGGAGCTTCCCTTTAACAACCAGCAGAGACACTGCCAAGGTACCAGTCTGATGGCATCTGTTAGAAACAGTTTTATGGAGACCTCACTAAAAACCCAATAAGACCATAATAATCTTTTGCCACCATACTGACACATCTAGATCTACACTTCTTATATATCATATAGGTTATCTACTTTAAATGAGCCTTTCATTAAAGTGTAATTGATGCAGCTTGCCTTTTTCTTTGTTGCTAAAGTATAATAATCATCACTTAACAGGAGCCGGTTTGCTTGCATGATTTTGTAGATTCTGTTCTTTCTTCAAAGTTCACAATGGCCTGAAAAGTTGCATTTTTCAAGGTTGCAATTGCAATTTATTGAGCAGGTGGTATTGGAGAAAACAACATTGCAGGTGAAGAGAGTGAATGGCAAAAACGATTCATTTAGAAGGTAAACACGTAAGCAAATTTATAAGAAATGTTCAGCTAAATATTCCTTGTATTTTTATTTAGCTTTGTAAAATTTACTCTTCTGGTTTGGTATAGAGATCATTTGGTCTTTTATGCAGCTCCGTCTCCCAATATTTCTTAAGTTAAGGTAGCAACATCTTTTTTTTCCATTAAAAACTTAAAATTTTACCCACATAAGTGTTGCTTATTAAAATAAGGGGCAGCTTTTTTGGTGTGGATAGCACTGATAAACCAAATGAAAGTTTGGCTTTACCCAACATTATTTGTCTGATATTTGATGAGTAAACATGTTTCATTCCTTTAAATATTGATCTTCTAACTCTTTAAGGATGGATCCATATTCGTCTGTCATGTTTCCTCACATGTTGTGAGGAAACATGAGTGTGATCTTTGGAGGAACTTAAAGAAGCTTAATCCATGCTTCATCTATTGTCCATGAGAAGCAACGTTTAGAGATTTTGTAAAAGAATCTCTCCAAAAACATCCAAAGTTTGAACATTTAAACTTCCCCTGCTGTTGTAAAATGACCTACATATGGGTCTGTGGACACTTCAGTCTCAATGAACTTAAGTATGCAAATATTTAGTCCTCCATCTGCTCCATGCAGAAGATTCTGAGTCTGTGAAAAAGGGGAGGGATGGGAACAGATCATGAGAATGAACATGATGGAAAGAACGCTGGAGAAAGCCGTGAGGAGATGCATGAGTGTAGGTGGTAAATAATAAGCAAAGTGGTCTATAATGAATTTTCAGTCTGTGAATAAACGAAAGGAGTCAAGGCTGACAATGGCCGACGTGGGTTAAAGGGGACTGTTTGTGCGGACAGGTCACAGGGGTCGGGGGTCAAATCTCTCCTATTCATGACACCCCGAGTGTTTTCACACTCACACGGGGGCACACACACGCTGTCATGGACACATGCAAGGGGCACTTTCCCAGCATTGGTGGCTGCAGCTGATCTGGGTGAGTTCAACCTTGGGTGCGCTAACTTTTCACAGCGAGGTCAAGGGTGGAGATGGCGTTTGTGTGACAGGGTGTGTGAATGGGGGGCAGGGGGGAGGAGGAAAGAGAGGGGAGGACAAAAAGAAAATCTTCATTGTTTTGTGCAGATTGTTGGAGAGAAGACGTGATGGGAAAAAAGGGAGTTAAACTGGAACAGTGTGAGGGTGTGTAATGTGGCATCAGTCATTTGGACAACATTCATGTCATGAAATTGCTGGGTTTTCTTTTTGTTTTTAAGGGTTTTGAGGAATGAATCTTGTTCTTTGCCAAACAGAAAAGCCAAATTTTCTACGATTTTTTCTCATTTTGGAAATGCTCCCTTGTTTCTGACTAGCTTTGAACGGCACCTTCTGCAATTCATTCACTGCACAAACAGGCTCCATAGAAATAAATCAAAATTCTGCCAATAGGGTGAGAAAAATGGTCTTACCAAGAATTCTTGTTTTATGCCACAAATTCTTATCTTGCGGAGAGGGCCTCTTTTGATGAAGTGGAGCTGCAACAATTTGAAAAATATGACAAAAACAAACATTTTAAACCTTTTTTTTTAAAATGTTTTTCATAGTACATCTCTTCAGAATTTACAGCTCATGCACCCTAAACACATCATTCTTGATTTCCATGCCACCACCCAGCGACCAATTCTCATTTGTTGCAGAAGACTGTTGTTAGCATGAGAGCATGAGTTTGGATGTGACGGGCTGACTGTCTTTGTGTGTTGGGGCTCATGAGTGGTGCAGAGATGTGACATTCTCACAGGCATCCGGGACCTTTATTGCAGCGGCGATAATCAATAGCATTCCCACAGAGACATCTTTTGGCTGGCCAGGTCAATACCTGTCAGTCAGGGTCTGAGTGGTGGTACATACCCTCTTACTCAGCAGCTGCGGCAGGCTGAACCCCGCCCCCTTCATGACACCCTGCATACTCCACAGGGAAGAAATGTTTTGTTTAAATAATTTGTTTTCCTTATTTAAGAATTTACAATCTCACTACACAACAAAAAATAGAATTTTCTCTCTTTATGAATTTCAGATTTTGGTTTGTTTACGCAAACGCCAATAGAAGGACTTTTATTTTGATCGGTTCTTTCTAATTTCAGGCAAACGAAAAGCCAATCTCACTTTAGGATTAGTTTTAGGAAACCAGCTGAACCAGGAAAATTTATCAAACTAATTTCATAAGAAGAAACAACTCTTTTCACTGTTGTTTTTTACTACTGAGCTGTCAATGCAAAAAAGACTCAAAGTGAATCTTTGAGCCTATCCAAATAAAAGTGAATAGACGGGAGAAAAATACTCTGTGAAATATGATACAAAAGATAAAAACATAGGTCAATTTAGGAAAGTTTCATATGTCCAGATTTGTTATTTTTTCACTTGAGTTTTGAACACTTAGTTCTAGAAAAAAAAATAAAGACAAAAATAAAAGAAAAGATAAAATAATGAATTTTTGTTCAAAAAATTTTAAGGTTTTGATCAAATTGAGTAAACCCCCCCCCCCCCCCAACACGTCTTATTCATGTTTCTATAGTAACTATGATTTGACAATACTACTTGTTATGAATATTTCTACATTTATATGAACTTCAAGATTTTTTTTTCTATATTTTTTGGATAGAAACGTTTTTGTGGAGCTGGCAACAATACAGACAAATTGACTTCCTGTCCAGAAGCTTGGATTTTTTTTTCAACCCCAGGTGGCCAATATTGCTGTTTGATGCAAGCACTTAACCAGAATTGCTTCAGTTAAAAATGACCCAAGTACATTAAGGCCAGTCTTTAGAAAACACAACCTTGTCAGCACTAAAAACCAGCTCAGACTGAATACTTTGCCAGGAAAGGACAGGATCTTGGGAACTATTGATGTCAGATTTGGACAAAATGAAACTGAGTGGATGAATCCTCACTTAAAAAAAAGACTTACTTTCAGGATCTGCTGGAATACAAAAAATACTAAACATATTTGTGCCACAAAGTAACAGTGAGAGAAGTCTAGACTTCTGCTCCCTCATCTTCCCTGTTGCTCTCTGGATGACACTGTTCGTCTCCTCGTTGCCAAGCAACAGTGCAGCCACTGTCAAAGAATTCAGGGGGATGTTTGGGCGCCGGTATGCTCGGGGGGGGGAGAAGTGTGTCGATTCAGTGTGTGTTTGTGGTGATGGCAGTGCAGAAGGTAAGAAGAGTGTGTTTATGCGTGTGAGTGGAAAGAAGCAGGACGCACTCAGTGGTGCACTTCTGAGAGAATTTATGTAAATCTCAGCCAATTACACCACATGATTTATGGAGCAATCCAAACGTTCTGTGTCACACAGTGCACGCCCGATCATTGATGAGTCAGCTTTTCATCCATTAAAAAACTCCCACATTTACATTTCTTTTAGATAGTTAGACATTGTGGCCTCAAATGCAGCAAAGTTGCTGTGTAAATATGTTTAATAAAACGCATTGACAACTTCTTTTTTTTCTTTTTTTTGTGGTGTTTTCCTTCTATTATAACTTTCTGAACACCTAAATATATTTAAAATAGTTTCCTGCATTTGCAGCCAGGCCTATTTCCTGTTGTCCTTTCAAATTAACACTATAGAAAACTCAGATTAAACCAGAACAAAATGCTCATTTTATTATCAAAGTCTATTGTTGAATAAATAAGGAAACCACAGACCTTTGGCACAGATATGTAAGAAAAATTCTGTTTTATCTTCGTCTGGGCTACTTTAGAAGAAAAAACACAAAATCAAGTGAACAAAATGTTTTTTGGTTATTTTATATTTTTTTCCTTCCTTTGTGTCTTGGTATTTTTGTCTTATATTACTGTGCAATAACAATTAAGACATGATAATCATATTGAACACTTACAATTAGCTCTTTTAATTATTTAATTTAGCCCTTGTAGGATCTCTTAGATTGCATTTTTTTTCTTAGCAGATGTGCTGTGGCATTAAATCTATCAGATTATTGTTTTTATTAAATTGTTTTTTTTTTCAAACCTCATATTAAACTACCCTTCAGAGTCAGGTCCTGAACAGTGAGACACTCATTTGTCTTTTGGTGCTGCTCTCTCAGCTGGTAAACTCAGCAGCGCTTTTCACTGCAGGTCTGAGCAATAAGATCATGTGACTGTTAGCGTGAGCAAAAGGTGAACCCCTTTAATGAGCCAATTACGTGCCTTGTGACGCTCACGGCTGCCTCACATATTAATCATTTAATGTCAGGAACGCTGGAGACACCAGGCTTGTAACAGGAACTAAAGCGTCAATAAAAAAATCTTAGAAGATGACCGATACTACCAGACTTCAACATGACAAAACTGTGAGCAAAGGGAGAAACAAGCACACCAAGATGATTAATAATGAATAAAATAAACAAAACTGGTTCTTGAATATACTGAGGACTAATTATCTAAAAGAATTGTCTAAAAGCGAAATCAGGTGAAACACTGGCTCCAGGAAAACACGAACCCTGATAACAGAACCTGAATCAAATTGAAGGGAACAATCTTCACCATTTAATTTACATTTTACCAGCACACAGTGGCGGTTCATGATATGGGCGAAGTGGGCGGTGGCCCAGGGCGGCACCCAGTAGAGGGTGGCATTTTCCGTGCCTACAACATCATGTTATTAGCTTAATCAAAGGAGGATTGAGTTTTTATTCTGACAACTGCTGCCACAGTCGACACTTTATGCTTTTATTTTGACACTCCTAACACTGATTATCGCACCCATGTCTTCATCCTCTCTCCCCTCCACACTTATAGTGCAAAAAAAGAAATAAATAAAATAAAAAGATGAAATAATTAATACTGAAACAACATAAAACAGCCACATGAAAAGGAGTTAGGCAGAAGAAAAACCCGTGTTAAACCCAATTTCGACCAGAGCAAGCAGAGGGGATTATTTCCCACAATTCCTCGCTCCGACACAGCAGACCCAACGTGCACGTGACCACCGCCCTCTGCTGCAAGACACTTGCGCCGCTCATGTGTCTTGCAGCAGAGGGCGGGGGTCACGTGCTGGCAGCACAAACAAAAAAAGAAGTTGAAAATTTTAAATTAGAAGCAAACAGTATTGCAAATTTAATAGACATTTATTGCAGTGTTGGAGACTTGGTCTAGGGAGTGGTTGGGGGCTTCCATCACACAAATTGATGAGTTTACTCCGATTGCAGACCCAGATAGGGCCTAATGAGAGGAGGCACAAAGGAAAAAGACAAGGAGTTGTATGGATGAGGATAGCAAATGGGTTAGAGGAAGGAATGAAGGGAGGAAGGGCTTGTTGAGCGATGAGAGAGCATCAGTAACAGGAAGGGATGAGAAGACCTAAGAGCAATGAACAGATGAAAGAACAGTTTGGGTAAAAAGAGGAGAAACATTTGTAAAATAGAGGACATGGCAGAGTGTATAATGGGAATTCAGACACATCACGGTTGATGGTTTGACTGCGTTTCAGCCAGTGATCAGAGACAGTCAGGCGCATTGAGATGGCCTTAACACGGCTAATAATAGTGATCAGGTGGTTAGAAATGGTCATCATCTGCATTTCCATTCTGTCCTTTAACATTTTATCCAAACCAAGTGATAAATAAATGAGCGATACAACAAGCTAAACCTTGTCAAAGTCAACACAGTAGGTTTTTTTATTAGGTGAATAAGAAAAAGTCTGTCCTTAGCATTTATAAATGGTGGTATTGAGGCAGTGGAGCATGTGGAGCCAGACAGATCATTCCACCATTGTGCATCACAGAGCTGAAAAGTTTAGCTTGTGGTCTTTGGCTGTGTGGTTCAGAGACCATCAGTCGATGTTTGTTGGCAGAGCCACATGGAGGTGGTCAGACAGGACGGGGCTGTGAAGTTGACCACTGTAGAAAAATGTCAGGAAGTGATTTAGCGGATTTAAAGGGAACACTTGGGGACAGGTTTTCACAGAATTTCAGAGGGGCAGGGGGTCAAAGTCAGAAAAGGGCAGCAAAAACACTTTTTGTCTTCCAAACAATAAAGAAATTAAGTAAACTAGATCATTATACCTGTGTGAAAGTGACACAATTGTCATTTTTTTATGTAAGCAAATTATCATTAACATGAGTTTGTTCACTTTATCACAGACTTGAAAGGCATCAAAGCAATAAAATACTGGAGGCTATTTATGTTGGCACAATGTTCTCCAGGCAAAAGCGACATGAACCACATTTAATCCAGATGATAAAATTTTAAACACCGATATCATACAACTTTTATCCACAGAATGCTGAAAATAGTAATAATAATTAATGTTCTCATACTGTTGCTGTAAGGATTCTGTGGGTTAATTTAGTTTTTCAGGGCTGTTCTTGGTCATGTCTTGTTCTATGTCAGTCACGCCAGGTTCATGTTAATCATCCATTCTTTGGCTTCAGTGAGTAAAAGTGTCTGGTTTTCAGTTTTACACTGTCAGGTCATCTGTTTTATCTGCTTTTTGTTTCTTCACAGTTTTTGTCCCGTTTAAAGTTTATGTATTAAATATTTACATTTCTGCCTCCAAGCTCAGTTTCCTGTATTTTGGCTCCTACACCTCCAGTTCCTGACAGCTGTATTCAGTGTGACTCTTCTTCTATATTGGGATTTCCAGCTAAATTCTCTTTTGCATCTTATATTCTAAAAACAGGCTTTTGTTGCAATTGGAAAGATTTTAATACAGAAAGGTAGTGAAACTGAATGATACAGAGTTTATAGAAGGTATTTCTGATCAGAAAATATTATGTTAAATAGATACATTTAGTGCCAGACCCGTAGTGAAGAAGCTATGAACTCGCCATAAATACTGTTCATTTATTTTGAAAATTCTGCCAGTGTTTTATTTTGTACTCAGTGCCCAGCTTCCAGGCCCCGTATGATCTGCTCCGAATTGAATTGATGCGCTGTGTTCAGGCGTCATAAGTAAAAAGTGACTCCTTGACTAATAAAGAGCGTCTTTCTGAAATTCAACCACCTGGTGGCTCTGAGTCTGAGCGGAGCCGCAAAAACAGAAGCGGCAGCTCAGAACCCCATTTCAAGAAAGTGGGTTCGATAGAATACTTGGGGGGGGGTACTCAGATTTTTTTCTTGTATCTTTCACTGACATTTAATAATGTTAATTTAAAAAAGGGGGGCATTTTTTATACAAGGTAAGAAGGGCAGGTGCTCAAGCACCCTTAGGGCCCTATGTGTGCACGTGCCTGATAGAGGATCATCCACAGAGGCTCCATCCTGCAGGCTGATAACCCTGTTAGAATTATGTCAGAGTAAATCAAGCAGAAAGATGATGAAAAGTGCCTCAGATTGTTTGATCTTCCTCATGTAGAAGGCAAATGTGCATTTCCAGAAAGGTTTAAGAGATTTTTTTTGCAAAGTTGGGCTAACTGTTATTGAGGATTACCCCCCCCCCCCCCATCCCACCCCTAATCATAGCTTGATGATACAGTTGTCCTAAATAGAAAGATCAGGACTTGTGATGAAGATGATTTCTCTCATCAAAGCATAAATGTCCATAAGAGAAGCATGCTGACACTTTTTAGTTGTCAGATGAAAAAGACAGAAAGAGCTGAGAGTAATTAATGCAGAAATTTTAAAAAAAAGAACGCGAGTGAATAATGGAACATAGAGACACACTTAAGGTAAAGACAGAGAAGTGAGGTGGTCAAAAATATTTATTTGGTTATTAGAGATGAAGGTCAAGAGGGAAAACAATGAGGCCTTACAACAAACCTGCTCCAACAACTGCATGCACAGAAAAACAGGAACCTTGGACATGAAAATGTTTTACCCCATTGGCAGATTTTCTTTAAAATAAGCAAAAAAAAAAATGAGAAAGGAAAATGGTCATACAAAAAATGTTTCTTTTAATTAATAAATTCTAGTCACTAAGACATGTTTTCTCAAAGATTATTTTGCTATTGACAAAGCTTCTGGGTTTTTTGCAAGACAGAAAATAAGCCAAATTTTCATGAAACAAATATCTTTTTCTTTTCTTAAGAATCAGTTTTTACCGTGGCAAGATTGTCTTTTTTATTTAGTCGATAAAAATAGTTTTTAAAAGTTGAAAATGTGGGAGACAGCAACCCTCCCTGACTCAGCAGGGAAGTTCTCAGAGTGCAGATGATTGTTGAGAAAAATTGATCTTATTGAATCCGAAAGGTCTTCTTCCTTATATGCTTCAATTATTTATTACTTTCCTTTTTGTGAGGAGAAAGCAGAAATTTTTCAGAAGAAGTTCACTTCTAGGACATCTGAAGACCTTTTTTGGCATCTCTGCAGCTAAAGTTGTGATTTTGAAATTTTCTGTGTCTGATTTTCTGTTTTTTCTTCTACTTTTTTCATTCTTCGGATGTTTATGTTTATGTTTTATGTTTATGTCTTCATGTTTGTTTATGTGTTGTGTTGATGTACTTTATAAATAACAGAGTTTACTTGTTGGTCTATCTTAGTAAAACCTTGGAAATCTAAGAAGAAAGTCACCTGAAGGCAGCAAAAACAAGTCCTACCACTAGGGGCAAAAAATGACCTGACAGATAGAAGAACATGAGAAAGTGGAATTTCTGAATACTACAGGTTGAGACAAACAATAGAATATGAATACATCTTTTAAATAATGGTGCTCCTGATTTACCTCTCATTTCAGATGACTGCGCTGGCTCTCTCAGCTCTGACCTCAGCCAGCCTGTTGCTTCTCTTTCCTCTATTCCCTGTAGCTGTGCTCAAGCAGCGGGGAGAGATGCCTTTATACCAGAGGAGGTTCATTTCAGGGATTCTCCTGCTCCCTTTAGCCTTTTCTCTCCCCTCTCATTCTCTCATAAGGATGGTTTCACAGCCCACCTCGGTGGCTGGGCTTCCCGCTCCCCCGCCAGGCCTTTCAGCCAGCAGGTTAAACATTGATTTGTGAATAGAGGGAACCACAGAGGCAACTGCATGAAGTGCAATAGTCTCCCACTGTTTGTATGTGTACGCACAGGCTCACCCCTCCCCAGCGTACACCACCAGGACCAGCAGCCAACAAGAAAGCCACTGAGCCAAAGGGGCTTGATTCAGCGAGGGATGATCAATGATGCTTGTGTGTGTTACTGTCTGTAACACTTCAAAAGTTGCAGAACACTTTCAGTTTAGTAAAAGTCTTTAAATATATATTTTTTTAAGTTTGCAGAACTACAGTAGATTTGTATCAATATATTTTAACAGGGAAAACATCTTTATTTTTATCATACTGTGACTTTTTGTGACTTTACATGATGAGGAAAAAAAGAAGGGGTGTTACGATTAATTGACTTAATCAGTGAATCAGTTTATAGTCCTATTATCTGACCAGATTATCTTATTAATTCTTGTTTACTTTTTTTTTGTACACATGTTTGAATTTACACTGGATTATCTTTGCAAGAAATACTAGGAATCTGGAAAACTTCACCTGCACTGTTCAGTGCAGGTGGTATTTCCCTCTGAGTCACACTGGTTGAGGTTTTCCCGGATCGATTTCAGGTCAGTGAATCGGATCGTTCAAAGTGACATAAGGACTAGGAATCCTATCGGCAACCACAAATTATGATATGAATCGAATCGTTCTAAAAAGAAGTGATGCACTACAAAAAATGAACAGATAATAATCTTGGAGAAAGTCTCAAATTGTTTATACATACTCCAGAGGTTTGACATTTAAATATTTAAAAATGTAATCCCGTTTTTCCTCAAATCTTATACATTCAATCAGAATTTCCGGTTATAATAAAACTATTTGGTGAAAACATTTTCTGAAAACCGAAGATTTTCACTGAATAGCTTTGATATTTGATTATTTAAAATGTAAATACGTTTTTAGCCAAAAGAATTATATGAAAGTATGCATTAAGCACTTAGAGTTATGTATACATAAGGTAGTCAGGTGCAATCTGAAATGTAGGTCTTAATGGTTCCTGGCAGCATTTTTTTTTTCAAGAGCCCCACAAGAATGAAAATCCAGGCAGACCCCAAATAATCCAGGAGAATCAAACCACCCTGCAGCCATATTTACCCCAAGCATCATCAACGTGAATGAAGGACGCCAGAAGTGAGTGAAAGTGGACCCTCTTGACTTCCTCCCGCCTCTGGAGGAGTCAGAGCTTTAAAGAGAGGATTGGGGATGGGGGTGCTTTTCCCCACCATTAAAAAAAAGAGCAATGAATGAGTCGCTGGTTGAATGAATGGGAGGCTGGCCAGGGTGAGAGGGACTCTGACTGCGCGGAGTTTCAGAGGTTAACTCGGCTTCTTCAGACGGATGAAAAGAAGGGGGACGGATTGGGCTTTAAAGAGGAGGACCCCCCCTCCTCCTCCGCCTTCTCCTCCTCCTCCTCTTGCGCTCGGGGCGGGATCAGTCAGGATGATTTATTGGAGAGAGGCAGGGAGAAGGTGGCGTTTGAAAGCGTCAAAAAAAAGGGCTGCAGCGCAGACGCAGCGTGGAGAAGTGCTGATGTGCACGACATGTGGATGGTTCTGGTTCTGGTCCACGCGCTCCCCTCATATCTGGTCAGTGGTCTGCATTACGCATGATCAGAAAAGCGTGCCAACACCTCAGGGAGGATTGCCTAAAAATATTACAAAGCAGCACACACCAACTGACGACTTGTAACCCACGCAAAAGCTTGTTTCTCGACCCACTTTGCGCATTGTTTTTTTTAGAAATAGCTTTAAATATGACAATCATGGAGAAGACATGAAAACTGTTGTTGCAGGATTACGCACACTTTGCGCGCCCTGTCAGTCACCTGTCATCGCATAATGCTCTCATTTTTCTCGCGCTGTCCTCCACAGAGGCCCTACAGTATGAGCCGGTGGCCTCGGAGGCGCAGAGCGGCTGCGCTTGGCGCTGAAGGCGCCGCTTTATTGGCTAAGTGCTGGATACGGCGTTGCACGAGAGATGATGCAAAAGGAGAAATGCCACACAGCGCGGCCAGAGAGTAAACAGTATCAGGATTGTAATCTTCTTCTTCTTTTTTTTTTTTTTGGCGGGGGGAAAAGAAAATAGGGCTGTTGTGTCTTTAAGAGAAACTGCTGGTCCCTCATCGCAGCTGCTGGCATGTGTGTGCATGCGTGTGCGTGTGTGTGTGTGTGTGTGTGACACAGAGGACAGGGGAGATTCATTACTTAAGCAGTACAATGGACATTTATCACCCCGTGGTGTTATTCAAATTCAGTACCAAGCGAGGACCTTCTCCACTCCTCTCTCCGCCTTGCGACGCAGACGCATCGTTTTTTTTCCTTTCTTTCTTTCTTTCTTTTTTTTTTTTTTTTTTTTTTTGTTGGAGCAAAGAAAGAAAAGGCAGGAGGGCAGAGAGGCACAGTTGGTCCTAGAGCTCCGTGAAGGATGGAAGGAGGAGGAGGAGGAGGAGGAAGAAGAGGCAGTCCGGTTCTTCTTGCACCGAGGCTGTGGATTGCTGTGGATCCGTGAGAACGCGCAGCGCGCCGGGGAGCTGAACCAAGGACGCGCCGACGGAAGCTGCGTGTGCGTGTGTGTGCGTGTGGGGGGGCTTTTGATCGCACCTTTTCAGCAGAAGCTTAAAACGGCAGAGGAAAGACGACAGCCTCCATTCAGCACCAGAGGGATTTCTCTCCTTTTCTTTAAGATCCGTGGAGAAACCATTGTGCGTCTTAACTGAAGTCTTCCTTTAAAAAAAGCATCGGCGCAGGTGCAGAAATGGCGCACTTTTGGCGTTTATTTTTTATTTAATTTTCTTTTTTGGGGACAATTATATAAAAAAAGCTTTTTTTGAAAATCACCCACGTCAGGAGGAAAAACCACGGAGATGACCTTTCACTAACAACTGCAGTGGACCTTCAGCCATCTTAAGGGCCTACAGGGATGTGGACAACTTCAGAGAAACAACAAGGAGGAAGGAAAGAGTGAAAACAGAGGGGCAAAAGAGTCTAAATGTCACATTTTGTTGAAAAAACATATGAATTGATTGTGTTTTTTCTTTGAAAGGAACAAAAAAAGTGATTTTTCTTTTCAGGAGAGAAGTTGCACCAAAAGTGGTGGTGGGGTTTTTTTTTTCTCCTAAAAAGAGATTTCTCTAAGGGAAAGAGAAAAATCAAAGAGACAGTGCTGAGTCGTGACAGGGTCAGAAATAATGCACAGTAAAGCAACTCCTTCTGAAGATGGAGGGGAGAGAAAGAAGGGGAAAACGGGTTTTCTATGGCAGAAACAGGCAGAGCTGTCAGGGGGGACAGCCGGAGCAGGTGCACCCCCCTCCCTCAAAAAAAAATAATAATAATAATAACAAGATCCACGCAAGAAGTAAGGGAATCTTTCGCGACTGATTGTCCAAACGCAATTCTTGAGTAAAATCCAATCCGTCCCCAAGAATTGTGTATGGACATCTGTTGCTGCAGATTCACATTCATCACTGCCGTCGAGATTCCAGGCCTCCCCCCCCCCCCCCCCCTTAAAAAAGCTCAAACAAGGAGTCAACCGGAAGGCCTGTAGTCTGGTTTTGTGTTGTAACTGTCTCATCTCAGGTAAGCTCCCACTTTAAACGAGTCAATAAATGGGAGGAAAGTCCCTTTATGTTTCTATTTTTATATTTTATTTTATTTTATTTTTTTTGTCTCATATGGGATTTTCTGGGGAGTGCTCGATTAGAGTTTACACTTTGTCGAAGATCTAATCAAGACTGTTTGTTTTAAAAGGTAGATATCGACTGCAGGGATTGATGTATTGACTGTATTTGGGGAAATAGAAAGAGGCAGGGAGTTCACAGTGAGGCCCGCGCGCCTGTTTAACCCTGCAACCTCACAGAAAATCAACAGCTAAAGAGGGTTTCTTTTTAATCCAAACCGCGAAGCAGACGTTTTTATTAATGCTTCACAATTCATCTGTTTGCTGTATTTCATTTTTTTTTTCCTGAGCTTCAAAAAATTAAAATGCAATTAAAACAAACAAGCATGCATCGATGATTGATGCTGCACATCAGTCTGGCTGTGCACAATCACGTGGCCTCCTGGTCCAGCTGGTTTGTCCCACTCTTTTATCGTTTTTGCCTAAAATGAATCTTCAATATCTACTATAATTAATGCATTCATTTTTAATTTATAAAAATTACTTTTTTGTTGCTGGATAAAAGATTTGTCTGTTTTACTATTGCAGAAAAAAAACTATAATTGTAATCTCATTAATTTGTTTGAAACACTCACACTCACACACACACACACACACACACACACACACAGCTTGACCCAAGTGTGTATTGTAGCAAAACATTAAAGGCTAACCTCTCCTAATTCCTGGGGATTAGAGTGTAATGTTTGGCTTTGCGGGATGCATCTGTGCTCAAATGTCTCTGCTTCCCTCAAAGATTATGGACTTGCTTTACAAAATACCTGGAGCCTCGAAATCATTAAACACAATTTAAACATATTTGTGACTTTTATTTTTTTTTAAACATTAGATTCATTGATAGGAAGTGTATGTGCTATTTTTTAAAACATTTTTTTTTTTCTAAAATCAAAGCTGTTGGGTTTTTTGTCATTTAATCAAATGCTTTTGTTGTCTTTTTCAATAAATATGTGTACACTTTGAACTAGTTTATTCTGTCACTATTTGGAATAATGTCTTTATTAATTTATTATTTCATTTACTTATTTTTTAAAACTTTGAATACTATGAAAAAATAGAAAACAATTAGAGAATGAATTTAGAAAAAAGTATATCTTTATAGACCACAAAGATGTCGCCAATTTCTTTTTTTTTTAATTCAACATAAATTTTGTTTTTGGGATGTTAGTTGTTTTCAGACATTTTGAGAGAGAAAAAATTGTAATTTTTAATTTTTTATGTGGCTCATTAAAATCTAAATGTTTTTTTGACACATCGTGTTCAATTCAGGCTTTTGAAAGCCAAACCTGGAGACCCCGCGAGCTTTTGTGCCCCACAGCTGGTAAACCTCCAGCTGAGGAATCAACACCAGCTTTGGATCAACTCCATTTTATTTTTCTGAAGTGTACAAATCCTGCACATCCGTTTTGTTCTCTTTTTCCTTTCTTGATTAGTAAATATTGTTTTTATAAGTGCGTAAAACCTTTTCATAATGAAAATCTAGGCTCTAAAATGGTTGGAGAGCGCGCGCTCTGCCTCCAAAAATGCGCGTAACGGACAATCCCAAAGTATCCCTTGCAGACACGCATGGGATCATGCACCAGCTGACAGGGCGACACTTTCTCCTGTGGAACCCCCCCTCACAGCCTCATTTGCATTTCCTTTTTTCTGGCCATTATGGGCCGGTTTCCCGTTGCAAATCGCGCTCCACCACCGAGAAAAGGTTTTAGGTCGCCTCGGGCGCTGGAGGGAGGGCAGCCCGCAGGCTAGACCTCGACCTCCCGCAGTGATCCCGTGCTCCACAACCCGCCCGCCGCCTCCATCTGCGCACACGCAAACATAAAACACATATAGTGAATATATGGCCTGCGAGTCCCCCCCCCCCCCTCCTTCCTCCTCAGTACCCCATCTGTAGGAGGCAAAATCGGACGCCTAATAAGCCTAAAACTAGTGCGTAATAAGAGATTGAGGCCTAAATCAATCTCTTATGAATCAAACCAACACTTTTATGTTAGATATTAATTTATCTATAGATTTGGAATTAAAATAGGAAATTTAATTACAATACAGTTCAAAATTTAATCTGAAAACGCATATTAAAATAGAAAAAATATATTATTTAAGACACAGCTGTTTTAATTGTTCTATAAAATAAATCTAAACAAAATCAGAGAATAGTATTTAACAAAAGTTTATTTTTCAATCATTACTTCTGCAGGAAAAAAAAAAGAAAAATGATACAAGGAAAGAGTATGAACTGAAAACAAAAAGGGTGACATCTTCAGCATAAATGTATGAGTGACAGCAGTCTAATAAATCAGTCATCGTCTACAATATTTTTTCTCTGAAGTTCTGTTAACAAATGGGCTCATTTGAGGTTCAGGTGATGCTTTGAAGCTGTGGGCAGTTGAAGGAGTTGTCCTGCATCTTGTGGAGAAAGCTTTCATATTTCCAGCTGGGGAGGCATCTTCTCCCCATGTCTGCCTAATCCTCCTCATCCTCAGCTGCATCTGTCAGGACCACGCAGGCGGACATGTCATCAAGTGGTGGAAGATTTTACAAAACAAGAGGAAGCCTGAAGTGAATTTACACTGCCCTTTTATTTTATGTTTTATCCTCCATGAAGAGTAGAAATAAACACCACGTTGTCCTGGTCTTGCAGCTGATAATCCAGTTCCCCCTATAGTAGGAAAAACACAAGAATATTCATATTTGAAAGGCTTCCTTCAATAAGGATGTGTGTATTAATCCTGGATTTTCTGCAGCTTTGATCAATAACATCCAGAAAATTCAGTCTTATCAAAATGAATTCATAAATGTAGAGTTTAAATTGTGTGTGCACAAAAAAATATTTTTTTTAATTAAGGAATGCTGCAGATTACATGTTGTGAAGAAATAACAGATTACCAGACAATGAACAAACTGTAATTTTTTTTACTCAAACATGTTTCATTGCTAAAATGAAGAGCAAAAAGACTGAACCAACTGCGAACACTTTAAACACACACAGTCCATGACACCCTGGCAGTGAACGTGACTTTTAGTGCTCACCATCAGCTCCCAGTCAGCGTCATTGATAAGCACCAGAATCCCAGGCCTCCTGTTGGAAAAATAAAACACGCTTTTCAATCAGATGCATCTCCCAGAGGTGACACACGCTCCACAAAAACCAACGTACAAACACAAACGGCCCTTTCCCCCCGAAAAAAAAACATCTTTATTACACACACAAAAATAGGAAACATAATTCAGATTTAGGATTAAAAATGCTTAAATATATGAACTGTTTTCTTCAAATTTAAAATGGCAAACTAAATTAACTAGCAAAAAAAAAACTACTTAACAGACATTTATTTGTTTAAATCTGTTGTATTAAGAATCACCTTTACCTTTTAGAATCACCTGCTTTACTTTAGTTAAAATAAAATTTGTAGAAAATAAGTCAAAAAATGCACAACATAAAAAATATGGCAACTTAACCAATTGATTTTATGCAATAGGTTTAAAGCGACGCATAATGACGTAATAATAGGATAACATCAAGATAAAAAATAAAAATAAAAATCACAAAAAACTGAAAAATTGGGTTTAAAAATCACAAGACCTTAATGGCTACATAGGCAAAGAAGATTCATGGTAATAAATCCAGAGAAGAGGATAATGGGTTTGATGGTGGAGGGCAACAACAGGCACCTTTGGGCATCGTTGTTTAAAGGGATGTTTGCTTATTTTTTCCATTAAGAGGCAACTCGAAGTCATGTGCGGGCGGAGATAATGCCGCAGACAGACACGCGTGTCTTATCCACTGAACACACCGCCTCTGACGTCACCGAGAAAGGGCAGCGTGAGAGGAAACCGAGCACGCAGACGCATCCAAAAAACACATTTGCGAAGAAGAAAGTAAAAACATAGGAAACATCTTGAAATCAGATGGCAAAAATTAAATAAAAATATTAGAGTGCACACAAACATCTCATCTATAAGGTTTACAGGCAATCCTGCTTTTTTCTCCATTCGCTGGTTAGATAGTGCTATAAATAGTGCTGCACAAAGGCAGCTGTAAAGAAGTCAGCCAGTCCTATACGACTGCAGTGAGTCTTGGATCCACACGCTGACACACACACGTGCACACACACATGCAGGTAATCATCTCAGAGCTGGACCGCTCTTTTCATCCGACCACAGCAGCGATGACTGTAAGAGCTCCTCGCCGCTGCGGCACACTGACACCAGCCGGAATCAGGTTTGACATGGAGATTGTGTTTTAGCAGCCGGGCCGGGTCCTGACGCACACGGACCGGGAGGATGTCACTCACACTGAGTCTCCCTGAACAAAGAGCTCGGGTCGTTCCTTCAGCAGGTTCCTTTGGATCCACACCAGTAGCTGCCTCATGCCCCCTGCGAAACACACACACAACCACCTTTCAATCATTGTCCAGGTGACTTACCTTTACCCACCACCTGTCTCACCCCGGCCTGAGCCCACGTCTTTGAGGAAAACCTGGATTTACGTTATCAGGATTGGTTTTGTCCCTAAAAGAGAAGCAGGTCCCCGCAGTGACTGTGTAAACAGATTTATGTCTCGTGTCCACACACACACACACACAAAACGCAGACAACAGGGGTGATATGTCAGAGGTTAGGGGTCAAGGTGCACAGCTCCAGCCTCCTGGTCGATGTGACGCGACGGGGCAGCAGGCGGGACAGGGGGTGCACGTATGTGTGCGTCTGTGTATGCATATTTATGAGTGCACGAGTATGATGGGGGATGTCGGAGGAGACACTGGAAATTGGTTGGGGGAAACTTGCTTTTTATCTCAAGATAAAAGGAGTTTCCTCAAAAAATGAAATAATAAGAATAAAAGTGGGGGAGTATAAAGCATCACGAAACTGTTCAACGTCCAGCAAGAGCAGATTTTTAACAATGAGCTGCATCGATTTCACTTAAAAAAAAAAAAAAAAAATCACACGAAAAGTATTTTTTTAAGTGAACAAAGGCCCGATTTGATGAATCTCCTCATCCCATTTAATGCAATGAGTCACATCTGAGGCTGGATATCAGTGATGCTTGAATTTTGCATGAGTCTGACCTCCTCAACATTCACTCTGACCTTGTCTCAACAATGGGCTGAGCCTCGCTCAGACCGATCACCTCCACAAAGGCGACTGCAAAGAGGGGTTTTAGGACAAATCCCCGCTAAACAACCAACAATGAATATATTACAGCCGTAACATATAGATGTAAGGTGATGCCAAAACCAAAGAGTCCGGCGCTTTCTTCACAAAAAAAAGCTGGAATAAAATTTAAACATGATGAGTTATCATTTTGGGGGGTTCGTTTATTTGGTTGTGTTAGATGTGAAGCTGCCACTGCGGCGGCGACCGGAAAACATGTCGCCGCAGCGCTGCAGGTAGATGCAATCACACGGTCAGATTGTAGACACACAGAAGAGGAAAACGAAGGCGACAAGGTGAGAAAAATGGAAAAAGAAGGAAATAAGGAGGAAGGGTGAGGTGAAAGAGGAGGGGTTCGGCCTTTTCCTGGACGAGGTCACACATTTGCTGTCATTTTTACTTCTCAAATTACACGTTTTCATTTATTATATAGGTTAAAATGAAAAGAAAAGGCTAGCATCTTTAAAATGATTGTTTTCTTAAAAAAACCCAAATAGAAAAAAGTATTTGCTTTGCTAAAAATCTGCCAAGAATCTTCAGTTTGTGCTCATGTGAGTGAATAAAACACCAACAAACGGACTTCCTCCCCTTCAAAACAAACATGAAAAACTGCGTGTGACGTATCCGAGGATAAAATGAGTTGGGAATTGCCGGCTCATGGAGGCTGAGCGCGTGCAACAGCGGGGGCCGATGATGTATGTGAGCGGGTTCATGTGTGTGCAGGTTAATTGCGCTGCTGTCCGTCAGCTCGGCGGTGTAATGACGGCGCCGGTTCGCTGCGGTTCCGGGTCTCACCATAAAGGAAGACGTATTCCTCATCTTGCAGCGTACATCCGGCACAGTCCTGGAAATTGACCTGGACCTCAGCGCGGCTAAAAACAGAACTAATCACCGCACTGGCAATAACTCCTTCTTTGTGGCTGGTTCTCTCCTGCCTTGGACTGTTGGTATTTTTCTCCACCATTACCTCCCCCCCACCCCCACCCACACCTTTCTTTTAATATTTCATCACTCATGTGCTCCCGTTTCTCTAATAAAGCTTGCTCCTTTCGTCTCTACCCTTAAAGTGTGTAATATTGCAAGTTTTATATGAAGCTTTATGATTTTGAGAACTTTAACAACCTTTCTAAAACATCAGATGCAGATTCTCAAATCACTGGAAGGTGAGATGTGGAGACAGGAAGCATCGAGGCGACCGTTTATGATTCTGACAGTCCAGGTAGGAAAGGGGGACAAAAATAGGGGAAAAACAGATGCGAAAGGGGAAATGCGTCACCGGTTAGTGATGCATTCTGGGATGTGGCAGCGCTGCGTGGGTGGAAAAGGACACGGCGAAGGCGGGGAAGGAAAAGGCGCCATTTTGATGGCGATTTAAAAGTCTTCCCGCTTTTTTTTGCCGCCCCCTTCGCCCTCCTTTTCCCTCTTTGTGCGACGGCGGTCGTGTGAAGGGCAGCAGTTATCCATCTTTTAGCTAATGTGAGGGGGCAAATAAAAAGAAAAAGATGGGATCTTTTGACCGTGTGTGTGGGGGGGGTGCAGTGAGTACGAAAAAGACTTAGGTGGAGAAAGAGGAGGGGGTGGGGTCTTTCAGTCGAGGGTCATCAATCATTGGCTGAGGTCAAAAAAGAATTACGACAGATTCAGAACCACTTATGGCTTCACTGCACTCCCCCCACGCTCATATAAACACAAACACACTATGGCATTTACACAAAAACACATTATTTTAAATTATGACGCCCCCAAGAAACACAACCAGGGTGGGTGCTCGATGCAATCAAGAAGGTGGATCCAGAAAATGTACAAAAAATTAGTCCGATGGTGTGAAAATTGTAAAAGCGAACACACAGACACACAAAAACACACAGGTCGGCTGGTGCGGCAAGGTCATACGGGCCCGACATTCCCTGTTCTGGTCAACTTTTGTCTCTTTGTCGTCGTGGTAACATCAACACCCTGTACGAACAGCCTTTGTCGAGTTAAATACCAAAGACAGATATTTCTCTTATTTGTTCCTTTTGCTTAGATGAAAAAGTCGAATTTGGCTTCTTTTTTTTATCATTATCTTAAAAAAAAAAAGATTTATATGAATCTCATTAATAAATAAAAAAAGAAATGTCAATGTTTTCCAGTTGAAATAGAATGCAAAGGGATCATAACCCACCATATATTTCCAAAAACTCCTAAATAAAATAAAATAAAATATTTATCCTTAAGTCAAACCACACACATATATACGCTATATGAAGTAAAAAAAAAAGGTACAATCAACACCTCAGTGTCTTTTTCTGGTCTGGATAAATACAGTAAAGACACGCTGGAAATACTCACAAGGTTCTGGTTGGCTCGGGAGAGTCACATGGTGTTCTTTCACGCCATCAAAAAGCAGCTCCGCACCACCTCTAAACACAAACAACAACAAAAAAACAGGTATTTACACAACTTTAAACTTCACATTTACACAACCGATGCACACAAGGCTAAAGGATACACAAAGAAGGTCTATTTTTTTTTTTTGTTTTTTACAAAATCAGCCTCTCCATCATGAAAAAAGAAACATTATTACCACAAAAGCAACACAAATCGGATCTAAGATGAAGAAAATGTAAAGTGTCATTGCTTGACCACAAGGGATTGCACTCGTTTGGACAGACTGATTAAGAGATGTGCCTCTGTGATCCGGAGGAGGGTGGACTCTGTGGGATCTGTGCTGCAGAAGAGGATGAGGGCCTTGACTCAGAGCATCCTGGACAATCCCAGACAACACATACGCACAACACGATGTCTGGTCAGAGGAGCTCAAGGAGTAATAGGCTCCTTTCACTGCGCTGCAGGACAGAGCGCTTTAAGAACTCATTTGTCCCTACAGCTATCAGGCTATTTAATGAACCTGCCTGATATGAACTGATATTTTGTGATCTGTCTTTTTTACTGTTGTTTGTTGTGTGTGGTTGTGAGTTTTGCTGCCAGACACCTGAATTTCTCCTTTGGTAGATTAATAAAGTTTATATCTATCTATCTATCTATCTATCTATGTATCTATCTATCTATCTATCTTTTTTTGTCTGCAGCTTTGAAAAGCCAAAAAAAAAAAAAAGAAAGACATCCTTGAACTGAGCTTTAAAATGTTTAGGCATTGAAAAAAGCACAAATCAAGATCCAAGTTATTCCAGTGCAGTCTGACTAGATTCACTATTATTTTGTGAACTTACAGTTGTGTTCGGTTCATAAGCAAAAATGTCTATGTGGAAGAAGGGAATGGATGACCCAGACATTTTTCAACTCTTTTATTGAATTTTTTATTTATTCTAAGATGATTTAAAACTGTATTTCCAATTCCATTAAGTAATCTTTCTCTTAAAAGGAAAAACCTTTTTACAAATATTGTTTGTTTTTTTCCCTACTTGCTTCAACACATAAAAAACAACACAACAAATCCTTTAATTTCCACAGGCTATTTTAATTTTCTTTGGACTCTTGGGTTAGGGTTTTGACTAAAAGTATTTATTACACTGAGCAAAAGTCCGTTTCCTCTTAAGCTGTATTCAGGTGAGTGGTTTTTCTGGTTTAAGAGCAACTTAAAACTGATGTATCTAAGAGCTGAAACCAGGTTGAGATCTCAGCTTGTTGTTTTTTTACTGATTTAGGGTGTCAGCAACTGTTTTCTATTCAACTGTTAAGCCTCCTTACTGAGTAAAAGTCACCATGGAGCTGCATAAAGTAAAACGTCATACTGCTAAATTAAATGCAGTGTGGTTGTCGAAACATTTGACTGTATTCACTCTTCAAATTAGGCGAAATCCTTTTTAAATCTCTGCGATAAAGGATCCTAAAACAGCTCTTATTATGGATGATTTTAGTACAGATTCACTTCAAGCATCCAGTACATTTGCACCAGACTTTAACATGTTTGTCAGGTCATGGTTTCCCGTTTCTCTCTCTTTCACCGTTATGCCTCTTGAAGTTAGCTCTAACATTTGCTCACGGTTCCCCAAAAACAACTTTTAAAGAAAAACTCCATCACCACAACAAACAGACAGAGTGAACGGCTGTAACAGTGAAGAGGGAGGACAACTCATCTGGACCCAGTGGTAGAAAAAAAACAAAAAAACAATCAAGATGTCCAACTGTGTAAAAAACTGTATGTTAACATCAACACCTCCCTTAGAATTATTTATACAATGTACTTGTGATTGACATGCTGTCTTGCCTTGGTTTCTAATGATGTTTTTCTTTTTTTAATTGAACAGATCTAGATTCTAATCTGAACCATGAGTGAGGCTGCAGTTTCTGTTTAGCTGAATTCCCTACTTGCTTAGATTAGAGCTTATTTAGTTTTTAGTAAATCAAGAAAAATACTATTATTTTTTGACTCAGTGTTATATTTTAAATTAATCAAACTAAAAGTTTAATAATTGCACATCCATTTGTGACGTTCGCCGTAATAGGTTGAAAAAGATGGCTTGACTCGCCTTGTTAAAAGATAATTTCCTTTTCTGGAACAGTAAAATACAATATAAAGCTTTACCAGTTATTATTGTCTGCAAAATCTTGTTTTTTTTTGTTGTCGCTTGTTTTGCTTCTTAAGTTTGATTTCTTTATTCTGTGAAAGAGCCAATGCTTCATATTTTCTGTCGAAAAATGTTATTGATTAGGTAATCTTCTTTTACAAGAGTTTCCCTTTCACATGAGGTGCATACAAAATTATATCTTTAAAACGTGTTAGGACGAATACAAATTAACATTTGCCAGCCGTGAAAAGTAAAAACGTTCAAAAAATCAGCAGAACTTATGTTAATATCTTCAGGTCTGCTGCTGCAGAGCTTCAAACAGCAGAGTTCCACACGAACAGAAAAAAATGTAAAATTCTGTTATTTGGAAAAGTCATAAATATTTTAAATATTCATCCAAAAACAGTAAAAAGTGGCATACCCAAACTCCAGATGAACTGACATCGACGCTGCCATGTTTTGCGCTCAACCGGAAGTAAAAAAAACGATTGCCGGAAGTGGCCTTTCGTAGTGCTCTTCAGGGCAGAAATTGGCCATAAAATTGTTTTAAAAGCTCGTATTTGTTAAAAAAAAAATGAAATAAAACAAAGTAATAAAAACCTGGCATCCAGGATTTCTGAGGCGATAAGGTCTCAAGGGGATATGAGAATCTCACAAAGGAAAAGAAAAAAAAGAGCGGATGTGACGACATCTGATGTGGGCGGGGGGAACAAAGAGGAGAGATTGAATGGAGGCGGGTGATTCTCTGAAAGCAGCCGAAAGAAAAGAAAATATGAAACATTACAATTTCAAGAAAACCTTTTCACACTTTCAATATAAAATAGTTTACGATCTTTATAGTGAACTAGTAATTATACAGTATATTTATAAAATACTTTAACAGTTCTAAAATCAGATGTTCCCTGTGTTTATTTTATAAAGAAAAACAAATTTAAAAAATGAACAAAGATTATAAGGTTGACTTTAACTTGTAATCTTTTGAACATGTTTTTATCATGGGTAGACAATGAAATCATAGCTTTTATTACTTTTCTGCAGTATTTTTCACTTTGTCACTCAAAAACCCAAATATGTTTTCTTTAATTGACAAACGTATTTCAGTTAAAGAAAAATATACTTTTATGTTTTTTTTACAGAATGTCTTCGAGTGATACAATCACCTCTAAATTATTGGCACCTTTCAAATGTTGTAGAATTAATGTCTGATAGTGTTTTTAATACATTTTTGCTTTCTTAGACTATATTTAACCTGTTAAAATGTTGTAGTATCACATTATCTGCAGTCTCTTTCTTTCTTTCTTTCTTTCTTTCTTTCTTTCTTTCTTTTGGACTCATTCTGCGCCTGCACATCTGTCCACTCTAACCCTTCTTCCATACGTCCTCAATCATACTGGTGACAGCTCCAGTTCCAACATAACACAAGCAGAGGGAGAAAGAGTAAATGTTCAGAGGTTTGAATTGCAAATCTGCTGCCTTCTGCCCAAGCCTTTGCACACCCTTCCTTGTCTGTATTCATGTGTTAATGAGGAACGAGTCCAGAGGCACACAGACGCATCGACCAGGGGCCTGGAGGGTGTGAGGAAAGTGTGAGGCAGGCGGGAAATTGAGGAAGTCCTCTGACGGATGGCACAGCAGTGGAAGTTCAGAAAGATAATAAAGACATGATTCTTTTGTTGCAGTTCGAATGAACGGTAAGGGAAACCAGCGAGGCCTGATAACCCACGCTCTAGAGTGAAAGTACGGGCGGAATGGTGGAGAGTGGGTTATCCAGAAATGATCACTGCATGTCAGGCTGCAATTGTTAAGCTGCACTAAAAGCTGATGAGCGGTTAATCTGGATGTTGAATTTTTTTTGCACTCTGGCAGAATTTCTTTTTGCATTCTTTTATATTTCAGGAGGATTTATTGATTGAATTCTGACTTTGTAAAACATCTCCTTCTAAATTCAGCTGAAAACAAACAAAAACATTTTATCAATTGGAGAAAACCCTAGAAAGTGAATGTTTTTACTATAAACAAATCTTTAAACCAAGACAGATTTTTGAGTCCTCAGCTCCTTTTCTAGTTCCATCAATACCTGCATCATGGATGTCAGAGATAGACCGCCTAGCTCCTGCTATAGAGCCGCCAAGGTCACACATGATCAGATGACAATGACCAACACAACGGATTAGCTATAGGAGTTGTGGGGGAGAGATTAGGCGGTGAATTGATGAAGACTGGCTGGCCTGCTGGCGGATCTGGGAGATCCTCGGTCTGTTTCAATAAGAAACATAAATAGCAGTAATTAACATGTACCATGATACCAAGCAGAGAGAATCCCCTTAGAGATTACATCCATAATATGTCACGCTCATGGAACTGTAGAAAAGGGTGATGCGTTACAGATTATGGGGAATCCCATCCGGCTTGATTTCAATGAACTATTTCTTTTTGCCAATCCTCGTGTGGATTCGGTACATCCTCCCACGGAAAGTTTTAACAGAGATGTTCCCCAGCATCTGTGTTTTGTTTTCTCGATTAAAGAACACACTTTTACCTTAAAGCAGGTATGTAGGGTTGCTGACACACATGCATAGACACACATTCATCAGATCATGTGCACAAGCTCCATCTGTCTCACATGAGTCTATTTGCAAAACCACACAGTACACATATTTGCTGCAAAGCAAAGGACCTGCTATTACAGACGTACATTTCCTTGATTGGTTTAAAATTTTAGAAAAACTTAATAATCTAAAACTTCTATAATAATGTAATTATGGTCATTTAGACTCAATGTGAGCCTTATAAATATAGATAGGTAGAGATCTTTTTTATTAATAAAATGTCTCCTCCTACTGGAATATAATGCTAACTGCAAGACAAAATTTCCTAACCTTCTGCTTTGAACAGAAATAACACATATAGAGTACTTCTGAATACTTATATCTTCTTTATACTGTCTTTGTCAAAAGTATCTACTAAAGTTTTGGGATTCATTTTGACTTGAAGCAGCTTTGATCACAACTCAACAGTAGAATTGCACTGCTTTGGGTTGTCCTGGTCTGAAATGTTACTTTTACCTGAAAAAACTCTTAGTTGTTCGACTAAAAAGATTTTAAAATGATATTTTTTTGGAAAATGTATGGTAAAATTATTGTTGAGAAAAGAGTAACACATCTTATTTTTTTTATTTGAGTTAAAGCTGCTTAAACACAAAGATTTTATTGGTTTTCATTTTCCCTATTTGTGCGAAAAAACAGAAAGAAAAGTACAATTAAAGATGATGACACTGAAGTTATTCAAACAACAAACACGATCATTCACTTTCAAAAGTAGAATGTAGAAGGAAAAGCTCTGTTCTTGCCTTCTGAGACCTTCCAGCTTTTGTCTTTTTGTCAGTTGTGACAAATCCTGCAAAATAAAAGTTTTTTTTTCTTTCAAATTCTAGAGACAAAGACACAAACTCATCAACACAAGCAATCATTTTTATTTGAAAAAAAAAGTGAGCTGATATTTACAATAAAAAAATCATGAGATCAGACCTGAATCATTTCTTTTTTTGCTTTTCATTTCATATAAATCAAAACATTACACATCACTAATGCCATTCACACCTAAACCAGTAGGTAATCTCTTAGTCCCAAAAATACTCAATTTTTGTGTTATTTTTCCTTCTGTGTGTGTGTTTTCAAGTCTTTCTCATTAGCTGTGGCGATCCCTGAAGGGATATGTGTAAGGTGAACAATAACAACTTTTGTGTTTGTTAGCTTGCCAAAGTGTGCCCCCTGTTGGACTGCAGGGGGGACTACTTCATGGCCCCAACTTTGAGTCACATAAACTCTGGTTTGTTCAGCTGTCTCCTGAAAAGCAACGTCGGACCAAAAACAATCCAACATCTACTAAATTTGCTAAAACCTGGAGGTGTCGGAACATACTCACAAATCTATATTTTGATTTTTGTACTAAAGAGGTTGAAACATTAAAAAAAAAAAAAAACAAGATTTCAGTCATTTTAGCTCGATTGGTACATACTTAGGACATTCTCTGAGCCACAACTGCCAAACCTGGTTTCAATTTAGTTTTTTTTAATGAAAGAGAGTAAAAATTCTGATTTAAGAAAATCACAAGTTTAAGATTTTTCACATCTTTGATGTTTTATAAATTAATTCTCCTGTTCTGCCCTTTTTGGAACCATTTAAAGCCATATTTGACCTGCTGTAACATTGATGGCTGCATGCAACAACAATTTTGTGAATTTTAGCAAGTTTGCAAACTGAAAAAGGAGTTCATCGGGGATCAAGTACAAAGTGCTTGAAAACATTTGAAAATCCACACATTCCACGTGTTTTTTTTTGTTCATTGTGGTGTTGCTACAACTTGTGTACAAGACACACAATATCAAATATTTCCAACAGCCAAAACAAAGGGATGTCTGCAGTGATTTTGTAACAACTCTCACATTCCTGCTTTGCATTAAATCAAGAAAAAAGCTTCATTTCTGATCAATTTATTAATGCATGCCCGATACATTTTTGATGGGATTCGATGGGGCTGTTCGGTTCATTCTTAATGAGATTCTAAGAAGATGGGTCCCTCGCTCCAGCTTCTCATGAGTTTCATGACAAAAACATACACCCTGTTTGGATACCTGTGATCATAATAAATAGGACAAAAAGTAGACTAGAAGATAAAAAAAGACAAAAATGGAGAATGCTCACAGACACACAGGAGGAAACACCTTTAGATGAGCTGTGGAAGCGTTTGTGGTCATCCTGGCTACCGTGTGACAGTAAGTGTCTGGAGTAAAGCCACATTTTATTGATTCATTTGGCCCTAAAGGCTTATTAACATATGAATGTAGATATTTGCATCCGAAGTGTTGCTTGCCTCGGTCCTTACTTCCTTTTCGGGTTTCGTCTCCTCAACGTTTAAAAATGTAAGTGCGGAGCAAGTCCACGGGACAGACCGGAAAATCCGACGGAGCCTGAGCGAAACTTTTTTTTAACCTCCGCATTCTCTTAGCTGCCTCCTCTTTTCTCTGAAAATCATGATCCATGACACAAAAGCAAGAATTTCCCACTCTGGGTGGTGAGTGCAGACAGGACTGTTCTGGTGATTGTTGCTGCTATAGCTCGCTGTGGCGTGCGGGAGGCTCTAGTTTCTGGGACAGAGCGGTGAGGACTTTGTCGAATTTCTCGTAACGCTCCGACTGGCTGCCCTCAGAGCCGCGGCAGCCCCACAGGAGGCGCATCTGAAACTCCGTTTGGAAGATCTCGCCCAGCTCTGGCCGCTCCTGAAAACCTGGAGAGGAGAGGAAGGAGGAGGTGATCACTCTGTGGAGAAGGAGTACAAACAAACTGACCAACAAACCAAATTACCTGCTGACCAAATATGAAAAAAATGTTGTTTAAATTAAAAAAGGCAAAGCTTCTGCATTTCTGCAGACAGTAAATAGTTCATTAAATATTAAAGGTAACCACACAAATGAATAAAAATAAAAATATATGTTTGATTTTTATTTTGATATAAACCCAAAACAATGCAGTTATTCATGCCAGAAAAAGAGTTGATCCTGTATAAAAGAACAAAGTTTGATCTAATCACTTGTAAACAAGACAACAACCAGAAAAAGCAAACAAGCAAAAAGATTCAAAACTCTTGGCTCTTAAGGATAAAACCAAAAACCAACACGATTATTTCGGACTTGAAGGTTTCCAACAAAATGTGTGTATTGTCCTTAAAGAGGGAATCCTTCCAAAACTCAAAAAACAAACGTGAAGAACCTTTGACCATAAAAAGCAAGAAACGGGAAAACTCGACAAAACTGGCATTCCTGCTATTCCCAGGCATTGCCAGAGTGAGCGCGCTTCATGGCTGCACCCCCAGATTAATGCAGGCCCCCACTCACCCACTGCACAATATGTACGGTGTTTCCATTTGTATGGGGGCTTCTGTGCAAAAATGGTGTAGGGTGTAGTGTGGAGATGAGACTTTTTTAACACCCTTGCTAAGCAGAGAGCCCCTTGTTCACCATTGCTCTGCAAGCAACCCGGAACTGTGTGTGTTTCTGCTGTTTGTCGGATCTTGTTAAAGTTGTACTGGAACCAATTTCAATTTCTCCTCTGTGAGAATAATAAAGATCTATTATTCTATTCTAGAAACACTTTAAATGTATCAGAAGCTCTAACAGTGCAGCTTGAGTACCTGATGCCTTAAAGTTTCATTTCTGTCTCTGCAAAAAGCTGATCTAAAAGCCATACGTTTGTTCACACTCATGTTTAGGTGACCTTGGAGCCTAATGAGCTCCAGTTGGGTTACACCTTCTACAATGTTGTGTTTGAGTGAACACACCTGCCTGAAAACAAGCCTCTCTAGAACAGAACTGTTAAAGGAGACCTTCAAGGTCAGGATGATCAATAGCAGCAAAGTGGGCGCTGAGCCGGCCCATGGAGCAGTAATCACCACAAAATGATAACCAATAATAAAGTATTAAGGATCAATACAGTCAACATAGAAACCACGAGGACATGATCGATATGTCATATCAGTGCTGGCATGGACAATGAACACGAGTTATTTACTGCTGGAAGTGTCACACAACACTGACATCACACTAACTGTTGCATGAGCTTCCACGCGAGGACAAAAGCGGCTTTCTAGTACATTTAATACGTTGTTGCTTGTCTTATTTATAGTTTCAAATTCACACATAAAAATATGGGTTCATATTATGTCAGTGAACATTGTAGGTTTTAATTATGATTGACAAAAATGTAGCAACAAATGTGTCTTTGTTTTTGAAGGAACTAGTCTGGTAGGTTGTTCCAATCATCTTGGAGAACTTACCCAAGGCCTTATATGGATTCAGGCTTTGTCACATGCTTCAGTCTCTTCATCTACTCCAAGAAACACTCCGTGATGTTGAGATCTGTTGAGGCCATACCATCACTTCCGGTGCTTCTAGATCTTCGCTACGCTGATGATAGTTTTTAAAGACTTTGGTTGTATGCTTAGAGTCGTCCTGCTGCAGAATAAATTTGGGCTAATCACATGTTTCCCAGATGTTATTGCTTGATGGGTATTATTTGCCTGGATTCCTCACCCTTCAGTAAATCCTGATCAAATCTCCAACTACATTTGCAGAAATACAGGCCCAAAAGTTCAATGAACCTTCACCATACTTTACTTTGGCTTGCAGACTCTTTAATGTACCAGTCTCCAGCCTTTTAATAAGTAAACTGCCTTCTGCGTCAGCCAAACATTTCACATTTTGACTCATCGGTCCGGCTTATCGGCTGCCATATTTCTGCACCTCAGTTCTGCATACTTGGTCTTGTATCCGTGTTGAAGGCTTTTTTCCTGCTCCGGCTTTGACATCTGGTGAACATCCTCCAATTTCCAAAGGTAATAAGCTTAATGTGTCTTTCATCTGCAGCACCAAGTTTCCTAACTACTGCCATTTTCAGTGTTGCCGGTTTCTTTGGCATTCTTCAGAAGAGCTCAACATTTCATCTTGAAACCCTAGTCTGTTTTGAAATCTTTGTCTTAATAGAAAATTAAGAGAGGGAAAAAGGGAAGTGCAAGGCGGTAGCGGGTGCGGTGTCAATCAAAGTCCCAGCTGTGCGCACCGGAGCTTTTTTGGATGGACAGAGCTTGAGACAAACAGGAAAACTTGTGATCCATCTCAACAATCCAGTCCGTAGATCCAGTTAAAAAGCATCAAAACCATGGAGGCAGCTGGTAAGATTTGACCATAGTGGGGTCATAATTATGGTGATCCATTGTGCGCTTCAGCCCCGGCTGTAAATGTTTGTTTAGTCTTCCATTGAATGTCATTTACAAGAGCACTACGATTTATGAAATATATTCATTTATTGCTGTATTTTCAGTTCATTCTAGTAATTATGAAGTTAACTTTTAATAAATTAATTGTGTAAGTTGAGTTAATTATGGAGCCATGAATTTAACTGTTGATTAATGTTATATATTTTTTGTTGTAAATTGATAAAATATTATGTCTTGTTCAGGTTTTTCACCATACGTAACCAGCACCACGCCATTACTGTCTAAACCTCTCAAGAAATTGAATAAACACAACAAAACGGAGAAGTGTGTGAATTCCTGCTTGGAAAACTCCGTGGATGCGTTCCCCTTTCAAGTGGGGCATAATAACTTGACACCCACACTGCATAGTCTCTAAAGTTGAGATGAATATGAAAGCCTCACCCTGCAGTTTGTTCTCTGCGTTGGTTCTGTAGATCTCTCCGTGGTGAGCTATCGTCCGAGCTGCCTCTAGGTGGAACATGACCACATCCACCCCCACCTCTGTGCTCTCCCACGGCTCCAGCACTTCCCCGACAGCCATGCCCCGCTCCAACAAAGACAGCACAGGGAGGATATGTGGGAAGGTCGTGTTGGAAAGAGCGCTAGATTCTGAAAGAAACACACATGTTGCTGTAAAACCCCTTTTTCCTACATATTTCTTTATTTGTGCCTGCTGAGATTCTACCTTTTCCGTCGTTCATGTTCTTCATGAAGGGCTTGAGTTTCTTTTCGTACAGAATGGCGCCCTCTGTGTGCCTCTGCCGTAAAGTCACCCACGTCTGCTCCAAGCGGGAGATCTAAAATGACGACATGAAAACATTTACCGGTGGTGCACAGAAAACGGATGCAGCAGCTGCAGATTCTGCAGAGGTTTACCTGTGGCAGCTCCAGCGCTCTCATCACAGCAGCGAAACCAAACATGTTGCCCAGGTTGTTCTTCAGCTCGGCCGCTAACTGGATAGTTTTGTGGAGCAGAGCTGCACGCTCCTCTGTACTTCCTGTACAGCCGAGAAGGTCCACAGCCATCATGATGGACATAGTGAAGAACCTGAGAAAATCAAAGTGCTACCATTGAATCTCACTATCAGTGACGAGGAAGCAGTGGATCTTATGTCAAAGCCATACAGGAGTTTTATTTTGTGTCAGAATTTGACAGAGCGGATCAATTATTTAAGTCTCCCATCTTTTTAAAAAAAAACTTGCAGACTTAAACCAACTGAAGAGGAAAAAAAATTATGAATTACTGTTAAGAACATTTTAATGTCTCACATTCATAGTTTGATTGTATTGCCTTTCCTGCTATGTCAAGAGATCGTTATTAGAGAAGACAAAACATGCAAAGCCAGCGACGAAGAACAGAAAAAATTACTCATGAAGAAAAAGGAAAAATATTAAATAAATACCAGAAATATTAACCCTAGAAAATCCTTCATGTCATATTTGAAACACACTTTTCTCAAACCCCTATCTCAGTATGATCCAGAATTTCTTTAAAACCCAATGTGTATAACTAAGTACGTTTTCTGCTCTGTAGTTCATGATCACTCCACTAGTTTGTGTGGATTTCATCAAAGGGTTTAAAACATCTTAATTATAAAGAATTTGAATTTTCTGTCAATTCTGTGATGAATTGGGCTTTACAGGGTTAATTGTTGTAATAAATGGAGACAGGAGGAAATGCATTTGTACCTTTCCAATAGGTCAAGTCTCAGCTGGTGTCCATGTGGCAGCGTCAGCAACTCTAACCCAGAGGAGACTCCCATCATCCTTTGCATTTCTGAGGTAACACCTAAAATTCTAGCAACCTGCCAAGAGAAATGAAAAAAAAAAAAAAAAAAAACTGAATGTACCGTAATTTCCGGATTACAAAACGCTACTTTTGTCACACGTTTTCAACCCTGCAGCTTTTTCAACGATACGGCTAATTTACGCATTTTTTTCTTTTTCTTTTTAATGCATCTTTTCTAACGGCCGCTAGGGGCGCTCGATCAGAAAGGGTAAGAGTGCGACAAGGGGCAGTGGCGGTTCTACACTAACTTACTCCCTGGGCGAGTTACTCCACCAGCGCAGAATACAGAATCCTTCTTCTGTGGTTCTTCTGGGGGAAACCTTCTTTTATTACAGTTCCCCTTCACTCTGTATATCAAACATAAATGCGCGCACCCCTCTCTCTCCCTCCCTCTCGCTCTCGCTTCCTGTTGCGCTGCACGAGGTTTCAGCACATACACATCCTCATTCTTCAAAACATGTTTCAATGTGGGCACATGCGGCTTATAGACAGGTGCGGCTTATGTACTGTATGTACAAAATGGTTTATCCTTTAAAAATGTAATGGGTGGGGCTTATAATCAGGTGCGCTCTATAGTCCGGAAATTACGGTATTTGTATTTAAATATTGGTTTTCTTACTTCTGTTAGCTGTTGTGGATGCTTCTCCATTTACAGCAGTGATTATGTATTGGAGAATGGGTGAACATGTGGCCTAGGTGTGTGCGTTTAAAAAAAAATTGGTTTGTGTTTTTACCTTGCAGTCATACACAGTGATGTGTTTGGCTGCCGTCCTCGCGTCCACCTCAGCCAGCAGCTCCTTCACTTTCTTCAGCACGGACATCTCCAGAGGCTTGTTCTCAGCTGGAAGAAGGCGGGACTCGTACCTGGAAAGGAACAGTTTGACATTATTTGGAAAACTTAACCAGAATGTGAATGTTGTAAGGGGAGGAACTGGAACGTGTGACTCATCCTAGTGTTATAACTTAAGTAGACCAACGTTAATGTTGATACTTTAAAGTTTTAAACGTACTAAAAGCAGTTACACAGTTCAAGGGCGTTAAATACTTTCAAGGCAAAAAAGAAACTCAAAATATTTAAAAATGCAACAAACTCTGCAGCCTAAACTGATGGATAAACTGTTATCTTGTCTATGTCCCTACAAGTTTCACAGTAGTGTAGCCTTATGGCTGCAGAAAACACCACGCGCCTGAGGCAGCCACCTGCTCTGTTTGTGCTGCCAACAAAATCGACCTCTGCATTTTCTTTTACAAGTTGAGTCTTCTCGGACCTCTCAAGCTCATAATCACAACAAAATACAATATATGTCATATCAGATTAGACAAGTCAGCTTATGGTTCAATTGACCTGACTGGTTTAAATGAAATGCTACTAAAATAAGCCATCATTTTGTTTTTGATTCCACTATAAAAACAGAGACTGTCTACACTTGTGTATCTGGAGTTTAGGAGACACGTGGTGACACAAGGGGATGGTGGAGATTCGCCCTTGATAAACCAAAACAACACTCGTCGATGAAAATGCCTTCATTTTTATCAAGGAAGGTTCTACAGAGCTCGATTAGCAAAATGAAGAAGAGTGGTTTATTTAAAGTTCCAAAAAGATTTCTCACAGCTTCAGATTTGTGAACAAATCCCACACCTTCTGGACCAGTGAGGATGTGGGATTTGTGTTAGTCTGTTTGATTTAGCTTTCAAAATCTCTTCTTCAGTTATTTAGATTCTGGTTTTTCTGCCAGTCCCTCGTGTTCATGTTTACACGACGTTTAAATAACTAATCACTACAGCTGCCCCCAGTTTGTTTTGATTTATTGTCCTGATCGTGACTTTTTGCCGGTTTCTTTTATGTTAATAGATCTATTTCACTTGGTTTAATAAACCATTTTAGGTTTCTGCGACATTTTCCTCTGGTCTCTTGCACATGAAACACTGTTGTTTTAAAGGACAAGACCAAAAAATAGGATGTTTGAGGAAAATATGACACAAAGCAGTAGCACAAACACTTCATATCAATTGTTAAGCACGGTGGTGGAGCACGGTGGTGGAGGGATGATGTTGTTAGATGGTTTTGCATCCTGTTGTTTTTGGGAGATCTAGGAAATCCTTTTGGTTTTACAGTGTTATAGTGAGAAAAAGTGAGACATTAAATATAAAATTCAATGTAAAAGCAGAATAAAAACAAATACAGTATATATTTTTTTCAAAGAATACAAGAATTTAGTTTAAGAACCTTTGTGTTAAACTTTATTTTGATTAAGGTGAGATTACTATTTAAACCACTAATGCAAATGTTCAGCTGTTATGTTAACCTATGACCTCTGTCTAGAAGTCTGTTAGTCTCCTACCTTGATGGTCTAAATGAAGAGGCTGTTTCCACCAGCGGGGAGCTGAAGGTTCCTTCTTCTTCTTCTTTCCCCTCCTGTTTCCTCCTTTCCTCCACTCGCAGTCGCTCCACATAGCTCTTAGTGGGTGGTTTGGGGGGGCCAGAGGCACAGGGTCTGAGGTCACAGTAGCTTCCTGCTGTCTCTGAGGAATGTGATTGGTGGCTGGAATAATGGGCAGGTGAGGAGTTTGCAGACTGAGAGGTATGAGTGGGAAGTTCTGGAGGGCTGCTACTGGCCGTAGGGCTAAGTTGAGGGTCGCTGGAGCGACGCAAAACCGGGGAGGGTGGGACGACCGCCAGGGCCCGCCCACTCAAGTGGGTTCTCTGCCTGGCGACTGAAAATAGAGAGAGCCTTTCAGTCTCTGCATTTGTAGATGCAATAATGTTTTATTAATGTGTCTGTGTCTCTGTCACTTACTGGCACTATGCGCAGAAGACAGTGGGGTTTCCCCGACAGGCGACAAGGGGCAGCGAAACTCCTGAATCTGGTCCATGCTCATCGCACAGTTCCGCATTGCGTCTTTATGATGGTGGACTGTGGATGGGCTGCAAAAACAGGGGGATGGAGAATGTTAGAATTGTTTGGATTTGAGGAAACTGTAGGAAACATCAGCAGCAGTTATTACAAGTAAGAAAAAAAAGAAGGAAATTTAGTTGGTGCTTCACAAAGAGGAGTAGACACATCTAACAGCGTTATTACAGGGAAACAAGCTGGCAAAATAAGGGATAGAAAAGGATTATGCAAATGTATGTGATTCACAAAGGTTAAAATTATTACCGTATCTACCTGCTTTCATCTGTACCAACCTAACATGTTGCTCCATGCATGTTTTACATTCATTTTCTTAAAAAAATGTTTAAAAATAACTATTTTCATTTCGTGTTTTGCAAATTTTTGATGTGTTCTTCAAGTTTCAAGCATTTAAAACTTGGGCAGTCAGGGTGTGGAGGGGAGTGCGTCTGTGGACCTGATCCTCTCTAGAAGGGGAGGAGCTTGGAGGCAGTGTCATGTGAGGGTAAGTTGGAAGGGGAAAGAAACTGAGGTCAACAGTTCAGTGCACACACAAACACAAGCACAACCTGCTTCTGGGCACACTTTCCGGGTTTGGTTCTGGTGGTGCCGTCGGTGTCTCAACTGGACTGGGACTGTCTGAGTCGCTGATTGCATATATAACAAAGCGTCATCAGCATATTAGTTGTGTTCTGCAGTAAAAGTCAGCCGTCTGGGTTTGCAGACAACACAGCAGAACCTCCTGGCTCACCTGTGAGGTATCATCTTTTCAGTTGTCAGCCCGTCAGTCATGGTGACGCTCCTTCTCTTGATGTGGGCTCCTCTCTGACTGGACGGCGAGTAGGCGGAGCCATGCTTGCTGCTTGCGAGGGCAAAAGTGGCCTCCAGGTATCGCAGAGGGAGGGTCCTGCTGACTGGACAGTATATGTGGGCGGCACAGGACTGAGACAGCGGCTTACGCTGGCCCACATAGAAGCGCACAAGCTCCTGGACTGAGTCAAAACAATCAGACTCCAACATGTACTGAACCTGAAGAAGAAGCGTGGAATGGAGACAGGAAGTGAGACACTTTGCACCTCAAAAACTGAATGTTTAATTTTCAGCCAAATCTCTCAAGTTTATCTGACCATTTTTTTTTAATCTTGTTGACGAAATGTGAGAACAAAAGTGTGTGAAAACATTTCTGACTGACGTTTTTTAAATCTTTTTATTCATTTAATTTAATAATAAAAGCAGTAAATTTCACAATAAGGTCATATATATATCTACTTAGTCACACCTCACAAAACTTTCAAAAAACAATCTGATGAGAACATAGGAGGTAATTACTGTATCTGGAGAAAGTAAATCCTATTCCCTGTAAAGATACTCTGCGTCTTTAAGACGTATGACCAAATCATTTCTTTAAACTAGTTAGAAGGTTCTCAGGTTCTCATCTTATCTTTTTTTTATTTAATAGTTTTTAACCTGAATTTCAACTGTAATCAATATTTTCAAAATAAATTATTCACAACAGTGACGTATATTAAAAACTAGATATTTAGGGTCTAAATTCCTTGATTTTAGCAATACAAGACACAACATTTTAGATCTTTCACACTTGGGAAAAGTAAAACGTTAAGTAGCTGTATAAATAAAACATTAAGTATTTTTTCAAAGAAAATCTTTCAAATTTAGACAAAAATGTAAACATGCATACACACCTTTGTCTCATTGGATTTGACCAGAACTTTACTGATCTTAAAGTGGAGCACTTCATTATCCCATCGACAGGTCAGAATGAAGTCGCCCACATTGGTCAGAGAGTCGTGTACGAGGAAATCTCCATTACGGACGACCAGGGTCTCAGACACCTTAATACAAAAATATCCAGTCAACAGTGAGAAAGAAGTGGAAAATAAAAGATTTGAACCCAAAAACAGTAAAGCAAACTTGAAAGCTGGAATAAAAGCAACACATTTTTATGAAAGCCGACCTTGGGTTGCTTAACAAACACAAATATCTTTCTCACTGCTAAGCTGTTTCTGTGAGCTAATTTTGACCAGATAAAAGTAGAAATATGAAACCGCTGCTGGAAAATTTTGAAATATATTGAGGTTCACACTACTGTAAGCGTGCAACTTTTGAATTTAGTGTCAGAGGAGGCTATGGAAAACCAAAATCCCATTAATGGTGAGTCAAACTGCTTTAGGGTGTATTTTTGTTCAAAACACTGCATTTAAGCTTGTTTCTGTGTTTTCTATGAAATTTTAAATATTGATCAAGTGTTAAAGAAAAGAGAATTTCTGTTCAAGATGAATTCCTCCGAAAAGTAAAGCACACAGAATAAGACAGCAGTTGGAAGCAGATGGCACCAGGCTTTAAATTATTTAAACCTTGCAATAAAATATGTGGTACAAAAATAGGCTTTGCCAACCAGCAGGGGGCAGCATTTTACACAGATTAGAATTATGCAGGATCACATCCGCAACACAGAGTTTATTTGAGGTGAAGTTTTTAGTTTTTTTTTCTTTGTCTTAGAATTTTATATAGACCAATTCAAAGAAAAAAAAGAACTTTTTACACAGAAAAATTAAGCAGCTGATACCAACACTGGACAGTTTTAGCCTAAATAATAGATGAAAGGAAGAAAACTATTAAAGAAAAATAGTGGTAAGAGAGTCCTCATTTACAGGACTGACCCACAGGGTATTTGACAGATAAATTCACTAAGTAATGTTTAGGTAACCACAGAGCCTGGGGTTTCCCCACGTTTACACAGGAGGGAAATCCACGAATACATGAATATTTTATGCAAATGAAAGAAAAAAAAACTTGCAGATGGCTGGTTTCAGCTTTACTTTATGTGAACGGGAGGGAAACAAAGTTTGATCGGGAAACAAAGTGGTGGAGTAAATGAACAAGCATCCTCCACATGTGTGCAAGTGCGTTCAGCCCCGGGTGTGTTTGTCCAGATCCGCCTGTGTGTGTTCGGTCTGGTCACCAGCTGTGAATTCAGTAGCAGACATCAGCAGCATGCGCAGCTGTCTGTTTGGCAGAGGTTCCCTCCTTCTGAATGCAAAAGCAATTCCGACTGAGCGGTGACAGATGATGAGACTCATTAATCAGCATCATCCTGTGTGTCAAAGCCTCTAAACTGCTTTCAGAGACTTTGGCAAAGTAATCACTCAGCTACAAGACTGTTAACTACTTTTGAACAAAAACAGTCTTTAGTATCATTACCTTCCTTTTTATTACAAGTTCATCTTTGTTCGTCAACCATTACCTAGTGCTTATGTATTCTAATTTCAAAAGCTTTACAAATTCTTCAGTGCTTTAAACCCATTTTTTCTATTTATGTATACTTCGAACACCACTATAAGTGTTTTTCATTATTTCAAAGCAATAATATTTCTGTTTTAAGCTGAGTTTACATTTTAAAGTTTTCTGAGTGTTAGATTGTCTACAATATTAAAAAGGATAGGCTGCTTAGAGCCCCCCACCCCAACAATCAATTTTATACCTTGGGCCCCCAGAGAATTTAGCAGTGCTCCTGCATAATAAATAGGGAGACTAATGTAATTCACATCACAAAGTTTATGTCAGAGGTCCACTCATGGATTTATTGCAGTGTTCAAGAAAATGATGTGTTGTCATAAAGCCGATTATTTTCATGACATTACGTGTACATTTTGCAGCGCATTACGTTCTGCGTCCTGATTGGCTGGTCAATCTCCTCTCTACTAAATCGACATAATCGCGAGCAGGTCTTTGTTTTCATTCTATAATACTTGTAAAAAATTGTAAAAAAGTAAACAGACTACTTCTCGAAGTTCTATTGCAGGTTTTTTTTTATCCCAGTAACTCCTGTGATTAACAAGAGACTGGTGCAAAAACAACTCAACAGGTTAAAAATGTGTTTTATTTGCAAAAAATATTTAAGATCTCAACTTGAAAATTCTAAATGAATGGCCTGTCCAAAAAGGGTAGAGATATATTTAATGTTGAAAACTATAATAGCTGCTTAAAAAGCAACATTTTAGAAAACACATTGTTAAAACATAGACTGTGTGTAATAATCCCCAATGGCAATAAGCAGAACTATTATTTGTTGAATTCTGTCCTGGTTAGTAGTTAAAGGTTTAAAAAAACCTTTTTGCTAACACATTTGTGTTTTTTTGCTTTTATTTGGTTAATAGTATTGTTGTTTTGTGTGTACGAGCAATTCTGCTTACCCAAAAGTTATAAACAATGACACAAGGGTTTATTTATAAGAAGATTATTTCAACACTTGCAAGCTATTTTTACAGGGTTTGGGATTGTTTTACTGACAGTTTACTGCAGTAAAAGATCATATTATTTCTTTCCGCAGTAGGGGATCGGTTGTACTCTCGTGTGCTTTGGTGGTCATACCTCTTGAGGTATGTGTCCATGGTACCAGCCATGGCTTCTGATGTCAGCAGGGCTCAGTTTCAGTTCCTCCTCCAGTTCTTTCCGCAGTTTCTCGGGCGGGGACTCCAGCAGATACTTCTCCTTGGAGAACTGCGGCGGACAGAGAGCGGAAAACATCATGACATCACTGCGGATGCATAGACTCACACATATGCATGGGGTTTGTATGGAAATACGTGATGGACAACTTTATTTATTCAGATAAATCCCAGAGAGATTGAAACATGTTTTCAAAGAAACACTGAATGCATGAATATATTTAAACCTGGAAAATATAAACAAATCTCCATGCAAATTGTAATAAATTCTTTTGTATGATAATTTCAGACAAAAGAAGGCAAATAACGTAGCTACAGAGGGCAGCACTGCAGGGAAGCATCACCGTGTGCTGATTTGCATACAAACACACCAAACAGAAACTTTAAAAATGGACTCCAACCTTCTGGATACAGAATCAATCAGAATGAGAATGTCTTGATGTACTTTCACGTGTCCGATTTCTCTTTACACCACACATGACCACTCGACAGAAAAGCTGCACACAAATGGCTTTCATTAGCGAAAAGCCAAAAGGATGATGACATCACAGGTTTGGCTCATTAGGATGATTTCTTTCCTCTTTCGTTTTCCTCCCTGGCCGGGGCGCCTGCGGCTCAGCAGGCAGAGCAGGTCATTCGCTAATTGGAGAGTTGGTGGTTCAATCTGCGACCTCTCCGGTGCACATCTCAAAGTGTCTGCAGAACAACCCCCAATTAAGCAGAACCCTTTGTAACTTTGCTGCTTGGATAACAAAAAAAAGGCCCCCTTATCTGCAGATTAAGGCAGTTTGATTTGGCTTGTACATTCAAAGTTCCGAGGGGAATAGGAGCAGAAATCTGTCAGAAAGTCGAGATGTGCTGTTTATCTGCAGAACATGAACAAATAATGAGGCTTCGACTCAACTTTTTACTAAGTAATAACAAAAAAATCCCAGAACTCCCTCATTGGGACGAGTGTTCTGTGAGGACTAACATAACAACTGATGGCTGTGGACAGATTGAGTTCAGATAAACAAGCAAAGATTATTAAAACACATGACACATATACACCAAGGCAAGTTCACACAAGCCTCGCACAAATTTGCACTGACAGAAAAAAATCCACACAGGAATAAACGGTGAAGGGAAGCCATCATGTGTGTGCCGATATGAAATGAGACTGAGAGCAGAGTAAACAGTAAACAGTCTTGTCACGGAGACGCGTCGCTGCCTAATGTTTCCACTGTTCGGATCCTGCCTTCTTCTTCGGGGAACTGGTGTTTTCCTTTCGATTGACCCACAAAGTTGGAGAAACTGTTGTCAAAGTTTTCAGACAAAAACAAGAGTGATGATGAGCTGCATGTGCTTCCTCCTTCCTGTGAGAAAGTCTTAATACAAAAGCCAAACATTTAATCTTAGCTTCTGCAGGCCAGTGCCAGATGAAATTATTAACTTCCTCCTCTCTTCTTCCACATTCTCCTCTCCAGGCCCCTGAAGGAGATGGAGGAATATCACCTTGGAGGCTCACGCTCCCAGATTAGATTTGAGGTGCGAGCGTGTTTGCGAGTGTTTGTATGTGAAGGTGAGGGTAGGCCAATAAAGGAGCAGAGGGGTCAAGTGCAGAGTTATTGCTTTTCTTTGTTACCACGGAAACCCAAGAGAGGTCTGCCACTAAAATGATGCCTGACAATGAACCCGGTGTTTGTGTGAGCGCGCGCGTGGACGAAGGGTTACGAGGCAAATTGAAATGTCGTCAGGGCTCTATTTATGATACGGTTCACAGAACAGGCTGACATTAGAGAGGAAACGCTGACAGCAGCCAACAAGTAGGCAGAAAAAAAAAATAGAAGGCGGGGGGTCGGACAAGGTCGGATAAAAGATCAAAACACATCTGGAGTAGAGCCCTGCGCGGGACTATTTTCTTCATCCCGCTCCCGCCCGCACCCGCCGAATTTCTGACCAATCCCGCCCGCTCCCGCAACGTATGCGTTACACTCCCGCCCGCTCCCGCAATATGTATGTCCACTCCCGCCCGCACCCGCAAAACTCAGAGAATTTAGTCCCGCACAGTAATAGAGATGCATTGATTTTGTATCGTCCCCCGTCCCGCAGGAAAAAAACACGTATTTGTGTTGATATTATTAAAGAGATTCATGTCCTCCTCCAGCCTCATCTTTTCATCCATTCCTCTTTGTGTAATGTGCAACTTAATTATTAAATATATTTTCACAAATCCTGTTCGGTTAAAATTGTGCGTGTTTGCGCGCGCAGACAGACGGCCTGAAGCGCGCTGAACCAGCTGTTAAAGATGCAGGTCAAAGTCGTTTGAATTTATGGAGAAAGAAAAACATTAATTGTTCAACAGAGCTGAAAATCTATGAATTAATTTTTTCCTGACGGAAAAATACTTTTTTTTTTAGCTTCAGCCTTTTCCCGTTTTTGCTGTTTTGCGCCTCAGTGGGGCATCAGCAGGCAGATCTGAACAGCATGCGTGTCTCACGATGAACCTCGTTTGTGGTTCTTTTCTGCTTTATCCATTGACATCATGTCCCTGCCAGGTAACCTGCTCCTTATCCCGCGCAGTGTTGCCAGATAGATTGACAGCTCTTTCATCCTTCTGCTGCGCTAGAGCGTCCCGACTAACGTGTTAACCTGCTATGACCGTATTTTGCGCTCTCTGTGTAGAATACTCTGGGAGCGCGGGGAAAAAACAACTCAGCTACAGAGGATGTGAACAGGTGAACAGGTAGAGAGGAAAAGCAGGTAAAGATGCGGGGGAGGGGCTTTGGCTTCAGACTCTGTCAGAGAGATGGAAACACGGGCGTCAGATTTAGACGCAGCTTTCACTGCGGGAGTTAAAGCAGAGACTTTCTCTGGGATAATATTATGAACTCAATCATGGAAACATGATTACCAAGTAGAACTCTTCAAAATAATAAACCTGATCTCTCCACATTCTTTGGGTCTACCATGCATTGATGCACACATTGCTCCATGCAGCGATCAGACCATAACTTTAGCTCTTAGCTCCGCCCATACGCGACCGCGGTATTAAGCTTTAAAGAGCACAATTTCTAAGAGGCGGGGCGCACCCCCAACAACAGGTTAGATGATAGAGGCGATTGGGCGTCTCTACCTGGTGCGTTCACGGAGATTCAGTACATAAGACTCCAACAGCCGCACAGTCTAACGTAGTCCGCTAATATATATTCATGAGATATTCATGGCAGCACTGGTCCCGCTGAGTTTTTTTTTTGCCGCCCGCTCCCGCCCGCAGTACAATTCAAACCGCCCAATCCCGCGAGATTTGGGTTGGGTCCCGCGGGACCCGGCGGGACCCAATCCCAATGCAGCCCTCTAATCTGGAGCACACCTGGAATAAAGGTGTTTTAAAATGTGACCGCATTGCTATATAACTCTTACATAACTCAATTTATGCATCTCCACAGTGAGCTTTTGGATGAAAATGACCAGAACAAATGAGTCCTAACTTTGCTTTTGAAAAGCAAGGAGGAGGAAGAGATGACAAAGACGAAAAGAAATTTTCTCCCACGATGGAAACAAAGAGTAAAAAACATAATATAGGAAGAAGAAGTAACAAAAGAGGAGCAGGAACACGGATTTCTAGTTTTAATTCATGTTAGCTAATAGATGAGACCACAAAACAAAGCTCCTGCTTCTCCTTAGTTCACTGTTTCTCAAGATACTCAATTTATATTTATAAGGTCATATTTTGGCCTGATTTTTAGCATTTTAAATACAAATATATCTTTTGATCTACTTAAAAATGTTTCCTGGTCTTTTAATCACGATTGTGCCCTTTTTAGGCAAATTAATTAAAAAACAGAGTTGTTTTATAAGACATAGTTTCTGTAGAAATACAGACGTTCATTCGAAATTCAAACTTGTGTTGGTTCCCCCACATCCCATCATCCATCATCCCACCACCTTCTACATCACAGCTACAAATTTTTTTTAAATGCCATTTTTTGTCTGCTCCTGATTTACAATGATTTGAATACAAAAATACTCAGAATTGCAGTTTTGAGCTTAATTTTCTTCATACATAACCTCCATCATGTGAAAAATGCCACAAGAACATGTTAAAAACACCAAAAACACAATTTTTGTGGGAGTCAGTCTTTTAACTCTATTTTAAATCTCTTAATTTTGGTTATGAAAACATTTTTACATAACACGTTTTAAACTAAACTAAACTAAACTAAACTAAACTAAACTAAACTAAACTAAACTAAACTAAACTAAACTAAACTAAACTAAACTAAACTAAACTAAACGTAAATTGTATGATAAAACTCAATACATAAAAATAAATACATTGTTTTCTGTGACACAAAGTCTTTATTTAAAGGAAATTCAGTCGTTAAATCATTTCAACCTCTACTTAATCAAGATGAATCGGGGGAAAGTTTTTAGCCTGAAGAGAGCAAATGTTCTAACAATAAAACAAGCACTTCCATAGACCGAGGGCCACGTCACTAAACCACAAACAGCTGTGGGAGATTGGGAACTAAAACTTGGTGTGATTGTAGCGGTGGCCAAAGCAGGAACAGAAAATCAAACCTGAAGTACATCATTCCTCACAGCCTAGCCATAACGTTGATTCTATAATAAGCTTGCATTCGCTCTGAAGGACAGTGGTCTTCAGAAGGATCCGTTTTTAAAGTGGTGACCTGTCCTTGATTGATGTCACCCACTCCACCCCCTGTGACGCTAAACAAGATGAATGGAAACAGAAAATAAACTGATGGATGGGCTTTAGAAATGTTCCTGAAATTATGAGGTGATTGCAACAACATCATAACAGCTGCCAGAACAGGTGAGTAGAGTTAGTAATGATTATTGATAAGTATTATAAGCTGGGTTAAAAAAATCACTCCAATTTGAACAAAGCTTCTTAAATACAGCCCCATTTATAAACTCATAAATACATGCTCCCTTGGTTTTTTTTTAAAGATCCGGACAAAAAGTACAAACAGTTGTTTTTTAATTTTAGCAATTCTTACTTTACTAAATAAAAGTTCCACATTTGTAAGTGATATGTAAAAAACTTTTTAAACAAACAAATAAAATGGCTTTGGAATGGAAATCTAAATATCTCAAAATAGTCTTCAAACAAATGAAATCAAATTTAGAACTTGTGAATTGAATTTGAATTAATTTTGTGATTTTGCAGTGATAGCCAATGCTTTTATTGTTTGCTGCTCATTAATTTTAAATTCAAATTCATACCAATTGAATTTTATCTATCTATCTATCTATCTATCTATCTATCTATCTATATGCTCATATCGTGCAGCCCCTAATATATATATAGATATATATCTATATATATATAGATAGATACATAGATATCTATATATATATATAAATAGATAGATAGATAGATAGATAGATAGATAGATAGATAGATAGATAGATAGATAGATAGATAGATAGATAGATAGATAGATAGATAGATAGATAGATAGATAGATAGATAGATAGATAGATAGATAGATAGATAGATAGATAGATAGATATAGATATAGATATAGATATAGATATATATAGATTCATATAAAAGCACACAGTGAGACAAGACATCAAACATTCAGGAGGACAGACAGGGACACAACAAAAACTCATTAGTGTAGGCAGAGAGACAGGCAGGCAGAAAGACAGGTAGTCCATTAGCAGATCAGAGAGTTTAGGTAATTTAGCAGCTGATGCAGGACTTTGCTCTCCCGGGGGAGGGGGAAGGGGGGGTGAGAAAAGGGAAAGTGATCGTAGTGTGCACGATGACAATGCACGTGGGTCTGTGTTTACCGTGCATATATATGGTGCAGGAAAAGGTGAGAGTGCAGACGGGGAGTCGGTAAATATGCAGCAGGGTTGCAGGCTACCACACGTGTGCAAAAATGAGTTATACATAACCTCACAGTGTGATCCAACACCTCATTTACACCAACATACACTTGAGCCTCTCTTCTCCCAACAGGACAGGCGCTGCGGATCAGGACTTCATTGCACCCTCCCCCATGTGAACATTGACAGCACTATCACTCAAAATCATAAGAAGAGGGAGGGGAAAAAAAGGAACCACCAAAGGAAAATAAATGAAAGGGATGATAATGGAGCAACATTCAAAATATATGCACATATTTATGCATATATTATGTACTCATGCCCTTGTTTGGCTTGGTACATGAAACTGTGGTTCCTTTGGTTTTGTTTGGACTTTTCCATCCTGTGCCGATAATGTTTCCAGTTTGTAAGCTATTTCTTTATGTGAAAGGGATAAATGTTTGCAATTTTAAAATAAATATATATTCTGACTGAGCTAAAGATATGAGGGGGGTGGGGGGCACAGTCCAAGGCTGCACTTCTAACTGTACCTTTCTACTTAGATGTGTAATTTCACTGACAATGAGATGAAATACGAAACCACAGGCACTTATAATGCAAAACCCAGCACGCTCCAAACCAACAGGCAGCTATTTGTGCTTGAAAAAAGATTTTTTCTCTTTTTTATTTAAGCGGTTCTCCCTGAAAAACAGTGCCATGAAATCGAGGCAGATATGTGCAACTCCATGAAGTAAGGCATGTGAGAAATGAAAAGGAAAATGATTGCTGACACGTATGGAAACCTGCAGGGAGGAAATAAAGTCTTTTGCACTTATCAGCAGAGAAGTTTATAAAAAAAGTGGAAAGACGCCAACAAAAGGAGAAATTGCCTCCGTCTGTCCTTTGATCAAAACTCGTGTTAGAATGCAGCTTTTATTTTTCAGATACTGGGCTAGCCTCTAGCCCTGTTTCCACGGTAACATGCCATGTTGGGGTGGGAATGGCCTCTTGGGGAGGGTGAATTACAGGCTTTGGGGTCAGAGGCTCAATTCCTGAAGAACCATGCTTTACCTTTATCTCTCTTCTGTCTCCTTTTTTGCCCCCATCCCCCACATTTGCCCCCTGTTTTGGGGGCTATAGGGACCTAGATTATGGCAAAAAGGCCCTTGAATCCCCCGTATCTTATGTTACAGGCACACACATATCATTGGGCCTTATTTGTACGTACATGACCGGTATCACCCCTCTCCAGGCTGCTGTAATCCTCCCGCCGTGCCCTGCAGCAGGGTTTTCCCCATTAAGGTCTCAATGGTTCCTATGACTGGATAGCTCTCAAGTCGCATGTAAAATGATAAGAGCATTACAGAACACTGTCATTTGCATTAGACCTCTTTTTTTTTATCTTTGCAAGGTGAGAAACTCAAAGAAATACAACAAAGACGTGACATATTTTTCTGTTAGGAAACTGCATTGGTCAGTTTAATATGTAGTACTAGGAGTAAACAAATTTTATTTTAAAACTGCTTTGTCACCAAAAAATCCCAATAAAGCATAGATTTTGTTTTAAAAAACCGCCAAGGGGTTCAAAGAAGGTTATTGGTATTTATGCTTCTATAATATACAGAATGCTAGTAGTACAGTGTACCAACTTTTGCGCTTTTACCTAGAAGACAGTCCAATCTGCTTACAAACATAAACTCAGAAACAGAAATAAAATTATTAGCTGCAAGAACGTGTTTTAAAAATGTTTTTAATTGTAGACTCGTAGAAAAAAAGTAATGGAGTAATGGTTGCACCGGTAATCAAAAATCTAGAAATACTGGAGTCAAAGCAAGCATTAAAGAACATTTAGAGTCATGACATTTAAAGAAGAAGATTTAAAAGATCAGTGTTGATTTTATTCCTTTTTTTTACGTTAGTGAAATGTGTTTTTTACTAAAGTGTATGGCTTCATGTTAGGTATGTATCTTCTCTCTCACATGATTCAAGACGCATCTTAATATATGGTCCACAAATCAATATATAAAAGATTCAACTAACTTTGTGGCGATGCAATCCAATCCAATTCTTTTACCCTGATGGATACAATCTAGAGATGTTATTCATTTGGCATTTAATACTTTCAACAAAGAAACTTTATTTTAGACAACAAAAACAACATAACAGCTTCAAACATAGAAACTTGGTATTTAAGGTATTTTAGTGTTTTTGTGTTAGGTATTGCTTGCAGTGGTGTGGGAAAAAATGGTTATCATATGTTTAAACATCTCCCACTGCGGTTCACCTACAACCAATTGTAATTGACCTGACTTAGTAAGAAGCAAGCTTGTGATTGGACGTCTTTTTGCTTGCATCACATGTACATACAAAGGCAGAAAGTAAAAAACACAACAGACAAAGAAACTAAAAGTTTTTCAGAATTGATTATTTACTTCCTGATTGATCTTATATCTGTTTACTAAACCTGCACAATAAATGGAAAAGTTATATCACTGCAATACTAGCTTGTGCAATATGCAGATTGGGAAAAAATGGCATAAAGCAAAATAAATTCCCTTTAATGTTTACACACATGCATTGACAAAGAAACCATTATGTATTTTTAAAAAGCCCAGGTGCACACTACCCACATTGTTCTTAATTGATACTAGATTTAACCAGTTCTACCAGAAAGGAAGATAATTGTTCTTTGGTGAATTTCCCCAAAATACAAGTTCTTACCCATCTCCTATTGAGATCATTTGTAGTTTAAGTTATGTTGACTTTTTTTTAAATATGAAATGATGTATTAGTCGTCTTTTTTTGCTATTTATTCATATTTCTCAACTTAATCTTGTTTGTATCGGTGGTTTCCAACTGATACTGCTGTAACTTCTAGTAATAGATCTTTTTTTATATGTATCTGCACCTTTTATAGCCCTAATGTATTTATTACTACACCTTTCTCTGTTATTTTTCCATCACTTTAATTCAAAGTTTTCTTTACTCTTGTTTATTTGGTTTGATTAATAGATAAGGTTTAAAAATTTCAAAAAAATTGCCAGAATCCATCCATCCATAAACTAACCACTGCCTTTTGGAGGCTCAGGTTAAGCTGTCTCAGCATAATAAAGCCAGATCTCCTTTCCCCAGGTCACCTAAATTCTGTTCTTCTGGGGGGTTACTGAGGCATTCCCAGTCTAGTTTAGAGTAATAACCTCCACATTATTGGTGTGGGGTCATGTTCCGCTTGGACAATCTGTCAGTTTAAGGTAAAAGCCCAATTCTCAAACATGTGCACAATTAGAAAATGCTCAGCCCAATCAAAGACAAAAACTGGTGCTGATGTGGACTATAAAAAAAATAAAAAATAAAAACAGCAGAGAAAAAGCTAACATTTTTAACTGAGAGGACTAGGACGAGGCGCGAGCAAAAAAACGAAAGCATTGAAGTGATAACAGTGACCTTCTGCTGTCGTTACGAATGAACATCTCTGTCCTGCACAAACTCAGACACACACAGGGCATTTACCCCTTGTGGCGGCTGGAGGTAGATATAAAGTCTCTTTCTTATCACAGACATATATGCACACACACACACACACACAGGCAGGGTACTGCTGCGAGCTGTCAGGGGGGACAGTGTCAGAGCTGACACCTCCTGGATTGAGTGACAGCTGGTGGACAGGATATGACATACACCCACACTCCCAGTGAGACTGCAGGAGGCACAGTGGAGCTCTGGCTGGCACTAAAAACTACACTGATTGTCCTGTCAGGTTATCTCTTCAAAGTTCAGTCAATCACTTCCTGAAGAGATTGAGTCTCCTCCATACCCAGGAAGTAATAAAAATCATATATTCCCTAAGTGCTACGGTTAAATATGAAAAATAAAAAAGAACACGCAGTCCTGTAACAGTTAATGCACCAACTCCACCAATCAGTGGAAAGGGCAGAGCTGAAAAGAAGCCCCTGCAGGAGGAAACTCTTCCCCTCACTCTCTCTTGTTGATGCAGCTTAATTGCCTGGCCATTGCAAGTGACTCTGACCTATCTATTATTGAATCGACTCCTCATAAATCCTCTAATCTGAACCTGAGGTTTTATGAACAATTACTGCTCAGAGATTTGAGAAAAGTTGTCAAATAAATCGCCTCCAAATAAAGTGAGTAAACAGTAAATGCATTAGACCTACCAGTGTTACTGTTTGAAACTGCTGAAATGGGGCACAGACGTCAGAATCAATGTGTGACCAGTCACCTTTTGATACAACTTCCTTCCTTCCACATCATCTCACTGTATCCTGCCTCCTGTTACAATAATCACAGTGTCTAAATCCAGCCTTTACTTGTTAGTCATTACTTTTTAGGACTCAAAAATGATTCAAAAATCAGTCTGTGATTTACTTGTCATCTTTTGGCACACATGGTTCCGTTTATGGCCATAAACTGTTTAGGCACGATTATTGGAAGTCTCTTGAAGTTTATAATGTGCACAACAATGCAGGTAAATAAAAAATATATATATATTACAGTATACATTTAACAGCATTCTGCCTCATGACTTACTGTTGAAATTGATGTGTAACTAACTCCTCTAAGAGTAACGGCAAAAAGACAAGCTGATGCTTTCATAAATATTTCAAACTTAAGTCTAATCTAGCCTACTAGATTGTAGATATTTGTAGAAAAAAATGCAAGTAGACGCAGGAAATTTGGAATATTTTTAAATTGCTTTTTTTTTTAGTGTGGTCCATTTCATCAGGTTCAGTATAGGAGTTGATTTTAACTAATTCAATTTAATTCTGATTTAGTCTGAGTCTTTTGAATACCACAACTCAAAGTCTAATTTTAGTCAACTGAAATCTTTTAGTTTTAGTTTAGTTTTAGTTGACTTAAGATAATAGTTTTAGTCTTTTATTCTGGTTAAAAAAGTGAAATGGTCCGCTTTTGAAAACCACTACCGACACTCAGAATTCACTCTGATTAGAACGCAGAAAAGGGTAGTTCTTATCGGATCCCTTTTCCATTTCTCTATTAGCACACTTGTCCCGGTTTCATATGTTGACAAAAGTGTCAGTAGCATTTCATCACAGTCATATGCAACTTTTTATGACCTTTTTTGTCTTAGTACATGAAAATGATTTGTTGACATATTTTTTGACACAATCTCAGTCAATGAAATTAACACTGCGCTAATATTATAAGGAAACCATTCAAAACAGATTTCAAGAGCAAAAGTGCAAAAATAAAAATAAAAAAACCTTGTTAACTTGTTTATATTTCTGACTTTATATTTGAAAGCATCTTTTCTAGCTTTTGTTAATGGCTTTAAAGCCCGCTAAAGTGTTCCTCTCTATATATTTCTCTCCTTGTCTATAATCAACCTAGTCAACAGAATCTAAGAGCACTTTGATCTGAAGGCCACTACTGAGAGTAAATTAAAAGTGAGTCCTTGTGTGTCTTAGTGTGTACACACATGTGTGTGTTTGGGGCACACTCAAAAAAAACACATTATGTTATAAAGATGTAAAAGTCCTTTGTGAGCTTGAATATGCGTTTTGGTTTTTTATGATTAAGATATTGCTCTGATACTTCGAAGCATTAAATTGGATTCTGCTCAGTTCATTTAACTTTTAAATTTCCTAAAACGATAAGAGGACACAACCTGGTTTAATGAGGAGAAGTTCCCAAACATCACACACAGAAGGGTTCACTCTCCCTATCCGCAAGAGGGAAACACTCACACAGACACACAGGGCATGAAGACACACAAATGTGGGATCAGGAAATATTTTAATGATGTTTGTTTTTTAAATGGAGCTGCACTTTTCTTTCTCGCCTCCTAACCCATGGTTCTTGTGCTAAACACGCCTATGGGGTCTCTGTGACAGAAACAGCGAGGAGAGTAAACATCTATTTCCCAAAAGCATGAAACGAAGCCAAGCACAACAAGCAGAAAAAGAGCAAATGTACACAAACTGTAGAAAATGGCACAACAATACAACCTGCAAACCTGTTTTCACAGCGTTTTATTTTGAAAAATGTGTAGCTATTAAAGAAATGATGATGTTACCCAGAGTGAAGGGGATTACAGATTTCACAGATGTAATTAGATAATACTTTGATTTACACGTTAGCCTGGTTGAATCTAATACAAATCAAATTAAATGAACGATTCTGCTTAATGAGTTCAGGAAAGCAGCAGCACACCTTCCATTGCAATAATTGTATTAGACAAATCCTATTAATTAATGCAGCTTAAGTAGTTATCATTCAAACATTTTTGTGCACAAGACTATCCAACATAAAACAACATTTGATAGCATCAGGCCATCCAAACAGTTTAAAAAGCAGGCAACTTTGACCCCATTGGAAACTTACCATTTCATCGAGGAACCCTATTAATTTAGCATCTAAATCTTTATAATATTTTTTATAATATGCTATAGAGAGAAAAAGTCCAGTATTATAGAATGAAAATAAAGATCTAATAGCAATAAAACATTTATAAAGATTTGGCCAGCTGAACACATTCTGTACAGCAGTTGGGGGTTGATTGACAAGAGTAAGTTTGCATCATGATGCAAAACAAAGCGAAGTATCTGGAAAAAAATTGTTAAAAAGCGATACTGCAAAAGGTGAACTGCCGTATCACAAAACTACAAACACGTTGAGGTCTGTTTAGTCATGCACATTTGTTCACATAGTGGTTATATGGTCAAAACAGGCTTAAAATGACAAGAATTCACAAGAAATGCTCGAGTTGAGATACATGGGAAAAGTGTTATTTATAAGTAATATCTGATAAAGTAGGGCTTAAGGAAGTTATTAGCATTATTAGCAATCAATATTGTAATGACGATGTGACTTGTAATACATGAAAAAAACAAAACACAACCAATAAATCATTTCCATTTCATTGCACTAGTTTAATTGAAATTAAAGTCAAGATAAATAAACTGCAAGTTACCTCAATAGGTCAATAGGAGGCGGGTAAGAACTTGTATGTCAGGAAAATACACCAAAGAACCATTATCTACCTTTCTGGTAGTACTGGCCAAAACTAATATGGACAACACTAAGAAGAGTGGTAGCTGGACGAAAAGGGTCTACCGAAAAAAATTAACACAAAATGCCCCAAAATTCAAATATAAAACAGCCTTTAAAGCTTACTTAGCAATACCATGCCTATAGATGCTGTTGCTATGGACACTCTATAAACGATATGACCCAGCTAGTGGGTTTTTTCTGACAAAGAAACACTAGGGTGTGTGTCTCTGTGTGCCAGAAAGAGAGGTTAAAGTGCCCCATGTGTGCTCTGTGCCATCATGTGCAGTGAGGTGCAGCAGAGAGGAAAGCATAGATGGTCGGAGGCAGTTATCAAAGTATTCAATTGCACGTGCGACTGTGTACCTGTGAGATCAGTTTCTAGAGCATTACTCCTTGACTTGTCAGATTTCCTTTTGGCTGCACAGTTTGGTCAAACAGTTCACCCATGACTAAAAGGCAAAAACATGTATACAGAACTCAGTTTAAGGACATTTACAAAACAGTCAGCCAAGATCCAACACTACAAAACCCTGAGATCTGCTTCAGTGCAAAAAATGTAATAGTAAAACAGGAGAGTAAACAAACGTCTAAGCAGCCCACTGAGTCATGCTGTGTTTTGGCTTTCTCTTACCATGAGTCATGCATGGAGAAGGACTTCTTACAGTATGAAACGTGAAGAAATCTTCCTTAATTTATGCCACAGAGGCACTCACATAGCTTATGCTTTCAATTGATTTAGTTAAGGTGTTGTATTATCCTTTAGCGGAAGGACTATCCACCAGGTCAGTTTTACAACAGCTACTTTTTTGGAAAGGTTTTGGGCAAGTCCCACTCCACTCATCATTTGATCGGTTACATTCTCTCCCACAAGCTTACAGTCCCTCACAGCCCCAAAAACAAACATTAGCGGAGCAACAAAAATGGCCAGAAATATTGTAGCTATCCAACCGTACAGTTTTGTGCCAGATTCCAGCTCGAATGAGGAAAATAAAGGCGTACATGGATCTATTTGTGTGCAAGTGGGTGCATCAGAATGGAGCGGAGCATGAAGTTTGTCTGCTCCTGATTTACAAAAAAGAAATATTCAGAAATTTAGTTTTAATCTTTATTTTCTATATTTATGTCTTCCATCATGAGAAAAAGGCCACAAGAACATGTTAAAGAAAAAAAAAACAGTTTTTATTGAAGTGAGTTTTTAACCACTTACATTCTTTCGACTGTTGTAGCCAAGAATTAAATGATTACGCAATTAAACATAATTCCAGCGAACTCTGAAGTTAAAAAAAGCACTGTTGCACTAATATGCAACACTTTACAGCAGTGAAGTGTCAACGTAAATCTACTGATTCTGTCATGGAGAAAAGGAAAAGTAGCACAAAGCCAATGTGCAGATCAAAGGTAAAGAAGAATTCAGTCTCTACATCATTTTCCTTCACTGCTCATTTTTCACTTCCCCTCAATACAAACTCAGATCTGACTCATCCTATAGATTTACATCAGCGCTTTATTTTCCAAAGTTTTCCATCAGGGTCATCTCCCTCCATCTACCGCGCTTCAGGCAAACACACTTCTGCCTTTCCTTTGTCTCCTGAGATGCTGTGCTCTGATCCTTTTCTGAACTTTTCGGTTTTATTTTCCTTCTACTACATTTTGACGACACATATGAAAGAAAAAAAAACTGAGGCCGGTCAGATCTCTCATTTCTTCTCCTTTCCTTTGTCAACTCGTTTATTACCTTTTGTCTCTCTGCAATACTCCTCACAACCTCACTCCAAACGTACTCTCCTTTATTTTTCTTTAAGCTCCACTATGCAGCGCTCTGCTGGAAGGCCTTCATGCTTCCAACCATCTGTCAGCAGCTCATCATAACCTTGTCTTTGCACACGCTCCATCACAGACCCATTCAGCCGGGATGCTGGTGTGTGGATGTGTGGAGATACCTAACAACTGACGAAGCCTCTTACCGGTCCATCAGCAAAACAAAGACAGTGGGGAGGGAAGAGCAGAATGAAGATGAAGACAAAGAGGATGGCTATAAAAATATTCATTTTATCCAAAATAAAGTCATTTATATTAATTTATCAGAGAGAGAAAACATTGTTTCAGTAGTTAAAATGTTTAAGTAACGATTAAGATTCATTTTTCCTAAAGTCAGATTTTGCTAAGTTCGTAATACCTGCACTTAGAAAGGGACCATGAAGGCTCCACAGCATATGTACTCTGCTGGTTGTGGGTAAAATCCTCAGTGCAGCCAGTGTGTCAGAAGGGTATAAAACTAAATGAGTAAATAAAAATTGTGCTCCAAATCTCTCAGAGCAAATGAAACTTCTCAGTTAAAACAGCTTCTTTCAAACCTGAAATAAGCAACAAAAATAAACCTTTTATACAATACAAATTTATACATAAATAAACCATTTCAATCATGATCTGTCAGTCATATTTAAAAATAAATATTAATTTTGCAAAACATATTTACTACCAATAAATAGCAGCATAACAGACCTTAGTCTAAAGTTTATACCTAATAAATAAATCATGTAATTAAAGAATTCCTGGCAGAGCAGTTGCATTGGACTGCATCAGACTGAATAGAGGTGTCCACTTTAAAGTGACCAGTGTGATGAAATGTTCAATATTGCATGATGACATGGCAACTATTATATCCCTTTTTATGTTATTCAAGTAAAATTGTTTGGACACTTCTCCTAAACCAATGAGTCTAAACATATGTGTTTTCTGTAAATTCCTATTACCCTTTAACCCTTAAACACGGAAGTTTGGTTCCAGTGTTTACAGAATCAACGTCATTCCAGCGGATCCTGAAGTGGAGTAAAACAGCCTTGCGCTTATATGCAACACTTTACTGTGGTGGAATGTTTATGCAATCGATGTAAATCTGCTGATTCTGTCAGGGAGAAATGTTTTTTTGCGTCATTATGTAAAACTTCGTAAGGCGTTGCATAAAAACACAAAGTCAATATGAAAAACTGCTTTTCTTCGAGTCAGAATTAGATGATTCACATCAATCATGTCAATGGTCAAAGATTTACGGAACGACAAAGAGCGTGTGTTGTGTGAGTATCGCCGGCAACAGCTCCAGCGTCCAGTGGCTGCATCCCCACTAATTCTATAAATATCAACAAATTCGTCTGAATTTCTAATTATCTCTTCACTCACAACACATCAACTGGGTCGTGTCAAAGCCTATTTAGCCCCAAAGTACAAGTAGCCATGATTGCTCTGGTGCCGTCTCCAGGGACTGAGTACTCTCGCCTTAGAGGTGTGCTACAGCAACCGCCCCTGGAATTGGGAGCAGGAAAGCCGTGCCGCAAGTGCGAGATGTGAAAGATCTCTAGACCAAAAGAAGGACTAAACGTACTGTATAAATGCACTCTGTATGAGTATACACGTTAGCTGTGCCTGAGCATTGACAGAAAACGAGTTTATGAGTGGAGCCCGTGATGCCGAGTTATCCAACCTTGTGGCACTGTCGGCACGACAAAGTCCAACTAGTGTGCTATGAGTAGGCCCTTAGAATTAACCTCTCGCACATTGTCACCTTATCTATAATTGAAGCAAGAGCTGATCGTGTCTATGACAACTGGGACCAGCTGGCGTAGCTCAAAGATGCTGGGAGCAGCTCATTCAGTCAGCTGGAAGCACTCGTCTAACCTTTAATGTTGGCAGCTCTGAGAAGAACTTTTGATTGGTGGAGCATTGGCTTGAATGTAGAACTGGGCCTCATTAGAACAAAAATTCTAACAATAGCATGGCATATTAAAGTCCGGTGACAAGGAAACACCAGAAAACACCAGTGTCCCACCCTCTGTATCGTCTTTTCTCAAAAAAAAAAAAAAAAAACGAAAGAAAGAAAGAAAATGACAAGAAACATTTTCCCTAAATGTGGCGCTACTCCGTGTCAGCCCCGCCTCACCGCTAATAGCTAATTTTCCTGCTTTGGGAGGCAAAAGGTCATCCCACTGATGGATGGAAGGTCTCAGGACTCATCAATGGCAACCTTTTAAAGTGAACCCGCACAAAAAAATGAACACACATATATTGTAAAGCGTGGACATGCACACATAAATTTAAAAACACATCCTGCAAATGCACACACCTATTCCTTATTCGCCATTTAACTGCAAGCCAGCACCATTACTGTCCACACCGGGGCCATCTATCTTGACTGTGGCAGGTGTAAAGGGAAAACCACACTCCCAAAATGCATTTCTGTGACACAGTTAAAGAGGACGGGGACAGGGCGGAGAAAGAAGCAGCTGAGACACACCGAAAAGGAAAAAAAAAAAGAGGAATGAGGGTGTGTTAGGAGGGACAGCTTGGATATTACTTATTCAATAAATCACCACATATCCGGAAAAATATTGGCTTCTATTATGAAAGAAAAAAGATTTTAGCTAGCTGCTGGACAGACTAAAATTGCTTATATAAACACAAATTAAAGTAATTAACTATGCTGTTTCCTTTTTACAGCGTGTTTATTCTGAACAACCTAAAAAGAAATCATAAAGATAAAACAGATTGTCGATTGACCCCCCCCAAGGAAAAATTGAATGAGTTGTTTATTGCGCACATTGTCAAACATGTCCCAGACGCCGACATCTGCTTTTGTCACTCTATAATTAAAGACATCTTATCCTTTGATGGCTGACATATAGTTGGTTTACTTTCAATATAGCTATGGCCAGCAACTGCAGCTTTGTAACCAAGGATACAAACACATGGTGACACAGCATCTAATTAATTAATTAGTGAATGACAGCAGAGGATTATTCATCCTTGCAAGTTGAACCACAGCCAAGAAGGGTTTGACACACAACAGTCTTTGATGGTTTTCTGTGTTGTTTCTTCGAGCTCATTAAAGGAGATTTAGGAATTACACTAAACTTTAGGATTCCTGCAGACATAAATGGGATTAAATGAGGCTTCTGTTCTTCATTAAAGATAACTAGAGCTTTGATGACACAGAGGAAAGTGTTAAGTCTCTGAATGATAGCCACATAAAAAAAAGTTCAACTAATTTGGTTAACACTTGTTCTTTTAGAAATCAGAAAACTTCCATTTTTGTATTCATACTTCTGATTTAAAAAAAAACAAAACATTTTTTCATTCACAATCTAAGCTGTTACTTACCATCCAAATAAATAAAGCTACCTCTTGAATAAACAGAATCAATACATTTATTTCCCTTTAAATGTACCAGTAGTTATAACAATATGTATCTATAGTCACTGTGACATCCTTGTCAAGCTACGTTCACACCACCCTTGGCAACGTACCTTTAAGCAGCTACTTCCAATGAAAAGTCTATGTAAACGTGTGTAGTAAACGTGCAAGTCAGAACTCTCGCATTCAGACATAGCTACGCAAGTTTCTACGACCGTATTCAGGCTCTTGAGTGCTTGAATACGCATCACATGCCCCATGTATACGTAGCTCCAGTATGCACACAAATACATTTTGCTCATTCATGGTGAAAATGATGACCTATTGATCGGTCTTGTAAGTCAACACTCAAACGCACACACACACTTAAAGAGCCAATGGAGACAAAGTATTTAAAGATCCGGCTTTGTAGGAACATACATCTACAGATGTTAGTGATGTTAGTGGGAGGGAGAATAAATACAGGAAAAGGACATATTGAATAGATAAAACAGAACCATTTTTACAGGGATGATCAGGATTATTGACTGAGGGGATGTATGATTGTGAGCACAAGAAAGACAGGGATGATCTAACATAATAAAATATATATACGGTTAGATGCCACAGGTATACAGAGAGTCCATGTCAATCTCACTACTTCAAACTTATGCTTCCTTGTAATCCTGCACATGCAGCTACCAGAAAGTCTCACACCCTATTGCTGAGATGCCATTGGCTAAAAATGATGTCATCCCTTCCTAGAGGCTGTGCAGCGAGGTGTGCAATTGGCTGACAGGCAGTCTCTGCTGAGGTATCAATTCCATTCACACAGTGGCAGTAATGAGGCGTGCACGAGTCCGTGCGTGCGGATGTGGCCACTCCCCGCTGACGGACGGATGCAAGCAGAGCTGTTAAGGCTGCGTCCATCACTGTAAAGACCAGTGTTACCTGCCGTCCCTGATGGACGCCTGTTCTGTTGCGCACGCACAAACACACCAAGCCGGCTTTCACAACAAAGCACGTACTCAGGCGTGCTCGCCACTGATGGGGGTTGGGATATGGGTGTTGTCTTTCTGTTGTTACCACACCGTTGCCATGGTTACGCAGATGGAGCTTACACTGCTAGCCAGCCCCCCCTCACTTTGTAAAACACACACCCACCCTGCTTTTCATTGATGCCTTGTCTTTACAAAAAAAAAACACTTTCAAGGAATTCAAATGATGGAAAAACTGAGTCGGTGTGAGGAGGTGGTGTATACGCTCCTGGGAAAGACACCGTACATATTCTCTAAATGATGTTAATGAGAAAACAGTCCAGCTGTCTGCTGCTACACCCCTTTTTCTCTCTTTTCTTTCCCTCATTAGAGATCCTCCACTTTTCCTTATCTCTGGGTAATCACATTTTCCATGATGGTTTTGCCCATAGGCTTGCATTTTCACAGAACTTTCCAAAAAAGCCTTGTAACTTCAATAATTTATATCAAACATTGCATGAAGCCTTGAAATCCAGACATGACATCCTGGAAGCCACTTAGCAAAGCATCATACCATACTTTCCACATATCCTTCTATAGAAAACGATTGGCTAGCTGTAGGACGTTCAATACCCATGTATTGTCCATTACTCTTTTCCATTTGGGAGAATCTATTACCAACTTATTGCAGTCGGAAATATAATAACAACAATCTAATGCTCAATCGACTGTCTCGTCATCAATTTATCTGAGGTGAAATGAAGTACTGTCCCTGAAAGTACATCAGACCAACTGTGCACATGACTTATAGACTGTCCACCAATTGTGTGGTGGGGTTGATCAAGAAGAAGAGCAGTCAACCTCTGATTGGAAGACTGCAGGTTCCATTCCCACTTTACCCCACCCAAATGTAGAAGTGTCCATGGGCAGGACATGGAACCCCACATTGCTCCTAGTGGTTATAGGTTGGTGTCAGTGTTCGGCAGCGGAGCCGCCATCTGTGTGTGAATGTGTGTGTGTGAATGGGAATGTGACTGTAAAGCACCTTGGGCCTTCAAGGAAGGTAGAAAAGCGCTATATAAGTATACGCCATTTACCATTTTTTTTTTTTTTTTTTTTTTTGTTTTCCACGCCATTTACCATTTAACGGTTGAACAGTACGTCCAGGAAGTTTGAACTCCAATGCATTGGATAAACCTGAATTTCTTTCTTAAGTTACATTGTTCATAATAATATGTTGAAATTAAAAGTTAACCTTTAAGTCACATTTTTTTCTGGCTTACATTAACTCTAAAGTTCAATCTTCTCCACCATGATGCAATGTTCACACTGGGCATTTGACACGTGAAAAAACACGTGTGTACGTTAAGCCAAGGTGTTCCCACTGGACATGCAGGGAGGGGCTTCTTTTTCTTTTGCTACCGTTTACTAGCGCATCTACAGTTGGAAGAGGCTTTCAATTGTTCTTCGAGGCTTTTTCTTTTACAGCTCTATTTTGATTTATGAAAGCCTGGGTGTCATATAATTCTGTCTGGGCATAAACTGTTATAATTAATTTCTACTCCATGATCAATGTTCAGATAGTTGGCGGTTCCTTGAATTAAATAGAACGCCATCCATATGTCACTACTACATCCATGTTCCTAATTAGTCAAAGTTCGGCCTAGTTTAACTTCAAACATGCACTTAATTCACACGTTTTGTGCGTAGAAAGCTGTCTCAAAAATGTGCGCAGCACCACGTGAATGCAAGAGTTCTGATCGCGCATATATGCATGTTTACATAGACTTTTCATTAAGGGTGGTTGCTTGAACATGCGTGGTTGAGGGTGGTGTGAACACAGCTAGACAATCACCTCTGTTTGCTTCCAAGTCTCTAATCCCTAATTAGCTCTAAAAACTGCTTATTACAGACAAAACCTATCGAATTTAAGGGTGCAAAACAAAATGCATAGGTCAATACGTGTGCAAATAGTCATGAATTGGGCTGAATGAGACTCAGTGTCCATGTTTGAGGAAGCGTGTGTGGTGGGAAAGAAACAGATTAGGTGGGCGCGTGCAAGTGTGCTTGCTGCCATTCTCAGCTGCTCTCAGCAAATCACCCAGAGACGCTTTAACAGCCCTCGGGTCTTTTCATAAAGGAATATGATGCATTAAAAACTCCGCAGAGGTCCAGGGCCTTCTGTAACTCAAACACACTTTACCCAAAGGGATTCATTAGAGAAGAGCGCAGCATTCACAAAAAAACAGAAGAGCCAGGCATGCACTTTACACTAACCATTCATTAAAAAAACCCTCTTTTGATCGTCAAAATATTCTATGGCATGTATTTAGCATATATACCACATATTTACCATATATTTACATTCCTTTACCTTCCTTTTTTCCTGGCTGCTCTCTGTGGATATCACTGACAACCACACAAGCTCAACTTTTTCAATCGAACAATGAGCATTAAGGAGCCCAGCTTCCCATGGAATGCCTATTTGTTTCATTTGGGGGAGCTGAGCCTCTAAAGCCGACGCAGCCGGGTGTCCAATGGCCTCGGCGTTGTCCTTGGTCAGGAGAGGTCAGACATGAAGAGCGCCAACAATTGCTCCTGTTTCAAATCCATTCACTATTCTACGCTCCCCTCTCAGCTGTGTCTGTCCTGGCATCTGTGTGCACATGTGTGTGTGTGTAGGCGTGGTGGATTCACAGCTATGTGACATTCTTCAGAGGGAGTCTGATGGAAGGGTTTCAGAGGAACTGACTCTCAGACACAAAGCTTTTGGAACTCTGTGATAGTTCTCGAAGTTTGCTGAAACCTTATATTCTCATTTTACAGGTTAGTGAAATAGTTAGCCAACGCTCAGAGATAAAAAAGTCAAATATAATTTTAAATTAAGCTGTTCCAAAAAGTCTATATTCCATGCTTTAGTCACAGCTGCCCTTACGGGTGAAAAATGAGCAAACGCAGGAGGTCCAAATAAAATATCAAGATCGTGGACTGCTCGATGAGCCCGTAGAGAGAAAACGTTCTTGCGTTCATTTTCTGCGGGCAAAAGGTCGTAGCGAGCACTTATATAACACATAAGCTTAAGTAAGGGTGAAGTAGGTGAGGCGCAGGCGTGTCGTCCTGATTTATCATTTTTTCAATCCCCACAAACCCTGTGCACTGCTCATGGGGTCCGTTAGTGCTGTTCAAGGGATAAGTGGTGCAACCTGACTGTTAGAAATGAGAAGATTTGACAATTGTCCTCCTATCGTCATGCTTCAAGCATCCTATGAGCACTTACATATCAAGTGCACACGGCGTGCGTATGGCGTGCCCCTTAAGACGACCGTACAGACCTCAAGGAAACACACCTGTGCTCCTGTTGAGTTATGCTGCCGTTCCTCTCTACGACCCTCCACACCCCAAACAACCCCAAATCCGCATGGCTCAACCCCTGTTTTGATTCATGTGACTAAGACTTAATTTGCATCTTGCAAAGGAAACAGAATCCAGTATCAAAGGACGATCTAAACTCCCCTCCATGAACTTTTTCTTTGGATTTATTTCTTCTCCACCACCTGTTAAAAAGTCTTTGTTTAAAGCTTATTGCTTGTGTTCTAGTGTTTTCTACATTAAAGCCTTCCCATCATGTTAGAAGAAAGCAGATGATTACATAAAGCACTGAGCTGGAAAGCTCTGTGATCCTGGCCTGCAGCTAAAGCCAACGATACAGAGGCTGTTTTATTTTTGCATTCCGACTTGTTTGAATGAAGCACATCTTATGTATTTCAGTTTGAAGAACCATAAGAGCGCCTTAAGGTGCTTTTGTCTTTTCTTTTTGCTAGCTGGCCTGTGCTTAAACGAAGCACGGGCTTGAATGACTTAAATGCTTTATAATGACTTCTCCTGCCTGCAGGTCAAAAGACGGAACTCATTTAAAGCGGAGCTTTAAACGCGGACAGTTAACCTTGCAAACAAGCTAACACTGATAAGATGCTCAATTTCCTGAATGTCAAGGAATCAGTTAATTCCAGTTTTATCTATTAAAAAAAGGACTCTTTAGTCTTTCAACTATTTAACGTGCAAAATAGTGACCTGGGCCCAAAGAACCACTTAAAGCTCAATGTTTTATCTGACCTCTTAAGCCAATATGAAGATTTAAAGAGAGTCCCAGTACAATACATCACAGGGACAAAGCGCTGCTAAACTTCTGCACGCCGCTGAAGGAAATCCAATACTTCCTGCAGCTGCTGATCAGTAAAAATCCTCCAACCAAAGAAGCATTCTAGTTTCAGTGCGATTATCTTTTTTTTTTAGGATTCTTGCGCTTTAGATCTACTGTATACTGCAGGAACACATTTACTGTACATGTACAGACTGCTACTGCCTAATCTATCTTCTCATAGTTAATTTAACGGCTAATTTACAAAGATGATGATGTTAACTCCCTATGATGTCCTTTTTAAAAAGCAGGGTTTTCTTATTCTTTGTATGATTTATTTTGTTTTTGTGTATATAAGGGCAACATCAGACTCATTTCTGAGGGTTGCATTTTTAAAAAGTCAATTAAACCAACAGAAGCATGTTGAGCTTCTAGTATTATACATTGGAAAATTGCCTCTTTGTGTAACACAACTATTGATCTATATAGAGTAGTCTACAACTAATAACATAGAAACTTTCCTGCACATTGATTGCAATAAACTTTACAAAAAGTTGATGAGCCAAACAGTACCATAAAAGAAAAAGTGGCAATAATAAAAATAATTTTACCTCCAACATTATAAGAGGTTTCATCAAAGATTTAATCCAGAGTGTGGCAACAAAAAACCTCTTGTAGTTAAAAAAAACCTCTTGTAGTTTGAGCGTACAGTAATTATAATACCTATAGTGATGTATGATATAAACCATGCATGCAAGACGCTTAATTATAACAATATCAAAGGCCAAAACAGCAGGTTTTATAAAACTACTTCTACAATGATTGCTTTGGTGGGGCTTTTCCACAGCTAGAAGGCCCTGGTTCAAATCCCGGCTGGGTTCTTCTTGTGTGGAGTTTGAATGTTGTCCTCCATGCACGAGTTCTCCAGCGTCCTCCCACAGTTCAAAGACATGCTTGGTAGATTAACTGATAATTCTAAATTGTTCCCTTGGTCAGGATTATTGTAAGTGTGTTTGTGGTTATGTGGCCTAGCGACAGACTGCTGACCTGTCCACAGTGTACCCCGCCTTAGCCCAGCAGTAGTTGAGATAGGCTCCAGCAACCCCATGACTCCAAAAGCGATTCAGCAAGTTTGGAAAATAAATGGATAGATAGTTTGTTTTATCAGTTAGCAAATATATAAATACATATAAGAAAATCAGATTTTTTTTCTTGTACTTTTCAGACCACTGAAAAGATTTCAATAAACCAAACTCTTTAAGGGAAGGGCAAAGGTAGGTAATTCAATTGTGCACCATTAATACAAATTACTAAAACGAAATATAACAGAAAAATCATTTCTCCACATTCATTTTGTTAAAATGCAAACTAATTTTGGGTCAGAGGGGAGTGTAGGTTTCTGTTTTTGTGTGTTTGGGATCAAATATCATAATCATTACCCCTAAGGCATTCAGGAATTAAGCCAGATCACAAAGGCTCAGAAAGCAAACGCTTCAGCTGTACAGAAATAAAAAAAAGGTTAAAAAATGTTTTACTGAAATGTGTAAAACACACTGAACTGAAAATGTGTTGATTAATTACAGCGGCTTAAGCAAAGTCTTCTCTCCAACCCAATGCCAAAACAATCAGAGTTTGAAATGTGTATTATTATAAAGCAGTCAGTAGTCAGACAAGCGACTGATACACACACATGCATGCACTGCTGGCACATGCAAACACACAGACGCCGTTTTGCTCCTCATTAGTGCCAAAAAACATCACAGTGCTCTAATGAGGATACGGACTCCAGAATAAAGCAATTGCGACCCGCATACACAAACAGGCGCACGCACGTGCACAGCTGCCCTTCACACTATGAGCCTGCAGGGTGTGAGGGGGAGGCACACCCAAAGAGGATTTGTAAAGAGGGGGGGTGCTTTTGGGAGGAGAAGGAGGCAGAGAGATAGAAGAAGTGGAGAAGAGGGGATTACACGGTAAATATTTCAATCCTGAAACATACCAATTGGTTTGGACTCGCTTTCTGGCACAGACTGACACGCGCGCAGTCACACCAGCAGGGACGCATCGTCTGCAGCCAACTTACAACCGACTAGAAAGAGAGTGGGCTGATGGATAAAGTGAACAGAGAACCTCTTGGACCCCCTGGAGCTTCGGCTGTCAAGTTTGTGACAGAATGATGAGAGTGAAACCAGTCAAACTCAGTTCAACTGAACATCCACTGAGGTTAGGACTTATGGCGCAGCTTTTTATTGCTTTCTAACTCATAAAAAACACCAAGGAGACTGCGGGGTACAGTAGGCGGTGTTAAGAAACATCATATAGAGTTTGCAACTACTGCAGAAAGTTCAATTTCTTGTTATTAAAAGCGGTGACCTGTTCTTAGAAATAAAGCCAGGGATTTGGAGACCACATACAGAAAAGATACCAGGGAAATTATTCTGTACAGTTGTATCTGTTTCTAAGGGGGATAGCAGAGAAATCCACTAGTAAAACCTTAGTTTTATGCATATACACATACTTATGACATACGGTGTCCTTACACCACACGTATGTGCACAGAGGTGCACATACTGGCTCCTTTACCGACCAAACCCAAATGCTACATGCATGGTGGGTGCAGGTGATACGTCCATCGGATTCCTGTAGGATGCTCACACAAACTTCACTCTGTTTGTCTAATTTCCTCATTTCTAACAGTCAGGCTGCATGTAAGGAGCGCTCACTTACCACAGTACAAACGAGGGATTTGGGGGGTTTATAAAAATAAAACAATCTATGCAATATGCCTGGTCTCACCTACTTCACCCTTTCTCACTATCACATGTTGTATAAGTGTTCGCTTCGACATATCGCCCATAGTAAAAAGTGTGCATTAACATTTCACTAAGTAGTTAAGACTTCGATATTTCCTTCGGGCCCCTTGCGTACCCTGCACATGTTTGCCTATTTTTCGCCCAAAGACGCAGACAGCCCCTATCCACTAAGAGCAGTTGTTACTAAGGCCTGAGCTGTAAATTAGCACTTCCATAAATGTATGTTCAGATAAACCAAATATTCGGTATTTTGCAGAAGACTTAACATTTTTTTTCCCACAAAATATAGTATAAATCAAATAGCCAACAATAATTAACAATTTTGCTTCAAACATTTCTAATATAATTTTTTCTAAACTACAATTTGACAATCAAAATGCTTGGTCGCTGAAGTTTTTTTAAACTATTGCTGTCCCAGGAAGCAAACAGTTGAAGAACTCAACATACATTTTTTTTTTATCCCTCCATCTATAGTCTATTGTGCAAATGCAAACCCAGCAGAAATCTGCAGCAAAAATAAATATGTCTGTGTGGTGGCATTCAAAGAGGTACTAACTAAGCCCGAAAGCATGTAAAAAAAAAAAAAAAAATCTGATTCCCCAATATTTAATGTGCTGTCTGCAACAGCAAAAACTTAGTTGACAGTGTCCAGGGCTGTAAAGCAGAATGCTGCCGGGTTGTGAGGTTGGAGGTGGCTGCTATGCCACAGATAAAGCAGGGCTGCAGGAATGCTAAAGGACAGAGGGACCGGCTGCTGGCTGCCATGACGGCAGCCACATGCTGCTCAGGTCAACGGGGACTGAGGCTACAGAGCTGAGCAGAGGAGACACAGACAGGAGGGGGTGGGCAGGCGAAAGTAGCTGCAGTAGGACAAACAAAGCAGAAGTGTATGTGTCTGTGGGGGGGGGTTGCCTCTGTTCGTGCATCGTGTGTGTGCGTTTTTCTACATCTAGTGGCTTACGGGAATTCCTTCATTGAAGGTGCAGTTACGCTGCCCCACTTCCACCGTCCTGCTGGAAGCACCGCAGACAAACGCTAAGCCACACATCCATGTGTGCGAACGAGTGTATGTGCGTCATAGTTAACACACAACAGTCTAGACCAGAGGATCAAGTGTAATCTCTCCACTGATATGACAGATGAGTTTACAGTCGTGTGAAAAAAACAGCCTTTTTCCATTCCAAAGTTTCCAAATTAAGCATAGCAAAAAATGAATAAGTAGTTGTCATGTGTTACAATGCAATAACCTCAGACGAATGATTGACACATTACACGATATAATTACGTGCTCTACAAAATATAGTCAGGGGTTGACCATTTAATCAATGAGAGGATTCATTCTGTTTACTTATTATCTTTAATGGATAATAGGAATATGCTAAAGACATTAATTAGCAGGCAAAGCTGCAAATAAAATGTGATTTAGAACGTTGGATTTAATGAGTTTGTTTGGTTACTTTTTCATAGAAAAATGCAAATAATGAAAGGTTACACTTTAAATGTTAGCACGCCTTTAGATGCTCATTTGACAGTCTTAATTATTCCACTTAAAGCCTGAGGTACTAAGGTGACAAAAAGAAACACGATGATTTTTCTTCACTATTTGCACCCAAATAAAGTAGCTTTGTTTACTTCTTTAAAAAAAACTTTCTGCAGGTCACATAGCACATCACTGCTTTCTTTATTCTTCAACACTGCAGCTAGGAGAAGCCTGATTTTTTTTTAAAAAAAGGACATAATGCTCTTTTTTTGCATTCATTGCTAAGTGTTTTAATAAAGGTGTCGACGCAGCAATTATAGACACTTAAGAAATAAAGTCAGAGGGAACAGTCACTGCTGATTTACAAAAAGCTACAACACCAATACATCAAATTGATGCTTATCTTTCAGTTTACATTTCTGTCAAAAGGAAGTAAGAAAATCCTTATAATTATTCTTTCAAAATGTAAAAAAAAGAGTTCGTAACACAATCAAGTTGCTCTATTTTTACAAGTTTATAACTTGAGAATAGAAGTTTGTTAAATGAGATTATAAAATATTATATATAATAGATCTAAAGTAAAAACTACAGGGTTTCAGGTTTTCTTTTCTTTTTTTTTTGCAATATTATTTTTTTAATAACAATCATTTGTGACAAGCCAAGAAAGCACCACGAAAACTAATCACAAAGCTTAAAATTCTTTAAAGAAATTTTAGAATTTAGGGGAATTTTTGTGACAAAAGTAAAACACTTCAAAAAGGTGGAGCATCTTTTTCATTTATTGAGCACTCTATATTTAAAAAAATAATAAAGTTAGAATCATATGATTGAATTAATGTATGAAGAGCTAAAATTGCTGTTTTATGATACAATCAACAATGTCGTCATATATTTTTTTTGACGTTTTTGTGAGACACCCTTAATATTAACTGCCCCTTCTAACAAGCACAAAATGAAGCATTTTACTGCCCCCAGCATTTTAAAGACCCTGCTAAACAAAGTAATAGTCAGATTTTGTGACATTTTGTTTTCTTTTTAACCAAACAGGTGTGCCATATAACCCAATACTTACAAAGGTAGATTTATTTTTCTGTTATATGTGAGCAATTTTAGTCTACAAATGTTTGATTTTTACTCAAAAGTGCAGTGTGAAAGCAAACCAAATCCAACAAAGGGGTTAAATTTACAGCAATGTACTCAAACACAAAAAGTTCTGATTATTCTGGTCTGAAAGAGCCCATATTGGGTATCAAACAGCAAACAGCAATTTTATACTGTTGGGTTCATGTGATTAAATAAACTAGTTACAGTGACCCAGTGATCGTGGCTCCCATTTTAATTGGCTAATTACGTTGTAATTACACTATCTTGACTCAGTGTTGCAAGTCAGTGTGTGTAAGAGCCTTTGATGAAACACTTTGTTGCATAAACTGTAGGGTTGGTTTAGCAGATCCACTCCTAGAAACTATCCCATGCAAAAGCAAGGGTCCACAAAGGTTATGGAGCTTCATTAGGTGGAGAAAATCCATATTTCTAGAGACCGTAGATTTCAGCCTGACTCATAAACTTATTATTCCTCCTTAATTCTACAAAGCTGCAAGCAAGATGGTCACTTTTCCAGCACATAAACATTTTCCACAGCTTTTCAGAGAAAAACAGGTGTAGATTAATGTCACTGAGGTAAAGGATGATGACCTAGAGCTGGCAACCAAATCATAACCATGAGAATAGACTGCAATCAACACAGAATGCTGTTTGGAAACAAAGGCAAGTTTGTGTAAATGAGCTAATTATTGTATTTGTTTAAAAAGAAAAAGGGCTTCCAGTCACTCCTGCTGTTCAGCAACTGGTAATTAATTCACATCCCACTCATTCACACACACAAAGCTCCACCAGAGGCGCAACAACCCAGAAACTCCAGGATCTATGCAATGAAAGCAGATATATTATTCTGGAAAGCTCTCTAAACCATAGTAGAAAGCGAGTTTCTAGGAAAAGAAGTCCAGATTGAAGACACTTGTCTAGATCTTTCAGTCATGTAAGGAAAGGGCCAGAAAACAACCATTGGATTGTTCAGGAATAAGGTCAGATCTAGTGTTTCAAGTCTAAATTAGACCAAAGTGAAGCTGATACTGTGGTGTACAGTGTGCTGCACTCTGCTGTGTCCTTCAGACACTTTCTCCAACTCCTTCACTGCTGCCCTCTAAGCCTCCCCTTTCAGTGTTTTTTACCCAGTCCTGTCTGGCTCCACTGCATGCACTGGGTGTGATATCATCCAGAGTGACACGAGAAGCAGAAGCGGAGCCAGCAGTGAGCAAACCTCCCATAAAATACACACAAGCAAATGTGCCGAAAGCAAACTTGGGTGGTATATGTGGATTCCCACGCGCGCCTCCCTCCCTGCAGCTGTTCGCTCACCTGCACCTGCATGAAGGATCCCCGGTAGAAACAGCATGCTGCAGCCGACAGGGCACTCCACAGACTGCACCTCTCCGTCATCCTGCTCCTCAGTCCAAACCTTCACTTTTGCTACTATACTACTTCTTTATGTTCTCCGTCCTCCTCCTCCTCCTCCAACAGCTATAATGCCTGTCCCGCCCCCGCCCCGGCTCAGGAGCCCCTCAACATTGGTGCAAAACGCGGACCGTTGCTACAAACTCAAGCGGGCTAACGCGGCGAGAGCTCGCGAGCCACTAACTGCCGGCAGTGACATCGGCTAGCTAAAACAGCTGGAGCGCGCGGAGGAGCGGCACGCGGCTGCGCTCGCGCTGCTCTCTCTGCTTCTCCGAGCACTTGCTGCTGCACTTCACGCGGCTGCGAGGGATTACCTCATTGCCTGCTGATGAAAGGGGTGTGGGTGGGGGGAGGGTGGGAGTTGGAGAGGGAGGAGGGGTGGTGGTTGGTTGGGTTGATATGGGGGGGCTTGAGAAACCCCACCCACCCAATGACCCCCCCCCCCCCTTATTGCTTTAAAACAATGCTGACAGTGAGAGGTGAAGGGGGAAAAAAGTGAGGAAAGGATGGAGATAAAAACGTTCAAAAGAAATAACCTTCTCTTTTGCCATGAAAGGAAGCACTTGAATGCAACTTCACACCTTCCACCTCTCTTTAGATTTCTGCTGCACACATGCATTTCCATGGAGCGTGTGGCTCCTGCGCCTGAGTGGCTGTATGCAACGGTGTGTCCAAAAAGCTGTGCAGGCTGCAGCTAGACAGCTCATTAGAAGCTGAAACACAGAGGCAGGTGTTTCCAGGATAACAGGGGGGGGGGGGGATTTTCACCGGCCCATTTCACAGGGACAGATACACACAAGTGCACATAGCAGCAGGGATATGTCAGGTAGGGTGGGGCTCCGTCCCCAGAGGCCTTATTTAGTGAGTGACATCACTGAGGACGCTTCACCGTGGCAACACAGCCAGGGAGCATTGATGGCGTCCAAAATTCTGACACTGCACTTAGTTCAGCTGCAGGAAAGCTGAATACATCAGAAATGGAGGTGGGGGGGGGAGTGTAATGCAACCATTCTGACAAAAATCCAAAGCCCTCTTTTTGTTGTACGAGCAGCCAAAAAACGCACAGATGCTGTATCAGGCGAGGCCTGTAATCAGATTTCTAATTTATATGCTAGTGGGTCATCGAGAAAAAAAAAAGAAGGGGAGGAGGCAAAAAAAAAAAATCCAATCACAGGGTGGATTCATTAAGTACAGCGTCTCCTCTTAATGTAACCTCAAACCATGCAGTGCTGGATTAGACAGATTACACAGCGGGTACACATATAATCTCTACAGACACTTTGCTCTCCTTTCGTTCAATCCCTAATAACGGCAGAACCCAACAAGGATCACAGAGCCTACAGGAGGTCACATCTGGCTGCTGTGCCAAAATCCACCCTAATTTCAACTCTAAGTACCAGAGTGATGAGAAAGAGAAGCATCACAACGAATCTGATGACCAACCCAGTAACCTAGAAATAAACTCCTAGCATTTGGATTAATTATTATGGCTGTGGAACAGAGGGATAGAGCTCTGATTGACCTCTGATTGACAAGTTGCAGGTTCAGTTCCTTCTCTGCCTGCCCATTTTTCAAATATCCTTTGGAGGAACACAAAACCCGTCAATTCTTTATTGCTGCTAGTGGTCTAGCTAGCAACTTGCAGTTAGCCACCATCAGATTTTTTCGCATGGGTGAACGGGACTTGTGACTGTGAAGCAAGCGCCTTGGGCCTTAATGAAGGTAGAAAAGTCCTATATTAGTATGTGTATAGGTCTGCTCTGCAAATGTGTTGAAGTCAAAGTGTGTGGTTTCTTGACCCACTGGCAAAAAATAGAGAATTGTACTTGAGTAGTACTTCAGTCTCAGGCTGAGACCCGAAACTTGACATAAGACCATCAAACTTAAGTTCAATATAAGACCAGTGTTCAATTGCAAGATAATTTGATCTCAAGTGGGCCAGAACAGAAAAGTAATTACATAATATTAAATTATGTATTTACTGTATCTGACAACAACTCCATTAAATAAAGGGTTCATCTTTTGTTCAAAAGCATAACATTCACACACCTAAAAGTTCTGTTTATGTGTATGACAGAAAAGCCTCCTCACAAAGATACAAAGTCCTAAGGATGCACAAAATCTTTGCAGTGAGAGGAGTCAATTTAAGTTGCCCTGGCAACAGATACTGTGTCCATACGGGAACATATATATACACTGGAGCAATGATCGCGTGTTATTTTCAGGAATTTAGAAAGGAGAAAATGAAACCTGCAATGGGTCAGCCAAATTAACTGGATGCTACTTTGCTCAACTCAGCAACATTCTGAAAATGACCAATAGGGCGTACAGAGTTATGCTGCTTATTCCACCTGTGGGTCCATCCCTCCAGCTAATCAAAAAACTAAACTAAACAGAAAAAAAATATTTTTATGCGATAATTTGATCTTTCATAAAACTAAAACTATCCATTTTCCAACCTGCTTAATCCATTCTGGGGTCATGGGGAAGCAAGAGCTTATCCCATCTGATTCATAATGTACCTTTGTCTCATGTCATGAAGGAAAAAAAAAGCATTATCACTCAAAGGTTTTTGCTATCAGGTTCCAAATATCTTTTTCATAGTGCAAAGCTGGACTTTTTAGTATTGAGGTTAGACTGCTTTCTTTTGAAACTAGCTTCCATTGGTCATTTGAGGTAGGGGTTCACATCGGGAATAGAGTGGGTGGGGGGGTTGGTCCAATTTACCAGGACATGTTCGCCCTTTAACTATTGATCACACGGCATGTCTGTTATTTCGAGTCAAATACCATCAGGAGAATTAATTAGCACTTTTTGTCTGCAGTTCATCAAGGCAATAAAACTGTTGCTCCAACTCCTGAGATTCCATCTCTTTTTTTCAGGACACACATTTTGTGTGGCTTTTAACATGCATTTATTCCCCCCTCATACCACTATTTAAATGCTAATGCTATTTTGCTTGCAATCCACCAGGTGCAATATTCCTCTATCACAGAAACCAAATTGCTGCAATCTCACCACAGGAGTTTCTATTCACTTCTATGAACAAATACGATAAACTTTTTCTCAGAATATTTCACACTCTGTGACCACTTTTTCTGCTTTGACCACTGCATTATTATGGCTTATGAGGTTGCCACACAGGGTAATGAGTATACTTTATCAAGCTAAGAAAAAGTTAATTGCGTTAATTACAGTAGCTTGCATCTCCTACTTTGGTTTATTTAGGTGGAAACGCGTGTACATTACATTTTTTGACTCAAACATTTATTTAATTGACCCGCGTGGCAAATACTTGGACAATAATAAAGGACCTCTTGAGTTCTTTAACAGAACTGTTTTTATTCTATGATGTCAACCACTCGAATATACACTCACCAGCCACTTTATGAGGTACACCTCTCCAACTGCTCATTAATGCAAATTTCCAATTAGCCAATCACATGACGGCAACTTAATGTATTTAAGCATGTAGGTCAAGATGATCTTTTTTTTGTATTTTTAATTCTCTCTTTCTCTAACTCTCCTCTTGAGCATTCTCTCTTTATTATCTTAAATTCATAATTTCTCCATAGCCTGCATCCCCCTGCATTCCTTGCCTTGTCTCTTGCCCTCTTATGAGTCTGATCAATAGTCTAACCTCCTTCCTGCAACCTTGTCTTTTCTGTGATCCTTCTGTCTGCTTTCTCCCCTGCCCTTTCCATCCCCTCCATGGACATCCATCCACCTTCCCCTCCTTCCAGCCTTCTATCTCCACATCGCCTCCCCTGCTCAGAGGCGGTCTTCAGTTAAATATTAATTAGTGAGCCTCGGCCCCCCCGGCTGATAAGGAGGACAATGGAGAATCCCTGCGTGTGCCTGGGAGCATCCCTACTAATGAAAGTGTCTTTATCTGGGCGTGAAAAGGAGAGACATGAGATAGTGAGAGGAAAACGTGTGGAAGTGAAAGTGTGAGCAGGAGATGAAGAGATGTACACCGATGGTGGATGAAGATCAAACGTGCAAACACATCTGCAAATCTGTCAATGTGCACCCATGTCTAAAAGCAAAGAACAGGCTTCACTGGGGGAGGGGGGGGACAGTTAGAGTGGAGCAGTTAATGATTTGTATATTCTGTGTGTGCATCTGATTGTGTGCTTTCATGGGGTTAACACCCATTGGTTTATTCACTTTGAACCACAGATATATGCCATTAAAGCTGCCGTCGTGGAAACCAATGGAGTAACCATGTTGGGGGAAGTGTTTGAGATGTGTTGAGCAATTCAGGTTTGAGTGTGAAATGAAGCCATTTTCAAATCGGCTGTCTTCCTGGAATTACATCAAAATGACTTTGTGTTACTGTGGCAACGAGACACATATTTAACATAAATTAACCAGTGTGTAAAGGAGAGGATGACTCCATAAGTTCCTTCGTCTGCGATGACCTTGATGAGGGTGGCAAGCCCCTAGAAACAATCAAATATTGGTTTCTTTTTTATCTACAGAGCAACTGTTAAGGTAGAAGAGTACTATCTTTACTATGTACAAATCTCCACATTCATTTATGGATTTTAAATAGTAGTGTATTGATTTATTTTAGCTATGGTTCGATTTATATCATAATTTGTGGTTGCTGATATGATTAACCCTTGTCCCATCCTATGGGGTCCAGATGACCATTGACGTGTTCTCCCTAGCATGACAAAGGGTGATAAAGGTGAAGAGGATTTCATGTAACCCATGGACACCGGTGAAGATCACATATCATTGAAGAAAAAAGGTTTAGCGCACTGTCTAGTGGGGTCTAGATGACCCCACTCCCAATGTTAAAGTGCCTAGGATAGCACAAGGGTTAATAGTCGATATTGGTTCATTTTGAACAATCCGATTCACTAAACTAAAATTGATGCAGGACATCTTTGGCCAAACATTCAACCAATGTGACTCAGAGAGAAATACCGTACTGAACAGTGCAGGTGAAATTTTCCAGATTCCTTGATTTCTTGGAAGATAATCAAGTGTAAATTAAATATGTGTACAAAAAACAAGTAAACAAGAATTAATGCAAAATCTATTCACATTTTTGTTTTATAAAGTTCAGCCCACTGTTGTTTTTCCACATCAAAATAATCCAAAGGGAACATTTATAGAACATTCTACCACAATGTATGGTCACACGCCTCTGCAAAATTCAAGTGTTTCCACACATTAAGCTGTAATGACGGCTGAATCTTTTTTGCTGCATCTCATATGTGTTCTTTGTGATGAAACTGGGTTGTTTTTATATTTATAGTAAAATAAACTATGCAATGTCTCAAATTAAATGGTATTTTCCAATTGTGATTATAAGAAATCAACTTAAACTTGACACGTTTTATAATGGTAGAGGTTGATTCGATTAACAACTTTCCTCCGACAGATCAAGCTGATTGGGATATAAACCAATTAATTCTTGTACCCCTAATATTAAAGTAGAAAAACGTTTTAAATATGACCTTCTAGCAGCATTTTACAAAAGCTTTCTTAGGTTTCTGTGTTTAGTTGTGTATGTAAATTGGGTTTGGTCAGAAGCTGAGGTGTGCCATCCACTGTTACAAATTGCAGCCTCTGTAATTTACAGAGGGGCCACATTAATTCAGTGGACTGTAATAGTCTCACACACATACATGCCCCCACAGGGCACTGCTTTAATTTAATCAAGCACCCACAGTGACGCTTACAGATTTGGGGAGTTTAAGCTGTTTTTCATAATCAAAAATACGCATGCAACTGAGCCCTCAAACCCACGCACACACATGTGTTTTTTTTTTCTTTACTGGAGCAGTGTGGTGTGTCCCAGACATATGTTAATAAACCTCAAATGAACCACCCAGTTCCACCTCCCCCTCTTCGCCCCTCCTGTCAAAACACAACCAAACCACTAAACAGGACTAGGAGACAAAGCAAGGCTGAGCTAAATGCAAAGAATAGATTAAACCATAAAATGTGTTGCAAAACATGTAAATGTTGCACGTTAAAACAAAAAAAACCACCAAAAGACTCCTAAAGTTCATTTAGTACAGTGTGGTTTTGATTTCACTTGACATAAAATCTTTTTTGGATATTTCTTTTTATAGACGTCACCAAACCAGTAAGCTTTTAGAAATATTCTTTAGATAATGTCTTCAAAAAGTTGCTCTTGAATGACTTAAATAAAATTTGTCAGTATCAATGTCTCCGTATCTGAGTGTATCTCTAAAGATGCCTGTGAAGCTGAAGGCCTGGTCCACCACAAGGCGCCATCAGGCCAACTCTTGATTTAAACATCAGCTGTCATAAATGTTTTAGAGAAATGAAGGGAGGAGGTGGCGGCGGCGGAGGGGGGAGGGGGGGGTGTTGGCAGCTTTTAGGGGATGGGGGGAAGTAGGAGTGGCTGGTGCAACGACAATTTGGGGGGCCAAAAACAGTAGATTGTAGATTTTCAGCTACTAAGCAAACAAGAAAATTGCTAGCAGAGAAAAAAATTTTGTTTATTGCTTTTTAGATTGTGTTTGCCATAAGTAAGAAATGTAAGGAAATTTTTGAAATGACCATGTATTTTCAGGGCTCATTTCTCTGTGATATTAAAGTCTTAGAAATAGCCTTGTGTCGAATATCTCCTCCTCAATAACAGCGTAAATGCCGGAGTTGTAAAGGCGTGGAAAATGTGTTGTGTCGCCGAGTCGTAAACAGAAGTATTTCAAAAAACAGCTGCGTTGGAACCGAATGTAGTTAAGTGATTGCTGAGGTGCGGTTCTTTGGCACAGCATTGACACTGAAAGGCTGTAATGCAGAGCAGCATATTATTTCTTTCCAAACCTGCTCCCCAGAGCCCAATGTCTCCTATGTTTTACTTGTTTCCCTGCTTCAGTGATTCTAATATGGCGAAGACTCAATGAGCTAAATGGGGTGTGTCAAAGCAGGGAAAAAGGTAAAAATGATCAGTCTAGTGCTCCTTGAAGATTGATTTGAACTGTTCCATTGGGCAGGAGTGAGGCTTTCTGTAGCAGCAGATGAAAAAACCCCAAAATTAACCTTTGTGAGACACTGCTAAAGAAGTGTACATTCCATTTACCTATTCAAGCATTTTTTTTTTTGCCTAAGCCCAGGATAAAAAGGGATTCAATCTACCCATCACGCACATAAAAACAGACAAATAATGTCAAACCTTTTTTTAGCAAAAAAAAGTAGTAGCAAAATATTATTTTATTATTTAGGCCTGCTTTCTTTAGTCACAGCCAGTGAATCAGGTCATATCTATGCAGTCTTCTGGAAACTATCACCTTTTAATTTGTGTTTGGCTGCAGTCAATGTGCTGTGGTCAAGGACAGTTCGAAATGTTTGTTTTACAAAAAGAAGACAAGTGTCAGGATTACAGCAGAGGGCTTTCAAACAAAAGCTGCTCTCTATAATCAATAGCAATTCCAATCTCCCTGACTACTTCCATCTGGTCACTGCCCCCTTCTTTTTCTCTCATTGTCTAATTTGTGTGTATTTTTTTCTTATTTTAATTTATTTGGATATGTAGCATTTATTAAAGCTTAATGTCTATGATTAAGATCACTGAACAAATTTAGAGCTTAATGATCTCAAAAAGGACAGATGGGCGGTTTGCCCCACCTGCTGGCTGCAGCACACACTGCTTACTGGCTAAAAAGTGCTGACACAGGTCTACCTAGTAGGAAATTCAATCAGCTAAATAGCAGGCTGAATTAAGCTAAATGGAGAGGGAACCTGCTGATATGAGAAAAAGCTATGAAGAATAACTGCTTAGAAGTAGACAAACTCACAATAAAAACTCCATCCAATAATATTTGAGAGGAGGTGACGGTATACGCTCTCAAGCCGAAAGACCATGACTAACACTAAAACTTACAACATAACATTTTCAATTTTAAAAAATACGTTATGTAGCTGAATGAAGCTGAAAAAGTTTGGGCTTCATTCAGAAGAAAAAAAGAAAAAACTACCTTGAAAGTTTTAGTGCCAATTTCTAAACCAGATATTTATTTTAGGATCTGTTTTTTTCTACCCTTACAATCCTACTAGAACCACAAACTGATTCAAAATGAATCATTATTGCTAATTTATAATGCTCACAAATGTGTGTGACTAGCCTACATACATTGTATTTACACAGTATATTTTGCATATTAATGCTTACTGAAAATAAAAGATTAATTCTACATGAAACGCTGTGCTCTTAAAGGTTTTAGAGTGGCATAGTTTTAGTAACTAAACCAGATGCAAAAGCAAATAAAAATGTATGTTTTTTTATTTTAAATGTGAAAATTTTTAAATCAATTTTTCTTTTGTAAGATCAATAAAGTTTTATTCAAATTGGCGCTAAAACTCTCAAACCTTACTTTCCATTATAAGCAGACTATTTTAAGTAAAACACTAAGAATAAAAAATGTTTTACACGGTTTTTGAAAATGGTTTTGCGACAGAAATGGTTTCCTAAGGACCATCTACAGTAGATAACTTGTTCACCGTTGTTTAGCTTTTTGGGTTGCCTCCATTTTCCAGCTAACTTTACTTCAACTTTTATAAGTTATCTTTAGCAGCTTTTATTTTTTTTTTAGCTAATGAAGCATTTTCATTGTGCTTAGCGTTATCTTTTTTTATTGTAATTCTCACTTGTCCTGTCCAGCAGCTGAGCAAACAGATGACAGCTTGTGATGAATAGAGTTTACTCTTACACCAGGGGGTTATGTGGTTTCAGACATACGCGGGGTATATTTGTGTAAAGCCCTTTTTGTATTTGAGGCTAAGCTTTTATAATATGTGCGCCTTTAAAAACAAAGCTGACTTACTTGAACATTTTCTGCCTGGTTCTCATCTTGCTCAGTGTGGCTGAAACAGTAGAGAAAAGGAGAGTGATTGTCAACATAAGACAAGTGAATATTCGGCAATATGGGCACTGCAACAAAAGGAAAAAAGGCTGTAAACCTCTGTTCAATTTACACATGCTTTGATGCACACTTGTCCTTTTTTGTTTGATCTGTTCTTCTAACAGGTGTGTGATAACACAAAAAAAGATCCTTGTATTCTCGGGACTGTCTGCTGCAGGCTTTCAACTGAAAGATACAGTTCCTTCTCATGGAAGATACTGCAAATCCCAGTGATCTTCTCCTGTTGCTCAATATGGCTTCTAAAACTGTTTCTGGCACCATAACTCACTCTTTAGCGTTTGTGAAGGATCCCTATCATGTGTCAAAGCCCCACTGTGCAGCGGTTCCCAAAGCCCTGCTGGGGCACTCCTGTGTAGCCTTTGTAGTTCAGAGCTAGAGAAAGCTAAATGCTTAATTGGCATCTTGGGCAACTCTCAGCTGCATGTTCTGCCTCATGAGGCCAAAAGCAAAGTTGTGTTACACACACATACAAAGATGTCAAATCAAAGAACCTCATTACGGCAGTGTGCAGCTATCCGGGAAGTGCAGCTTCTCCAAGCTTTTTATGGTTAAAAGGGCTTGAAAAAAACTAAAAAAAAAAAAAATCCCCTCTTTGTTATTTGCAAATGAAATTATGTCAATATATACTTAAACTGAAAAGGTTCCAATGCTCCCCAGACCAGAAAATGAAATATTTACCTGAATAACACTATTAAAAAATCAATAGAAACTAACAAAAACAGCGGAGATTTTTGCTAAAAAAAAAAAAAAGTCTTAAAAAATATAAATATATAACTGAATCATCAAAAGGATCTTTTTATTATTGGTTGCATTAGACAGTTTTGCAGAAATTAAGCACACTATGCAAGGTACTTTTTCCTGGATCATTAAACAATCCAGTTTCCTTATTGTGGTGAAACAGTTTTTGATTTGATTATACCAAACCAAAAAAGATTCAAGAATGCCTAACAAGGAGCTGCAAGGATCTGTTTCAGACAGTCTCTGGTAAAAAGGAGCACAACTGCACTATGGACATGGATGGACAGGCTGGGAGTCTGATTTATGGAGAAACTGACAGAAGGGTGAAGTTCTTTGTTGTGTACATGTAACCTGCAGCAAGCACCACACAGCTTTCTCTCTTGTGCTCCCCGAGCTGCAGTCACAGCATCTATGCATGCATCTATGTACACAAACGTGCAACACAAAACTCAATTTTCCTTTAGCATGTCAAAAGAAATGAGTAAACACAACATGCTTTCCTAAGAACGTTTGGGAAAAATGAGGTTGCATTTCCATCTTGTGTCTTATAACGTTGTTAATAAATCATTTGTGCTTTGTGTCCAAAAAACAGAAAAGAGAAACCATGTGAAATCATCCATCCCACAAGTAAGCAGCAGTTTTCTTGCAGAAAATAATCAATATAAGAAATCAATGCTAAGCTCCTTTAAAAAAAAAATAGAGGAATGAATCCTGCTAACTGCTGACTGTGTCCCCATCATCTGAGATGAGTCTTTCCTATGGGCCCCAAATAATTCTTCAAAGTCTTTTAGCAGGTTAAAACATCTGGATTTGTCTAGAAAATGGATCTTCCAAATCAGCTACAGTGGTTTGGGTCCATAATTATCTTAAAAATTACAAGAAGCTGTTTTATGGATATTACTATAGGAAATAAGACAAAGATTTGTTATACGTCATTTGACATTTTTGTATTTTAAATACAGTATATAAAAATGAGTAAAATTATAATTTCTGGACAAAGCGGACTTTCGCTTTAGCTCCTTCCCTCCTCTTTGTCTGACAGCCTCATAAATATTTCACAGATTGAACTAAAGTGGCAGTTTGATGCAACATGTTGGTTTTTTATTTTATACTATAAATAAAAATAAAAAAAAACTTGAATTTTAGGATCATAATGATTATGTGAAAACATTGGAATCAGAATACACATTATGACATAATGGATTAAACCAGATTAAGTTAAACAATAATTTACTAAAGGCCTATAAATGCTCCAGTTGGCACTGTTGCTGTACAGTGATCTAATGTACGTTTTTATTTGTGCCCCGCATGCTGATCAGAATAACCTTTTGATTATATTTGTATCAATTCTGTTAAAATTAATGACTAATTTTGTAAAAGAATTGTAAGAAATGTTTAAGCACCTCTGTTTGTAGGTAAATTTATTGAATGTAGTACATTTACTTGAATATTTTTGTGTAAATTAATGCATGATAAGGGAAGCATAGATGAAAACAGTTAGAGGCTACAATACATTTTTTGCTAAAAAAAAAAAAGTTGAATAAATTAGTTCAATTCACCTGGTTAGGTTTAATGAGTCATGCTGTTTCTTCTCTTCTTTACTGTCCTCTTCCTTTGGAGTAGAAGGGGGCGTGGCTTCTGAGCATCCACCTCCTTGAGTTTCATCTCTTTCTTGGTCCGGGAGATCTGCTGAAGCAGCTTCTTCCTCTGATTGGACTTTATCCGTCAGACCATAAGGGGGCAGCAGATCTTCACAGAGAATCGATGCAGGTGCATTGCTGTGGTCTGTACTTTCACCTCCAGGCTCAAACTGTATTTTAGAGGTAGGTGGGGATTCCAATTTGAGCTCCATCCCGTTTGCAGTAGATATTTCCTTCTCGTCCACTCCTGTGGGTGTTGAAGGAGGACAGCCCTGGTCTCCTGAGGACTTCTGGCTTTTCTTCTGTTTGTTGCTTTTTTCTCTGCTCTTCTTGAGATCTCCTGGCAAAGAGAAGAAAATACATTTTATTTTTCAGAAATAAATGTTTAAATTTAGGTCTTTAAAGAATGATTTGGTTCATTCATGATTTCTGCTGCTAACCTTTATCCCCCTTTTCCTTCTTACTCAGCAGCCGGGGCAACGTGCACATGTGGGAATAGTCCTCAGTGGAGCGGATGTAGCTGGCGGTGCGAGGACGCATGGCCTCCATGTCATCCTGGACCGTTTTAGGAACTGGACTGAGTCTCTCCGAAGCCCCATGCTCACTCCCATGGCCAGGAAACCCCCCTGCTCCGGCTGTGGACTTGGAGGCTTTTTTGTCATTGGAGCGCCAAAAAGAGTTCAAACTGCCAAACCACTTGAAAGCTTGGAAAGAGGGGAGAGGAGTCAGTTTGTTTTGACAGCTATGCAGTTAGATGTTGATCATAAAAACACATTTCTTTCATTCTTTATTTATGCAGCATTTTGGCAGTTTACTGTTTTCCAGAGTAATAGCTTTAAATATAGGCATTTTCCCCATAAAGCATCTTGTTTGGATTTCTTTACATTTTTCTTGCTCAAGCACAGTACCAGGCCCCACTTTTATGCAATATTTAGCTTCGGTTAAGAAATATAAAATTTTAAATAATTTCTTTGAGTCACTTTACGATGCAGAAGAGATGGAAGACATTTCCCTGCTGAATACACCAAAGATTTCTCTAGACTCAAAGGTTGAGACCCTCCAAAGCTCCAGTGTGAATTGTTACCCTTCCTTTACCCCCTCTGGTGGTTTCAAAACTTTTAAATAATGAAATGAGAACATTCAGCACTCAATTAGGATTCCACTCAGTTAATACATCAATGCTTAATAATTAAACTGGATATTTCTCAGTTGCATATTTAATACACATCTCTCTTTGTTGATTAATTTTCTGTTTATTCAGTTTTGTATTAATACTCTTTCCAAATTGTGCCTGTCTTTACTCTCTTTTCATTCAAGGATTTCTCCATGGTGAATTTTTTGTGATCTAGCACGTTAACGGCCTCCTTGTCAGTGCTACATTAGCAAAATAAAAAAAATTCAGGTCTTCCTTCCTGTGACTGCCAAATTCATTTCATGGGGTTTACAAACACTTAAAAAAATTGACTAAATAAAAAAATAATTTTTTTAATCATTACCATGTTTTTTTTCATGTTTTTTCTTTAATCTTAATGTTTTTGCAAAAATGTGGATTTAGGAACAAACAGCTGGTTGTCTACGCTTGGGACTGGTGAAAATCAGAAGTGTATCTGCTGCTGTTCTGCTTGTGTAACTCTGCTTATTGAATTTGATCAAACTGGAAGTTTTTTGTTTGTTTTTCTGTTTTGATTTTTTGTCGAGGGTGATAAAAACAGTTCCAAAAATATTGCTGGGCATTTAAAAATGATGTTACATTTCCACGTTAAGAACAATTTTAGAAATATGATTATTGATAAATAAGAACATATATAAATCTTACAATATTTTTAAATATAAATCTGAATCATATGGGGATGCACTTGGGTGTGTTGGGGAATTAGATTTAATTGAAACAAAATGAGTCTTTACATATGACAAATGTGTGTCGGATGTTTCCATGTGTTTCTATGTGTATCTACGTGTGTAGTACTATGTGTGTCTATGTGTATCTGACACTGAAGGTGGACTCTTTAGAGAGGGAATAGATCTTGAAGGAGGGTTCTAAAGCTTTAGTAAGTTGTAGTAATAAATTTGGTTTACGGCACGAGGATGAGAATTTATAATTTACTCACTCCCTTTTGGATAGTTCTTGTATTTTTAATTTTATATCTTGTCCCTATCTCTCCTTTTAAAGCATACGTCCAAAAGTAAAAATGAATAAAATCTTCATCATGTAGGGAGCTGGTTGTCACATTGCTAATTACGTCAACTGTAGAGGTCACGCTGGCTTGTGTTTGCTATACAGCAATCAAGAAAACATCTTTCTCATTTTGCACTAAAAATTGGTAGCAAGGTACAGTATTTCATCATTTTCCTGGGTCTCATGTGAGGATTGTGAACTTTGGTTTGGTTTTTGTCAGTTTTGTTAAAGTTTTGTGGTCATGTTTGGTTTAGAATTATCCCTTTTGTCAGTCACACCAGTTTCAGGTTTGTCATGATTCACTTCTATCTTCATTTCAGTTGATTAACCGCAGTGTCTAGTTTTCAGTTCTTCCTTGTCATGTCATCTGTTGATTCTCTTATTTTGCTTCAAGTGTTTTGTCATGCTTCAGTTTATTTATGAAATATTTTCATTTCTGCCACCAAGCCCAGCTTCCTGCATATTTGGTCGTAGACCACCAATTTCTGACAGTACTTTTGTGCTTGCCTCAAAGTTGAGTCTTGTCATCTGGACTTAAAGACCTTTCTGGAAATGTTTCACCCCCTCGTCCTTGTAGCTTCATCAGTCTGAGTGTGTTTGAGGTTTTCTTTTTTATTCATTTAAAGACCTCCAGGTTATTAGTATGTTTAACCCCTTAATGCCTGACCTTATTTCCAATGAAATAAAAAAGAAAATCTTTCTGTATTTTACTTTCAAGGTGATGCTGAGTTACGGTAAATGGATTCCTGCATTAAATGGTACATTGTTAATAAGTGGCACATGGCACAGGGGTTAAAATCACATACCTATCAAAAACATTTGAGGTCTTAGCTTTAAGATTGTCCAAGTTTAACCCATGTGTGAGCTAACTTGGGTCTGGTTGTTTTAGTGTGTCACAGCAAGAGACTTCTTTTTTAAAGAATCTATTCACAGGTTTGTAAAAACAATCGAATACAAATATAGAACTTTAGTGCAAAAGCATGGAAACACTGTCAAAATACTGGGATTCAGGCCATCAACGGAGTTCTGTCCTGTATGAATTTGTGGCTACGCTTAATCAATTAGAAAATAAGTGATTCAATAAAACTAAAAATGTGGGTGTGGTAAAAAGGCGTGTTTTTAGTACATTAGATTCTTTAACTTTTTCAATCCTGTGGCAGACGTCTATTGTACATAACTGTGCATATGTTTAAAAAGTAAAATAATAGTTATCTAAACTTTGTGAAGTATTGTCATTACATCAAAGAAAGAAATGTTGTGTTATCACCCATTGAATGCCTAGGTTCAAACTCTATGCAAAGGTTTGGTTGAATATTTGACTTTCTGTCTGTTTTGTTTACAATTGGAAAACATTTAAAGTTTGTGCTGCTAAACAATGTTTAGTTGCTATCCAGAAGGTAGTTGCTAAAGTGCTTTCTAAGTTGTTCTAATAGATCATAAACCAATGTTTAAATTCAGATAAGTAGGGAAAAGTAAGTAGACTTAAATGGCATTCTTGTCTTGTGTTTTTGCAAAGAAATGTATAAAAGAAACCTCTTAAAATAACTGTCATCATCCATGACAAGAGTAAATATTTCATTTGAGTGGTGTAAAAGTAAAAGTAACAGTAATACATTGGCAACAAAGTGTGTAATTTTTTAAAAGGTGAAGCAAGACTTTGTGAATCCTATTGGGTTTTGGTCAGACACAAATAGGCTCAAATGGCTCTTCTCTTTTGGTGTTTATGGTTGCAGACACCTGGTCTAAATAGAGAATTCATATATGATAAAACTGTCATGTGTGTATTTAAGCAAAAAAATACATCTTTGATTGCTATTAATGCTTTACCGAAATGGCCTAAGAACAAAGGAGAAAACCAATTGTACACCAAGATGTTGGATTTTTACCTAATTTACAACAAAATGTATTTGAATGGTGACAATTCACACTAGAGTCAAAAATGTGAGAACCAAGTCTGGTAGTCTACATTTAGAGAACCTTGTTTTGTATGTGTATCGTACCATGTAAACATAAAACCATCTGTGAATGTGTTTACCACAACCCATACCTGATACCTCCACTCACACCTAAACCACTTTAATCTTCTTTTCAGAAGCAAAAAGAATTTTTATTTAGTATTAAGAAACATTTTACATCTTAATTTTTTGTTGCAAACTCCATATTATTTTTAAAGGCAGGAAGCAGTCAACTGTCAATATTTGTTTTTCACTGAACTATTATTTGTTGGTATGTGGCTGGATGTGTTTTTTTTTTCCGTTCTAGGAACTGTGAAAGACTTATTTGAATACATACTTTGCTACCACTTAATGAGAAACTATTTCCATACACTCTGTACATCTAATACAAAAAACAAGTGTTAACTGACAAAACACAAAGGATTAGATAGATGCTGGTACTCACTGAGTTTTAGTGGACTCATGTTGGATTTAGCTGCAAGTGAGTTGAAAATGAGAAAAGACGCGTGAAACGAATGCAGAAGTTTCACAGATGGGCGACAGCTTGTTGTTGGGAAAGATCAACTATGGTAAGAACCTCACTTCCTCTACTGTGGGCGAGGTGCTTCTTACACTTTGCATGAGAAGTTGTAAAACCAAGAGATGAGCAACAGGGGCTGAGCTGATCTGGTACTTCCTGTGTAAACTAAGAGCGGTAGTTCGAAGAAAGAATTAACATGTAAAAAGACATGAGTCAAGAGTTTTAACATCAAAGATGGTAAAAAAAAATAGATGAGTTTACTCACAGTCCCCTGTAGCAACGGTACCATCACTCAAACACAAACATTTAGATTGAAGTTTAGGAATTTTTTAGACACCAAAGATTTGGGCTGAGTTGAATGCAAAAGACTGTGCTCATGACTGAAAAGATATGTCAGAGATAAACTGCAGAGTTTGATCATCCTGTGCTGAACTTTATGCTGTCTGAGTAAGGAAGTCTCAATTAACTAAAGTAGCATGAAATATTTTTCAATGCACCTTCAATGCAGTTGTCGGTTTTTGTGGTAAAAATTTGCTCATAGCCGCTGTTTTTGACCTCTTATTCTCTTGGTTATAGTAGTAGTTTTTATCAAATGGAGTTTACTGCATGTGCTGCTCATGATTGTAATCGGAACAGGTTCGTGGAACCCATATGTCCCACTTTCATTCTAATAGCTGTACAGTTTTCTTCCGACCGCTCTGGCTGGCGTGCCAACATCATAACCGCCGTCAAACTGGCTGAGAAGAAGAGAGAGATCCAGTGTGAGGAAAGAAAAAGCCGCAAACGTCAGAGAACCCAGCCCACCACCGCCATCATACCCACCATGGACCACACTTGCAGCAAGTGCAGCTCCCGCATTGGCTTACTCAGCCACAGTTGGCGCTGCTGCCCGCAGACAAACTAAAAACGTATGTGCAGACTCTAGAGACAGAAGGATGCTAGTAAAAAAATAGTTTTATTTTATTTTCTGATTAAACTTAGTTGAATGGCATTTTATCTTGTTGTTTTCTTTTTGCTAAATGTTTCAAATTAAGGTTTTGTTTTTATGTAGTTGATAAAAAGCAATTTAAGCACAAAGAAAAAGTCTGAGCAAAAACAATGCCAGGGGGTCGATCAAAAACTACAATAAAGTAGAATAAACAAGTATTGATCCCACAAAGGGGAAATTATCATGTTACCATAGCACTCTTCAGAACTGCAGATAGGTAAGAAATAACACTAAAACTAACACTATTTTATTGAATTTAATTGTGTATGTATTTAAATAGTTGTTGTTTTAACTGTTTATTGTATTTCTTGTACTGTATACATGTTGTGTGGCGACCTTGAGTGCCCAGAAAGGCGCCTTATAAATAAAATGTATTATTATTATTACTGTTATTATAAAAAATACATGTAGAGCAAAAAACTAGCATTGCTAATTCCATAAACTATAAACTCACTGGCCACTTTATTATGCACACCTTGCTAGTATCGGGTTTGGCCCCATTTTGCCTTGTGTTTATCATGGTTACAGTGATTATTTGAGTTACTGTTGCCTTTCTATCAGCTGGAACCAGTCTGACCTCTGGCATCAAATAGGCATTTTCACCCGCAGAACTGCCACTCACTTGATATTTTCTTTTTTTCCTGAGCATTCTCTCTAAACCCTAGAGATGGTTGTGGGTGAAATTCTGAAATTCCAATCTGACGCTCGCTTTGAACTGCAGCAGATCATCTTGAACATGTCTACATGCCTAAATTCAGTGAGTTGCTGCCATGTGATTGGCTGATTAGAAATTTGTGTTCATGAACAGTTGGGCAGGTGTCCCTATTAAAGTGGTCAGTGGGGGTATATGTAGATAAACTAGCATAGCTAAATTACCTTTAGAAATGCTATTTAACTTTAGCACCACACAGTATTTAATGAACTGTAACAGAAAGAGAGCAAACATCACTGTTTCCTTTGAGATTGTGCAGTCTGGTGATTCATTTTACTTTGTCAATATTTTCTCAAAGAAATATCCAAACCTGACATTGAAATAAAGAAATGTGGCTACATTTCATAAAATGCTCATTAAACTTGTAACATTTGACAAGCAACTAAAAGGTTAAGGCTTGTCCCACATTAATAATTTAAAAACAATCCCACCTGTTGTAAAGAGAAAAACATGACTTTGATACATGCTTAAAGCGCTTTTCCTTCTTTCTTTCTTCATTGCCAGCATAAATTCTGCTTTTGTCAAATTTCTTTATTTAGCTTGTATGCATTCTGTTTATTTACAATATCTTTAAAACAGTTAAGCCTTAGCAAATGCTAAAGCTACGACTGATTAAGAGCGAGCAGTGAGTATTGAACGTGTTAGGACATTTTTAAAGTAAATGATGGACACGCCCACTCTGACTGCCGTGCACCCTCATCTCCTCTCACATCCTGTTGACTCTAGTTTGAGGCTTGCGGTGTCAATTTTTCTATTTGAGCTGTGAATCACAAAAGGCCGTGTGTGGTTACAGATGTCTGACTGAAGCTATAGCACATTGGCACGGTATAGGCGACAAAAACAAAACAGCCAGGTCTGTGTTCTGCTAGTCGCAGCTGCTCAAGGCAGAGTTTGTTAGAACATCTTATGTAGTTCAAAAAAAGTTTAATAAGAAGATATTTGGTATATTTTTTCCTTACCTGAGTGAATTCTCTCTGTACAACAAAAACTCCACGCCTCTCCAAACATTAAGTTGCATTTAAATATTCATCTCTTGGGGGTGTCCGTGTCCCTAGGGTGTGGGTACTGGTCCGTGCCCTTGAGTGCCGGTCTTCTCCAAAATCCCAACTGTGGGTGAGCCTGGTCGGGCCATGTTTATAACACTCCTTGTGGACCCCCACTTCTCTTAGGCGTCTTCCTCTTGGGCAGGGGTGGCTGGCCCCTGCCTTGCTCTCTCGTGGACCATAGGCTGGGTAGTCGGCTGCCTGGAGCATGGGGCAGGTCTCCCTTGGGGGGCCCTGGCTCGTGCCTGGGGTTGGGGTGGGGGGATGCTCAGCTCTTCTGGATGGAGGTAAGGAGCTTGTCTGGGGCTAGGGGGGTGCGGTGCGGGGCCCCACGTTTGGCCCTCAAGGGCGTGGCGGGGGGGCTGCTCTTTTGTTCGGGCTGTAGCTTGCACTCTCGGTCCCCCCTAAACCTCCCTGCTCTCTGCCGTTGGGGGCCCCCATAGCGGTCCTGCTGGCCCTGGCCTGGGTGGCAGATGTGATCGCCCGGTCGGGCGGTTTTACTTTATCTGCTACCATGCGGGTGTTGGGGGTTCCTGGCTGCCGCTGCTGCTGCGTTGGGGGCCTTTGGTGTGTGGATGGCTGGGCACCCTCTTCCCTTCTTTTTACATCCCATCATCTATTTTAGAAAAACATAAACAATCACTGGAGCACAGGTGCTGTCTCTGCTTTGCACAAACAGTTTACGTGACTGAATGAAATGTTTCACGTGTTAGTCTGAATGCATAAGTATGCCTGTGTGAACGGCAGTTGTTTTATGTCCATGTTTACCTGTTTGTTTATGAACATTAAACATGGACATGTTTGTAACATTTGAGTGTGTGTGTGGACAGGCCCCACCCCTTTTAGATTTGTTATACATCTAAACCTGACCATAATGATTATAAACTTTCAGCAACTTGTTGCTTTATCATCCCCCCCTTCCATAATCACACTCCTATCCCCCCCTCTCTAACATCCCTCTCTCTTCTTCCATACTTTTCTTTTCCATCCGGCCCAACAAAAAACTGATATGAATATAATTGATATGAATAAAGTTTAGTCTAAATTGCAAAAGGGGTTTATTCAAATATACATTTGGTTTGTCAGAAGATTCATAACCCCTGTTGTAAAAGTTAAATATGTCCAACAAAAGAGGCCTTCAGCTCTCATCTGTTTCTCAGCTGTTGGACAGGACAAGTTAAAAAATTGTAATTGTCATGCCCTGGACATGACATTAAAAAAAAAAAAAAAGGTTTCCCTAACTTTAATAACTTGTGGCCACGAATTAGTATTTTGAGCGCACAAAATAAGATTTCGTGGCAAGAAGTTATTATTTTGTGCTCATAATTTAGTATTTAGTGGCCAAGTTTAGTTAGCAATTTGTTAGCATTTTGTGTGTACAAATGAGTATTTTTGGGGCGCAAAATAATACTTTTTTGTCAGCACAAATGAGTATTTTTGCTTAATCAATTCCTACTACAAATTTATGCCCACAAAATGCTGATAAAATGCTCATTTAATTTAAAATTTCTGCCCACAATATACTAATTTGGGCAGACTAAATGCTAAGTAAATGCTAATTTGTGTCTACAAAATACTAAATTGTTGCCACAAAAACATTCATTTGTATGCACAAAACACTAATCGTGGCCACAAATTATTGATTTTAGGGAACAATTTTTTTTATGTCATGACCAGGGCTCCGTACAATTTTCCCTTTATTAGCTTGGTTTGAATGTTTGCTTTTTTTCCACAGAGTACATCCAGGAACAAGCATGCATCGTAAACCTTGATCACCATTAGCATTTTGTAATGCTGTAATGGTTTTTAAAGTGCCTCTTATATGAGAAATACCTTATTCTTTTCATTTCTGTCTTTACTTTAAAGTATTTTTTACGCTCTCCTAAAGAAATGTTACCTCTACCCTCACTTTTTTTTTTTTTTGGAAAGACATTTTCCAGGATCTTAAAGTTCCTTACTACCAGTCAGTGGACCACCTTTGATGTTTCCAAATAGAGACAGCTGCTTTCTCTCTTGAGGACTATCATTTTTGGGTATTTCTTCACGCCTCTTCTTTGAGACACTGGTTCCCTTTGAAGAAATTTGTAATCAGCTTTAGAAACTTTTAGGGCCTTAAGCACATCTTCAGAGGGTTTTTGCTGCAGAAAGGGCCTCCGTCTTTTTGTGCTGGCAATTATTTTCCCTTTTGAAGAATCAGGCTCTGCTGCAGAGTGTCCTAATGGATCAGTGTTATTTGCTGCAGTGAAAAAGGTTGTTTGTTTGTTCCGCCTGTCTGTGAGTGATTTTATCTGCTTAGCACCGTCAGGTCCTTCTTTGCCTTGGCTTTGTCCTTTGAACCACAATCACTTTGTTTTCACCAATAAAACATCAACACAACTGTAATGTTTGCCATTGTAGTATTAAGTTATCAATGGTAAAATTGTTAAGATTATAAGAAAGATTATAACAATCGCCGTAACACTATCTTGTGTGAGTTTTAAAATAATTCTGAAGAGTTTATCATTGTGTTTACTGTTTTTAGTTGTGTTGCTTTTTCTATTAGTTTCTTGTCCTGCTCTGCTTTTAGCTTTACAGAGTTCCCCTCCCTCTGTCACACCACGTTAAAACTGACAGTTATTAAAATCTTACAGAAATTAAGTGTCAGCTCATCTTCATTGTCACCCTTTTCCATTTCTCACACACAGGAAGTGACATCATCAACAATGGTTTCATAATAAGTATAGTTTACATCTTCTTATATTATGAATATTATTACCTGAAATATCAAAGGTATTTGACAGCAGATTTTAGTTTGTTAGGTGTGTAAATAAATGTTTTTGTAATTTGTTCTGAATCATTCTGTTTGTTTGCTTGTTTTCATCCCGGAGAACCCATGGGGGGTCAAATTTGGCTGCTTTGCTCTTCAATGTTAATTTTAATTTTAAATTTTCAGCCGCTAATAATTGGTCCAACCAAAAAAATTTCAATTTAATTCCTTCCTGTTTTTCTTTGTTTAGTTTGCAGGTTTGAGTTTTGTCATTTTTTTCACAGTATAAATAATTCAAATGTCCGTCCACTCTTCCATTGTGACAAATATGATTGTTTTCTTCTTCTACTGAGTAAATATGTACACACACATGGCACACACACACCCTGCAGGAATAAGGGGTTTCATTTGGTTCTCTGTCACAAACACAGGAGCCATTTGTTTCACTGAATGACTGTTTCTGTGTGGCTGTTTAGGGCTGTGTTGCATTGAAGTTCACCTTGATGAAAACAAGCCTTTAATAATTTAGCTGTTTGCCTGCTCACACAGGACAAACATTGCTCACTTTGACTCAAGGACCCAAAGGAACAGACTGCAGAGAGGAACACAAAATCAGCAGCCTTACTTGGTTTCATCATTTTCACTAGATTGCACAATATTCTGATAATAATATTTGTTTTTTTGTTTTTTATGTATTTCAAAATAACCTTGAAGAAAACATATTATTAAGAGAGAAATTAGCAACACAAAAAAGACAAAGACGTTAAGCAACATAATTATTAGCCTGACAGTCCCACAAATGTGATAAATATTTAATGTATCTTAAACATAAAAGCACATAAAAATGTCTATATATTTCTATGTCACAGAAACGTAAAGATATTTTTAGAACTTTTGCAATCAAATTTTCACATAAATTCCCCTTTTTTACATCTATAAGCTATTTTTATTCATGATTATTAAAAATACTTCATTTTTATGTTTCCTATTTTCAATTTTGATGTAGTGAATACACACCCAAAAGCAGTTTTCCTCCAAGCTGATTTTAAAATAGGGTGGGTCACAGTCACTGGTGTCACAGATTTACACAAGTGTTTTATTAACAATAAAACTCTCGACTCTTTCTGAGGACACATTCCACTGAGCTGTTCAGTTTTCTGAGTTTTGATGTCTTTTCTGATCCAAATGAAAGCAAACTTTTGCAGTTTCTCCATGTTTATTGTTTGCTGTACCCACCAGGGAACCACTCAGCAAGTTTCAATTCATTTCATTCAATTTTATTTGTATAGCCCAAAATCACAACAACAGTTGTCTCGATGGGCTTTGTGCAGATAAATGTAGGGTAAAACATAAAAAATGGACCATGAATAAATACAATTCAATAGAAAAATTCTAAACTGAACTAACTAAACTAAAGTGGACACCGCTGCCCTTAGACCCTCCTACGCGGGTTTCAGTAGGAACATCTCAGCTCTACATGGAGGGAAGGTGGAGAAGTAGAAAAGCTGCCTTCTTTTAAGTCCGTTGACCAAAGCAGGTGACCGATGTAGCTCAAGATGATGGAAAGTCAGAGTCAAATGACTGAACCTTTGTTTGTCAGGTAACAGAAGCAGTACATGCTTTAAAAACCTTTGCTGTTTTCTGTTTGCACTGGCATTGTGAGCATCTTTAAAGACCACTCTGCTGCTGCCGTCACCTATGACAGCTAAACAGTGACATGTCTACTTCATGCAAAAACGTGCTCTGAAAAGCAAAATGTTGATTGTTTTTGAATACTGAGTGATTTGGTTGTATTTTTCTTTTTTTTTTTTTTAAATCACATTCACAAGCTAAAAAGGTACTTTATTAGTAATAGTAACTTATTGTTATGTAAAAGTTTTGAGTGTTAGGATGGTGTATGAGTCTAATTTAGAAAAGCATGTTTCATTAAAACAAATGTGCTTGACAGACTTCAGGAGGAAACCGATGTGCTAACATGAACAGCCACGACTGAAACCTGCCTGCTGTGAAGTGACGATCCCAAAATACTCGCTGTGGTTAGTTGATCCCCTTTTGGGTTCCAGCATACAGTTGCACAGTGTAGTGCATTTCTAAGATTGACCTATGATCTTCTTTTTCTATTTCCTGTTTGTGAGTCCTTTTCCTGTGAACAAACAGTCCATTTTTCAGCCTCTAAATGAGGTTTAGTTTACTGGATTAGTAGAAATAGAAATAGTTGCATGTGTAAGCACACCACGTTTACTGCAGCATGTGACTTTAACTGCCCTGCTATAACTTCAATTTAAAGACAGGCAAATTCATATTTTTTTTATTCAAACAATTGTAAACACAATAGCAAAAATAAAGATTGGTGCTTATAGACGAGCGGAAATATGAACATGTTTAATGCAGGCTTCAGATTTTAATATGTGTCGTTTGTGGTTTTGGACTGCAGGGGGAGTCAAAGACAGATAAATGCCACAATGCTTGAGCAAATTACTGAAGGACCAAAACAAACAGCTTCACAAAACCTGACACAGATACTTGAAATGCCTCTCATTTTTATGAATCAAAACACTTCAAAGAGGATCACTCATTTATGTTTACAAAAAAAGTTTATGTCTGAATTGGGCCCATTCTAATAATAGTAAGCACTAAACCTATAATACAAGGAGGTAGATTCAATGAAGTACCATAAAAGCATTTCTTTACCTCTTCTAGTATGAAAAATATAAAACAACATGCATAGAAATGGTACTATGGACTTTCAATAAATAAGTATATTATTATTTCATTTGCAGTTTTTTCAGTGCTCCCCTCCTGTCCACCAGATTAAACGTCTATTTGTCTTAAGACTTTAAATGGAAATAGTCATCTGTCCAATTTTTATTAAAACGAAGATTTACATCAGTAAAAAGTTTTTAAATGGTTTTTATTACAATAATAAGTAAAGACACAAACAAAGAGGACATGAAAGAGAGAATAGTGAGTGTAAAAAACTGCTTTACATCAGAAGCCTAAAGTTATGCATTTAAACTCATGCTGTGCATAAAAAAGAAAACCTAAAAATTGTTAAGTATAATTCATTAGTCACAGAAATGATTTGAGCCTCAAGAAGAGCACAGAAGGTTCAATTTTTTGCATTTGTTGAATTAAGAGCTGCTGTTACCTGACTGCTGCTGGTTTCTAGAGGCAACTAAATGGGCCAGTAGTGTGTGTTTGTGTTTGTTTGTGTGTGTGTGCGTGTGTGTACATATATATATATATATATATATATATATATATATGTGTGTGTGTGTGTGTGTGTGTTTCTTTGTAAATGTGTCAGAGTTTCTATTCAGACCAGACAAATGAAGGTGACCCAGCTGCACCAGGTGCACACATTTTAATGAAACTCCAGTCTGACCTGCATTCAAACTCTTCCACTGCACACACCAAATATTTGCTGTGTTTCATCAGTGTTTGTGTGTTACTTTTTTTTATTGTAAATGTAGAAAAACTGATTTACCAACAGAGATTTGATCAATTTGTTGCAAGATGGGTTTCAACAGTATAACAAAAATTACAACTATGAAAAAAAATACAATTACTGGTAAAATACATTTGTTCTTTTCCTCAGCAGTTTAGAAGAGCTGTGTGTTCCCTAAGAGGAAACTTTAGGGTGTCAGTCTGCCGATGTGCAGATCAGCTTCAACTTTTGTTTTGCTTTAAACGTGTGTGGAATTCATAGATATTTGTGTTTAACAGCACCTCCTTGCTCAACACATACACTGTAGATCTTAATGAATGTATTTATATAATAATTTTTTATTTGAAACACAGGGATACAATCTTAGTAAACCAATCCAAGATTAAAATCCCTCATTGTTTTTACAGCTTAAACTCAATCACCTCTATCTTAAGCCTTAAGCAATTTTTTCGACATTGTTTCGCAATCTTCTACATTAAAAGTTTCAACATCCATGCACAAATTTACTTAGTCCAAAAAAAGTATTTAAACATGAACTTAAGAACTATAATTTTTGTTAAAATAAACACATTTTATGAACAATTTTAAAGGTTCGTGCTTGAAAGCATTAATACAACTTTTATCATGTTGATGGGAAATAGGGCGGGCTTACTCCACATCAACAGTCCCGCCCACAGCTCAGAGGCCAACTTCCAATGAAGTCCTGGAGAAACGATGTCCAAAAAAATGACGCAGGTTTTCTGATTCTGGCCAAAAGCTGCACAGTCATAATTAAAAGACCACGGAGAACGCTTTTAGAATTGATCATAAGATGATCGAAGTGGAACAGAAGGAATCAAGGACAGTTTATGCAAAACAGGTTTATTTACAGCTATTAACAAGAACTGCAAAGCTCTATAACACAGGCCTACTGAAAGGCTTAGAAGCAAAAAGGGAAATGCCAGAATGTGTATGCTGCTCTCTGCCACTGGTCAAAGGCTTTTAAAGCTCTCCAACTGATACCATCAGCTGGCCTCAATCAGCTGATCCTCACCAGTGGACAGCAGGTCGAGGGAGCGACAGCTCCTGCAAAGAAAGAGAAGCACACAAAGAACAGAATAGCACGGCCCAAAGGCTGTGACAAAGACAGGACTTCTAAAAAGGCTTTTTGCTGTCTTTCAGGTTATATTGGTTAGTGTATCCCCAGAATATCCAGTTTGGCAGGTGAAAATCAAGGCTTTTCATTTTAAATCATTTTTATAGGGAAGGCTCAGAAAAAAAAATCCTCTGCTGACAAACAGACGGGGTAGTGTAAGAATTGGAAGAATTTGAAATAAAAAAGATCTGAAAATTAAAAGGATTAGAGCTCTCCAACACCAGCAGTTTCCTCTGTCATGGGAAACTCGTGATTTTGTAAAAAAAAAAAAAATCATGACACAAGCATCATTTGCTCTCCCTTATGTGGGTTAATTTAGAATTTAGCTGTAAGACTTTCTTTGACACTGTAGTATCTAAACAAAGACTCTTGTTGTAGTTTTTTTCCTTATTGAGGTTTTTCTTTTAATGATGATTTTTTTTTAACAATTGTATTTGTACTTATGAACTCTCCTTTAATAGTCATAGCTAGTATCAGTTTTCATTCATGCACAACAAACAGATGAAGGAAGGAGCATTTTTAAGGTTATCAGTAAAATGTGAGTGACCCCGCCCCCCTTGCGTTCCAAACAGGAGGTACCCGCTGGTCCCTAGAACCAAAAACCCAAAGCCTTCTTCAGATAAATAAACACCTATTACTCAGTCATTCTATTTGTCAATAACCATTCTTGCTCTGCTACCTTTTTTAACATGTTCTTGATTATCCTCCTTTCTTTTTCTTCATTATATATATATATATATATATATATATATATATATATATATATATATATATATATATATATATATGTTTTTTTTGTTTGTTTTTTTTTGGGGTTTTTTGGTACTAGTTATTCAAGTTATAAACTGACCAACCAAATGTCTCTATAAAAAGATTTTTCTGAGCCTGATGCAGTTTCAAGTGGTGGGGGTGTGACTTCCAGCAAGCTCACTCCTGTTTGGCGAGAGAGGTTGCCATGGAAATGTTGACTCAGACAACTTTGAGCAACCACTGCTTATTGACGGCATCTGGGTCCAACAAGGGGCCGTCCACATCGCAAGAGAATGGTAACTGAGTTTACTTCATTTGTTTGGCGTGAGCACAAACCAAATTAATCTGTATATAAGGTGCTCAAGATTGTAAGGCACTCTGACAAGTTTTGAAAATAATTAAGGATTTAGGTGCCCCTTAAAAATACGGTACAGTCAAAGAAAAGGGTTAAACTCTAGTTTTCATTCCTCACTGGTTGTATCCTGTTTTCTGATGTGAAAAACACTTTAATGGTGTTCTATTTTTTGTCAATAGCTCAAAAGTGAAATCCTGTTGTTAATCAACTGAATATGCATGATCTGAAAAGTAAATCCACAGTCTTTTTAATAATATTAATCTGCTTTTGTTGAGATTTTATGGTTTTTTTTTTTATGTTTTTGGCAAAAAAACCCAGATGTAGGGTATTTTGACCTGTCTGCAAGGCAAGTATGGTTCAAATCCTACTTGGAATTGTTCTTCCTCCCATGATAGTTGTCCATATGTAGTCCCATTTTACACCAGTGAGCTGTCAAGACGTCCTCACCTTTGTCCGAATGGTTGGACAGGTTCAAATAAAACAAATCAAGTGTGGAAAATAGGTCTATAGGGGAAACGAAAACTTCCAGAGTCCAATTTTATGCCCGTTAGATTCTGCAGGTGGGGCTCTGCAGATTCAAGAGACCACAGAAGATTTGAAACTTCTGATTCCCTGTGCCAGTGCTATTAAACACTATCGGGTTGGAATGCAGGGGCAATATATTCTGCAGTGTCAAGGAAACAATTTCCTTAGCTCGTGCCAAAGTTGACACCGTCTGATGAAATATGATGATTATTTATTTAAATAAAAAGTGACGCAGAAGCCATAGAAAGAAAAAGAAAACAAAATCAAATCATTAGTATTGCTCATATTGTTTTTAATATGCACTATATTCATATAAAACATTCATCTTTCTTTTTTTTTTTACAATCTCTGCTCTCTTCTATTTTTCAGTTTGTTTCAACAGAACCTGTTCCATTTCCTGCTGTCATTTTTTATCCAGACAAACACTTTGTGTCATAAGAATGTAATTTTATTGATACTGGCTTGATCCATGTGTGCAATGAAACTTCTACCTCCATTTATGGCCATTGGGCTCGGTGATATTTTCATTCGCTCAGACATGGATAGAAACAACTGCAGCAGGCACCAAAGCGATGGAAAGCTTTGCGGCAGCTGTCTCATACGGAGACCCTAACCCCAAATTGTGTTTTTGTGGCAGGAGTTACCTTGACATAGGGCCCTGGAAAAGGATAATAGCGGGTTTTTCTGTCGCTGTTTTGAAATTCATAAAATGTGTCAGAAACTAGCTGCTTATTTGCATAATTCCGTGTTAATGTTATTCCTATCTGCATATTTAAGGATGTGAGCCGAAAAACGTCACATTTGCATAAATGTTGTGGGAATTTTGATGCTGAGGCTGTGAAGATAGAATAATTAGATGCTTAACAATTTTTTCCAGCTTTTTTTTGTACTTTGGTCACATATTTGTCAGTCAATTTTGGCAGTGGGATCCATTCTCGGCATGGCAGTCTTAAAAAAATAATTTTATGCTTTACTGTTTGGTTTTTTGAAATTTTCACCTGTCACCTCTCTTCATCACTTCACTTGCGTTTGGAGAACAACAAAGATGTTGTTTAAATCAAAGTCAGGGTTTCTGCACACACACACACACACACACACACACACATACAAACTGCACATCAGATCACATTGTTTAACCTTGAGTGTCCTTCTCTGGAGCTGACTGAGAGGATGTGACAACAAGAGGCAGATGGGGGAGGCGCAAAGTCATCAATTATTTATGGATGAAATCCAATAAAAGGCAGGAGTTTAGATGGGAACCGATATACTGGCAGATATACAGAAAGCCTAAGGGTTCGTCATTAAATATGTCCTTATCCTTTGGAAAACGGAAAGAAAAACATCAGGTAACCTTTTTTTTCTTTGAGTCTGGATTCCAGTGTCTGAAAAAGTTGTGATTAAAATAGAAAAACGGAATTATCCCAACATTCTATGCAATATTCTTTCATTCATTTTTTCCATATAATTTTTTTAAAGGTTAATTAGTTTTTAGCATCAACATTTTTTGATATTTTTCTACACATAAACATGTTAATTTCATATAAAGACAGGGAGCACGGAACAATAATTCACCTCTGTTAGTTTGTTAACTACTCTGTTGCTGATGTTTGCATACTAATTTGCATTATGGGGTGAGCAGTGCAGCTTTGCAGTCTCATTAAGAACAATTTTATGCCAGCTAAATGTGCAAATCTGACAAATCAAGAGGTGTTTATTTGAAGCAAAGTAAATACATGTCCTCTGTTAGGAGCTGTTAACATTGACTTTGTATATTTGTATATTTCTGTCAAGAAGAACACTTTGCTACTAATGTCGAATTTCACTCCTAAGTTAAAAACAGTTGCTGTTTCAAGCTGTTGATTGCTAAATTAGCAATTGAAACAAAAATGTTTCCACTAAATTCTTAGGGAATTCTCTTAAAAATGTATTCTTCAAATACCAAACACTTTAAAATGATTTATAGTGATTCTAATCCTAAATTTGATTTAAAATGTCATGTTTTCACACACATCTCTTGTTTAATGATTTTTTGACTACTTACATTCTGTAAAAGTATACGTCTTTTTTTCTCCTTATTTTGATTATTCTTTGATTAAAAACTTTTTTTTGACATTTTCAGCAGTTATTTAAATTTCCCAATTTTCACTTTCTTTAACACATTTTTTTGTTTTTTCTTATTATAACTCTTTGAGTGATACATTGTATTTAAAAGCAAATGCAGTTAAACATCCTCCAATGATAAAAACAGCACAAGATGGATCAAATTTCCTCCTTTTTCCATCCACTGCTCAGACAAATGAACACGTTTGACAGAGTCAGAGTTTGAATAACAAAACCTAAAGCATTAAACTGCAGCAGGTCCCTATTCTTTTTACATTTTAAGTTTGTTTTGCACAAATAGAATAGAACAGAATGCAACTGAAAATTAAAGTACCCCGGCATAGTGCAAAAAAAAAAAAAACATTTCAGGATGAATAGAGTACAATATAATATATAAAATAAAAGTCAACACATAAAAATGTAAAATACCCATCCTACATACTATGTCACAATAAAACCCGCATTGCACAATCTTAAACACTTCTACACATTTGTGCTACCGTGATTTTTAGAGGCTTTTAGCAGAAAGTTAACTTGAAGCAAGAAAGTGAAGCTTTGGCACAATGTCAATAAGGAAGATCTACCTCATCTTCAGGTATGCTGGGGTGCTGACTCATCACTCTGCACTTAACTCATCAATTAGTCTTCACTCTGAGCCAATATAGCTAAAGTGCTCATTTTCCTCACAATCAAATTCCTGCCTTTAAATTAATGGAAGTTGTTCATCCACATTCCAGACATTTCACCGTCCCACATCTGCCCCCTTCTCCTCCTGGCTCTTCGATTGGGTGCGGTCTAGCCTTACCCAGCATCAGCGTCTGGGCTCTGGGGTCCCATCACTTAGTCCAAGGTGATCACCAACAAGCAAGATGTCTCAGATGCCCAGAGCCCAACAGCAGACTGTTTATGCTCAATTCTTGTTTTACTGTTAAATCTTTCAACCACACTTTCAGGATCTCTCCTTGTTGAAGTCACAGTACAAATCCTGCTTGTAGCTTCTCTGTGTTCCTCAGGCTTGCATCAGATGGTGTAGGATAACTGACAACTTGTTGGAGACAAAAAATTGCCAGAACAGCAAGAATCCATCTCTCCTTTTTCCAAACCTGCTTAATTCCTTTTAGGGTCATGAGGCTGCTGGAGCCTATCCCAGCTAATATTGGGTGAAGGCGGGGATGCCCTGGATGCTATCTGGTTCATCGCACAGCAACACAGAGGCATACAAACACAAACTCACAGTCACACCTAGAGACAAAGTCTTTCGGTGTCATCAATTAATGAAGGATATTTTTGGACGTGGAAGGAATCCGCACTGCTGGGAGGAAAGCCATTTATGCACTGGGATAACAATGCAGACTTCACACAGAAAGGACCCAGCTGTGATTTGAACCTCGCTGTGAGGCAAGAGTGCTAACCACCATCCAGCCCGAATCCTCACACTGAAATTAATGTTGCACAGACTACCTCATATGATGCACCAGCAATGAGTGACACTTACACAGACGAATGCTGGATTTAGAAGGTACTGCTTGACTCGTACCTTCCAAAATCCTCCTACCTTTCCCATGATTTCCCATGATTGACTCAGAGAAGACAGGTTCAAGACACATCTGCAAGAACCCTGTGACAATTTTGAATAAATATTTGTTTTCTTCCTTTTCCTTTTTAGGTATATCTGTATTCCAGCAGCAGTAGAGTGAGACACTGTGACTCTCCCAAGGAAATGTAGAAATTCCACCAACTGTTTATTGCATGCTCTTACATCACAATAAAAGTGATAGAAGTTTATGCTTGCAAGCAAAGTATAGTTTTACATCACTGAGTATTGATGGTTTGTGGTCAGAATGAAGGCCTGGGTTAGGCAGTGGATTATGATTGTAAGGGCTATAAAATGCATTGGGCTAATGGTAAAGCGGCGCAAAGACTGAAAGACCAATATGTAATTCTGTGTGTGCTTCCCGATGAATCACAGCCAAGGCTCCAGCCAGCCTGCAGACTTGTTTGTGTCAGTCCGTTACAATCCAATAAACCCTGCTTAAGAGTTTGAATAAATAAATGGCATCGAACTGGGTTTGTTTCTCGTAAATCTTGGAAATCAGAAAAGATTTCTTGCAGTTTCATATACCATCTGTTCCAAAAATCCCCAAGAGGAAAAAAAAAAACTTTTGATTCTTTATACAGTTCAGTTTTCAGGAAATGACACTATCACACATGATCATCTTTTTCCTCAGCACTTTAAAGTTTGGGTTCCTGCATCAATTTGGAATAAACTCAAAATAGTGTAGAACGCTGCAGGAACTCTTCTAGAAGAAACCAATATCAGATGGGCTATTACAGCATTTGCAACCACCCTAAACTGGCTGCTGGTCTGGTTATGATTTATGATGATGCTTTCCTAATAAATCACTTCAAGTCTGTGCTTCAGATCATATCTCTGAATTACTGTCTTTCCAGCTTCCACTATATTTCTTTTTTGAAGACCTTAAACAGGAGTGGGCTTTTTCATCAGTGCTTCTTGGAGGTGGATGGGGCACAAGAATCCCTTCTGACAGGGTTGTTGTTTTGTTTTGTTGCTGTGTTCTGTACTTTATTTATTATGTTAGCAGGAGTGACAAACCAGAATTTTACAAGTCGGAAAGACCAAGAAAAAATATTTAAACCTTTGAAATTATTCAGATGGAAAACAAAGTAGAGGAAAAACAATCAATGGGTTTATTTTTCACTGACACCCACAGATTTGTATTCTACATTTGTATTGACAAAGAATGTTTCCTGGCTTTGCAAATTGCACTATAATAAGAACTGCAGTTGTCAAGCAGGCCTCTTGTTTAAAAGTGAGTTCAACAAGTATAACAAATATAAAAATAATTTAATCCTGAAGGATGGAATGTGTAGGTAACATACAAGGGAATTGCTTTTCACTTAAGTTTTGTTTCCTCATAAGAATTATTTGGTATTCCCATCTATTTTCCATCATTTTTATGCATGACTAAATGTAAACGCCCTCGACAACACACAAGCAGCCTCTTCCAAATGTAAATGAGCATAAATGCACGTTTCAGGCTTCCACATTCAAAACTCTCACCAACACGTGTAGCTTGGAAAGTTTCTATAAAGTTTTTTGTGTTGCAATTGAACGCACATTGCAATTTAACCAGACTGAACTTTGACCAATCAGGAATTTGGAATTGGTAGTGACGAATGGGTGGCGTCCCTTTTAATTCACCGAAACCCCTAACGTTTAAAAATTGATCACAAAGGAGAAATTAATCATTTGTGCCGAATCAGCATTGCTTCCGGATCCATCCGGCTTCTCCCTTCCCCTACATCTATCCCTCCAAGCGGAGAGATATGGAAAATGTAGTGTCTTCAAATTCAAGCTTTACTACCGCTTGATAATGTCAACAATAGTCGCCGGTTATCTATTTTAGCGTATAACTGGTAAATGCTAATACAATAGGAGCAATAGGGAGGAGTCAGAGGGAAAGCAATTTGGATTTGGCCCAAGTACGTGAAAGAAAAAGCCTGGTGCAAAATTTGTGAGATTTGCATTATTGCAACATTCTTCCAGCAGTAGGTGGTGGAAATGTGCCAGGTAAATAAGAAAAAAAGAAGAAGAAGCCCCTCCCTGGTGGATATGTGTGAACACCATTCGTTATATGTTCATTCAAGAGCCCACGTTTACCTCGTTTAGCGCGTACTTGAATGTGCGTCACTTGCTTTGTGTGTACGTAACTTAATGGATTCTGCGACTTTGTCACAATGATGGATTTGAGTTGGATTATGCCTTATATATAAACAAGATTTGTTAATTCCATGGCTCCCTATACTTTTTTTTCTAATCAACACTTCATTCCCTCCCCCGTGAGGCATCATTTTATACAAAAACGAAATATAATGTGTAAATGAAGTAGCATTTCACAAAGTTCTCCCAGATGACTGAAAGTTCGTTATGTTTTACTCCCAAAGGAATAAGATTTATTCACGACTGTGAAGCTGATGAGTTGGGGCAGGAGAAGCGGAAGTGGAGCAAATTAATCGTAGCTGAACAGATTTGCTGCAGCTATGTCCTTGTTAACTGTTCGCTCACAATTATGCTGTTATGGCCTAGAAATCCAGAAACTTGTTGTTTTTTTTTTTTTACTCCTGAAACAAACCAGAATCCTCACTGTTGGAAGAAAGTTTCCTGCCAGCCAGTCCAAGCAGAATTTATCTGCATCTTCAGTTTAATTGTTAACTGCAATGTGGCATACCCACGTCTAAAATTGATTTTTGACTAACTGATGGAGCATGAAGGGAGAAAATAACAAGGAAATGACAAGTGGTGCTTGAGTTTTAGATTCTTGTTGCAGCAAAAGGACAAAAACAAAGACTATGTAACTGTTACCTCTTAGCCAGGGACACAGCCTCTGGCTGTTGGCAGCTCAAAAGCCTTTGTTTTGTCTTTTTTCCTCTTTAACGCAGAGGTTGTCTCATTAATTCTGTTGTATGAAGCCAGCCTATCAATCATCTAGTACTCTATGGGGTTTGTCTAGTAAGGGTGTCGTGTCGCAGAGGAATAAACAATAATTGAAACAAAGGAACAGGTAAGGCAGACGAGTGTGCTCTATTACCCAGTGAAACAGACTATAGAGTGTTTAAACTGTAAGACAATACACACTAATACTCCTCCAGAGAGCCAAAATGGGTAGGGCTGCACAAATATGGGACACAAGACACAGGGAGATGACAAAGAATGTGCTGCCCCGGTATATATAAAATAAAATAAAATACTGACCAATCTGGACACCTTATTCTTTATAAAAATAGAAATCACGACAGGCTAACCTACTTAAGTATAGATACTGGAAGGATTTATGCTGGAAAGCATTCTGTGATTTCCAGGAGACACAAAGCCATCAAAATAAGATATAATTGAATTTTAACCAGAGATTTACTGATTTAAAAAAAGCTAAACAGATAAAGATGGTTGCAGGAGGAAGAAGAAAAGAAATGACATGTGGGAAATGAAACAGGTTGACACGTGGTTTCAAAAGAACAAAGGGATCTGAGATTGAAGGGCAGGTGGTTAAATGTGGGAGCTGGTGATGGGAGGGGCTTTACCTCCTCTGTATCTCTGCTGTGGTCTGCCAGCATTATGGGTTGGGTGATGGCAAACAAACTGATATATGTGCTGTTTTGTCTGGTTGCAGTAAAAACTAGACTTTAAATAATGAAAGGAGCGTCAGTTATAGTAGTTTTTAAAAAGCCCTGCATTCATGATCTAGGGCCTATGCCATGGAAAATCGACTTTTTGAGCTCTTAAATGTATTATAATGTTACTTGCTGACTCAAAAATAGCAGTGCAGTATTTTTGATCTATTCACGCTGCCGGCACCGCCCCCAGGCTAACAGACACACCCACTTTCTCCACAGAGCTAGCTGCGATCGGCAGGGACGCTTCCGTTTTTTATGCACATCCATTTTTGCAAAAATTTGGATGTTGTTTTTATTCTGTGGCAGTGTCTGTGTTTCTGGGAAATGCAGACAGGCTGCAGAGGCCGATTCTAGATTGACATCATGAATGGGTGGCACACTCACTGAGTGAAAGCTGGTGCCTCATCGAGTGGTCTTACTTCTGGGTAGGAAAATGAGCTGCGAAAATAACTCCTATTTAATGTAAAATGTGTTCTTTAGTGTGCCAGAGGTAATATATATGACGGGATATGTGAATATAGTTTACTCTAAAAGGCTTAAGAATGGCATGCAGTAGGCCTTTTAATTATGATTATGCCATTTTTGGCCAAAATCAAAAACCTTCGTCATTTTCAAGAACAAAGTCTCGCACAATGGCAGTAGCTCATTAGAAATTTACCTCTGAGTTGTAGGTGGAACTGTTGGTGCAAAACAACCTCCTGTCCCGTTGCTGAGAGCTTTCTGTTTACATGTTCTCCCACTAGCTTAGGGCCCTTCACATCCCCACCCTAACATACCAGTGCAACAAAAATGGCGAGCAATATTGGAGCTGTCCAGCCGTTAAGTTTTGAGCCTATTGTCAGCTTGGAGGATGAAAACAAAGACGTACACATCTTCAAGTGGAAACAACAAAATGGAGTGGAGCAGGGAGCTTGTGACCCACCCAGCACATTTTCTACATCACAAATAAAATCTACTCAAACTGCATATTTTCTTCTGTTCCTGATACACAATGATTTGATAAAAGACATACTCAGAAATGCAATTTTTTTAGCTTAATTTGCTTAATATATGTCTTCCCTCATTGGAAAAATACAAAAAAAACATGTTTACAACACCAAAAACATGATTTTCATTGGACTGGCTCTTTCAAGAATTTCAAGTTAATCTATATTTAATCACACATGCCTTTACACCAGAATACATTTTGGGGTTTGCTTCAATAACCTCAATAACCTGGAATAACCTCCCCTGAACTGTAAATTGCTCCTTTTTTATCTTGTCACATCTGCACCACACCCAAACAGACTGGTGTCAAGCCAGTCTTCTCTCGTCGAACGGCTGTCAAGTGAGCCCTCTCTCAAATACGGTGTGCCGCCTTTTTACATACATTGCGGTAACAGCAAGAGAGCCTTCATTCGGGTAAAAGCAAAGTGTAAGAACTGTCATTATACTCATATGTATATACTATTTACACATACGCCCCTCCCCCGTATATAACTATATATTTATATGTGTATATTTAATTATATGTTTGAAGTGAATTATCAATTTAAGACCAAATTAAAATCATATATTGAAGAGGATTTACTATAATGTTCACTTATGTTTAGGAAAAAAAAACTCATAGTTTCCACAGAGTCATTTCACTTCTCACTAATAGTGACCCACTTGGTGAAGTCACAAAATAAGTTTCAGATGGATCTGATGTGGAATTTCAAAATAAAAACCAAATGAAATGTGTTATTACAGAGTTATCCCCATATGTTGACAGAGCTGTAAAATAAAAACACCTAGTTTCCACAGAGTCATTTAACTTCTCACTGATAGTGATCCATCAGGTGATGTCACAAAAAAGGTTTTTGAGGGATCTGATGTGGAATTTCAAAATAAAACCCAATTGAAATGTGTTACTACAGCGTTATCGCCACGTGTCGACAGAGCTGTAAAATGAAAACTCCTAGTTTCCACAGAGAAACTTCCACATCAGATCCAGCTGAAACTTTTTTTATGACCTCACCAGGTGGGATACTATCAGTGAGAAGTGAAATGACTCTGTGGAAACTATGAGTTTTCATTTTACAGCCTTGTCAACATATGGCAATAATGCATTCATACCTGATTTCAATTGAGTTTTATTTTGAAATTCCACATCAGATCCAGCTGAAACTTTTTTTTATGACCTCACCAGGTGGTCACAAAAAGTGTTGGGAGATGTCTAGCCCATGAATCATTCAGCCCCTTAAAATGACAACTGTCCTTGAAAAACAGGTCTTGTACATCATGATAAACCAAAGAATGAACAAAGCCTGTTTTGAAGGTTGTGCTTCGGATAAATACAGGTGAAACTTGAAAATCAGCGACAATCTTACAGGTTCTGAATGAGCTAAGGCAGGGGCTTCAAATGAACACGCTCACAGTAGATGAACTTGACATTATGTTCTCTATTTTCTCATTCTTATTAATGTCATATTTCTACCTTGCATGTTTCCTCTTGTCTTTTGCACAATCTGCCTCTCTCTTTCACAGCACATATCTTCTGGCATCAGCTGGCATTGAGAGCCCTCTCCACCGCCTGTGCTCCATCTATGATCCCTTTCGCAAGGGAATGGTGGGTCATCATCAGAGCAGATACTGCATAACCAGCTGAATTGCCCTGCCTGAGTTCTTTTGCCATAGATTGTGCATTATCAATAGCAGACGTTCTTGTACCTCTACAGGCACTTAAATTTGTTCCTAAGGTAACCTGAATTTTGCACTCCTTCTCCACTCTTCATTGCTTTTATTGCATTGTATTGATTTAATGCACACAAACAACAGCACTTGTAAAATCCTCATGCAAATACGGCTGTTTGCTCTCAATGTGCAATCCCTCTTAATGAACAATCTACAAATCCTAAAGAAGAGAATGTGCCATCTAATTGGTTGCAAACACAACTTTTGCTCTCGTTATTGGAGATCTAAGTTTGCTCCTTTAAAGCACTGCAGCAGAAATTAGGAGTTTCACCAGGTAAATACTGAACCATCAAGGGTTCTGAAAGTGTGAAAAAAATGTGTCGAATCAAAACAAGGCCATTGTCATGTAGGTTTTGTGGCCATTCCATTTTTTACCGTCACACCTGTTAGGAGACAAAGAGACAAGAAGACAATCAAACTAAAAGTACGAATACGACTCCAAATTTGTAACATTTGCATCAGGGTTGAAATGAAAGAATTCAGGAATAAAGCGGTGGAGAATTCTGACGCATCCCTGGATCTGTAAGCCCTGAGATATTGTGGCATCACGGTTCTGCAAAGAACATGAAACTATGGTTGCAGACCCTTTTCTGTACAGAGATCTAAACATTTACTTAGCCAAGAACCATCCAAAATATTTCTGTTAATCATTACTTGTTTCATGTGAGTGGGAAACCAGGTGTTTGTAACAGAAAGCAACGACACTCCCCACATCACACTGAGCAGAACCATTTACATTTTTACTGCAGACATTCTGTGAAGCAATTTCTCAAATTCTTTAATGTAACCTGATTAAAAGCTATTCAAAACTGTAGGTACTGAAGTAAGGCTTCTTTGAAAAAAGTACAAACGATTTCCTTTAAATATGAATTAATATGAGACATTCAAACACGGACCTAGTTTGTAAATAGATTCGTGTATTATCCGAGTCCATGAGACGTTTAACTGCAGTTAAAAGGGAATAAAAAACGACCTGTCTGTCAAACACAGAAGAGGAAAGAGGACAGTGCACTGCATTGAGGAAACGTAGCTCTATGAGTATTTCTCTATATCTCTGTGTGCTTCCACTCCTCCTCTTTTTTTAGATGTGAGTGCTGAGGAGCTATTTCAAATGTGCGGTTTTACCAGAATATATTTGTGTCTGAATGGGGTAATTCTGTGGTTGATCTTAGTCCTAAAATGTCATCAAAGTGAGACCTGAGTACATGTCCTGACCAAATACCACACAATTTATTTAAATAGAAGGAAAAGGTGCATCAACATCCATTCCACCTATTTATTTTTTTGGAATTACAAACATCTTAAAGAAAAAACCTCAAGCTTCTATTACAACATAAAATCATTTATAATTACAATTTTAAGGTAAAAAATCTTTTTTTTTCATAATTTTATACAATGAAGTTGCTGCTTACATATAGACAGTGATGTTTTAGAGAATGTATGTCTTATCTATTATATAATCAGGATTTTCTTGGTTTAAATCGGTTCATTTCAGGGCTACTGTCATGGTTTTCAGGCGGAGCAGACCCAGACGCTGGAACTCAGAATGATCAGACAGGTAGGTAGCTTGGTAAGTGATTTTAATCACAGAAAAGGGTGACAGAATTTAATCCTTTGGCAGAGTGGAATCCAGACGTGGCTCGTGGCGAGGCTGGAGGGAACACTGCAGCAGGACAGCTCCGAGCTTTGTTCAAGGCAGCAGGTGAGTGACAGCAGGCTTCCACACAGGTGACCTTCGTTTGAATGAATCCTGAGACAAAGAGGCAGAGCATGAGAGCAGGGCAGAAAAAAGCAACTTGACATAAGCTGGCAGACCAGGCGTAGTCACCGTTAGGGGTAACGAACTGGCTCCGATGAGTGGGTTGGATCTCCTTAAGTGTAGACAGGTTGATGAGGTTGAAGTGGTCACAGCTGGTGGAAAATCAGGAGCAGAGCTGAGGGGGCGGGGCTGACCGAGGCACCGTGACAGTGCCCCCCCCTAACGACCGCCTCTGGGCGGTCGAGGTCGACGATCCGGGTGGGCACGGTAGAAATCCGAAACGAGGGACTGGTCCAAAATGAGGGAACGGGAGATCCAAGACCGTTCCTCAGGACCATAACCCTCCCAGTCCACCAAGAATTGATAGCCGCGCCCCCGGCGCCGGATGTCCAAAATGCGGCTGACGGAATACGCCGGAGCGTCGTCGATGAGCCGGGCGGGTGGAGGGGAAGCGGAAGGCGGGCACAAACTACTGTCCACAACAGGTTTGATCTGGGAAACATGAAAAGATGGATGTACCTTGAGGGCTGCCGGAAGGTGAAGACGGACACATGAGGGGTTGATGATACGATCAATGGTGAACGGTCCAATATAACGGGGAGCCAGCTTGCGTGACGTGGCCTGGATCGGAATGTTCTTTGAAGACAGCCATACTCTCTGGCCCGGTTGGTAGACGGGACTAGCCACCCTGTGGCGGTTGGCAGTACGGCAGTTATTCTCCTTGGAGAGATGGAGAGCCTCTTGGGTTTGGCGCCATACCTGCTGGCAGCGTTGGAGGTGGTCTTGGACAGACGGCACGGTGAGATCTAGTTCATGGGATGGGAATAGAGGAGGCAAATAACCAAGTGACGCTTCAAAGGGTGACACACCTGTGGCAGATGAGGGATGCGTGTTGTGGGCATATTCGATCCAGACCAAGTATTTAGACCAGTCAGAGGTGTTTTGGGCGGCTAGGCAGCGGAGAGCAGCTTCCAGCTCCTGGTTGGCCCGTTCTGCTTGTCCGTTCGATTGGGGATGATACCCAGATGTAAGGCTGACGGTGGCACCTAGGGCAGAACAAAAAGCCTTCCAGACTTGCGAAATAAATTGTGGTCCGCGGTCGGACACAATGTCAGATGGGATGCCGTGGTGTCTGAAGACGTGATTAACCAGCACCTCTGCAGTTTCAGTGGCTGTGGGCAGCTGAGGGAGAGGTATGAAATGGACAAACTTGGAGAATCGGTCGATTACGGTGAGGATGATAGAGTTACCCTGAGACCTGGGAAGGCCCGTGACGAAATCGATGGAGATGTGAGACCAGGGACGATTAGGCGTGGGCAGAGGCTGCAATAACCCTGAAGGCGGAGAGTTGGAGGATTTGGAGCGTGCGCAGGTGTAACAGGCGGCGATGTACTCTCTGACATCCTTATTCATGGAGGGCCAGAAGAAGCGTCTTCGTAACAGATTGAGAGTACGTGCGACCCCTCCATGACAGGCGATGCGAGAGGCATGGGCCCAGGTGATAACTGCCGACCTTACAGACGAGGGAACATAGAGTGTGCCGTTAGGAGGAGTGGGGTGATCAGGTTCCTCACCTTGCGCCTGAATAACTTTGATTTCGATGTCCCAGGTCAGATTGCCAATGATGCAGGTTTCAGGGAGAATGTTGGTGGTTGTCTCAGGATGTTCTGTGTCACAGAATTGGCGTGAGAGGGCGTCCGGTTTGACATTTCTGCTGCCTGGTCTGTAAGTGATGGAAAAGGTAAACCGGTCAAAAAACAAACACCAGCGGGCTTGGCGGGAGTTGAGTCGTTTGGTAGAACGCAGGTATTCCAGATTCTTATGGTCAGTCCAGACTATGAAAGGTTGAGCCGCTCCCTCCAGCCAATGGCGCCACTCTTCGAGAGCCAGTTTAATTGCAAGAAGCTCCCGATTGCCCACATCATAATTGCGTTCTGCAGGTGATAACTTCTTCGAAAAGAAGGCACAGGGTTTAAGCTTACCCGATGACTCTTCTCGCTGGGATAGAACGGCCCCCACACCGGAGTCGGAGGCGTCAACCTCCACCACGAACTGCCTGGAAACGTCCGGTTGAATGAGGATAGGGGCTGAGACAAACAGTTTCTTAAGGGTACTGAAAGCAGCTTGAGCCGTGGAGTCCCAGAGGAAGGGTTTTGAAGTGGATGTGAGACGAGTGAGGGGCGCGGCAATAGAGCTGTAATTCCTAATAAAACGACGGTAAAAATTGGCAAAGCCAAGGAATTGTTGGAGCTTTTTGCGGGACGAGGGAGGTTCCCATTGGGAAACGGCAGTGATCTTGGCGGGGTCAGGACGAATACTGCCAGCTTCAAAAATGTACCCGAGGAAAGGGATGCTGGTAGTGTGGAACTGACATTTTTCTGCTTTTACAAATAGTTGATTTTCGGCTAACCTTTGAAGAACTAGGCGGACATGGTTCTGGTGGCTCTGGGGATCCTTGGAATAAATCAGAATGTCATCAAGATACACGAATACAAACTGATTCAAAAAGTCTCTGAGAACGTCGTTGACCAAGCGTTGAAAAGTGGCAGGGGCGTTGGTGAGACCAAACGGCATTACAAGATATTCAAAGTGTCCTAGTGGAGTGTTAAACGCAGTTTTCCATTCATCTCCTTCTCTCATACGCACGAGGTGGTAGGCATTACGGAGGTCGAGTTTTGAAAATAGGCGAGCTTCCTGAATAGAATCGAAAACCGAGCTGATGAGGGGTAGAGAATATTTGTCTTTAATGGTAATCTGGTTCAGTTCACGGAAATCGATACAGGGTCTGAGTGATTTATCTTTCTTCTCGACGAAGAAAAACCCGGCCCCGGCAGGGGAAGAAGAGGGACGAATGTGACCCCGAGCCAGGGCTTCCTGAATGTAAAGCTCCATAGCTTTCTTTTCGGGACCCGAAAGGTTAAACAATCTACCCTTGGGTAGGGGGGGCGCCCTCGAGTAGATTGATGGCACAATCATATGGTCTGTGAGGTGGTAAAGAGGAAGCTTTCGACTTACTGAAAATGAGTTTTAAATCATGATAACAATCCGGAACATTGGAAAGGTCAATAGTTTCGGGTTCACTGCTCAAGGTCGTGGAAACGGATGATAACGCAGATAGGAGACAGTGGCCCATGCAAAAATCACTCCACCCCATGATAGTACAACGGCTCCAATCGAGATGGGGATTATGGAGTTTAAGCCACGAGAACCCCAAAACGACAGGAGTCTGGGGTGTGCGAGTGACAAAAAACTGAATAAACTCGCGGTGGTTCCCGGAGGTGATAAGCATAACAGGTTTGGTGCGGTGAGAAATAACGGATAAGTGCTGTCCCCCTAAACCCGCAGCATGGACAGGAGATGGGAGTTGCTCAGTGGGTAACGCTAAACGATCAACGATACTTTGATCTATTAAACTCTGTTCAGCACCAGAGTCGATCAGCGCCTGAAAGTCAAGAATTCTGGATTGATGACATAACTTGACCGGGACAAACAAAAAATCATTAGGCGTAGTGGAACGGTCCCCCCGCGGCTGGTCTCTCAGCGGGGGGTTCTGGAGTTTAAACGACGGGAGCATTGGTTGATCTGATGGTCTGATTCTCCACAATAGAAACACGCACCTTCGTTGCGACGTCTTAGTCGTTCCTCAGCTGTGATCTTAGAATGCCCGATTTGCATAGGCTCTTCTGGGCTTGTGCGTGAAGTTTCTGACCGGAAAACGGGGTTACAGTCCATGGGAGTGACGAGGGGTGTTAGCGTAGGAGCCTTCTTGACAGCATGGCTCCGATTCACATTACGCTCCTGGAGCCTGATATCAGAACGTAAGGCGGCAGCAGCTAACTCCTCGAAAGTGTTAGCTTCCGGCTGTGTACATAGATGATCTTTGATGGCTTCGTTGAGGGACTGATAAAAAAAACCCTCGGAGCGCTGGGTCAGACCAACCAGCCTCCACAGCCAGGATGCGGAAGTCTATGATGTGCTCACTGACAGAGCGGTTACGTTGTCGGAGTGTAAGAAGCTTGCGTGCTGCTTCATCTTGCTTACGGGGTTGATCAAACACTAGTTTGAATTCATCAATGAATCGTTCAAAAGGTAGGTGAGATATTGGATTGGCGGATAGGAAAGCTTGAGCCCATTGTAGCGCTTTACCGCGGAGGGAGTTGATGATAAGCGTGATCTTACTGTGATCGGAGTAGTAGTATCGTGGTGCTTGTTGGAAAAGTAACTGACACTGAAGGAGAAAACCTCTGCATGCTTCCGTGTTGCCGTGGAAAGGTTCCGGTTAAAGGCGGAAGTTCTCGGGTGTCATGGCGGCAGCGGAAGAAAGGTTGTTGCCGGATGCAGCGGCTGGAACTGTAGGAGCAGAAACGGAAGCTTGACCGGTGATTCCTGATAATGTTTGTGACATACCATCAAGACGCCGAAAAAGTTCTTGCTGAGCCGATACGATTTGGGATAGTGCATCAGATTGGCGCCCCAGGATGATTCCTTGTTGACTCACGGTGTAGCGCAGATCATCTGAGTCAGCTGGGTCTGGATTTTGGCCAGTTCGCTCTGTCATGGTTTTCAGGCGGAGCAGACCCAGACGCTGGAACTCAGAATGATCAGACAGGTAGGTAGCTTGGTAAGTGATTTTAATCACAGAAAAGGGTGACAGAATTTAATCCTTTGGCAGAGTGGAATCCAGACGTGGCTCGTGGCGAGGCTGGAGGGAACACTGCAGCAGGACAGCTCCGAGCTTTGTTCAAGGCAGCAGGTGAGTGACAGCAGGCTTCCACACAGGTGACCTTCGTTTGAATGAATCCTGAGACAAAGAGGCAGAGCATGAGAGCAGGGCAGAAAAAAGCAACTTGACATAAGCTGGCAGACCAGGCGTAGTCACCGTTAGGGGTAACGAACTGGCTCCGATGAGTGGGTTGGATCTCCTTAAGTGTAGACAGGTTGATGAGGTTGAAGTGGTCACAGCTGGTGGAAAATCAGGAGCAGAGCTGAGGGGGCGGGGCTGACCGAGGCACCATGACAGCTACATTCAGGGTTTAATGAACACATTAAACATTGTAGGAGCAAGACCACACATTAATGCGGAGAATATGCAAAAAAAAATCCTCAAAAAATGGACTTTAAAGGGCAATTCAAATGCTTGTCTGAAATAATGACAGCTCCAGTTTAAGAAAATAAATGTTCATTTGCAGCTACTAATGCCTTGATTTTTACCTTGTACCTTCCTGACACAACGCTGGGTTTTATCTGGGCTGGGGACCGACACAGGGTCACCCAGACATGGGGCCCCTTGTGGCCACATAGCTACACAGTAGCGTGAAGGGTCTTGCCTAAGAAGCCACATTCGATTAGGCACATTCCCCTCCTGGGAAGCAGATCCTGGTTTCTTGCGCACAGTAGTGGCCCTGGTTTGAATCCCGGCTGGGAACTTCCTATCTGGACTTTGCATGTTCTCCTCGTGCATGTATGGGTTTTCAGTTTCCTCCCACAGTCCAAAAACATGCTTTATAGTTTTTTAGGCCTTAGACATTTTTAATACATATTTTAAAGATAATCTACATCAGTATCATTATGAAACAAATTTTGACCAATCCAATGTTTGCCAAAAGTCTATTGTTGTGCATCTCTTCCTCAGGACATATACGGTATATAGGCTTTCTGTTTTTCATATATTGTCAGATTGATCTTACACAGAATTTCAGACACTACTTGAGGAGTCAATTTTTTTGTTGTTATTTGTTTGCAAATCTTGTTTAATTCCAGCTTTTGTTGTTCTGAAAAGCAAAACAGGGCAGAGAACCCTATCACAGCTGCAGTCACATGTAACCAGTATATTGTCTACAATGCATTTATTCTGTTTTTGCATTTATTGTTTCTGAGAGCTCCAGTGTGAACAAGCAGCAGCTCGGATCTAATCATTGTTTGGGAACATCACAGATATGAGGAACTCTCTATTCACAGTGTTTATCACACAAAGACATTTTCTGTCTGCATTGAGAGGAGAGAAAGAGAAAGAGAAAGGGCACGCCGTAGAGTGGAGGCTCAGGCTGTTGCTGGCTGGATTTTCACAGCAGCAGGGACCGGGCTTCACTGCAGAGATCCATCAGCTTGACTGCACATCCCTGTGGACCTTCAACTGGAGGGTTTGAGCCGACAGTGACTGCACACAGACAAAAACTGCAGATCAGCTCAGATAGAAGAAATAAAGTATTTACTTAATCACATCACTTTCTGCTGCTTTCTCTGAACTTTTCCAAAATACTTCTAGAATTTATTTTGAACTGACTGCAATAAACCACAGAGTATCTTTAAAGAGAATCAAATAGTGGGTTAAAAATAAAATAATATATTTAGATTGCAATACTGGAAATAGTATGGACCAATTATTCTGTATTTTAGCTTTTTCTCCCTCCAAAAATGACGGGAAAAAATTTACAAATTGTTTAAACACAGCCAGTAAGGTCTTTCTGGAGCCATAGTATTACCCATCAAATAAAAGAACAGTTTGAGCCCGGCTTTGATGTTTTTATACAGTATAAAAATATACTAATAACAATAACGGGTTATCCTAGCTGCAATGGGAAAACCTTTTTTGAAACCACTAATTTTAAGTTTACCTTAACTGCAAAAGGTGAAAGAGGCAGAACAAGGCTTTTTTTGTTTTTAAACAACACCCTGGTGGCCACGTGGTGAACTGATCTGGCTCCTTTGATTTTTGTTTTTTAGATTTGCCTCACCCTGGAAGTTATTGGGCCAACTGGTAAAGTCAGCAAATCCTGGAGGGCTCAAGCCAAGGGTCTCCACCTCTACACAATGATATTGTGAAAGACAAGATGTTAAGTTTTAGGATTTTACACAGTAAAATCTTTAACATATAAAAACTACGAATACAAGAAGCCCATACAATTCATAAACCTGAAATGTGACACATAAGTCTCATAAGAAATTTAAAAATAGATACAGTATTTTTGCATTATTAAATTCATTTATTAAAGTCATTGTTGCACTTGGAGACAGAATTCAGACTTCAATTATTTATTCAGCATAATTTGTTTAATTAATTTGTTAATCCAAATCTGTCTTTTATTTTGAAAGTCTTTTTTCTTTTTTATTCAAAATTGGAAAGACAGAAATGAAAGATTAGAATTGTTGTGTTGTTGTGTGCATGTTCACTAAAAGAGCCCAAATTCCCATGTTGACATTGTTAGATTCACTCCCTGACAAGAAACTTTCTGAACTACTTTGAGAAACAAAATAGAAAAACAACCTCCTTGTCCTCTACCAATAAATCCTAAAGCCGCTGAAGACATCTGTGAGTTTAAGAGCAGCTGCAGGGTCAATCCTTAAAATGACTCAAATTCAATCGTCCCATGAGACAGAAAGTTTAGTTCAGAAGGAGAAGCAGTGTCTGTAAGGACATAAAACATTTTAAATGTTAAATATATTTTAAAAATAAAGGATAGTCATTAAAATGATCTAGACATGCTAACACAGTTCTATTTGCTTTCCTTTTCCTCCTTCATTTTCAGGGGGCTGGGGGGTTCAGAGCTATCATAAAAGTGGAATAAATGAGTCCTCAAACTATCTGAGTTATACCTATTTTCAGATATAAACTTCCACTTCCCTCTTCTCACGACAGAGAAGAGGCATTTCTTTATTTTTAATTTTCAAACTAAATCAAGATTTTACCCACTTCAGGGTTTTATTTACTCAGCTTCTGAGTTATGCACCACATAAATTTGTCATAGATAAATATAATTTCCGTCTTAGCGAAAAAAATATGAATTAAGTAAACAGGATTTTGCAAAGTACTTGGATTATTTATTCACTGATAAATATGTATTAATGAACAGTGACTGAACACCAAAATAAAAAACTTACTGAACAACCATACTGCATTTAAGGGAGCTTTTTAAACATTATATAAAATGAAAGTGGTCTCATGCAACATGTTTTGTGGATTTTTTCAGGACACTTTGGCATGTTTTTGCTTTTAACAGTGCAAGGTGTTCTGCATCCTGTTGAATCTATCTTCTATGTATCGTGCCTCCTGTTCAGAATGCATTCAGCTTTCCAAACTTACTTAAAACTTTGTTCACAGCCAGGTCTTTACTTTCATTCTATAACTGGACTAAATTTTTCAATGAAAGTGTGAACTTTGAGAGTTTTCTATTTATTATGTTTAATTTAAATCCTTAACTAGGGTAAAATGTCGATGTCAAGAATGTATACAAAAAATTAATAAAACATTTCATTATTAGCATACATTGAGTAAGCAAAAGGGACTATCAGTCCTCTTCACATGGAATTGAAAAATCTGCAAGACAGACCTCGCTGCTTGTACTGAAATTGAACAGGAAATATGCAAAATGCAGTGATTTTGAGGATAAAGATTATTAAAAAGGTTTGGGTCAAACATATACATTGCATTTATGGAACAGGTTAGTGGACACCTATTTATTTTTAGTATTATTAGGCTATACATCTCATGGCAGCAGGTGAGGATGACGACAGCTGAGGCAACTTGCTGTTGATTGGAATATTCTATTAATGCAGGGGGACGGGGGAAACAAAACACTTTTACATAAACAGTTAAATAGTAATAGTTAAATAATAATGGGTGTATATTTTATTTTAGACACTTTTATTACGTATTCAGCTCTGGGCCCCAGAGTGTTGGGGGTCCCAAGCAACCGCCTACTTTTGCTTAATGGTAAGTCTGGCCCTGGAGAAAATTGTAACAACTGTGTAAAGTGTGTAGAGAAAAGTTTTACAGCCCTAAACATCTGTAATCCTATTTTATTAATAAGCCTGCGATGACAGAGGGAACACTGTAAAAGGGAAACCAAACAATGAACTAGTTGGTAGCAACAGCAACCAGTCACAGTAAACCTGTAGAAAATATAAAAAATTAAACAAAACCATGTCTGGGCAGCCTCTGCTTAGGTTTAACACAAACCAACTCTTTTATGTTGAATTTAAGACCTCAATAGTTACACAAGCAAAGAAATGTTGTCAAAATGTTTGTTGGTGGTTCTGTTAACTATTGGCTCAGTACTCCTCTAATTCCTTGTTTCATTCCTCCTGTCTGGAGTTGTTTTTGGCTCCACAATCAAACACTGTGGTGACCTAACCTTTAGCATCATGAAGTCAACCCAACATCAATATTGGCTATACCACTCTCTAGAAATAAAAGATGGAATGAGAGTGTCCAGTGGTGTAAGGCCAACGAATGCTTTACTGTTAATGCATGCTGATTTGGTCTGCACTGTGTAGTTTCTGGATTCAGCACACTGACAACAGTAAGGAGGCTGTTTCATAACAGCTCTTTAAATCATATATATGCCCCTCATAACTCGATGAATAAATCATCTCGACTCCTTCAAAGATCAACACAAATTACAGGAAAGCTTTTGAGTTTTTGTGTTTATCATAAATCTGTTCTTTAATGTCTCTGCACCCTTGAAGACACTTATCTCTTGTATAGCTCCTAACCCGATCAGTTTAAGTGCAGTGATCCTTGGCTACTACCCAGGATGTTTCTAATGTTCTCTACAGTGGCTGAGAAGGATCACAGCAAGAAAAACCCAAATATATCATTACAGAAAGCAAAACGGGAATCCAAATTCAACTGCTGCAAAAAGTTAACACACAAAGACCATAAAGATTCTCTGTCATGCAGATCAAATTATCACAAGATTCAAATCTTCAGGGCTTAAAAGTTCACCTAAAAGAGGTTTCCCTTTTAATTTGAGTAGCTTCTTCCGCTCTCCAGAGCTTCACACTTTCATCAGTAAAACATCATGCAGATAATTATTTATAGTCCCAACCAGACTAGAAGTTAGCTCCAAATGGAGATGTGCAAGACAGTAAACAGGGTAGTTTTAAAGACACCAACAAGATCCTGTCTTAAAACATAGGTAAAGTCCAAAAAGTTAGCAATGATGCTCCAACAAATCATCAAGTGGTGTGGCTTTGTAGTTTACCAGTGTTATACTAAAACATTTTTACCAATACTCTGTGCCACAAAGAAACTGTTCCAGGCCAGTAAGAACAACCAGAATTTATATAAGCAGATTTTAAGGTCAACAATCAATTTTTGAGAAAATTAAAGATTTTTCAGAGTCCCTGTTGGTTAAAAAAAAAAATGGTAGGTTGGTAAAAGGATGCTGAGATTGGAGCTCTAGAGGGAAACTAAAGAGGAGGTTTGTGGATGTGGTCAAGAAGAAAATGGGGTTGGTGAAGGTGAGGAGGATGCAGAAGATGGGATTAGATGAAGGCGATGATTCCCTGTAGTGACCTCTAAAGGGAGCAGCTAAAAGACAGAGAAGATTCCATCAATAAATGTTTTATATTTGTTTTATGTGCATACTAGGGTAAACAAATATTATCAAAGTTAAGGAAATGGAAGATTTATTTTGACGAAATGAAAGACCTTCTTCAATGTTTTTTAATGTCCTTGTGACATTTTTCTGATGATGGAGGACATATGAAAATTAATTTTACCTTAAAAATTGCAATTTGTGTATGTTTTTTTAAATTGAAATTGTTTTAAATTAGGAGTAGATGAGAAAGATTGTATTTGTGACGTAAAAAATACGCACACAAGCTCCCGCTTCACTCCAGGGTGCATCCACTTGCAGAGGACCAGATCCATGTATGTCTTTGTTTTCCTTGTTCAAGCTGGCATCTGGCTCCAAACTGTAAAGCTGGATTGCTTCAACATTGCTTGTTGTACAGCTAATGTTAGGTTGGGGGTGTGAAGGGCTGTGAAGTCGGAAAGAGTGTAAACAGAAAGCTCCCAGCAACAGGGAGGGGAAGAAGGGCTGGGGTTGCTCCATGCCAACAGTCTTGCTCACAACTCAGCAAACGTCTATAGATTTACTATATCCTAGAAAACTACTCAGGTGTTTTGGTTTTGGCTAAATCACAATTACAGTAAAAGACCACTAGGATTCTTTTTAAAATATGTCAAAAGATAATAAACAGATTTGGACTGTAAACATGTGACAATTCGTGAACTATGACACCTGGTAGGCCTGCACAATAAACCGCAAATCTATCATTATCGCAATATTTAGCTCTGTAATATGCATATCGCAAAAGACGGCAAAAATCGCAATGAATCGAGAACCTTAAATGTGTTGAAGCAATCTTATGGCAGCTTGAAGAATTTAACGAATCAAATAAATCCCTTTATGCATTGGACTAATCGGATGGACGTCTTCAAGTTGTTGACAAATCAGATGGAGGCCTATTATTTTAGATGTTTGTCACCTATGTCGACGAGGGTCATTTAGAGCAGTGTTTTTAACCTCTTTTGAGCCACGGCGCACTTTAACCTTGACAAAAAATATCGCGGCACGCCAGCATCCAAAAATTTTTTAAAAAAAGGGAGAAAATCATAGTCTGTGCTGATCTACAGCCCCTCCGCAATCTCACATCCATTTTTTTGATAATTGTGTCAGCAAAAGCTGGAAGCTGATTTTTCTAAAATATGTAATAAAAGTTAAATTAAAAGATTTAAAAACTGTTTAATGTGTGTTCATTGTTGATTCAAGACCTTAAGAGGAGAGACTCATTGTGCGCGGAGACGCTGTCACTTTAACCCAATGCATCATGGGAGATGTAGTGCAAACCGCCGCCGAACGCAGAAAGACCAGCATCTCTGAGTTTCATTGTTTTGTTCACTTGTTCCACTGTCTGACACCGGATTCTGTGGAAAGCTACACTGCTAAAAACAAGCTTTAGCTGGTATTTTTGTTAGAACTGAGCGACATTATGAGCAGAATCGGAACAAGGAAGTGAAGACTTTAACCATTTCTGATTGGTCAGACTGATGACATGTGATTAAGCCTCCAAGAATGATTGGCGGAGACAGTTGAAGCGGCGGGACTTTTCAGAAAACAGCTTTAGTTGCAGCTAAATCGCAGTACCATCATTCTTATCAAAATGTTTTAATAGAATCAAATAAACACAAAGAACAAAAGTATTTTACGATCTTTCATATTCCTAATTTCTTAGTGTTTTATCAGGGCCTGTTTGGATGAACACAGAGCTGATATCTTGGAGATGGTAAATGTTTTTAGATCAGTTAAGGTTGTTAAGGGTAGTTTCCCACGGCACACTGGTTGAAAAACACTGATTTAGAGTATAATTTTTAAACTGTTGGAATGAAATGCGAATGATATTTTTGATTATTTTGCTATTTGTTTATATACCGCAAGTTATATCGTTATCGCAATATTATTCTCTAATAATAAATAATAATTCATAAATAGTTGACAGAGTTAAAAAGCAAAGAATAACCTGATTTCTGTTGTAGACGTTTTCTTTTTTTGCTTCATTCTGTTACTTAGTAATGAGGGAATAATATAGAAACAGACCCGCAAGACAGATATCTATAAGAGTCTGGGAAGGGAAGAAATAATGAGAAGAAAAACTGCAGCAAGAGAGAGACTGAGGAAGCCTTTTGGGTTCTGAAAATAGAAAGGAGCCCATCTCTGTAAGAACAAAAACTCAAAGCAGGCGCAAGAAATAAATTAATATAAGAGAGCACATGAAAGGAAGAAGGGTTAGAACGACAGAGAGGGAAAGGCAGGGACCAGAAAGTGGTGGCAACACATTTCTGAGTGTCTGGGAGAAAATCTTCAGCAGGTGGGAATCCAGCCGCAGTCTGCATATCAGAGGCAGATGTCAGATAAAAAAAAAACACACACACAGACTGGATTATTAACACAAATGTGGAAAGCTGTCTTCACTTTTCCTTTCTGCATTTTCCAACCTTTGATTTCCAAAGCGAAGACACACAAATGTGTTAATATTTTCATTCTGCTATTATGTCAAACTGAATTAAACCTTTACTTTTTATTTCACTAGGATTCATCTGTTGCATGACCTTCACAAGTCAGATCTGCAAGTTTAATCATTATTTTATCTTTTTTTCTTACAGCTGATTTCCAGAAAATGTGTTTTAATCGTTCAATTAACACAAGACTTTCTTCAAAACCTGTAATTTCAGTTTTCACAAAAGGTTTATGCAGGAGTTCCTGCATGCCCATTCTGCTGAACACTTTATTAATAGAGAAAACAGACAGCTGCCTCTCTAAAACACATCTAAACTAGGAATGCCATTGTTTTTATAAATAAAAGACATTAATTAGGGGCTTGGACACATTATATAGGGATACGCATGAAGACATAAATATACTAGATTTTCCTGTATGCAGGGAATATAGAAGCTGAATCCTCACTGGAATGTTGGCAGGGCAACTGTGATAATAATTTTTAGAGCTGGTGAAAAAAAGGAAATAGATTAAATGGTTAAAACTAATACCAGAATTAGAAGGATTTATCCAGACATTTAAATCTAAGAGGTAAAAATTCCTAGAAGTTATAACTTAAAAGTAAATTAAATTTCATAGCAAATGTTTGTACATGCGGGAACGCATACAATCAATGATAACGCTATTAAAGATAATTAACAGGGAAAATGTAACGTTTGCAGTCAGTTATGAGACTTTATTGAATTTTTTAGAAGTTTCTGAATGTGTTCAAGCCAACTAAAACAAGGAAACAAAATAACATAAGATGTTGGGCTGTTTTCTGCATATTTTTGCTTCATATTTCCTATTTAAAGGTTTTTTTCTATAATGTTCCCCATCCATCATTAACACCTCATTCAAGATGCACAGTTAAGGGTTTTTACTCTTCTTATATGTCTGACAGGACAGCCAGCTTGGTTTCCAGGGTGACAAGTGTTGCTCCAGATGGTGGCTTGGACACTTCGGCTCATGTGAAACGGTCAATAACTCATTCATTATGAGGAGAGCTCAAATTTAGATGTTCTTTTAAACACTGACAAAGCAAGTGAGAAAAAGAGGAGAATAATTATTTTCTTCTTGAGATTAGAACAAAAATAGACTAAAAGTGTATTTCTGGTTCCACATCTGAAAAAGATACATATTTCATAGCCACACCATATTTATATAGTTTTATATGGCATAAATCAGTTCTATATTTAACACGCCAATTCTGTCTTAATACCACAGTTGAAATCTTAAAATAGTAAAGAGAGGTCCCCAACAAATTGCAAAAGGATCCAATAAATAAACTTATCCTAATGATGTAACTGATATTAAAGAAAATGTTGAAAGAAGAAAAAAAAAGCAAGACTAAATTAACAAAACAAAGCTGGGCCATTTTTCTGTTTCCATAGCTTGCCCAAAAAATTCCAGTGACCCCCTCCGAAAAAGGGGAGTTCCTTTAAATTTTCTGTCAAGTCTTTAAAAATCTTTGAAACACTTGTGACACAAAAAAATAACTTTGATTTTTTAAAAACATAATTTTACAAATAAATTATTCAATTTTGTAATATTTGCTCTAAACTAGGTATCACAAAATGTGTGAAAACTGAAATGTTAATTCAAAAATTATCGAGGAAATCTATAATGTTTTTTTTAATCTCCTTTAACATGAATTTTTAACAGAAAAACATGATAATCGAACACAAACGACTGACTATTAATGTTTAAGAAAAATAACTAAAACCAATACAAAGGAATATAGGCTTACATGTTTGAATAACCATTCATTTAAAGTGAGATCAAGTGTATTCCTGTTCTCCTATGACTCTCCATCTTTCCACTGCTTTTGAAGCTCTGTGTGAACATACAGAAGACCACGCCAAAAAGGTATTTAATGGAAAAGAGGGATCCAAATGGAGGAATGGAAACACGACAGAAGATGAAAGAACAGAAAATGTTCAAAGGATGGAGGACGGAGGGAATGCGCAGGTGTTTGGAACAACATGGTGGAACAGATGGAGTACACATATGAACACCTGGCTTCATCCACCTCAGTGATGTTAAGGAGATCTGATATGATCCAGATTAATACAAAAATCTAAACTATCTGCTTCAGTGTTCTCCATCTGCACATCACTACCTCTAATGGCTTCATTTGCTGTCTTTTTTTAGGGCCACAGCTAAGATTGACTTTTGTAGATACAAACAGCATGGCCCAATCGACTGTATAGCAATTATTTTAGTCAAGTGATAGGGGTAATTGAATGAATGCTAAGAATAAAGCTTAAAGCCTACATAGACATTTAAACACAGTTTGGAGACTGGGATCAAGAAGTAAGGCTAATGCTTTACAAAATGATTAAACAAAAACACAAAAGGAAGAGCAAATATTCCACCTTTCCACCATGTTTCCACATGTATGTTGAGGTTGTTTCCACATTTGGAAGCATCCGCCCTTGTGCTGTCCTAGGCACTTTACCGTTGGGAGTTGGGTCATCTAGACCCACTAGACAGTGCGCTGAACCTTTTTTTTTTTTCAATTTTTTGTGATCTTCCCTGGTTCAATGGATTACATGAAATTTTTCCACCTATTCCACCTTTGTCATGGTAGGGAGAACACGTCAAAGTAAGGGTGGGGTCATTTAAGATAGCACAAGGGTTAAACAAACAGATTTGTGAAGACTTAATTTTTCTCGCCTGAGCTGGCATCTGACTCAAAACTCTATGGCTTGATAGTTCCAATACTGCTCACCATTTTTGTTGCACTGTAATGGTTAGTTGGGGGTGTGACGCTACGTTCACACCAGGTGTTGCATGTTAGAGAACACGCTAAACCCTGTTTTATCAATGGGCTTTTAGTATAACCTGTTCAAACTGGAAAAGTAGGGAGATCAAGTATATGCTAATATATGCCATGTAATTGATTTTGTATTTTAAGATAAATCTTCTAAGAATGAGTCCTACTTAATCTCCTCATGACATTTTGTATCATATTCATTTGATTTTGGCCTGTAGTTTGAAGTTTTACAGTTTAAAGATTTAGGCTGTTAACTCTTCTTCAGTTGTTGTTATTGTGAATTTAAATCAACACGGTATTTGTGAGATATAGATCCTGTCTCACCCAACACCTAATGTATGTTTATTACTTTCTCTGCATCTACTTTGTTAATTACTCCCTCAGAGAATAGCACCTTGGTTTTCTATTAGTTTGGCCAGAGCCTTGCCACGCCTTTGTGAGTTGACATCACAAAAGCTTCTACAGGTTCCTATGTTGTTGTTTTTTTATTTTTATGTTTTTTTTCTTATATTTTGTTTGCTTAAAATCAAATTGACAATTTTCTACTTGCTGGTCCATTGTTGCCGGCATATACATCCTTTTAAACCAAACCATTACAGAAACAGCTGGAAGCTGACCAAGAAGCCTATCAGGACTAACCACTGACCTCACACTGCGCTGGAGCTGGTAGGATACTTGACCTGTTCTAATGAAGTAGAATGTATTCTGGCACATGGTTTCAGGGTAAACACAGTCAGTGTAAACACAGAATATGCTAAAGTTGTGTTTAGGTTGTGTAACATCAAGGGAAGTCAACAAAATGTGGATTACGCGGATGATTGCAGTAATTAATTTGTCAGTAATTAATTTGTTCTTTAAAAATGGATTACTTTATGAATGAAAAGTGCTATTTCAATAAAAACTGATTTGATTTGATTTGATAAATAGACCAACCAGAAAAACCTGGCAATAAACAATCATTCCATTTTTTAGATTTTATATATGATAAATGTGATTGTCATTTTTTTTTTTCTATTTTTTTGCTTCACAAGTCAAGTCAGGTCTTTCAACACTATCACACACCTTATAAAAACACACATGGAAAAAAATGGTGTTGTTTTTTCCAGCTTTAGTAAGCTTTGCAGAGCCATTCCAGTTATTCTCGGGTACGCGCTCTGTTGATTTAACTTTGTTTTTGTAGCTTTACCTCTGTGTAATTTCCTGAAACACCACATCATTCTACATTTGTTACTGATGTACAAACTTTTATCAACATCTGATCAGAGTTTGTATAAAAAAAAACAGATGTTTTTCCTGCAAGAATCTATCCATCTTCTGAACCTGCTGAATCTCCTTCAGGGTCACAGGGTTGTTGGCGTCAACCCACCTGTTAGACCAGGGTACACCCTGGAGGGTTGCCAGTGTGTTGCAGAGCCACACAAGCTCACACACATTCATACCTAATTAGGGGCAATTAAGCATGTTTTTGGACTGTGGCAGGAAGCCAAAGTGTGCAGAGAAAACACACTCATGCACAAGAAGAACATGCAAACTCCACACAGAAAGGCCTAAACTGGGGATCGAACCAGGTCCTTCTTACACTTACCAAGCAAGCACGCTAAGCACTACCCCAATATGCCGCCCCTGAAATCTATCAAGGGTAAAACAAATGATAGAGGAGACAAAAAATTAGATTGATTTAAATGCAGGATTTCTGTTGTGCATATGCTCACTCTTGTAAGATTCCTGCTCATTTAAAAAAACTGACACAATGAATAAAATTAATGGTATATTTGTTTTGTAAAAACAACTTCTTGGAGTACCGGAGTTCTAGATATAAGGTGGACGAGTACATTAGTCTTCCTTTTATCAATCAACTTTCATATTTTGTTTTGTTGAACTTAGTGCAGACCTTTCTCTCCACAACAAACTTTGTAACCTATATATATATATATATATATATATATATATATATATATATATATATATATATATATATATATATATATATATATTTTTTTTTTTATGTGTAAATATTCCTCAGAAAATTTATCATTTCTTCATTCAATTAAGATGAAAACTGAAAAAAGGTTAAGAGAAATAGAATGTCTGACATGATCAGTGACCCCATTGCTATATGATGCAACATCAAGGTCAGAGCTTCTGTGGGTGTTATTAAAGACAGCTAACATGGGAAAATGATACAACCCCCTTCTGTGTGTTATTCTGAGAGAAAATATGCTTTGTCGTTTAAGGTGTGGAGCGGAGGACTTACAGTTGGGTTTTGTGTTTTTTTCATAGGCTGTGAAGGAATAAAATAAACAAAGGTGGCGCAACGTCTTTTGGTGGGCGTGCATATCGTGTTGTCACCTGTTCAAACGGAAACTGAGAACAAGTCCAACAACCAAAACGGCTTAAATTTATTTCAGTTTTAGCGATTTTTGTGTGTGATGCAGGTACTCCATGTCATGTGAGGTTTGGTTTCTCTTTAAGCAGGAAAGGGAAACCAATATCTACCCCAGTTTGTCAATCCTGTGATGAAGAGAAGCTTTAGGGAGTTTTCAGACTGGTGGATTAAGCTTTCGGAAATCTCAGTAGATCATCTCCCCTGAACTCACATGTGTGCAATTGTGTGTTTACATGTGTTTTTGCTTCTATGGTCATGTTTTTGAGTGTGGACAGCACTTGGATCATCCCATTTTAGAGGCAAAAAGTGTCCCTTGTTTACTCACAGAGCTCAATTGATTGAATGATTACAAAGCATTTGTTTCAGACTGGTCATTAAATGGTAATTAAAGAATTCCACCATACAAATACATTTATCTTAATTAATCAAAGAAGTGGTAAAGCAGCACAACATGGACACTTGAGAACTTCACTGGAAGAAAGTTGGGACAAGCAGCCCATGATGAGCACTGTTGTCTCACCCATTACCTGCTTAGCTTTTCACAGTCCAAGGTTCCCTATTATCAGAGAATCTGGATGTCTCCAAGAAAGAATACAGACAAACAAGCTCATTTTGGAAAGGGGCAGGGTAAAAAAAACTGCTGCAAAGTCATACTTAAAAACTCTGAGTTTGATCATAAATCAATGTAGAATTGCATTGAATGCATGGGCCTGCACTACTGGTGTAGTGGTTAACACTTTAGCAGGAAGGCCCTGATTCCAATCCCTGCTGAGACCTTCCTGTACGAAGTTTGCATGTCCTTCACGTGCATTTGCAAACATACAACTTTTACCCACCGTGTTGCAGCAGTAGGGCCCAAGACACCACCTTGCCTCTGGTGGATGGTTGGCGCCAGTGTTCGGCTGATAAACTGCCATCAATGTATGAATGTGTGTCTGAATGGGACTGTGGCTATGAAGCGCTTTGGGCCTTCAACAAGGTAGAAAAGCAATACACAATATATGCCATTTACCATTTTTCTGGGCACTCCACCTTCCTTTCATGGTCCAAAAACTTGCACTACGAGCTCACAACTTAGAGATTCATTTAGATGTTGGTATCCCTTGGGGGAATGTGCATGCGTGAGTGGTTGTGTGGCCCTGCCAACACAAGCTGGGATAGACTCCAGCAACCCTGTGACCCCAAAAGGGATTCAATAGGTTTGAAAAATGGAAAATTAGTGTGCAGTGTTTCCTCGTAATATCGCTGTTCATTTATCATAGTTTCGCTGTTTTGCTGATTTCTTTCAGTGCAATTTTGCATTTGTTTTTTTTTTTTTAACAGCACACTGTTCTGCATCCTGATCGGCTGTTTACCTCATCAATCAAACTCCTCTGTGCTGTGTCTCTTGCACAGAATGTATTTGACATTTTGAAAATTGTCCTGTCTGAAAAATGTGTACAAAATATGTAGTGAAGGAATTTACGGCCTTAAAACATCTATAATCATACTTTGTGGATTTCACCTATCACGGGTTATTGTTACCTCCCGCAACAAATGAGGGCACTCTGTAAATGCATGACAGGATAGCTGAAGTTATTTGGTTGCACTCAATGAAAAACAAAAACAATTGAGCCATGAGCACGTATTGAGACGTAATGACACGTAAGTAAATCTAGTTTCTGTAGTAACAGTGCTGTGAAGTTGTAGCATCAAAAGGGTTCATTAGGCATGATCCTAACTTGACAGCTTTTGTCCTCACCTTTTATGCAACAATAATAAAAAAAAAACATTGGATGATAACAATGTTGCTCACAAAGCCTCTCTGAACACCGGAAATTTACTTCTAGTCTACAGTTCACAATAGAGATCCATGCAATGCTACCTTCTCATCCATCACTGTCCAACAATAGCTAGTCATCTCCCAACGCAGCTGCTCAGAGTCAAAAGAGCATGTACACATCTGAATTTGTTACTCTACCTTATAAGTGTGCAAAAGTGATAGTGGCCACAACCTCAGTTTATAACTAAAGTTGTACTTTTCAGGAAGGGATTTGTTTGATAAAAAATATCTTATCTCATGTTAGATACCAGCAGCATTGTGTTCATCATGTGCAGTTTAAACAGATTAATTACACCTTTGTTGACAATGACAAGCCAGCTTCCCAAAAGAACCAGGGCTCTTTTTGTAATGGGAAAATAAATGAAACAGTGCTGTGAATGATCGTTGTTGATGAAAAAGGACTGAGGAAAAATGGGGATAGCTTGTCATGTTTTTTCAGACTTGGTGTTATTTTCAGATTAGTTTTTGTTGAAATTTTTTCTGGCAGCTCTGGCTGTGTTTGAGCATCCATGTGTGTGACTCCACCTTGCTCTTATGTCCATCCCATGCTGGCACCACCATCTGCTGTCCGTCGAAGTTCTGCTCAGCCTCGCGTGACTCCTCACACACAAAAAGACAGCTCCCCGAGTCCTGCTGAGGGTTGCACAGCCAGGTGGCAGCAAACCAAGTGGCCAACGGCTGATGTGGACATGCTGTGATCTAGGCTGAACATTGGTCCTCCCACAAAGAGACCCGTTGAATCCTCCCACAGCTTTCTATTTGATCTGCATGAAGGTCTTGAAGGGTAACGGCAGAAATATTTTCCGTCTGGTTCTCTGTGTGGTACATTGGTCACTTCTTTGTTCAAAAAGTAAAACATTGGTCTTAATACACCCAAGTATCCACAATGTTTGTGTGTGAGAGACCATCATGCACCACCATTGTGGTCTTTTTAAATGACAGACTATCAAAAAAGTTCTTTTTGATAAAGTCTCTGACAAAAGATAAAGTATTTGAGATGTTCACGTTTTAATGACATTAGCATTAGTTAATGTGAGAAACTATCTAGCATTTAACAGCAACGGATTGCGAGTTCATTTTTCAGCTCAGCGTTGTTGTTCATCTTTCAGCACATCCCTTTCCGGGGTGAATCAGAGTCAAAGGTGGTTTGGCAGAGATTTATAGGGCAAATGCCCTACCTGACCCAGCCCTGTGTTTTATCTGGGCTGGGGACGGGCACAGGGGGACCCAGACTTGGGTTCCCCTTGTGGCTACGTAGTTAGGCAGTAGCGCGAAGGGTCTTACCCAAAGATCCACACTGGATGACGCTCAACTCACCCTCTGGAAATTTCTAGATTGTCACTTAAAATCTGCATAAAATCTGCAGTTTTGCTATGATGTGTTTGTTTCATGCATGTGCTTTACAACAATTTTTTTTTTCATGCTTTACCTGCCTGGGGCATTATCGGGGTCTTGTTAATTGAACTTTGTCCTTTGGAGTTGTTTTGTTCCCGATCTTCTTTGGTCCCATGTCCTACCTGGGACATTGCACGTGTGTTGATTTGCCAACCACGTTCTTTCGCAACTCACTCGTTCATGTTGGTTGAGCTTGACTATGGCTGATGTCAAGACGAAGGCGCACTGTTTAGCATGTTTATCAAATGTGGAATCTCATGCTCAAAATATTCTGATGTGTGTGCAAGTGTGTATTCATGTCTCTCGCCAGCAACACATGGAGGAATCCTTTGTGGGGTGTCAGATGGCTTTCTGAAAGGGGGATGGAGTGATGATGTGGTGAATAAAAGATGAAGAGTAAGAATGAAATGTTTCCTGCTCTTCAGCGTTAGTTTCCTTAAGAGAGTGCCATCTGTACCCCCTGACATGTGAGGCTGAGGAAACTTCTCCACTCTGCAACACAGCATCGAGATTTATAAAAAAAATCTAAACATTCTCACCCCTGTGTCTTAAAATGGCAAGATTTCTCTGTCAATTATAAATCCATTAAAATGCAGTAAAAGAGTGATATACTTTAAAGTCAGGGCAGAACTGAGTGAGGGGAAGGCTCTCCATTGATTTTAAATTGTTTGTTAGATTGTTTAAAATGTTAGTGCGCTTGGTTTACTTGTCTTTGGTTGGGAACTGTCTTGCCAGACGCCAATTGGATAGACTATACATTGATTAAGTGTAGAAAACTGACTGATTTCAGTACCATTTTGATGCATGTCCTCTACAGATCATTAAAAAATAAACAAAAATTTCCATAAATGATCCTGTGGCGATACGAAAGAATATGGCAAAAAGCATCAAGTATTGCAGTAAAAATTGGTTTTCTGTTTGCTGTGACCTGCTTCAGCAAAGCAGCATCTGCAACCCACATGAAATCTAAAAATAATCCGGCACCACTGACTGCTCCTGTGCCGTGGCCTCAGTAGGTAGATGAATAGCCTAACTGTGTGTACATGACATCTTAGCTTGTGTACATGCCTGTAACTCAAGATGAGGACTGGGTTCATGGGTTTGCCGCAGCCTCATTTACAAACCTCCAGCCCAAATGTGCTATGAAATTATGCTTTTAGAAATGTTGTTGCTCTGTACTATATGAGACCTCAGAGCAACGCAAAGCTCATCAACGTGTGCATTACAGGTTTTATGTTGTTACTTTTCAACTCTTGACTGTGTTCCATGTTTATGTTGTTCATAATAAGGTAAAAGCTTTTTGCTTTTCAAATCTGTAAATGGTGGCAGTCTGTCATTTGAACAGGGCTATGCTAATCTTTCCATGAAGCAACTGACAGATGTGTCACAGATGTGCACTAGCTAATGTTGTTAATGTCAGCGTGCCCTCATCTTTGATATCAGCACAATAGATTGTGGGCATTAAGAGTAGAATAAATCTCCTCGAGTCCACAGACTGAAATCTGAGTTTATTCAGTGAGTTTAAATATACACACTCCTTCACCTCTCATTTGTTTCCTGAAAATGTCGGTGTTCCCCAGGGTAGCGTCCTGGGGTCTAAGTTTTTATTAATAACTTAATCAATGTGTTGTCAATATTTTTTTTCCACTTTAACACAGATTACACACAGCTATATATCTCCACCCAGCCCTACCCCAGGCATTTTACTAGGTGACTCCTTGAAATAAGGGACTGTGGAGTACATTAAGACTAAAGTTACATATGCTAAAATGCCACCATGTGGCGACCTAAATGCAAGTTTTTTAGCAAATTTGGCAGGTGGCCGTGCGGCAGCATTTGTAATATAGGAGGCGGGAGTCTCCATTTTTACATTTTTATGCGGCGACTGCTGATATTTTGAGAAAAAGTTCAAATTGGACGGCAACCAAACTTTTTTTTTTTTCATCTGACAGTGGCTGCCTGGGAGCATTAGCCACCATGGGTCTAATCGGAGAGATGACATTGATGCTGCACAAAACTCATCATGGCGTTGTTAGCACCATAGCGACTCCCAAACCTGCGTATTGAAAAATTGCGGTTAACACTAAGAAGAACACGAAGAAGACAGAGCATTGTACTTTCTTAGGAGGCATGTTGTCCACAAATTTGTAAATTGACAAGATTATGAAAATTGATAAATTATGATAATGTGTGCTCAAAATCTGACTTAAAAATGACCAGTGGTGCAGAATGGCCCGCTTTTTATATGCCCCCGGCTACTGGGTGGCTGTCGGGCGATTGGAATTGATATGGACGTGTTTGTAACACGCTACACGTTAGAGTACTCACAATACCTGTAGCTCTCCACCTTGTTAGTAACATGTAAAAGAAAAAAAAAACTGACACCACCAAAACACATGTTACTGTGAGTATGCTAGCATCCAACCTTGTTAGTAGCACAAAAAAAATGTTTTTTTTCACCTGCCACAAGCTTAACCCTGTTAGCGCATTTAGCACCCAAATATAAAAAAAAAAACAGACTGACGTTTCTAAATCAGTAAACACAACTCGAATTGATCCATATCTAAGGCACACCAAATAATAAAGTGCGCTGTTGTTTTTTGAAAACAATGAAGGCTTTTGAGTGTGCCTCATGAGTGCGGATTAAACTATAATGAAAATGCTTCATCCCACAATTATAATTGTTTGGCCATCATCCTTGGTAGCATGGTTTCTTCCCTTTAAATATTAGTGACATTTCCCGTTGAGCATCAGCTGTCTGCCCCTCCCTAACACCTCACATTGCTGCAAGTCTTTGCTCTTTGGTCTGCTACAGAAAACCAGCTACAAACTCCAACAGTTTACTACCAGAACTCAACGCACGTCACATTACACTTGTTATGCAGCATCCCTACCAGCTTCAATTTCCATGCAGAACCCAGTACAAGAAAGTACTTTTTTTCTAAAAGGCCATTCACAACCTCCCCTGTCTTTTCTCTGTTCTCCTTCATGTCATTGTACCTGCCTGCACACACTCTGATTGTCCTTATCTGTCCATCCATGCTTTCCACAGTCCCTTCTGTAAGCTTCATGACCACATGAAGAGCATATAGCTACAACACTCGCATGGTTTGCAATACGAACCCCCTCTGACATTTGTGAAATAAGTTAATGTTCCCTTGAAACTGATCTGTTCTGGCTTTCCTACTCAGGAAGGTGTGGTGCAGAAGTTGAGCCATCAACCTCTGATAGGAAGGTCACAGGTTTGATTTCTGCCCTGCCTCCCCATATGTCATAGTGTCCTTGGGTAAGACACTAAGCCCCACATTGCTCCTGTTAAGTGCCTCTCAAGGTAGTAGAGCCATCATCTGTGTTTGAATGTGTGTGGATGGGTGTGAAGCACTTCAGGCCTTAATCAAGATAGAAAAGCACTATATATGGATACACCTGTGTTAAGTCTTAACAAAAACTTGATTTAAAAAAAGGATTTTTTTTAAACAAAAATCATGTTAAATGCATGTTGCCACTGCCCTTTATTTGACTGTCACTTTTCTATGTATACTGAGTAATTTTAATTCTAAATTTAAAATAAGAAATGTTTTTATCTATTGTAAAGACGTTCCCTGGGGTCTCTTAATTATGATTTGCTGTTTTAAGCCAAAATAAATGTAAAAAAAACCGGTGTCTTTTCCTCTGACGTAATATGCCTCTAAGTTGTGGGCTCATTTTCTTTATATATGTTAGAAAAAGGCCAAGAACATGATGTTAAAAACAACAAAAATACAATTTTCGTTGGATTGGGTCTTTAGAAGATTTGACTTTTGTTAAATCTAGCCACAAAAATATAAAAAATATATTGGAACTAAATTGTAATCCTGTTTGGATGGTATCAGTGCTGAATCTCCTGAAGTTACCTTCATTTTAAGCGACCCTTCAGGAAGTATTGCTTATTAGTTTGATTTCTTTACAGGTATTGCGTTTTTTCTTCAGTATTTAAGCTTTGAAACACTCCATTTGTTTGCTGAATGTCTGCAGAACTTGCAAAAAAGTTTCTTTTTACTTCATTTAGTTAAGCAATCGCTTTTTCAGAAAAAAGGAGACATATATAGTGGCACTCAAAAGTCCAGAGTACAGGTGAGAACGGGCAGCAGCATCTCATGCGGTCCAATAACGAGAACGGAGCGTGACCACGTGATCAAATCCCGTTGCCTCTAAATGCCTGCTCGGTGGAGAGAGCAGCCCGGAGAATGAACCTCATGGATTCATTGAGCGGGGAAGTAACGACGACGGGCTTGACGAGTGCAGCTCGCAGGTAAAACCGAGCAGCTATTTTGCGGCCGTGTGATGCATGCAGCTGTTGCCGCGGTGAGCTGCGGGACAGGAGGATGTGTTTCGGGTTAAATTTGCCATCATTCGGCGCAGGGGGTGGGGGGTGGGAGTGGGAGTCTGCGCTCTTCAGCGCTACGGACGGGACAAACAGCATCACCGACCTGGCCGGTGGCTGAATATGCACCATCTGCGCACCTCCCCCCCTCCCCCCTCCATGCGTCTTGCAGGCACATGGCTATTGATAGTTGACTGAAGCCCCGTAATCCCGGGTTGATCTCGTTGATCGGTCACTCACTGCCATTTCCGAAACAAGAATGTCGGTCCAACTTTAATCTGCCCCGAGATCTGCTTTAATTGGCAACGCCCGTATCCGATGGCGCGCACAGGAGAGGCTTTTGGCGCTGCTTTTTCAGTCAGGCAAGCTTTTTTTGTGCTGAATTATTTATAAGGAGCTCGACGGGAGAATAATACCGATGATGAATATATCGCCAAATGCACTTTATTATTATGTTTTACTTTTTTTTTTTACCAGGAAAAAGTCTGTTCGAAGAAAAACAACACAATCGATATTTGATCATTAATAAACATAATTTTTAAATTCATTTACAGCTACCACATTTTACCATTCCTTTCGCTTGTAAATCTCTAAGTATTTCAGTTTTGTTTATTTTTATTTAACTTTTTGTCACGTTCTGCCTGACACACTTTTAATAATAAATCTCTTGCATCGAAGGATCCCCGTTTGTTTACGCCACGACACGTCGCTGTTCCTCTAAAAACATACAAATTCACCAATTTTTCTTGCTGCTTTACTCCAGCGGAATGAGTCGACCCTGCTCCTCCACGCATGCGCCCTAGCACCTGTCATCTCAGGCGTATTCTCTCTTCGCTCTGTTCAGTCTCGTGCGAGACAGAGACCAGCACGCGGCCAAGGCTTTAAGAGCTCGCGCGCGCTGTCCCAGCTCCCCGGACTGTTGTCATTTAGTTGGATTTTGGTGTCTATTTCGATTGGGATTTTTGTGTATTTCTGTTAGTGACGGACTACCACACCAAACCGTAAGTGCTTTTAATTTTTGAAATGTCTTGCCTCGCAGCTTGGTGTATCCCAAGTGAGAGCAGTCTCACCAGAAACATGTTTTTATGCACTTCGGACTAACTTGTTAAGGCAGTTTTTTCTGCGTTTAGTCAGAACTGGTCAGGAAAATGACCGGAACAGGGGCTTGTATTGTTTCTTTGATTCATACTTTCGATTTTCTTTGTCGAAAATAAAAAAAAGAGGAAAATTCTTGAACTTCCAAGTTTTAAAACACCTTTGAGGAACTGTTGATTGGCTGCCAGAATAATGGAATATTCTCCCACAAAAAGAGTCCGTTGGACCGTATCTCATCTACAGCAGGTGTCTAATGGCACACTTCCGGACTCCGTTCTTTGTTGAAATAAGAACTTAAAATTTGTCGCAATAAAAGATAAAAAAAAACCCCGATTTTTTTAGTTATCTTTTGGATTTTGTTCTTGTTGTACTGTACTATTTTTCTCCCTCTAGTCAATTTTTGAAAGAAACCAAAAGTGAGTGCTCTTGCATTGTAGTGGATTGATATCAAGCCATTTCCTCCCATAGTCTGTCTGTGTTTTGTACGTGGAGAAGAAGAAAGAGGAAGAAATGCTGCGCTGCTCCCCAATCCTGCTGAACCAGCTTTTTGGCATACCTTAACCCATGTAGTAACCACGAAAAATAGCATTGTGTCCCCTTTCTTGGAAGATCAGATTAAGCAGTTCAGTTTATCAGCATGCGAAGCTCTTGACACCTGCAACCATGCAGGAACTTCCCAAACAAAAGCTCAGGCTCATAGCTTTCCTCTTGGTATTTGTGAAACCTGGCAACCGTTTGTTTTCTGCTTTGATTCCCTACTTAACTGAGCTGTTCCTTTTGTGCTTTGTATAGTTTGTGCTGGTTTATCAGGTTCTGGTTCTTGCTGATCTCCAGGTTTGACTAATGGTCTGTTGCCATTGGGTTATTTTTGTTTCCTTCAGCATGCTTCCTCCCCACCCATTCACGCGTGAGGTGACCCCAAAACCACACCTGCCCTAGTTAGAAAGAGAAACGTCTTTGTGGAAACACACACACCTCCTTCTCCATCCAGTGTGTTTATGAAGCCAAAACAGAAATAATTAGTTGTAGCTTGTTACAGCACTGAAACGGTAGTTTCTGTAAAGAGGAAGACATGGAAGTTACATGTTTTGACATCCTGAATTCTTGTCTTATTTGTTTATGGTTTTGACCTTTTTTTACACTTTAATGTTTTAGAGTGTTTTTGAATGAGGAATGAGGAGCATGGGTCTGATCAGGGGGGTATTCCAGGAAGCATGTTTAAACTAGCCTGACTTTAAGCCTGAACTCTGGCTGAAATCCGCCTGAACTTGCTTACTCTGGGTATGTCGGTTCCAGAAGACCAGATATGAGTTAGCGTAATTACGCTCGACTTGGTAACCCTGGGTTAACGCACGTGCACGTCGTGTACATAAAGACATTCTCAATAGATCGCCGATTCCTGGAGTCACCATGGAAACGCGTGGGGAAAAAAAAAGAAAGCGCGACACTGGAGACGGAAGTGTGACGGAGTCTGAGATTTTAATGACGGCGTATGAAGATTATACGTCCAACAAAAAAGTAACACGGCTGCATCATCAAAAAAAAAAATTCTGCTTGGAGAAAATCAACAGACAAAGTAAACCCACGAGTTTCTGATCTTGTTTCCATTTTCCTTGTGACGCATATATATATATATATATATATATATATATATATATATATATATATTGAACTCTCATATGTCTAAGTTTGAGCCGGTGTATATGCTAATTTGTATAACAATAAAAAGGACGGTAAAAAATGCACGGAGTGCAAAAAGTAATTAAAGAATTTCTCATCATTGTACTTGCAGAAATAGAGTGTAGGGGTGCTATAAAAACTCATCATCCTCTCCTTCGCTCTCACTCGTGGTGCTGAGACGTAAGCATAGTAGGACAAAATAACTCGGCAAAACACAGTAAAACAGCTAAACAACTAAACATATTTAGTCAAAAAGCCACACTTCAACCCAAATCCGTCCAGACAGGCAAAGGGAATGATATCCCAGAATCCCTTGCGGTGCCGATCTAACAGCAGCACCAAAGTTACACGTACTTAATTGAATTAATTTGAATGAAAGGAAAATAATTGTCTGAAAACTATGTGTTATTTTTAAGGTGACTTAACAAAAAAATGATTTCTCTTAACTGAAGCAAATAATTAAGTTAGATCAAAGTAAACAAGTTTAATTTTCCAACATCCATATGTGGTCCTATCACCAAAGTATTATCTGGGCTTCATCCACTAAATCATCTTCAAATGGACACGCCATGCTGCTTCACCTCTCTCAAAACAAACTAAGCTTCAACTAAACCTGCTCCGGACCAGGTTATGTTCAGAACATGAGTTGCCATGGCAACTTGACCTACCCTGAAACATACCTCCATTTCTGGAACCGAAAGCTGAGGTTATCAACTTCCTTAGCCTCAAACTTATCGTGGGAGATAGCATTAACCTGCTTTCTGGAATACCCCCCTGGAGTTTGCAACCTTGTAATGCTAAAAGAGCTACTTGGTCCAGTTTTTTACTGACCAAAACCCAACAAAAACCAATGTCCCAACTCAGTGTTTTAAATGCATACACTATATGTTTTGGTGGACTTTAGGCCATTCATTTATAAAATGTAGCTTTTAAATAGTTACCCTAACGTAAGTGTTATATTTTTCTATTGATAACTTTAACTTCTTTTACTTTTGACGGTGCAAGTTCCTTTCAGAATAGAATATACCAAATGATATCCTCCAACTGCAGCACATTTTCTATCACTTTGGTGCGCTGTCATTCCTTTTTTCTCCTTATACTATGAAATATAAACGCAAACTTCGGTGTAGAATCCAGATTATTTATTTATTTTTTATCTATACATGTTAACGCCATTATATACTAAAATACTGAGCATCAGCAAGATGGCGTTGTGCAGAAAAATATGTAGGAATATGTGCTTAACTTAACAACTTAATAACTTAAAACTTAACTTAATATTTATTCAAATTAAAGCCAAAGAACCACAATGAAGGGGTAGAAGAGCCGCATGTGGCTCTGGAGCCTTAGGTTGCCTTGGATGGCGGGTGTGTTCTGCACTGACAGAAAAGGTTGAAGGGGTTTGGTTGAGCTGGCATTACATCACCATGATTGCTTTTTCTCTTTACGGTTTTCAGAGCACAAAGATTTTTTCTTTTCTTTATTTTGTGTATATCAGTTTTTTGTTTATTTGCACGCTGGCAGTGGGTATTATTGGATTCCTCAATTACTACCTGTATTATTTTTTTCTGATTGACTTTCATCTGTCTGCACGTAGAAAAACTGATAAATTCTAAATGTTTCTTTTACATTTCAGATTGAGTGTTTATGGTTCGATTTATAGCGTTTGGATGTTTGATTTATTCTTGATGTCAACCAGCTGATTAAAGAACACAGAGTTGTTTGCTTTGGGGTTAAACAGGAATTTAATTTCCACAAATGGAAATGATATGCAGCAAGATTGGAGACATATATAGATAAAATAGCAGCTTTGTTAAATATACTATATCTATTTGGAAAAATTGGCTGTAATAATTCTTTTCTTATTTTAAGATTTAGAAAAACTCATTTTCCTCTTTGGGCAATGCTATATTTGACTCTTGCCGTCAAAAGCAGGCGATAAGTTTGCTTCCAAAGAACACTAACAGAATGTGCTAAATAACCAAAAGAATATCCATGTCTAATGTCGTTTAAGTTTTCTTTCTTCAATTCCTTCTGTGTCTGTTTTATGTAAAAGCAGGGAAACAGCGTCACACTCCTGCTGCTGGAGTCCTTGTTTGTTTTTATGTCATGCTTTCAGTTTAAACAGTTTAGGATCTTGCACACTCACTACCTGACACCTTAACTGCACAAGTTGTCTTCCTCTCTCTCCCCACTGCTGCTTCTGAAACATTTTTCTTTAGGGGTTTGGTGGTGGAACAGGAGTCCTTCTCTGAGTCTTAGGCTTTGAGCTCACAGCAGCTTATTTAGTCCTGTCCGCTGAAGAAATTAAACACCTGTACAATTGGCTGGAGAATCAGTCAAAGGCTTCCTTTTTGAGTAAATGGGAGTTGGCTGTCAGGGTTTCAGTAAACACAACAGGGAGTTGGTAGTCCCGGTTGTACTTTGGTGAAAGGGAGACTGTGCAAAGGGCTTGACGGCCACAGAGCGCACTGCTGTTTTGAATGTTAATCCACACACAATCATAAAAAGATCCATGTGTACGATGGTGACCATATCTAGCTGTGTTGTTTGCCACGCACACATGCTAATACACATGCAAACACACACTCTCTCCCCCACTGGATTTCATCAGAAACAGGGAATGGCTTTCATCATTTCCAACATCTTCCCAACTGGCAAAAGAACAAAGAACGCAAAACATGAATATTAGCTCAGTGTGTGTGTGTGTGTGCGTGTGTGTGTGTGTGTGTGTGTATTAAAGAGAGATGGGAAACATTTATTATTTAGTTTTTTTTTTTTGCAGAAACTGCATTTTTCCGACAGCAGGCACTGCAGCCGTTCCTGTTTCCTTTCACCTCGGTGTGGAATCCAGGAATGGTTCACAGGGACAGAGAGAGACAAAGACAGACAGCGAGAAGCAGAGATGTAGAAAGATGGCCATTTAAGGTTTCCCGTCTGTCTCACAGCTTGCACAACTCGACAACAAAGAAAATAAAAGATTTCTTTATTAGAACACATTTGTCAAGTTATTATAACATCATTATTAGCTTGTAACAGATGCACTAAAGGACATGTAAAAGTGATATATATTTTTTGGTGTTGACAGCCATAAGAGCTGCACTCCTGATGCACTAATCCAAAAGAATAACTGAATGATTTACATTCACCACACTGTCATCCGTGTCCCGTTTATAGCAGTTTCACAGCTTTCTTCAGCGCTATTGAAGTGGTCAAAGCAGGAGATAATTCAAAGCAGTTCACTTTGTAAAACATTGTTGTTTTGTTGAGATATATTTCAGTAATTGTTTAATGAACATAGTCAATAATGAAAAGCGTTAAATCCCTGTTTTACTCTTCAACATTTCAAAATAATAGGGGGGAAAAAAACTTCACATTCAAATTTATTGGTAAAATGTATTCTTATTATAACATCCAATGGCAAAAATACGGAGCCCGTGTCCTGACATGGAAAAAATCAAATATATCTCGTTCCCACAAATTAATATTCCGTTCCCATGAAATACTATTTCGTTCCCTCCAAATAAATAATTAATCCGAACAAAATAATTATTCCCGTCATAAGTCATTCATAAACACGGATATGCTCTCCGTCCTGCTGCAAAAGACGCTTTCAGCGGTAACGCCCCTGTCTCTGTGACCCACATTCATTTAAGAAAGGGAAAATAAAAACAGAATTGATCAATTTATTATTGTCTTAATGAATATAAGAAAAATATCATAAGAATTAGGATGCCCAAGCTTTGTGCTTCGCCATACCGCAGCGATTCTCCGGACATAGCTCCTAGCTCCGCCGCAGAGCTCTTTTGCTTGTCATGCCGGCATTCGGGCATCTGGCTGGCCATCTACCGGCCAGCCAGATGCGGGATGGGATATTGTAGTTTAAGGCCGAATAGGAATAATAATATTCAGGACTTGTCTTTTATTAACACACTCGTTAGCAGTCACTTAACATCCGAAGGCTACATGCTACGTATCCCATCATGCATCACACATATCCCATAATGCATCTCGACCAATCACTATGGCCCTGTAATTGTGATGCGTTCAAAGACAATAAGACAAATGATAGGCTACGTAGCATGTGACCTACTAGCCATTTATTTCATAAATCTTACGCAATTGTGCATGAGTTTTGTGAGGTTCATAGGCAAATTTGTGGCTTTCCACGAATATTCCACGTATGTCTAATGGATTTTTCATGCATCTACCACCTATTGTATAACTTTAATATTGCAGACATATCACGTTCAAATTTTGTAATTGATGCATGAATTACTATTGAATTGCATATAAACAGTGCAATAATCACACACTGTTCATGTTATTTGTTGATTTACGTGTTCTCTGTGTGGTTCATTTGCAATACATATAAAATATATTAATGATTAAAGTTTGCCTTTTTGTCTAATTATTTTAGAAGAATTGTTGACAAATTATGCATTGGTTTACTATCTTCCTTCTAAATGAAGTCTTCTTTCTCTGCATAAATACTGTTACATCTTGTGATGTATGTGAACTGAGAACAATTGATTTTGGTTTTTTTAACAGTGTAGCACAATAGAGGACAGCGTGTAGATAACTCATGGAGACATGTTTATGGGATCCTAATGGCTTCAGAATTAACTGAAGCCTCTTTAAATTGTATTTATATACTTCACTGTATTGTGGCTGGTTTAACTTTTTTTATTTTTTACACATAGCAACTTAGCCACAAAAAAGTAATGAAGTATTTAACCCATGCAAGTTAGTGCAAAAATTATTTAAAAACTTGGTAAATTACAGTTATCGGAACATTGCTGTTTTATAGATTATGCATTTTCTGAGGAATTGAATAATCTACCTGACATTTTAGGAAGGATTCACACTGTTGGATTGTTGCTGATCTGTGATATTTTGACATTTCCACACACATGTTGGCTAATGACAAAATCTGATGCTTAAAAATGCTTTTATTACCCTTCTGAAGAGTAAAATACCATGTCAAACTATTAAAAATACCCCTTTGTTATTTACCTAAAACCAGATCAGCATAAAAAAAACAATAGGGCAGTTCAGCATTTAAAAACTCAGTTTAAAAGAACTAAGTAAAAAAGCTTTTAAGAAAAATTGCTTTTCTTTTCGTTTTATAATGCATTGATAGTTTTTTGTTTTTCTTTGGTGACATCAGTTTTGTTAACTTTCATATTCAAAATACTTTCCAATTTGACCTGAACGAAGCAGAAATCTGATTAGTTGCTATATCAATACATCACCATACGATCCGTTTCCCACAGCACCCACTCTTAATATAGTGTGCTCATGTTGATGGCCCAGTTCTCACCCCCCAGCCCTACTGCCAGCACGCACGCACGCACACACACACGCCTGCCTAAGTGATAACCCTCCCTTATGCCTCCTTCTTCTCATGCCCCAGCTCTGCTCAGTGTGTCAAAAAGAGCTTAGATAAGGGAAACCATAGCTTAGTCTTATTCAGGCTTCCAGGAAAGTCGAGCCATTTATTTATTCCAAGCAAACCCTGTTTGGACTACAGATGGAAAGTTGCCAGTTGGAATCCCAGTATGGTTCAGCGACTGTGGTTGATTGTCGAAGTGCTTTTATTTATTTTTTTTAAAAGGTATTAAATCACCAAAGTCAGCGGTGTAAGACGAATTAAAGTGTTAAGTCAAAATGGATTGTGATGCTTCAGCAAGTTTTTATATTTGTAATTATTTTGATTACCATTTAAATAAAGAACTTTAAAATAACGGAGAGGTAAAGCCGTATTTATTATTTTCTTTAATTAGTGATATGTGTTAGTAGGGAAGCTTTATTCTAGTGTCTCACTTTTCAGCATAGTAACTTACTGCTTTTATCCACAACAAAACCTATAATAATTTTTAGTTTGGCAAATGATACTTTATTTTTATTTTTTAGATCAACCTCGCGTAAAAATAAGATTGACCTGTAAAGAGCCTTATAAAATATTCAGTATTTGATATTTTAGAACTAAAAATAGTTGTTTTTATAGGCATGCGAACCCAAACAGATGTAAGATAGAAATCAAGCAAATATTGCCAGTTTTGATTGTTTTTATTGACTTTTGGCAGTCCTTGGTTTAGGTCAAGGCGGGTCTTTTTGATAGTGAACCTGCAGACCAGCTGTTCTTTCCACAACACAGCTGGAGGTGGACTGCATGACGGAGATGCAGCAAGGGAGAAAGAACGCCATATACTTAACCTCCCTTCTGCTCAACTGGCTGATGTTTTAAAGAGAATTTGAACCCCAAATGCTGTTTAGTTTAATCTGAGTCAAAACTATATTAACAAAAGGGGAAAGAGTTCACCTTTTTAACTATTTGTTTTTGGGATCTCCACAAAAAGGTAGCAATAATTTTCAACTTTTTGAATAGGGACTAAAACATTTTACTGCATTTATTACAAAGGGCAAAGCCAGAGCAAAACTACAAGGCAAACTGCAGCAGAATACATTTTTTGGTAAAAATCCTCAAAATTACTTACATTTAGCAATTAAGTCTTTGGTAATTAAAAAAATGTACTTACTTGTACGTTGGTTTTTTAACTTTCTCTTTCTCTGAAAAATTACCTGGTGAGTAATGAGACTTTTTAGATTTTCCTCTCAAACTGTGCTGTTGTGATTTTTTTTTATTTTATTTTATTTTTTTTAAAACAGAAAAGCTGTAATAAGTAATACGTTTCCAATTTTCCTGCATCCAACAGCCCATGCTGGACACCTGCATGACTCAAGATTCCCAGAGGCATCATTTTTCATTGACAAATGAATTTTGTTCTTGCAGTACCTGCTGTTTAGACTGGGGTAAAAAAGTTTGTCAAATGTGTTTGCCATCAGCAACTGATAGGATTGCCATGTTTTATGGATTTGAAGTTGCTACAGTGAAGTAAACCCTAATGCTTCTGTTATTTGCTCCACAGCTATTGAACTGTATCCAACCATTGTAGTTGTTCTTGCTGAGAGGATTAGGTTAAAAAGCTGAGGATGCAATAGAGCAGCAGACTCTTCTGACGGTAGAGAGCAGGCGCCTGGCACTTGCTATTAAATATTTATTTTGACCTTTTTAATATTGAAATATATTTTCATTTTAAGATCTTTCCTCTGTAGTTTCTACATCTGCTTTGCCACACACAGCCAGCCAGCTGGTCATGCTCATATTCAATCTTTTTCTGTTATCTGTCTGATGGTAATGAGATAAAACACTTATACTACTTTCTTTTTTTTGTTTTCAATTTCTAAATTTAACAACTAAAGGAAATGTATTATAAAATAGATGAGTATAGACAAGGTATTAACATGTATCAGCAGAACAGATTATTTACAATAATGAACTATCTCAGATTTTTCTGAGGAAAAGCAAAAAGTTTTATAACCTTTTTTAAGAGTAAACTTCCCTATCCTATCCACATCTACAAAGCTGTTGGCACAGATAAATGAAAAACCTTTAATTATCCAAAGTTGGGGAGCATATGGAGTCTCCGGGCACTCCGGTTCCCTCCCACAGTCCAAAGACATGCTGCATAGGTTCATTGATGAGTTTAAATTGTCTGTTAAGTGTGAATGTGAGGGTTGTTTGCTGAGTGACCCTGAGACAGAGTGGCAACCTGTCTCCTGCCTTTGCTCGATTGTAGCTCAGTAGGCTCCAGCAACCTCCTGGCCCCGACGTAACCATAAATAAGTGTGTTTAAAAGAATGGATGTAGCATAAACAAAGCCTTTATATAAATAGAACTTTATAACCAAATGTTCATTAGATTTTTTTGGCCTCCAGTTATAGCTCATATTAAAAATCCCTGATTCTGGTATGTAATTCAGTCCAGAATTTTCAAACTCTACAAGTAGGCTTAAACAAGTGAAGAAAAATGATTAAAAAAGGAATGGTTTGTTGCCTTACCAAGGTTTTGGTCTGCATACGATCACTAGGAAATGGTGTTTAACTAAGATTGCATGAACACAATGAATTTTGGGTAAAAAAAGTGTGTAGGGTTTACATACGTGCTGGATGACATCCATACAGTACAAAAATTCTGCAAGATTGTTGCATTAAGCACACACAGTCACACACCCAAAGAAGCCACATTTTCATATCTTGTCTACAGTTAGGCTCAATAGTAAAGATTGTTCCACATTCATCACACTATCTGATTAGCCAGTAAAAAGTTCAAGACTGGTTAAAGTCACCTGCTGTGACTCTATGATCATTTTAAGGCATCAGAATTTGTTTCAAATAAGGTAATATTGAAACAAGATGACTTAATTTGTCGTTAGATAAACTCCTGCAAACATCCCGAGACACTTTTTTTTTTTTTTTTTTTTTTTTTAATAATTACTGTTCTTGCAACCTGTTGCAGCCCAGCAAGATACACACTCTTCATATAGATGAGTCATCTTTTATCAGAATGGTGAGACATTTTAGATTCTTTTTTTAAACTGAAATTATATTTATTGTCTTATATGTTCTAAGTGCTTCAACTTTGACAAGATGAATCATGCTGTACTGACATTCAAAAAGCCTTTTTTTTTTTTTTTACAGGAACAGAAAATAAGGGCAGGAAACTGAGTTGTAGTATGTAATTATCATTAAAAAAAAAAGCTCTTGCTGCCTGTTGGGAGATCATTGTAGTTTCCTGCTGGGAGGCATGGCCATCCACAACCCGGCACAGTGACCAAAAAAGATGCAGATTAGAAAACAGAAACATCACATAAATCTGAAGACTCATTAGGATCTAGATGAGCAATACTTTCCATTCACTTAGAAATAAAAGACTTTTTCTCTTAAACATATTTGTACACGTTTTAAAAGTGAGGGTTTTTCCAAACCAACAAAAAAAAATTCAAGGTTAACAAACTAGGCATGCCGCACATTTAGTCAGATAGAACTGAGTGTAACTTACAATCTTTATTTGCATAACTGATTTAAAAGTCCACTCCTTCATTGGACTGTTATACAGTCTGGACAAACATGCCTATTAGGAATGAAGAGGGAAAAAAAAACAAGGCTCTGTAAATGAACAGGGAGTGCAAAGCTAACACGATGAAGATGATATCTCCTTCTTCTTTGTGGATTTGGTTGATAATTGCTGTACATTTTACTCAGATTTATCTTTCTTTAAGCCTTTAGAAATGTGGCAGAGGACTACAGAGGAGAAGTTGGACCGCCAGCATGAAATACTTACATGATTGCGAAAAAATCATGTCCATCTCTTTTTTTAACCTCATTTTGTCAAGAGTCATGGGATTGCTTGAACATAAAGCTTACGTCTCAAAATCGAAAAAAGTCAAACATGCCACTAGTGAAGCTTTATAATAAAAAGCAGCAACATTTTTTATTTTATTTATTTTTTAAATATTTCATGAAATACTCATGATATTTAATATAGTACTGGAGCATAATCTGCGTGACATGCACGTACTGTTATTGTCAATGTCAAATTAACACCTTCACAAATCCAATTTAATTACCATTTCATGTACCTAAATTGGTATTTAGGAAGAAAGACTATTCATTTGAATGTATGCACACCTCACCTATGTTTTATTTGTCCATTGTTTCAGAACTTTGACCATTGGAAAGCCTGACAAGGCAATTTTATGTTTAACTCGTGTGTGCATAGGCAATTCAAAGTGTTTGACAGAAATGCTGTACGCTTTTAGGAACACTTGGATAACATTGGAACACATTTCCTTTGTATACTTTGTTGTAGTTTTGTTAATGGTAAAATTGCAGCTTCTCTTTTCTTTTTTTTTGTTGCTGATAGGGCAGTGGGCCATGTATGCCACCTGCTGTTCAGCTAATCAGCTTATAGAGGAGTTACAGTCATTTGAAACCATGATGTTACAGCAGGTAAATGAGTAAAATGGAACAATGGACTGTGAGAACCTGCATTGAAAAAATGCTGACTCAGCGGCTCTATTAAACAGATACATTTGATTTTTTTTTTTTTTTTTTTATATGCATCTAGTCAGCTATCACATTGTTGAATGAATAAGAGTACAATACTAATATAGCAATGTTAACAATAAGGTTGATTTGTCACGTTTGTTATTAGAAAATGCAAAAATATGTATATATATATTCTATATTTAGAAATATCAAAGTCTAGGTAAAGAATATAAACGTGCAATTTCTTTTTCTTGTTGGGAATCATAAAGCCCATTTACTGCTCAAATCCTATGGACTTTACACCTTTCAGTTACAGAACAATTCCTGCATTGTATGTTGTTTTTTTTCAGACAGCATTAGCAGCTTAGTTAACTATTTTATCTTCAAGTTGGTAATTTCACTCTATATGACAGGAACCAGAAAATTGATTAGTATGACTTACTGTAAAACATGTCATGCTGTAGAACATGTCAAAGCTTTTGAACTTTAGCAACCTAATAAAAATGGATTAAAGACAAACACTGTATGTTATGTACTTATCAATAGATAGGATTGATTTAAACAAAGTGATCTCACAAAACTCAAAGGGTTGTCAGTAGCAAATTTGTGTTGTGTTGTAGTAACCGTTTGGTGACTTGCGTAACACCTGGTTCTTTGATAACAGTGTGAGGTGTTTCACTGGGAATGACTTTGGGTGTGACCACTTTCAGAAAAATGAGCCAGAAAATCCAAGTCCAGCGGTGGAACTAAGCCCATGTTTGTGGTTCTTCACAGATGACTGTCCTGCCTATCAAATTAGCACCCCATCCCATGAGGGATGCTTCTGTTGTCATGGTTACCTGTCCTATGCAGAGCACTTGCTGTCAGCCATGCAGTGGGTTTACATCAGAAGGACAAAACTGAGCCAGCGATAGCGCCTAAGGTTTATGCTCAGTACCAAGTATCTGTACACTGAGCTGGCTTAGCTTTGTCCAAATTATTCTGAAGCCGACATCCTGTAGGGGATTTAACGATGGTCTCACAGATTACCTGCTCTTTTGAATAGGAGCGGATCATGTAGTCGTCAATGTAGAAAATCTTCTGACGTCGCTGAACTGTAATGAAGTAGTTACTTGTTGGGCATCCTCTGAGCAACTACAGTTTGAACTGGATTGCTTGATATTTGTAAGCTTGTCCTTTGGCAGAAAAACCTGCGAAATTCCATGTGTGCAGGATAAACATCGTTGAAAAATACGCATCTGATCGATTGTTACAAATAAATCGACAAAGCACTTTGTGAGTTTGTATTATGAACTTGTATCTTCTTAGATGACTATTCAACACATATCCATCCAGACAGGTTACTCCCTTCTTTGAAACGAGGAAGTGCCAAGAGCTGGATTTCCCCCTTCTGTACCAAGGCAATTGTATTCTCATTTAAAAAACATGCGATCTTAATTCACTTGCTTTGCCTTGACGCATTAGCTAAGGTAATTAGCTACAAGTCTGCACAAACTAGCTAGGCTTATGGCTAGTTTAGCATGGGCACAGCTCACATTGACACAGACACTGCACAACTATATAGCTAACCAACCCAAAGTGTATTTAGCGCTGAAAACGAGGACCAACATTCAACACTAACTTCATTAAGCTGCATTTGGCGACGTGCTTCATGATAAAATACGGATGAACTGCTAAACTATCCAGTTAGCCTGAACATGCTGAAGGGAAAGGTGTATAGCTTTCCATGGGAGGAAAGTAATAATGAAATGGGAGGGTCATTTAATTGTATTCATTTGAGGGGGCGGGTCCTTGACTCAAGCTATCTTTTGGAAATGGACAAACATGCATGATACTTTTGGAGCTTCCGTATTTGGTCTTTTGGAAGAAATTCCCTCAACTAAAACCAGCAAAAAAGAACAACTTTTGTGATTCTGTGATGTGATGCATGGTTTCTGAAACAGACTGTCTCAGGATAAGAACGGCATTATATTTATGTAGACTTTTAGAAGTTCAGAATTAGGTTCCCATCTTGCAGTGTACCATAGCACCGCCATTATGAACAAATGTTGCCCCCCCGCTGTTTTTATGCCTATAAATGAAGATGAGTTGGTATTGTGTACCACCGTGCGAGAGTCACACAAACACTGAGGGAAATGAGGCTGAACTAGCACTATTACAGCAGGTGGTGTAGGTGCAAAGACGTAGGATCCTGGAGGACCACAGTGTTCTTCTCATGGTGTGGCCTGGTCAAGTTATTTCTGTTTCATCTAGTTACTGAGCAAAGAAGACGAGTGACGTCTGTTTTGAACTAGTGCTGCAGGTTAATCCATTCATGCTTTTGCTTCCTAATAATTTTTGGCTCTGGATATTAAAGTAAGCTGTATGCAAGCACATCATCATATCAAACTCAAATATGTGGATTTTTAGTGAAGTAATCTTGTCGAAAGAAAAGAAGTAAGCAGTTGCAATAAGCTAACAGATGTTAGTGCTTTGTATTTCCTTTTCTTTTAAATAATGTATCAACTTTGCTCGCAAACCAGGTTCACTCATCTGTCTGCAGTTGACACATACTGCTAAAACAGTATGTTACGAAAGCACCTAGATTAAAATGAATGAGTAAGAATGTTTAGCGTTTTCTTTTTCATGGGTTCAGATTTAATTGCAGCTGAGAAGTGCTGACCAACTCGTATTACACAGCTTTGAATCAGTCTCCGAGCTGCACAATGCAACGATAAAAACGCTGGAACAGAGTGAACAGGCTATAAAATGTGTGAACTACGAGATTAAATGTCACAGAATCTTTTTTTCATGGAATTAATGTAGAATACCTGAAATGCCCAAAAGCCTCCCATAACGTAACAGGTTTGGTCCTGTTATGTAAACAAATGATCTATGATCCAGAAGAATTTTAACCCATGCTTAAAAGATAATCATCGGGGTAAAGCTGTTAAATGTCTGAAATTGCGAAATGATGTTCACTGCAAATCTCTTTCCAGGTAATCCTAAAATAATAGCACCCAGAAATAAAAGTGGATGCTGGCTTCTGTGCCACAAAAATCTTTTTACTGTGAAAAATAATGTAAGCTACCTTGCAGGAACATATCTGTCTTTATGTCTGCTAAATTTTCTGTTTTTACTACATGGCATAATATCAGAAGCATAATTTACGCACAAAAAACTCTACAATTTTACCTAAGAGTCTGGTAAATCACAGTAAGGGAAAAAAAAAAAGCATTGTGAAGCAGAAAGGCATTGTGGGAGCTGGGTTAATTGCAACACATGAATTGGGGAGCTGCATATAAGATTCCAAGTAAAGACTTTGCATATTAGCAGCGGAGGGAATAAAGGTGTAAACAAAAACAAAGGATCGGTGGAAAATAAACATGTGGGAAAGAGGAGTTGGACAGGCAGTCTATTAGACAGATGGATGGAAAAATGTATGAAATTGCACAGAGACTCCCCTCATTCTGAACTGAAGACTGGCTTCTGCCTCAGACTGATACTGCAGGCTGAATCAATGTCAGCGCTCCCCCTCTCTTTCCTGTCTTCCTTTCTTTGGGAATTCTCTGACCTATTTAGCTCCTTCAGCAAGCAGCAGCAGAGTTATTTTTACATATCACCAGGAGACAATACTTTGTCCTCTGATCGTCCTCCTCGCATCTATATGCTCACCTTTTTTCCTCCTCTACCTCAGCCTTTTCCAGTTGTATCATCCTGTTTTTCCATTCCCTTGTCCTTTTTTTTTCGGCTTCAAACTGTCATCTGCCTTTAGGGATCTAGAGATCAGGCAAAATGGAGCTGAGATTGTTAGATATTGACTCAACTACTAAATGTAAACCTCACAGGCAACATTTAAAAAATATATAGCTTGTTTTAAATATAATAGCTCTCACTTGTAATTAAAATTTCTTAAAAAAAGAAAGTTGGACCTCTCTGTATGGGAGAAATGGAGCAGTTTGCTTAAGAAAAAGTTTGATCCTATTATTTAATTGAGTTTGGTTTCAAGGAGAAAATGCTATTCATTAAGACCAGTGTGTAAAGTGATGTTCTGAGTTAGCAAAGTGAATTGACAGGCCATTTTAATTTGTAGTTCCGATATGTTTTTCCTCGGGACTTGCCCTCTCCTCTTCACTCCTCAAGGGAAGGTGACAGGGAGCGAGTAGACAGGTCATCTATTCGCTCCTAATGATGATGGATGGCAGCACTGCGGAGAGCCAGGACACCCAGAAAAATAGAGCGATGCGGGGAGATAAAGAAATGGAGCAGTAGAGCAGAAGAAATCTGTGTTTATGTTTGCCGGCTGGTGGGCAGATGGTGGGAGTTTTAGCGATTGTCAAGTGTGCATGTCATAGTCTGAAGGGAGAGGCACGGACGCACACAATCCGAGGGGTGAAATGTACGAGCGTCTGAAACTTTCAGAAGGCGTCCGTGCAGAGCGCGCACAGCTCTCCCTCTGACTCTGCTGACCTGTCTGAAGAGGCAGCAGAAGGCTCCGGCGGTCTCTGGGGTTCTTTCACACACACACAGATAAACACTCATTTTCTCAGTGCCTTCACTGACTCACCGCAGCTTTTTGCTGCTGATCTCTTTGTATTTTACACCTGCTACGGATCGTCTTTCTGCAGGCTGATTGTTCACTGTGAAATACTGGAAACATTCTTAGCAAATGATCTGTTCCGTTCTTATCCTGTGATTTAAAAAAAAAAAAAAAAAAAACAGATCAGAATTTGGAAAAAAAAAGAAAATTGTTTTATTTTTAAAGGTAAATTACACACACACACACACACATATATATATATATATATATATATATATATATATATATATATATATATATATATATATATATATATATATATATATATATATATATATATATATATATATATATATATATATAAAGAAGCCTCTGTAAGCGGGGCTACAGTGGCGTCCGTCTCTCAGCCCTCTCCTCTGCTCTCACATCCTCCCATCTGAGACCTTCAACAGCAGAGGAGCTGCTAGACTGATTGAGAGGAAATGTTGAGACCTTTTCTGGCTGGGGTTGCAACCCTGCAGACGTTCATGCACACACAAACTCCGACACCGTGGTGGAGTCTTACCCTTTCCAAAGTGCAGACACGGAGACAGGCTGTTGCTATGGCAACCTCTAAGAGGTGTTAGGATTGGGTGTTGGCTGTATTTAAAAGAGCTACCGTACGCCGCCCGGGGCAAGTGTTATACTCTGTTTAGTGTTTGTGCTGGCTGTGTGTCTTGATACAAGTGTGTCTGTCAAAAGACCTGTCCTACTATTGGCTCCTCCCACCTGTCTGTCTTTGGCGTGCTCTGAGCGTGTTGGCAGGTGTTTCTAGATTTCATTTACCACAACGATTCATAAAGCTTGAAGAGGGACTTATTAATATTGGTTGTAGAGTAGTTATGTGTGTAAATGAATGAAACAATACCTCACAGGGAGTTAAACATTAATAGTTTCTGTGTCATTACTTTCCTTTTTTTGAATTAGGAATATTTTTGTGTGATTTTTCATTCTACATATGTAGCACTTGATTGTGATCACCTAAAGAATTTTGCTCTTTTCGAACTTTTGACCAATTTCCATAGACATTTTTTAGCTCGGTCCCCTTAAAAAAGCTTTTCTCACCCTTCTTCTCTGTAAACATTTTCACAAAGGCTTCTAACTTTCAATAGAAAATAAAAAACAAAAAAGCTTAAGTTGAAATGTGTTTATGAGTTAGCCTTTCTAAGCCTTTTTTTTTTTAAACAAAGAAATCATATTTCATTCTCTCAGCACTTGCTGCTGGGAATAAAAGACATGGAGCCAACACTAAATGACTCTGCGACGGCTTCATCTTTAGAGGCGCAAGTTGCTTTTGTTGTTGAGAGGACAGGACGAGAGCAAAGCTTTCTTATCTACAACAATGCAGAACAACAGGCGTAGTGTGGAAACTTCCCGGCACTTTTCACTCTAACACTTCCCTAAAGAATTCCTGCTCCTGACTTAATCTCATGCTGTACATTCTCTCACCGTGCAGTTGGCAGCAGCCTCTTTTTTCCCCTCTCGATTATTTTATGACGTCTTTATGTTTTGCATGTGGTAGCAGATCCAGACTATATGCACCAACTTCCTCTCTTTTATTTTTCCTTCATTTTTTTCGCTACTGAAGTAAGAATAAAGGGGATGGAAGGGACAATAATGTGGGGATGGGAGCATTGATTCAAAAGGATTTTGCCTCTTTTCAGATTAAACTCTGGGGTCACCTTCATTTTTGGATTCTAGCACACAAACTCAGTCAGAAGACTATAGGCCACAAAGTAATTTGTCGGCGTTGATTTTAATTAGATACATTTTTGCGAAACTATCACTGTAATAAATAATATTCTGCAACAGAGTTAATCCAGATTAGAATTACATGTAGGATTCTCAAGCAGAGAATGAAGCTATAAGTATTGTTTCACACTACAGTTAAGTAATTAATACTAGTTAGCAGTTTATATTTTATGAAACAAAAGGAATATCTTCAGAATGAAATTATTCAATTTGGTGAAAGACCCACTCCAATAAAAATCGCGTTTTGAACATGTTCTTGTGGCATTTTCTGATGATGGACTTATATTAAGAAAATATAGCTCAAATTGCATCTTTGACTATTTCTTTATTAAAATCCGATATTGCTCCCCATTTTTTTTTGCACCGGTAATGTTGCGTTGGGGGTGTGAGGGGCTGTAAACTGGCAGGAGAACATGTAAACGGAGAGCTCTCAGCAATGCAGAGAGGAAGAGTGAGCGGGGTTGCTCTACGGTCTGATTTCTAATAAACGGCTGGTGCTCTGCAGAAACTATACTTTAGAAAATGACAGGTTTGATGATTTTGGCTAAAAACGACATAATCGTAATTAAAGACCATTTCCTTTAAGTTTTTAAGTAAGATACAACAATTTTTAATATTATATTATCATTAACAGCCATTTTTACACATAAGCCATGTCTGAATGTGGTTTTTAATGCAATAAATATTGAGTTGAGTTTAAAAATTAAGATGAGAGAGAGAAGAAAAAAGCTCAGGAGCCTCAAATTCTGCAATAATTCTGCTTCTCCATCTCATCATATTAGTGCATTTACTAGGGGTGTGTATTGGCAAGAGTCTGGCGATACAAAATATTTCATGATACATCTCAAGTTTCAGGAGTGAAGCATCTGGAACCCACTACAAAAGCACTACAATCCATTTTAATATGGAGCAGGCAGCAACGTGGCACAGAGTTTCAGTTCGGTATGCATCCCAAGCAAAAACTAAGTAGTGCATGCCTCATAACAGCAAAAACGGCGAGACTGACTGAACAGCATTTAGCATTTAACACAAGCTGATTCTCGTGAGATTTTGTTGTTGTTTTGGTGCGGTGTAGAGCTGCTCAAAGAAGCTTAGTGTGCTCCGCCGCCAAAAAGCGGTCAGGGGTTTAAGTGGAAAATCAGAGTCAGACACAGAAGAACACGCATAAATAATTAAATAAATATAATCTTGACAGCATTTTAAATTAATACAAGTATTGCCAAATGAAATATCGCAATATTTTGCAGATCGCCGAATCAATTTTTCCCTACACCCCTAACGTTTATTATAATAGATATTCTTTTTTAAGTGCAGTTACTTTATGGTTCATACTTTTTCTATAATTTTTATAACCATGTTTGCAAAGTTGTGGATTAATTTTAACCTTTTTCTTTTTTATTTTATTTTAACAAAAACATGAAAAAAATGTGTATGCTTATTTTTGAAACTACTAATATCATAAAAACATTATGACTGTTTTTTGTCTTCTTAATACGATAGTGCCTGTTAAAACGTTTTAATTGTTAAATAAGGGCAGATTACTTACTGTATGAGTAACCCAGTCTGCATAATTAAAGCAGGAAGCCTGAGACATTATCAGCGATACTGTTTCACCTGTGAATATATTGCAGCAAGAAATCTGTGCAGTGTGGCAGCAGAGCTGAATGTTCTTCCATCTTATCCACTTCATCACCACTGTCTGCACTCATAATGATGAGACACAGCCTTTCATCTCGATTCAGTTACAAAGGCTTCCTCTGGGCACCCACATTTCCAAGAACCCCAAAATAAAACCCTGCCAAAACTTTCAAGATGCATCAACCAAGCTCAGGTGCTCAGAATGTGAATAAATGTTGGTAGTTTCTTCAGCTCCTTGTAAAATGTGCTTTTCTGTGACGATTGCTCCATTTTGTAATCTTTGTGTTGATTTAATTTGATTCCTCTTGGCTTAACTGGCAATCACTGGCACTGACGGTCTGTGACTAACAAGCTGAATGTCTCAATGGAGAAGTTTTATTTATCCAGACAAGTTTTTGTACCACCTGCTGTAGCATGAAAACTGTCTTTGTTTATGCTTCGCTGCATCTCAGTTTGACACCCAGATTTTTTGTTTAGGCTCCATTTTTACAAATTAGATGTGGAAGATTGGTAAATTCAGTGAATGTTCTAGAAATAAAGGATTTTTTACCCCATCTGATCATATTATTTTCACTCTTTTAGTACATGACAAAGTCATTAGACATAATTGTCTGACAGAAATCCATGACATCAAACCTTTTTAGAAATGCTCCACTACAAGAAGAGCAAATAAACTGAATTTTATTCTTATTTTCTTACATTCATCTTAATGTTTTGTTTGGATTTTATAATTTAGGTTCTAGACTTCTAAGATGTACTTGACCAAATCGTCTGTTGCTGTATGAGTCTGATCCAGACAGATTACAGCTTTACTAAAGGCCTTTCGGTGAAAGTAGCCTCCAAAGCTCTCATTAAGTTCATCAAGAGGTTTTTGTTTGTGGAAAAACCTGGTTGGCTGCTGCTTTTTAACATCTGTATCACCACGGTTGATAAAGAGGAAGTGAAAGTGGCAGCTCTTTGTTTCAGGCTTGCTAGACTGGCTGGCAGGTTGTCGTTATGCAAATGTCTCCTATAGATATCACAGACGTCTGAGCAACAGAGGAGGCTTTTAAGGGACTTTTGCTGCAAGAGAAACTAACTCTTAAGTCTGCACTTTGAAAACCTGCAAAACGTTTTCATTAGATAAAAAGAGGAAAGCTTTGGGGGAAAAAGTTCCAACATTGAAAGGGAAGTTCTTGAGGTGACTTTATGTAAAATAATTAAGAAATGGGTTAAAACGTGTATGTAGATTTATAATTGATATTGTATTTGTTTCTGAAATCTTTTGCATTGAACAGCAAAAAGGTGAAAACCAGTTTCATGCAATCTGATACTTGTTTTCTGCCCCCCTGAGTTCAAATTACATATAATTTTTAACCTATCAGACATGAGAACAAACAAGACATGCAGCCAAATTAGGATTCATACTTTAACCAAAAAAAAACCTGATTATTTACCAATTAAATGTTAATTATATGTCCAAAAACTCTTGTATCAAACTTAGAAAATATTAGGAAACAGTGTAACGCATTTACCCTTTTATGGAGTGTTGAGGTAATCCCACTTTAATTATTTCTATAATGCAATATGACAAATGGAAATAACAAAGAAAACTTTTGAATAGAAAGAGATTTTTTTCCTTCCATGCGTCACTTACAATAGAATATTGTTTACTGATCACGGATTGTGTCACACAAACAAATACATTTACAGAAGTTGTCTTCTTTCTGGTTGAAAAGCTATATTTAGATTTATTTTTTATTTTTTTAAATACTAGAGTTTTCAGCAGACACGGAATGAGTTTGACGGCCAGATTATGATTATAAGCTCAAAGCCATGATTTTAGTAACCAACTGCCACCTCAGGTATGATTTATCAGCCAAGGTGTGGCCACATCTCAAAGCAACTCGCTGCAAATCATTTCCATTTGGTTTGACTTGATTTACTTGACTGGCTGATTTAAACTGGGGGTGTGCCTTCCTTGTCATCTCTGTCAAACATAAAGAGCTCTGTGATCACACTGAACACTCCAAAGGTTATAAATGATTGAATTTGAATCTACCTTTTGATACATATTCACTAGAATTTTACTTTTTTTTTTAACTGAATGAAGACATCCTCTAATTCCACCCGTAGTCATTCATCTCCGATGATTTTCCTGGTGTTTCCCTGTGCTTCACTAATCTACATCTCTTTTATTGATTTCCAGTCATTTGAATGAACGTTAAACAAGATTATTAAACAACCACATGCGGATGGTTTATTGATTATTTGTGGCAGCTGATTAAACCGTTTGTGGCCAGTCAGCCTGCACTTGTAGATAGTTATTGTATGTATTGTTATAGGGTTTTTTTTAAATAAGTTGATGGTAAACTGGAACTTTTTTTCATAGAATAGCTCAGAATTGTTTTAGAATACTGTTGTTTATTCAAGTTGCTGCTCTTTCTGCAGATCAGCTGCATATCGTACATCACAACAGATTACATTAACTATGATATCTGAATGTATGGATTTTTTTTTTAGGCCATATCAGGGAAGTGTATGGAAGAAGAATTGGTCAGTATTTTTACAAACCATGCTGGAAGTGTTGTGTAGATAAGCTAATATGCTGCTTGGAAGGACAAACATGTTTCTTTAGAATACAGGATTTGCTTTTTTTCTCATCATTGACTGGTACAGTGGGACTTGGATCAACTGTTCTTTGTGAACACTTTGAATGAAGAACATGGCTGAAAAAGCATCTGTTTTGTTTTTATGCACGCATACAAATTAGACAGCAGTGCCCGCTTCCTTCTGGCTGATCTGTGAAGAGACGCACTGATGGTAGAATTTATTGTTAGTTCTATTCCACATGGAAGTTTTGTTTTGTGTTTCGTTCTTTTCATCTTCTTTCTGGCTCCGCTTCCCATTTTGCTGTCTCGTTGCCCTTTGTTGTGATGTTGGCAGGAAGAATAAGAAAGGTAATACGATCCATTGCACAGTTTAAATATGCACTTGCCAAACCACCCATTGGAGGTTTTTAGTCTTTTGTTTTCCGATCCAACAGTTTTTATTTTGGTTCCAAAATAATTTTGCAAGTAAATATACACTCTTTACAGCATGATTGTCTTACCTCGTTTGTGTTTGTTTTTTTTCTTTGTGGCAAATTGAAGTCAAAGTAACGGTGAACTTAAAGAACCTCTGAACTTGTGTGTTCTCAGGTAAGCGGAGGATCAACCCTGTCAAAACACTGCAACTCCAGACCGACTTTAGAGGAACACACGCTGACAGGAGGACAAAAAGCAGGGTGAGTAAAAATAATGACAGAATCTTTTATCATCTATGACCTTCTATGAAGATAGAAATCGTTAACTTTTAATTTGTTTACTCGGCTTGCATGTAGGGTACACCACTAATGTTTGTGTTTACAATTTTTAGAGCTCAGTCTGATTAATGACTCACATTATGTCTGCCTACGCTACTTTGATGCTGGCTCCCATTCACTGTCTTTGCTATCCACACATTTCTCATAACACAGACTTTATTTTAGCTTACACCATGTTGACTTTAGAAGGACCCAATAGTTAAATTAGAGTGTATTCAAGTAGGCATGGTATGTCCACGAACCCATATAGATTAATCTGAGTCTGGCTTACTTTAAATGAGCTCATGTGTTTGGAGGGCGGTAAGCATCTTGGGTCATGTTGCAGTAATTGTGTGTATCTGGTTTCTTTTTGAATTGAAAAAAAGAAGTTTCAATTGTTTTAAATGTCAAAAAGTCAAAACTATCCCTTTATTTTTTGATCATGTTCAAGAGTGGTTGCACCACCTCTGTACTGTGAAGTTTTGGTTACTTTTAAATACTTCGAGGTTCCCGTTTGTGGTCCAAATGAAGCTTTGGACAAGCTGGAACCCTGCAGGAGCTGTATCGCACCGTTAAGCATCCCAACTGCTTTCTCCTTCTCTGTCAAAGTTGTGAAATCTTGTTTTCACACTCGCACAAGGCAAAATGTGACACTGAAATGCTATCCTGGAGTGCATTGGACCAGCGTGTCTATTTCATGCTGGAATGGCCTTTTGAGAATAAACAGCTGTGTTGGTTATTTGCAGGATGTACCTGCACATGTGTCTCCTCTCCAGTCCCATACTCTTGCAGTATTTTTTTGTTTTTGTTTGAATAATTGGAATTTTAGTGAGCAAAGGAGGTTGTCACATACCTAACACTCAGCAGTGTGTTTAATTGGACGTATTTTGGTCTTTCGGTGTTTGTGGATGTAGAGTTGACTATTCTTGATGAAGGACCTTCTTACGTATGTAAACGAGCTTTTATCCGACTCACTGGGTGGCTTTTCCACACTTATATTTCAATGGCAGTGTATTAGTGTTTGTGTGTGTGTGTTTATGTGTAAATAATTAATTGCTGTAAAGGTTTTATTGGTAAGACTGAACCAGGCAGAACATTATGCTCCACTGCTCCACACCGCAGTGCAACATTATTAGAGTGAAACGTGTCTGCATTTTTTCAGTGGGGAAATTATATTAGGTGGCGTGCCAGTGTTAAATTACTCAATTTAGTTTGTATTAGTGCCACCCTGAGGATTGGCCCGTGAATCAGGGCATCTTTTCATGTGACATACCATTAATGCAACAAATTTCCCATTGGGGATCCATGCTGAATGTCTGTATTAAGTTGATTTGCTTGAGCTGACCTTTCAAATTAGGAATTTCAAACTGAATTATTAGTTGTTACAGTGGCAAAGTATATTAAATAGACTATTTTGGGGGAACAATCTATTTTTTTTACATTCTATATTGTGAATAAAGTTGTACTCACAGGCCTTCAAACAGCAGAAACGGTGCAGAAGCTTTGTTTTGGTGACTGAAGAGTATTAGGAAAGCAGCATTTGGCTTGAAACGTAACCTCAAAGGTCAAGGTCAGATCACACCATTGATCACGTATCTTAAGAAGTTATTTGAAGACAAACAAGAAGGACAGATATCAAAGACTCACTCTGATCATTTGTGATCTTTTTTTTAAAGTATTCCCAATTATCTTTTTTCTAGCCATAATCCAAAAACTGTTTTCTAGGACATAGTTTCTGCTGAGGGGCAGTAGTTTATTAGAAAATTGCCTCCAAGTTGTGGACCGAACCATTGACATGGAGCAACCCACCCCCTCCTTGTGCCAGAGTGGAGGGGAGCAAGATGCTTAGGACCTGCCCTGCCCTTTTCTTCGTCAATTAGCATTTTTTGTCAGCTCCTGATGCACAACTATTTCAATAAAGAAATGCAATTTTAAGTGTAACTTTCTTTATATACAGTACAGACCAAAGGTTTGGACACACCTTCTCATTCAAAGAGTTTTCTTTATTTTCACGACTATGAAAATTGTAGATTCAAACTGAAGGCATCAAAACTGTGAATTTACACATGTGGAATTATATACATAACAAAAAAGTGAAACAACTGAAAATATGTCATATTGTAGGTTCGTCATAGTAGCCACCTTTTGATTTGATTACTGCTTTGTACACTCTTGGCATTCACTTGATGAGCTTCAAGATGCAGTCACCTGAAATGGTCTTCACTTCACAGGTGTGCCCTGTCAGGTTTAATAAGTGTGATTTTTTTTTTGCCTTATAAATGGGGTTAGGACAATCAGTTGTGTTGTGCAGAAGTCAGGTGGATACACAGCTGATAGTCCTACTGAATAGACTGTTAAAATTTGTATTATGGCAAGAAAAAAACAGCTTAGTACAGAAAAACGAGTGGCCATCATTACTTTAAGAAATGAAGGTCAGTCAGTCTGAAAAATTGGGAAAACTTTGGGAGTGTCCCCAACTACAGTCACAAAAACCATCAAGCGCTACAAAGAAACTGGCTCACATGCGGACCACCTCAGGAAAGGAAGACCAAGAGTCTCCTCTGCTGCGGAGGATAAGTTCATCTGAGTCACCAGCCTCAGAAATGGCAGGTTAACAGCAGCTCAGATTAGAGAGCAGGTCAAAGGCACACAGAGTTCTAGCAGCAGACACATCTCTACAACTGTTAAAAGGAGACTGTGTGAATCAGGCCTTCATGGTAGAATGTGTACTAGGAAACCACTGCTAAAGAAAGGCAACAAGCAGAAGAGACTTGTTGGGGTTAAAGAACACAAAGAATGGACATTAGACCAGTGGAAATCTGTGCTTTGGTCTGCTGAATCCAAATTTGAGATTTTTGGTTCCAACCACCGTGTCTTTGTGCGACGCAGAAAAGGTGAACGGATGGACTGTACATGCCTGGTTCCCACCGTGAAGCATGGAGGAGGAGGTGTGATGGTGTGGGGGTGCTTTGCTGGTGACACTGTTGGGGATCTGTTCAAAATTGAAGACATACTGAACCAGCATGGCTACCACAGCATCTTGCTATTCCATCCGGTTTGCGTTTAGTTGGACCATCATTTATTTTTCAACAGGACAATGACCCCAAACACACCTCCAGGCTGTGTAAGGGCTATTTGACCAAGAAGGAGTGATGGGGTGCAGATGACTTGGCCTTCACAGCCACCAGACCTGAACCCAATCAAGAGGCTTTGGGGTGAGCAGAGTGAAGGCAAAAGGGCCAACAAGTGCTAAGCATCTCTGGGAACTCCTTCAAGACTGTTGGAAGACCATTTCAGGTGACTGCATCTTGAAGCTTATCAAGAGAATGCCAAGAGTGTGCAAAGCAGTAATCAAATCAATAGGTGGCTGTTTTGAAGAACCTGCAATATGACATATTTTCAGTTGTTTCACACTTTTTTATTATGTATATAATTCCACAAGTGTTAATTCACAGTTTTGATGTCTTCAGTGTGAATCTACAATTTTCGTAGTCATGAAAATAAAGAAAACTCTTTGAATGAGAAGGTGTGTCCAAACTTTTGGTCTGTACTGTATGTCCTCCATTTTTAGAAAAAAAACAAAATTTTCATTAGAGTGGGTCTTTAAGTTGTCTTAGTCTGTTGCATTAGTTTGCTCTTCAAAATGACTGTTGAACATCAATTTAAGTACGTTTGCTTTTTCATTTCTTTTAATTTTAGAGAATTTGTTTTTACCTGTACTTTTGTCATTTACAAACACCTTCAGTGACTTTAGGGAGTTTTCTTTTACTTACGGGGTTTTATCAAAACTTAACTACATCTGTAGTTTGTGGAACAGGATCAATAATGTAAAGGTGAAGAGTCAAGGATCAGCTGCCATGCAAACAACCATGGTTCCCATATTTCTGGGCATATATTACATCTTTTAAAAAATTGGACATGAATATTAATTGTCAGTTTTTCTGACTAACGCTCCTCCTTATGTTTATTTGTTTAACTGGCCTGGCTCCAGCTAATTTTACTCCTGTTTCAAACTGGGTGACATGGAATTGTTTTCAATAGGCAAAAGATTGGTATTGTTTATAATCCCTAAAAAATGCTAACATTCAACAAAAAATAATTTCACACAACCTGGTCTTACCAAATGGTCACACACTTTTGAACACTAATAAGTGTAAAAATATCTTCCCACCTTCACTTGTTTCCTCCTATTTTTTATCTCTTCTTCTTCATACTTTTCCCAGCTGCTGCCTCCTCCACCATTATTTTCCTCGACTCTTCTGTTTCCCTCTCCAACCTCCTTATTATTATTTTTTCTATCATTATTTGTGTTTCTTCCTGACTATCTTCCTGACTTGTGTTTCTTCCCGCGTGTCATTCCTTCTCTCTTTCTTGCCCCTTAGCCGCAGTGTCCTTGAGAAAGCAGTGACTTTGCCGGTTAGCGCAGTGGAGCGCATCGCTCTCCTTCTAACACAAACTTGCTCATTCACACTAGCTCAACTCTATGAACATGCACACATTTGGTTGATCTCACTGCAACACTGCTGAGCAGCATGAGCCCTTACAAGTCATTTTTCTTTTGTTCCTCATGAATTATTCATTCAGTAATTTTGGCTACACCAAATGGCCTTATTGACAAAGCTATTGCAGAGAAAAACTGACACTTGTCCCTGACTTGAGCTCAAGATTGGCACACCTACTGGTTTGAGAAAGCTACGGTGCATTACTTTTTAAAATGAAAACTGAAGTGGTAAATTCAATTAATAGTTTTAATAATGCCTCTAAATCCTTGCCTTTACTACCTTTAAAAATGTGAAAACATGCCAAGTTATCTGAAAGATTTACCTAGAAATGGGCAATAACCAACTTTAAACTGGACAAGCTGGTCAGGAGAGCTAGCTCTGTCCTGGGCTGTCCCCTGGACTCAGTACACTCTGTAGGTGAGAGGAGGATGCTGACCAAGCTGTCCAGCATCCGGAACAACCCCTCCCACCCCCTGGATGCAACGGTGAGGACTATGAGGAGCTCATTCAGCCAGAGACTGCTGCACCCACAGTGCAAAAAAGAGCGTTACCGGAGGTCCTTCATCCCAACAGCAGTCAGACTATACAATAACACAGTCTAGGACTGTTGAAAACCGCTGCTGCTATTTATTGCCTTATTTTTTATTCTTACTCGTTGCTACTTTGTTTTTTGAGCTTTCCAACTGCTATTTTTTCTTGTTTTTGGCTGCTGTAACAACCCAATTTCCCCCTGGGGATCAATAAAGTCCTATCTTATCTTATCTTATCTTATCTTTTGGTTGAGTTAGTGTGATTTAATATTAAGAGACCTAAGAAATTAGAATTTGATGCTCAAGTTAAATTACTCTTCCTCAAGGTTTGTCAATAAATTCAGACAAATTACCTAAAGGTGATACTGTAGTTAGACCTTCACATTCGAAACAAGATCCCAGCATGCCCTGTTCCTCATTAAAGGTGCTCTCTGCTAAACTTGGATCTGGATAAGTCATTGTTACAGTTTTCCATAGCTCTTGAAAGATAGATGGAGGCTGATTGTCTGCTTGTAAGATGAGATCTTATAGTCTCTTGATGCTGTTTGTCCTCATCGGTCTCTGTTTTCCATCTCAGTGTGTGTTGGGTCACTGCCTCAGCCTGCCACCCTATGTGTTTTCTGTTGGAGATCAAGTATCTGGTGGTTAGCTTGCTGCACTGCTATGTATGGAAGAGGAGTTTTTGTAATTGCATCTTGCACGCTCTGTTGAGCATGTTTCTCGATTGATGAGGATCCTAAACCCAGATGGACACCTTTGCTGTAAGTACTTTCCTTTTTAAATATGTAGTCTCTGTTCAACCTAGCTAAATGACCAGACCTCATCACTCTGTGGTAGCGGATCATTGTTGCTATGTCATATTTTTATCAGTGTGTGTGTGTGTTTTTTTTTTTAATCGCTCTTGCACAACACTTGTCCCACATTCGGCTGCAAAAAAAAAAAAAAAATGCTTCCGTAACCATGGCGACCAATCCCAAAGAGAAAAGTTGAGGATGAATCTCTTTCACACTCTCTTTCCTTCTTGCCTGTCAGCCACTGTTGCAGTCTACAGCTGTTTATGATTTAGTGTCTGAGCCTAAAAGCACAGGAGAGGTAACTTTTGACTAAGACGAGTAAAGAAATACTTCAAATGTACACAAGTATAATAATTGACCCATCCCAATTACTCTCTTAACAGAAGCACATGCTGACCCCCGTTTTTGTTTTATGTTTTTTTGTCCTCTTTCTGCATTTTTTCTTAACCATTTCTGCTGATGTTGGTGTAGATTTTCCTTTATCCAGGTTGATTTCACCAAAGTAGTAGGTAAAAATGAAGTCAACTGGAACTGGTTTATCTCTAATATTAAACCAAGTCCACTTTACTGTTTTTTCTTTCATACTTGTAGTTTTTTTGGTACATGTTTTTAACTTAGTGCTAAAGAAAAAAACAGTTTATCCTTAGAGAATTTGCTATGTCAGACTAGACAGAGGAGTGTTGGTCATCTCACCTCTCCTTTTAAAGGGTATGACAGCAATTCATCATTACCACATAACATATGTTATATCCCTTAAATGCCTGATTCTGACAATGAAGTGGGTCAAGGAAGTGGAGAAACCAGAGGCCAAACATCACATTTTTGTTATTTTCTTTCACATCATCTTCTTTTTTTTAAATCAACAAAAAATATGGGTATGTTTATTATATATGCACTATGTATACAGTGATAAAATGAATCATTGGTTGATTTGTGAGGGCAAAGAATGCTCCAGTACACGACTATTATCAACTCTCTCATCCTTTTTCTGAAGCATCCAGCTTAACCAGGTGCTTTTCTGACCCATTTTGTTATAATTTAGATGATAATATAATTGTCTTTTTAAAAAATATTGTCCTGTTAATACCTGCTTTTGCTAATATTAATGCTTTTAAAAAGTTGAAAAATATAACAACAATTTCAAAATTTTGGTTTAAATTACTGGAACTGTTCTTTACCATTTAAACCGTAATCTCAAAACTTAATGGAGTTTTGTCCTAAAGCTAGACAAACTCAAGAAGATAAAATGGAATTGAACATTTTCCAGCAATATGCTTTTATTATTAATCTTTTTCAATAATGACATATATTTGTCCTGTAGCCAGGGCTCCAGACTGCGACCAATTGGTCGCATTTTGCGACCAAAATTTGAGAGTGTGCGACTGAATTTTACATCCAGTCGCACATGCGCGACCAGTACATTTGCCTCCCCCACCCTTCGTACTTTTAATACATTAAACGTAGAAGGGGCACGTCAATGATCAAGGAAATAATCAATGAGACGCTAGCGCACACGCACGCAGGCAGACACACACACACTCGCGCACATACTCATGAAACGCCAGCACACATTCGCGTGATGCCTAGGGGGAGGGGCCTAGAGATATTCGCGCGCGCGTAAATATATTTGGGAAGGAAACGGAGACAAATATCATCACAACCTGATATGTGCGTCTGAGCTATGAGTAAGCGAACTATTGATTCATTCTTCCGACCTGCGGCTAGTGTACCAGTGACAGAGTCTACAGCAGGGGTCTCAAACTCACGCCCCCCGAGATGATATTTTGCGGCCCCCGACTTAATATGAGTTCAATTTTAATTCGGCCAGCCAGTTTGTATGAAAGACACTTTGTCATTGTCGTGTGCGGAGCTGACCAACCAATCACAGTGGGGTATATGACTCTTGGGGGCGGGACAATGACAGGGCTTGAAAGCAGGACACCTGACAGCCCCCTCCCTCCCCGAACCACATTGAGGAGTTCCTTACTTTCCTTTTTAGAACATATTTTTTCGCTCGTAATTTTCTAAATACATGCAGTCCGTGCTGAACTTTTCTCTGGGTCACACAGACCCGGAGGAAGGTTTAGGGTTTTGGTTAAGCGCGCGGCAGCGTGTCACCCCCGACCACAAACGGTTTATGCACGGCTGTCAGCTGAGGAGAATAAATGTCCCTCACGTACATGCGTGACAGCTAACGGGGCTTGAACTTTAAATATGTGCGAGTGCAAAGATTTAGTTTTAGACACACTGAAAACACGTGGGGAAAATGCAACGATAGACGTGCTTGAGATGAACCGGCACCACGCCTGGAACGTTGGGGAGACCAGGCGGGGGGGGTGAAGGCGAATGAAGGACAACAGGAAGTTGGAGTTGTCCTCAACATTCAATTTAGTTTTAATATTCCTCTCCCCCTTAGTATGATCTGTGTTATTATATATTTTATGATTATTTTAATGTTTTGTAATGTATGTAGCCTTCTTTTAATCAATTGGTATTTTAAATTATTTTAATTAATCACTCAACTACAAAAACCATCAGGACACATGTCCCATAATGCATTGTTTTGTAGTCATCAGGTCAGCTTTCAGTCAGTTCAGTACTAAATTTCCAGCTGTGTTTGCTCAGGTTGGGGCCTTGCTCCCACCCCTTTCTCGTGATATTTTTGTTTTGATTGACCGGTGATGTTGGAGAAAAAACAAAAATATACGTCATACACCAGGTGATCTGTGTAGCGTTGAGTCCACCTGGGTGATCTCAAACCCGCTTATTGTGTCACCAACATACATTTCCATCCGTTTTCTTTACTATTTGTACTGTCATGACAGCGATGCTTTTGTCAGTTTACCTTGTTGTTGCATCTTCAAAAGTGCAGAATAAAATGTGACACTGAATTTGAAACAGCACATTGTAATTTTTGCATCTATTATTAAAGTATTTATAAGTAACACAGTGGAAATTAGTAGATTTGGTTAGCATGTTGATGATTTACGGTATGCGCCCCTAAATTTTCTGGTTGTGCCCCTAAAAATTTCAGTTGGGGGCCACTGTGCTCCTGGTGAAAAAAGTTAGTCTGGAGCCCTGCCTGTAGCCATGTAAAGATTGTGTTTGTAATAATTGGAAAATGCTGCGCTGAATTCTTCCTCGCTCTGCATCATTCTGAAACTTTTTTTTTTATCTAAGAACTGAACTTAAACATGCAGCCTGAAGACAACATAACTGGTTCCAAAAATAGTAACAAGTTAGATGGCTAACCAAAAAAAAAAAAAAGATTATACATATAGACAAGGCAAGGCAAGTTTATTTGTATAGCACAATTTGTACAGAAAGTAATTCAAAGAGCTTCACAAAACAGGAAAATGCATTAAAACCACAGTGCAAAGCTTAAAAACACACATAATCACTATAAAATTTACTTTAAACGAAAGGAAGAGAAAAGAACATGAAAAGAGGTGTTGATAAGGACCCTTCAGTTATATACACGGCTAAACAGGAATGATTTGAGTCTAGATTTGAACCTTAGCACAGTAGAGGCCTGTGTCACATTCTCAGGGAGACTGTTCCAGCTTTTAGCTGCATAAAGTTGAAAATAAAAAGGTTTTTAGCCTGTTCAAACTGGATGAAACACAAACTGGTAAACATCATTGAAGAAGTGGAGTGAGTAAGGGGGAGGTCACCCATAGAAAACGGCTTAGTTTCAGCTCCAATAAAATGAAACCAATTCAGTCACCATTTTTCCACGATACAGATGCCGCCATTTGGAGCCAGACAAGGTTAGTAAGCCATGGTTGGTCAGAGTAAGTCTGAATCCACGTTTCTATGGCAACTGCTGTCACCAAGCAGAGTGAGCTTTTTGGAAGTCCAGTGGGCACCACATTCTTATATTGAGGCATCTGATTGGCCAGTTACAAAATTGAATAGGTTGAGAAAAAGAAAACATGATGAGAACAAATGAGGATTTGGAAGAACATGTTTAAAAAGCTGACTAAGAATGGTTATTCTGACAAATGGAATGACTGAGTTATAGCTGTTAATTTCTCTATAGAAGACTTTGGGATTTTGGCTTCTTAAAGCAAAGGTACTTCCTATTTGGAATCTGAGGGGGAAGGGATTACTCAGCCCTGTTCTCTTATACAGTCAAGCCCCAATACTGAAAATAAAGCAAATCAGGACAGCCCTCCACACATCTGACTGGCACTTGGTATGACCTATCAAGCTAGCTTCAGCATTTAAATCAGCTGCACCCTTGGCCACACCTTTTGCTTCCAGAATAAAAGCAAATGCATGTACCAAGCACAATAAAACACAACCTAACCTTTTATATCCGTGATCTCCACTGTGCCAGTCCCCAGCCAGATAGAATATAGGGTTGTGTCAAGAAGGGCATCTAGCATAAACATTTTTGGCAAACCTCCTGTGTGACTCGGTAAAAGCTGATTCACTGTTGCGACCCCTGAAGGGATATACCAAAAGGTGAAGAAGAATTTTAATGATCTCCATCGAGCATTGTTTGGTTAAATAAAAAGAAATGTAATCAACTGAGACCGTATTGATAAATGGATATCAATATATTAATCTGAATTGATGCAACCAATGTGATTGTCTATATTGACATGTGATTGTAGGATCCTTCAAAATCGGCTTTATTGTCTCTATTTCCTATGCAAATCTTAAAGTATTTGCTGCTTTTCTGAACACAAGTAAAGTTAGGTTTTGTTGAGAAGTTCTCCTTTAATCTTTTCCAGTTAGTCATTTAAACTTCATTTTTCTACTTTCTTTTAATTTTGTGATAATAGAAAATAAAGGTACAGAAACCACATTCATATAACATATCTCATATTTCTGTACTTTTCATGTGATATTTTCCTTTTTTTCTGTCCTCTACGCCTTCTCTCTATTTCTGTTGAATCCCTCTTATCCTCCTCTCTCTCTCCTCCCTCCACTTTCTTCCTGTTTCTCTTCATTTAACTGTCATCCCCCACTGAGTTGGAGAGACAGACAGGAAGGAAGCGTGTAATGACACCGTCATATCGAGCACGCTGCCCGAATTGACCTGGAACCAAAGGAGACACAGATCAAGTCCTGCTAAAGCAGTGCAGATTAGAAGCAAATGATAAAAAGAAGTTAAGATGGAGCACATTTAAAAAAAGATTCTAGTTGGTTTAAGTTATTCATAAGCATGAGGATTTCATCTGTCGTTCAAGAAAAGTATAAAGCTTAATGAATGAACGTTTTTCTTATCCATGCAATCGTTATTGCATAGAAAGTACAAGTATGAGAAATATTTGTTTTGCCTGAAATGAACATTTTTATGACCTCAACTGTTCATTATTGATAGACATATTTGCTATTGTTAGTCTGACAGAGAGGCAGATAGGAGTGTAAAACAAGTAAAAAATATAATCTCTTGTGATAATTTTAAACCTTTCTGATGTCCTTAGAATCCACATAACCATACTTTTACATTGCTTAACAACAGTAAGGTTGACTTCACACTACCTGTGAAACCAAATGCTAAAATCACCAGAATCTGGATTATATGAGATATTCAAAGTAAATAAAAGATTCCTTTCTTTGCTAGTTTCAATGGTTTACAAATCAATACGTCTTCTAGACTTAAGTGTCCGTGACTATACTATTCATGGTTTATGCACCCTCTGTTTCATTTTAATCTGTCTGAGCTGTCTTGAGAATTTTTTTTTCAACTTAGTTGTTTCTGACTCTCATATGCACAAACTGCTGGAATGCTCACAAATGCGGGGGATGGGGGGTGGGGGTGGGGGGGGTGACAGCTTTTTTGTGTTGGCAAACACCAGCTTAGCAATAAAGAGCTTTCAAGCAGGATTAGGCTGCTAAGTGCCGGCTGAGGAGACAAGTAGGCCAAAGACCACTAAGATGTAACTTGCACTTTTAACAGTCAGTGGATGTCGCAGTGAGGGCAGAGCTGTAAAACACCGATGGAAAAACTGAAGTGTGTCAGAGATTACTTACAAAAAGAAACAGGGAGGGAAGTGACATGCACATACACATTGTAAGCACACGCACCAGTCCTCTCATAGACTACAGGCTGTGGAGTCTCTGCGGAGCTCTGGTAGGACCATCTGTTCTTGCTGAAATCAGCACAGCAGGATCCGACTCATGCACACATACACAAGCACAGCCTGTTGTAGCCTGCTTCAGCTCTGGCCTGGTGACAGTCTATTTATTCCTCACACTGATGCAGGACACACAATGTTGAACCAATGTGTGGATGTAGGAATACATTCTACATGTTAGATGTACCGGTAGGTACCGACAGGTATGTAAAGAGTCTGTATTTGGTTCTGCCACCAGCACAAACTGTGCACATGCACAGCTTCTTTCCATTTTATTAATCGATCGAGGGAAGTAACTCTGCCCTGTCAGTGTTATCTATTTTCCTTCTCACCAGGGGCATCAGCGTTTTCTCTGCCTTTTGCCATCTCATCATTCTTCTGTTTTGACCTCTCGAGGCCTAGAGCTGCAACCGGGCCCAGGCGCATGCACAATGTGTTCTGTCCAAAGAACCAAAAAGACATCAAGACAACCCCTATCTAAGAAACCCCTGAAAAAGGCACGAAATATAATAGTCTATTTACAGTCAACATTAACCCTGTAAAGCCCACTTCATCAAATGATTGAGATTTTTAAAACATGTGCATTTTTGCTTACAACAATGTTAGTTTCAGATGTGAAAATATTGACACGAGTGTTTCAGGACAAAGGCTCCTTATTTACCCACTGACTCAAATTTGATCCATACATTTTCAACATGGGGTAACTATATTATAACAAAATAATTATCAAAAAGGTTAGCATTTTTTCAATAGATGTATCAAATATGATACCAATGGCTTTAAAGGATTCATTTTGACTGATTTTCTGTCTGTTTTCATGTGTGTTACTATAAGTGATAGTTATTTATTTGGTAAATATTTTATTCAACGTGAGTTTTATCATCATTTTGGCCAGGTATCAGAGCTAGTAATAAAACATATGCATTCAGAATATGCTACAAATCCAATTTGTTAATGACAAATGTCATTAACGTTTGTCATGTTGACAAATGTCATTAACAATTGTTTTTCCTGAAATTGGCGTAAATGATAGAGGTTTATGCAGATTATTTTGAATTGTTTGTATTTTTTTGTAATATGTGGAAGTGGTCTCGAATAGATAAAATCTTGTAAAAAAACAAACAAAAAAACAAGTGCGATGACAAGAAAAGGACAGCAGCTGAGAGTTTGAAGTGTGGATATCATAACAGCAGGGAAGCATAAGAGAGGTGGGAGAGCTGAAATGAGTTGGAACAGAGCAGCTGCATAAGTTGAGATCATTGGGGAAATCAGTGTTCTGTAGTAGGTGAAGTAATTGCTTTTGTGTGTGTTGTGAGTGGTGTCAGTGCATTTGTGCTGTGGTTCTATGGAAAATAGTCTTCAGATATTTAAGAGATCTGTCTGAAGAGGTTTTTCTTCAGAATATTAATCTCATTTGCAACTTGTATCAAAATATTTTTTTTCTAAACCATAGACAATAAATAGTTGGAAGCAAACTGAGCAGTGCATGCAGCGCCTTTAAACAACTTTATCTCTTGCTGTGCTGTAAATGCTGACCCTAGAAAGCTATGATAAAAGATGAAGGTAAAGAAAAAGGAAAAGGACCAATCAGTAGAGGTTAATGACTTTTTAATGATGATGCTTTCAATATTTACCAGAGACCAGAGTCCCAACCACTAGATTAGCTCAAAGTAAAAAAAAAAAATGAAATTAAATAAATGGTTATAATCTACTAGGAATTTACGCATTTAAAGCTAAAGGGACATTTAGTATTATAATTTAACACTGCTTTCTTTTTGCAGCTGCCACACCTAGTAATTAAAATGCATACAAAGGGGATTGTGGTGTTAAAGACTCATAGGTTCCACTTAGAATGACCTCCTTTGGCATTGGGAGAGGCACAGCAAACAGGGATGTCCACTCCCAGCATGTGTTGAGCCTGCTGCATAATCCTGCATTAATGAGACATAATGCAGATAAAATCGACAGTGTCATTGCAGCGAGGTCTCAGTGGTTTAGGATGTATGTGGCATGTGGATGAGCGTCAACATTCTTAAGACATCCTATGCAAAGGGATATGAAAAGTTGCGCGGGCGTGTCCGTCTGTGATTGTGGCTCTAATCCCCGCTAGAACATTTTCTGAGAAGTCTGCACATGCCTACCTTGAGGTTTTTTTTCATCTTTGCTTTGTATTTTTGTATTTTGTATTTTTCCCCCTAATTATCATGCAACACGTATAGACAATTAAATCAACCCTTTTTAAGGGTGCAGATCACTTGTTTTCCCATCATAGCGACTATCACTCTTATCTGAAAAGGAAGTACTGTCATATTTTTAGAGCAAAATGTAAATAAAAAAGCTTATTTTATATGTAAAGAAGGAAATGATTGTTTAATTCTCAGAAGGAAATGTGTTTATTGTTGGAGGGGAAAACCCTGATAACCAAATGTTTGCTTGACATAAGCGACGAATGAAACCGGTTATATTTGTTTGGGATGTTTTACGACCATCCAATTTTTCTGTCTTTAATGTAGTCCAGTACTGACACATTTTCCATAATAGAGCTTACTTATGCAGATATTTTTCCTTGTTTATGTGTTTGCTTTTTACTATTTTTTTTATAATGTTTTTGTTTCAAAAGGTAAAAGTCAGCATACATAAAATAATCTGTACTGCTATGGATGTGCAGTACAGTTTTTTAATCAGGCAGGTTTTTTTGTACAAATTAAATGTTCATAAGAGTGATAAAAGATTCAATAAATACAAAAGCAGAGAAAAATAAGTGGTTTATTTGTGAAAATAATGAGGAAGAGACACAGAGGGGAAAGATAATTGATGGTTCATAAAAAGTCTCAGGTTTCATCAATATTCAGCTCTTAATTTTCAGTCTTCAGTAAAACCATCCCATGTTCTCATCACGGTCTTTACAGACATATGAAGATCCCTCTGCCATCATCTGTTCTTTTCTCAGTGAGACTTTAAAGACCCACTCCAAGGAAAATTGTGTTTTTAATATGTTTTAGCTATTTTTCTCATACTGGAGGACATATTTAAAGACAATTAAAGCTTAAAGTTGCATTTCTGAGTATTTCTTCATTCCATCCATTGTGAATCAGAAGCAGATAATGAAATTGTGGCTGTGACGTAGGTGCTACAGATTAATGTTAGATTGGGGTTGTGAAGGTCTGTAAGCTAGGGGGACAAAATGTAAACAAAGGGAGGGATGATGGGGAAATAAGGACAGGTTTACTCCTGCCCACATCTCAGAGACGAATTTGTGATGAACTCCTGCCGTTCTTCAGAAACTATGTCCTAGAAAACATCTCAGGTTTTTTGATTTTGCCTAAAAATAGTCATAATTAAAAGATTACATTTTTGTGTAGTTGGCATGATCTCTCCGTGCATGCGTGGGTTTTCCCCGGGGACTTTGACCTTCTCCCAACGTCCCAAAACATGCTTCATAGCTTAATTGGTTACTCTAAATTATCACAAGGTGTGAAATCGATCAAAAGATTATCAGAGTTGGTCTGTAGATCATCATGTGCTTTAACCTGCTAACTTTGCATGTCCGGCTCTGACTTTATTCCTATGTGACACAGTTGTTGTCTTTGACCACTTGTGTCTCCATCTGGTTCTGTGGTGTCTCAGACCAGCTGACAAATACATGTAGCAAATGGGCATGTCAGTTGGCTCGCACCTGTTTACACAGCACATATCCACACACGCACATAAACACACAACAGTAGAGGTGTTCATGGAGACGCGCCGAAGAATAGATCCTCTCTGACTGCATCCTTTGACCCGAAGAATTTCAGTGTCTTCATGAAGTGCTGTTTGTGTTGATTAGTTTAATTAAACACATGTTTTAACATTTAGAAATGGAGACACTATGATTCCAGTGTTTCTGAAGTCGGACGGACTTTTCAATTATAAACTATGAGGCTTTGGGTTTTGGGTTTTCTTTCAAGTAGTCTTTCAGCTGTAAAATGAACATAGAAATGATCATGTAAGTAAAAACTACAAACTAAACACTTTGAAGAAAAACATTTTTTTTTTCATTTGTATTTGTTTATTTATGTCAATTAAGAAGTTAAGCACGAGCTACACTATGACAGAGTAGAAACCTGAAGCTAAACCTGTCAAAGGGGGTGAAGACAAGAAGCCCCGGCACAGACTAACAGAAAACTATGGACTTTAATACACGGAGGGCTAATTAACACTAGGAACAGCCTGGGATCGCTGATAATTGAAAGGTAGTGCGACACTGAATGAAGAAAGGAAAAAATCCTGAAAATGGACATCATCACAAAACACGACTAAAGAAATGAGCAAAAACTTATCAGTCACAGGGAGTGTGATCACTGTGACAGCTGACGAAAAAAAAATCCCTTTTAAATACAGATTTGAAAAACATCTAATGGCCATTTCAAGCCTGTCTTTCTGTCAGACTGTGTGTGGAAACGGGGAGATGCTGAAAGAAGGCTTGTGGTCTCTCCACTTGGTGTGCTTGCTGCCTGTTATCACAGCTGGTCACAAAGGAGAAATACATTGGCTAGGGCTTCACAATGATCTAAGCTGAAGTGGGTCCCATTTGCAGATGTTCTTGAACCTGTGAAGTGCTCCATGCTGGAATACAGCAAGCTAGCTGGCCATAAAGGAGGTCTATTCTCAGCTGGTAGTCATGGGTTTTTGCCCAGAGGATGGATTGCATTTTAGCATCTTTTAATTGATAATTGTCGTGCCAGCAGACATCTGACATGAAACTCATTGATCTTGTTGGTTTGCATTGGCTGACTTTGACTTGCTTGGCACATAAAACAATTTCCTCCTGGAGGAAAGGAAGAATATTTGCTTTTTTTCTGATTTGCTTTGTCAGCTGACCAAAATGAATAGCTGCCTCACCATGAAGATACTAATCTAAGTCTGTCTGTTTTTGTGTAGCCTAAAGCAGTGTTTTTCAACCACTGTGCCGCGGCACACTAGTGTGCCGTGTGAGATGGTCAAGTGTGCCGTAGGAAATTGCCCTCATTAACTGATCTAAAAAAAATCCCATCTCCAAGAAATCAGCTCTTTGTTTATCCAAACAGGCCCTGATAAAACACTGAGGAGTTAGGAATATAAAAGATCGTAAAACACTTTTTCTTTGCGTATATTTTATTTTATTAAAAGACATTTTGATAAGAATTACGCTACCGCGATTCAGCTGCAGCTTCGGTTGTATTTTGGAAAAGTCCCGTCGCTTTAACTGTCTCCGCCAATCATTCTTGGGGGGCTTAATCACATGTCATCAGTCTGACCAATCAGAAGTGGTTAAAGTCTTCACTTCCTTGTCCCGATTTAGCTCGTAAAAACGCTCAGTTCTAACAAAAATACCAGCTAAAGCTCGTCTTTAGCGGTGTAGCTTTCCACAGAATCCGGTGTCGGACTGTGGAACAAGTGAACAAAACAATTAAGCTCCGAAAAGCGATCTCCGCCGGCCGTTTTATGCACTACATCTCCCATGATGCATTGGGTTGTGAGAGTGACAGTAGACAAGGAGATCTGTTGTTAAACGTCTTGAAACCAACGAACACACATCAAACTGTTTTTAAATCTTTTAACGTAACTTTTATTACATCCTTTAGAAAAAACAGCTGCAGTTTCCAGCTTTTTGTGCCACAATTATCACAAAAATGCATGTGAGATTGTGGAGGGGCTGTAGATCAATACAGACTATGAGTTTCTCCTTTTTTTTTTTTTTTAAATTGGATGCTGGTGTGCCGCGGGATTTTTTTTAAGGTTAAAGTGTGCCGTGGCTCAGAAAAGGTTGAAAAACACTGGCCTAAAGAACTGCTAGAAAAATGCAGTTAGTTATTATTTGCCCTTTTTTGTTTACTGCTGCATGACCTACCAAAGTCTCCTGTCTGTGTTCAAGGTGCTTCATTTCACCCTCCTGTTTCTGTTTTTCATTTTTCATCTTGATTTTGGCAAAAAGGCCACAGTTTTAGAATCAGATTTATCTTCAACTCACTGACCTCTATTGTTTTGTGCAACATATAAGGGAAATCACTATAATTTCATACATAATTGCTGTGACGACTCCACCCACTTTGAGGTAGTTCTAGTTTTAAACCAAAGCTGAGTCAAGTGGACAAATGCAATGACTTCACAGAGACAACACAGTTCATGATATAAGGGAGTGTTTAGATGAAGAAACTAAAAATACAATTAGGAATACGTTTCAAGTAGGCCTGCACAATATACCGCAAATTTATCGTTATCACAATATTAATCTCTAATATTGCATATCGCAAGTTTTCTCATATTGTGCACTGCAGCCCTAGTTTCAAGCAACACAAATATATATCTGTTTTATTTCTTTTTCTTGTGAAGCATAGTTTGACATCTGCACGCACAAACACCAAGAACAAAATTGTAAACTATGAAATTCATATTAATTTATTTTGACACTGCTTATTTTATGTGACGAACAATAGGATATTCCACAGGTTTATTTTTTTCTTTCCTTTTAATGCATTTTAGATTTAAACTTGATTGGTATGGATAACAAATAAATGCTTTAAGTTCTGTGCAAATGGGCTCTGCCAACAGTAATTAGCACCTCTTCTTTTCATTTTGTCAATCTATTGTCTCATATCTCTCCAGCTCATCTTGTTTGACGGTTATCAGATGAGAAAGGCGTAAACTGTCGTTCACAGCCATCCCGGCAGAATGGCTGTCAGCTTCTCATTTTCCCCCTGTCCTTTCACGTTTCCTTTTTACATGCCTTACTGGCAAGGAAGGACGCAACACAGGTGTGTGTTTTCGACACACGTAAAGCAAATGAGCGTAAAACATACTAACTATGCATAGAGATTGTATTAGAGGGTGTGTGACGTCCGCGCACAAGCCTGTGGATGTGTGTGTACTCATGTTAATGTCCACCAGACACCATTGGTGTTAATGAGCAGAGCTTCTGTCAGTTTTCCCACTCCTCCTTCCATTCTCAGGAGACTAACACGCGCAATCACGCTTTAATGACCAGCCAGCATTGTGCAAATTAAGAGAGAGTTTAAGGATAATTGGAATGGTGAAAATTGGTTTCTGGTGGAACACATTAGTGGTCAACGAGAGAGGGGGGGGGGGCATGAAAAATTGAGAGCAAAAGCCACGAGAAGGTTTTAGAAAAAAAAACCTGCAGTCCATTTAACCTCACTGTGGGATACAGAGACGCATGTGCAAATTGGCCTCAAGTTGAGGTCCTCAAGAAGACTCAGTTTGAGATCTTATCATTAAAAAAAAAAGGTTTGAACTTGCATTTAGCTGATATTTTAATACTTTCATGTAGCACATTTCTAATTTAAAGCAAAAAAAAAAAAACAGAAAAAATGCCACAGAGAGATGGAGTTCAGTTATAGTTAGGGGAGGTTTTTTTTGTTGTGGTGTTATCGCTAAATAGTTCTGATAATACACACAAATGAGCCTGGAACAGTTCTGTTATGTTTTTCATCTGCATGTCTGGATCTTCGTCTGTGTTTCTTACACATTACCATATGTCTCCACGTTGAAAGATGGCTTCCACCGTGACTAGGAGGAAGCACGGGCAGTAAGGAAACTGGCAAAAGTCGGCCGATGCCAGGTGTGTTTTTTAAAGCATGAAGCCAGGAGCTTAGAGGAGGCGAGGCAGAGCTGGAGAGAAAATGACGAGTGCTTTCTGCGGGAGTCTGTGTCCCATGGGGATGGCTCAATATCTGCTGTTGTTGCTTATCCCATTCTCCTCCCTCAATGCATTGTCTTAAAGTGTTGCACTTCCCCGTGTTACCCATTCCCTTTGTCCTGTCTCTCTGTTCTCTTTACGCCTGCTGTACTTGTAACTCTTGGCTTTCTCTTTTATACGTCCTGCAATGCTCTGAGCTTTTAGTGAGACCGCATCAATAAAATATAATACTTAAGCAGGTTTTCATGCGAAAAAGCCATCAGTCACATAGGTTTTTACTCTAGTCTCTGCAAAAAAAAATCTGCCTAAAAAGGTATGTGTGGTTAAAAAAAAACACTGGAAAGAAAGGTGTTTATTAAAAACATAGAATAACAAATTATGTTCTAAATAAAGCAAGCATTTACTGTACAGAAATGTGTTTGACTGTTGTCTTGTTTGCCCTTTTTGATTTTGGTTTGCACATTTTGTTTCCTTCTAATGAAGTAAGTAAACTTTGTGGCAGAATTTTACTTACTGGTTTACATAGATCCACACTTTGGATTAGATTCACTCTTAATCCAGACTTTTTTGCCGTGATTCCAGTTATCTGAACATTAAAGCAAAGCTGCAGGTAAAATCTTTGCTACCATTAGGGATGCCACAATTCTGGATTTAAAAACAAATGTAATATTTATTTTATTGCACACACTTGGTATAAGCCAACTAATAGGTTTTTCGCCATTGTTACTTGCTTATTAGAAAGTTGAATAAAAATTAAAAAACATTTAAAAACAAAATTTGTTGTTGTTTTGCACCAAAAGAAAACCCTGACCCAAAAATCAAGTTTTGATCTGAGTCTTGGGGAACGTGAATGGTTGTGTCCCTAACTACCATGCACTCTTTTGTTGTTAAAATCCAACCGACCACTTTTCTAAAAATAATAAAATGATGTCAGATTTGATTATCAAACTCCAGACCACTTTAGGTTTGTGACACCATCTTGAACTCGGATCCTCTGAAAGTGGTTGGTCTGAAAGAAACCAGCCAACAAGATTAGATTTGACTGTGCATAGCTCTGCATCAAAGTTAGGGTTTAGATTAGATTGTGAATCATTCTTCCAGCCGAGAAGTTTAAACATTTAAAGGAAAATTGTTTCACATCATGAACGGCTTATTGTAAAACGAAAAATATTAGATACAAATTCTTAATTGCTTTTAAGCATATTGTGAGAATGTATTTTAGATATTTAACTTCTAATGATCCCACGATATTTTGTGATATTTTATTGTTGATCGCAAATCAAAGTGATTGTTTGTCAGTTCATAGTCAGGCACTGGTTTGTGAGAGGGATATGTCTGTTTTGGGTTTCAAAAACTGAACTGAGGAGGGTGTATGTGTATATCCCAGTGTGTGAAAACAAGTATGTGTTTGTTTGGCATTCTCCTCCCCCAGCCCCCCTGCCCACTCATGAAATATGAATGAGGGCCAGTGTGGGTCTTTGCATGTGTTTGTGTGCTCTCGTCTCTCTGCTTAGTCCAGCAGATCTCTGTGTGAGGATCAGGCTAATATTCTTGAGTACACGTGTGTCTGTGTGATTTGGAGCGTTCATTCATATACAGGAACTGCTTTTTGTTTTCTTTTAACATGCTTTGCCTTAATTGGTTAGAACATTAAGGTTTTTTTTTTTCCAGCCGGTCAGCACCTTTGCTTTCAGCAGCTATAGGTGAAACAAGCTTGCAGCCTCTCCATTACACATCCTGTTAGCTGTTGCAGTATTGATCAAACTTTCATTCCTCTTCCCTCACCCCGTCTGTTTTTCTTTTCATTAGAAACCAAAGTATTCGGAGCCGTGGCCCGTTCTGACAGACAGGCACATGAGGAGCAGAAGCGGCCTGTCACCCAGATCCTGACGAGCAAGCTTGCTTCTGGACCCCCCCACCCCAGTCAACCGCCCACCCCCAGAAGTGAGCAGGAAGGACACTAGCGACGACTCCTCCTGCAGACATGGTATTGCATTCATCGTTTGTTGTGCTGGAGGTTGGAGTGTGGGTGTGCTGGTGTGGATTGTCTGCAGTGGAGAAGCGGCTCCTGTGGGCTAAAGGCTGCGAAAGTCCAATCTGATAAACTGTTTTATCTGGCGGCAGGTAGTGCATGTCTTCAGCTGACAGATAGAGGCTTGATAAGGGCTTGTTCAGAGGAGATAATGGAGAAGAGACTGTTTCAGTAGGGACAGGTCCGTCAGAAACAGAAAATATGAGAGAAAATGAAAAGAGGTAAAGAAACACCAAAGGTGTGAAGCAGCAATTAACAGGAACAAGAATTATGGTTTCTAACTTTTCTATTTCTCACTTTTTCACACGTTTTTCTCTATTTTTAAGCTGTTAGGTTTGCTTCCATACTGGGCTTTACATTTATATGTGATGATAGTCCTGGATCATAGCAAAACAAGTGAAAACAGAAGATGATTTGCACAATGACTCAACCTTTATTTCATTTTTTTACCTCGTCTGTCTGCTGCTGTTATGCTGAAAAAGTGAAGAAATGAGTTATGGTCCTTATTCTCGCAGAAACATAAAAAGACTGCTACAGCACTAAGGGCATGCAAAAAAAAAAACAACAACAAAAAAACAGACTCTCTGTGGGGAGGAGAGAATAGCTTTAAGGATTAAAGCGAGATGTAGAAGAAGAGAATGACAAAAAAGAGCAGATTTGACCTCAAAAACATGGATGACAGGCAGAAGCATGGGAGATGAAAGACTGAAAGGACGTTTGAAAACAGGGACAAGTGCAGAGTGGAGATGTGAGGAGGAAGAACTGAGGGAGAGCATAAGGGCTTGATTAATGGTTCTGGCCTGTGACAGTGGGAGCTGCTCCCCCTGGGGAAGGGGGATGGGGATGGGTAGTTGCTGATCAGAAGATGAATTATTAACAACAGGAACAAGAGGAGGGAGGTGCAAAAGTGGGTGGAGGAGTTGTTTCCCCGGGAAGCATGGAAGAATGCAGTAAATGGGAATGCAGTCTGGGGAGGAGGAGGAGCGTTCAGGATTGAGAGGAAATAAGATGTTGCTGAAGGTGCGGAAGTTGGACACAAACATGGTTGGGCTCATTAATAACTGCTGGTAATGAGGCTAGTGCACGGCACACGGCAAACCCCAGAACTGTGATTAATTTTGACACAGTGCAGCATGTGCTGACCTTGGCAAAGATGTCAAAGTCTAACCACACAGTGAAACACACATCTTTTAAACCCCACTCCCTTTGGGCATCTCATCAGCACCCGCTCCCACGGGTTTATCTGGTTTTATTCTTGTTTCCAAGCTGCAAAATCACACATTTATTTTAGTTTTAGTGCGTGGTGTGCTCTGCACCTTAAGCAACCTCTAAAAGTGCTGGTCCGCAACAGAGAAGCTTAAACATGGCGTCCCAAAATGCATTATTATAACAAAAGTAGTCTTTATGGTCTTCTTCCTCAAATCTGTGAGGATTTAGTACTTTTTAGTCATGGTCTTGGTCATGATCTCTTTTCCTGTTTTCTCTCTGTCAGTCACACCAGGTTTGTCCACAGCTTCCTTGATTTGTGTTATTTATCCTCAGTGTGTTGGAGTCTCTTGTTTTCAGTTTGTCATTGTCAGGTCATCCGTTCTGCTTTGCCACCAGTTTTGTTTCTGCGTGTGTTTTGTCATCTTCTAGTTTTTTTTTATTAAATGTTTGCATGTTGAGTCCTGTACCACCAGTTTCTGACTAAATCAATTTAAGAAACATATTGAAAACAGATTTAAAAGATGTGTCAAAACATATAAAGTTTTTTAAAATCAGAGAACATACAAAATGAATTTTATCGGTTAGCTTTAAATGAGGTTATAAAAAGATACTTTCAATCTTTTGTTTTCTTTTTTATTCATAGTTATAACCGCTGCAATTCAGTAGAAATGTATTGAAAACTCCGTCTTTATGCAATAAGCAGGGTACCTTGCTTACAGGTCAAATAATTGCAGGAGCAAGATTGACGGCACAACCTCAAAAAGCTTCTAAACGCATCACCTTAGTTCAGATTAAAGCATATTGTTATCGTGAGAACAAGTAAACAGCTCCAACTAGGTCTGTGCGCATGAAAACAGATTTCTGAAATCTTGCCTGATTAACAGTTTGCCAATGCCTCATATTTAGGCGACCATCAACCAAGACAAGATATATCAAATATAAAGACCTAGCTGTCAATTGCTAACATATTATAAGAGATCCAATCTTAAACTGATCCTTTACTAAGCTGGCATGAGAAACTCTTCTTATTACACCAAGAAATTACTTATGACACATTACATAGTAGTATTCTCTTATTATTCAAAAACAAAGTAGTTTTTCCTGTGAACTAACTACCAAAATCCTAAATGCCCTCTGACAGTCTAGTATTTGTTTGTTTCGGTATAGCGATGCATTTGCTGCTTCCTCTGATGCTTTTAATGATCCTGGATCTAAATATTTGACACAAGTCCAATCAACTCTCATGGGACATGGAGCCGACTTTCTCAGATGTTTTGTTCAGTGTCACTGCAAAAGTTGGCATGAAACACGAGTAGAAAATGTTCTAATAGGAACACATCCCATTACTGTTTACAGGAACGCTTTTTTTTTCAGTGTCGGGGAAAAGTCAGAGCGCCTTGTAGTGGAGGCTATGCTGTTCACGTGAAGTCCCATCAGAAGATTTTTTCTATCAGTTCAGTTTTATTCTTTTCTCCAATTATCTCTGTCAACTTTTAGGGCACAAATATGGGATTTAACCAAATATTTTTTACTTTTTTTCATGCAAATTATTTTTTATTGTTGTAAACCTCTTTGAATAAGTTAATGAAGCTGTTGGTTTGGATTAGGAAGCAAAAAAAAACTTGTTTAAGGTTTGATTTTTTTTTTTTTTTTTTTTTTTTTTTTTTGGGTTCAAAGTGAAATTTTTGTAAAGCTTCCTTTACATTGATTTTGTACCGCAAACCATTTTTTAAAAAGTTGTTTATAGGTATATACATCCAGGCAATAACGGTTTATCATGCGTTTTTATCCTCTTTTTGTGTTCTGGCCTCTTTTTTCTGATGCATATGTGCCATCACTCAATGTTATGTAGCATTGCCCAAACCTGCACTGTCAACTCACCTGTTTTTAGAGGTCAGGTCATAAAATTTTATATGCAGCACATAAACCTTTTAAAACATGCTGATGCATTACCAGTGGCTAAGAGGAGGGTTGCAGTGCTTCTCTACGAAGTCACCTGCCTGCTCTCATGTTTGCATTCTAGTTTGTGTTTTTATTTGATCACTGAAGGTCATCCCTGCAAAAATAGCTAATCTAGAAGTAATAAAGATGCATTTTATGATTATCAGAACATTTAAAACGCAGCTATTTTTTTAATTTATTTTTTCCTGTTGCCACACATTTTATTTTGTGTATGTTATGATTCATGTGCATCCTTCTGTAGTGCTAGGCTTGTGTGGCGATTTGAAAGACAGCTAGGAATGCAGTGGACAATAAAGCAAGACAGCAAAAAGTGGCGAGGCCAGCAGAGTGCAGATAAATCACCGGATGAATTTTTAATGCAGTCCCCTCCAGAGGCTGCTGGATTCTGCAGAGAAGGCAGAGTTGTTAGTTTTTTTCCCCCCCTTTTGCGTCTCTTGTCCTTCTCCACTCTGAGACTATTTTCAGATTGGCTTTTGAAGCTGAATTTTTGTCTTTCTTGTAACTCTGTGGCACTTTCTGTGTCTCAGATTTTGACGAGGGTCACACAAAAAAGTCCTGAAAGTTTAGTCAGACTTTTTAAAACGCCGCGACTTATTACCTTGGGTTTCATTCTAACGCGACGGCTCTTTCACCCTTTAGTTAGCAGCTTCTAAACATCTATTTTCACCTCAGCTCACTAGTAATCATGAGATCTGTTTTTTATAAGATCGCTCCACTTCCCTGTCCACGTTTGTCAACACCGTGGCCTTGGGTTTCCTTGTTAAATCCTTTGTCCTTACTTCTACCTCCTGATTGATAACACTATTACAACATGACCCGTTCAAAGTGAGAGCATGTCTAAAGGGCGAGCTTAAACGCCTCTCCAAAATGTGTGATCTCTAAAAAACGAGGGTGAAGAAGATCCCACGCTGCTGCAGAAAAGGCTTGGCTTTGGGTCACATCACTCACAACAGATTGCCACAGAGAGACAGGATGAGAAAAGAGGAGACCGAAGGAAACAGACAGCAAGGAAGCGGAAAGTCACTGTCTGCAGATTTAACACACATATCCCCGCCACACCTGCTGAACTCATTTTACTGCAGATAAATAACAGAGCAGAGAGTGATGGATTTAAAGACAATGTGTCTCAGTCGTACATATAGCATGCATGCATGCACCCTTCCATGACGTTTTCTGTGTGCTTTTAGTTTTTGCACAAGCGTGTGAACATTGTACCATTAGGTTGTGAACACATGTAATGTGGTTACATAACACAGGTTTGCCAGCTGGTGGGTTTCAACAGAGCATGAAAAAGGAGTGTAATTGGAAAGTGTGTAGTCTAACAGCAACAAGCAGCACACAAAAGGAATACACACAACAACAGAAGTATATGGCTTGATACGGTTGTTTTCCGATTGTTTAATTTGGTTCACGCCTGATAGCGATAGAATAACCGATGAAGAGGAAATAAAGTTTTGGCCCTGAGATTTAAGTCTCACTTCTAATAAATAATAAAGATTTTTGAGTTATTGAAATTGATGCCAGGTCTTACAAAAACCCTGAAATTTAGACACAGTGCTGCCACAGAGGCTTTATGTGCTTTGGCATACAATATTTGTTTAAATTTATTCAGAAAGATAAAAAAAATGCCTCCCCATTCATACTAGAGGTTCAGTAAAACTCCTTTCTGCACTTGTAGAGCTGCTTGAAATGTTTGACTCATGGGGAGCAGCAAACAGCCACATCTCTGATGGCAACAAGCACCCAATGATCATGTTTGTGCACCCTGTCATCAGTTAGCCTTCACCACCAATCTAGTGAGAAAGAAACATGATGTTACTCCTTGACGTTTAAAAAGGTCTAAAAGTCAAAATAAACATATCAAGCACACACAATCCTACATAATTGGAAATTAAGTGTATAAAATTTAGTAATAAAACTGCAATATAGGAGATTGATAAAAGGCAAAAGAGAATAAAAATTAGACTGAAATAAAAAATGAAGCTTCTTCTTTTTTGACAGCTCTGACATAAATTTAAAGCAACAGCGTGATATAAGATATTGAGTGGCTGCTTCTCATAGTGAAAGACATAACAAATGCAATTTAAAAAATGAGATGTGAAAACCAAATGTTTTCACGCTGCTTTTGTTGAGTATTCGAAGCATTTTTAAACACAGGATTTTTTTTTAAAACAATCTTTTAAGCCTTCAAGTGTAAAGATGTGACTAAAAGGAAGACAGAAAGTGAGATGATCATACAGATACCAAACAAATAATTTGAGAAGACTCACTTTTGAACATCCCATAATTTAGGTATTTATTTAAAGGGCCTATATCATGCAAAATCAACTTTTTTGAACTTTTAAGTGTATAATAATGTTAATTCTTCAGTTTAACAAACCCCAAAGTGGTATTTTTGCTCCCGTCCAGATTCCTGAGCATTTTTCTCCAACCCTGCGCTCTGAGCACCAGCCCCTCCCAATCCTCAAAAATAGGTGGGTCCTCACATTGATATAGTTATAGAGACTATATAGAGATATAGTTTACTCTGAAAGGCATAAGAATAACATGGTATAGGCCCTTTAAATGATTCCTTTAACAAATAATCAGAACTAACATTTTTGTCAACTTCTGTAGTTGTTCGCCTTTGGGACCATATCTAATTCTAAATACTGTAACACCTCTATTTAATTTCTACATTTAGATCAATATGAGACTAAATTAAACACAATGAGGTTTAAAGTGGAGGAAATTGGATAAAATAGTAATTTGATAAAGAGCCATGACTTATATTTGTCGTCCCGCTGGTGCACAAGAAAAAAGGCTGCAATTTATCAGTGGACCACCTACCTAATTGACAGTGCAGAAGATCAGAACACTCTTCAGTAATTGCAATAAAAGAAGAATGATGAAGCACGAATCCTTCAGCTGCTTCATGCCTTGAGTCGGTAACATCTCTTTTTTTTTTTTTTTGGCACTCATCTAAAAAATATCTGCGATATTAATTTAGCCCGTTCCAGCTTAGAGGGTCAGTGATTCTTGTCACAGAGTCGTACTTAACTGCTCTGATTTACAGCATGATCAGAGCAGCTGGACAGCAAGTGCGCCGCAGATGAGGAGTACAGACGCACACGCATAGATTCACAGGCATTTTCCCTCGCAGAGCGCTTTATGGCTGCAGAAGCTCCCATTAGCAACAGCTCATAAAATCTGTGGGTCCCGCTCTGTTAAACACTGCTTTGAGAAGACACACTGGAGCAAAATGATTACTGCATTGTGAGTACTCAAAGATGCACTCACTTTTCAACTGTTAGTGTGTACATTCCTTAATTAATGTTCCCAACACCTGCATTTTATTTTTGCCAATTTTAATTGTTCATAATAAAAATAAGACTTTAAGCTTTTAGCATTGAAAAATAGCACAAGTTAAATTATAAGGAAATCCTTTTTACACCAGTACATGGACTTTGCTTTTTCCATTAAAATAACATGGTTCAATGTAAAGGCTATATAATTTATTCTTTTAAAATCACATTTTGGTGAGTTTATGTCGTTAGACAGTGGCATTTCCACTCATCTCAAATCATGGACTCTTTTTGTTATCCTGGTTTTGACATAATAACACCAGTGATTTGATCATTTTGATTGTGGTTGTTCTACCTTCATGGGATCTAAATTCAGTTCTTGCCTCACTTGTTAGCCTTGACAAAGTGTTGGACATTCGCAGTTGAGCCTCAGTGGAAAACGTCGTGTAATTCTGCCAAATGCTGCTCCAACACCCTAAGCTACACAGCCTGTGCTGCAGCAATTATTTTGCAGTGCTTGTTCTCCATGCTGTTAATGGCTTTATCTTGCTCACCCTAGAGGAGGAGAATGTCACCGGTTTAATTAGCATTTGGATGGAGTGTGCGTTATGTTCGGGGATTGCACAAAAATTGGCTTGTGGTTATGGTTGGGTTTACTGTAGAGGTGGTAGGGTGGAAATCTAGGTAAATTTTGTTCCTGTGCTCTTCATCTACCTGGACAGTCTTAGATTGTTTGTTGAAAAGATTTGTCTTCGTTTCTTCTGTTCTTTCTTTTTTGTTTCATTTTTGTGTGTGTGTGAACTAACAGATTTTTGGGGACTGATTAACAGAAAACATGTTTTGAGAAGGTTTTATTTTATAAGATCATTTTAGAGCTGCTCAACATGGGTTTCTGAACCCTTTTCTACAAAGTCTGGAGTCTTAAAATAATAAGCTCTAATATAATAAGTAAACACAAGTAATAGAGAGCTAAAACATAAGAAATGTCAGCTAAAAGCTCTTCTAAATAAAAATGTCTTAAGTTGAGTTTTAAAACATTCAACTGAGTTAATCTGGTGCAGAGACAGATGGAGGACATTCCAGAATTTAGTAGATAAAACCCCATAGCTGTTACTAATATTTATATTCTAAGGTGTGTACTTATATAACCCCTTGTACAAACATTTTTGGATGTTTGTTTTGAACATTTGTTAACTGTAATTTGAAGTTATTGTTGTAAATCTGACCACAGATTCCTCTCTCTTCTTGTTTACTTCACATTCAGGAAAACAGACAAGAATTTTTTAAACTCCTATTTGTTGTTTTTGAAGAAACAAAAACATAAAACTGCCAAGTTTGTATCCTAATAATTAACCTTTAAACTAAATACCTGTTCAACTAAATGCATGAGCTCAATCCCATCTGAAAACTTTTTTTAAAGCTTGACTGTGTATTTTACCACCCAAGGCAATAGGGAATGGTAAAGAATTTATGAGGTTTTGTTAAATAGTTTACAGAAACATAATTCACTGGTTCCTTGCAATAATTATTAAGCAATAAAACCTCAATGTTTTGTCTAAATCTTAATGATAGTAATAATTTTTTTTACTAACCGTTGGAAAAACATTTTAGCAGTTTTAAAGATGGGGATAAAGGATTTACAAATATTTTTTTTTTTCAATGTAATGTCCTCACAAAATACCTAGACCCGTGTTTGTGTGTGTTTGTGCGCATGGGTGGTCTTTGGACTCTAAGTAGATTGATAGTAGCTCTCAAGCACCTCCACTCTAAGAGGTCATCTCCCCTCTTTGTGACTGTGTGCGTGTGTGTATGTGTGTGAGCTGTGGTTATGATCCCTGCTGTGTGTGTCTCTTTGGTTGTGTGTTCTGTTGTAAATAAAGGGAAATCTGGGTCTTGGAGATAAGCAGGTTCACTTTCAGTTTAAAAGGAGCGCCGTCCTCATGTTGAACCGCTCATCTCACTCTCACCATGGTGATTTTATAAGCTCAGAAATAAAACACAGTCTTTAGATTTAGTTCAAAAATAATATAAAATATTGACCTTAGTTTTTGTGGCTCTTTAAGTGTGTGTAGTTCCACAAACAAATGAAGCAGTGAATCAAACAAATGTCAAACTGAGCCACAGAGATGATGTAAATTTAAAGAAGCTGTAAATCTGCTGCAATTTTATAATTCACCTTGACGTGAAAACTTCTTTAAAGTGACGCAAAACTAACGTAAAAAATGAAACTTAGTAATATTAGAAAATAAGATAAGAAAGGGCGACATTCTTATCTGTTATCTGTCTTATTACATTTGTTGGCATATTTAGATCGAAGGCTTCATTTCTGCTTGATTCTTTCATTTCTCAGCCTCTGAGACGCAAAATATTGGTTTATTTAGGTCCTCTTTCTGTTTAGTTTTCAAAAAGTACAAAACAGTTTATCTAACTTTTTCTTATTTTTGCTCCAAAGTAGGTGAACAAAACATTTTTACCTAGGAAAGAATGTTTTTATTATTACTTTTAGTTTAAGTTAAAATGGGTTTAACCCTGTAACAGAAGAGCTTAATCTTCAGTGTTTACATTCTTTCAACTACCGTAACTCTTAACAATTAGCGCAAATAAGATTATTCCAACGGATTCTGATGTGGAGAAAAACAGCTTTGCTCTTGTATGGAACATTTTACACCAGTGAATTCTTTTTCTAATCAACTATATCAAATATAAAGTATTAAAGGGTGTAAACAGGAGAAAAACTGTTTCCAAAGGGCTTTCTTCTCACGCTGGATAAAAATGGGGTACCATCTGCCTCATATTTACTGCAGGCTGTAAAAAAAACCAAAACCTACAGTTATACCTGTGCCTTCTCTTTATCTTTTTTTTTTCCTCCTTGAATTCATCCACTGGTCTTCTGTCCATTATTATCCCTTTTGCTTTAAAAGGATTTGTGCTTTTCCCAGAGCTCTCTCCTGCTGTTCTCTATTCATTTCTTCCTCAGCTTTTGTGGCAAGCTGCTTCTATTTTCTGTCATTTATGTTCGCCGCACCATCGCCATCTGATGCCTCACACCTGGCATCGTCCTCCAACGGCTTTTCTCCAGAAAGCTCCTGGAGAGAAGGAGGAGGCAAATGAGACAGACTGAAGAGCTGTCATGAATTCCCAAGGCCAAGCGCCTGATTGAATTAGGACAGGTGGAAAAGATATAAGGGCAGAGGTGAGATGAGTTCCTGATAGAAGAGAGTTTATGAGCATCAGTGCGTGTGTGTCAGGGACAGTGGCATTAAGAACAGGACATCATGGCGCTCTCATCGGTGTGACCAAACACTAAACAGCAATGTCTCTCATTTATTGTATATTTTCTCTAAACCGTGACGATACCAACTATTTGGTTTTTCACTTCAATTCCTTTTGTCCTTTTCAGAGGTCCTTCCGTTCCTTCAGTAACGATGACCGCCATGTAATGGCGAAGCACTCCACCATCTACCCCTCATCTCAGGAGTTAGAGGCTGTTCAGACGCTGGTGTCCACTGTCGAGTGCGCTCTCAAACACGTCTCTGATTGGCTGGATCAGAGCAGCGGCAACGCCCACAACCAGTTTGACAGCCAACCAGAAGACAGTACAGAGGAAGATGACCCTGGCGTTGAGCCCAGCGAAGCAGCTGAGGAAGCCGCTGAATGCTACAGGTCAGCATACCCGGAAAATCGGGAAAAGGAGGGGGTGGAGGTTTCTGTTTTTGTCTCATTTTGGCTAAACAGATACTTGTGTTTAAAATCGATAAAGATTCTAACGTTTTTTTCTTTCATAGCTTACCCTAAAAGTATGATAGTTTGAACTTTTTGTGTTGAGGAAAGAGAGGATGTAGGTCTGGAAGTTCTTAACTTCCTAAATTTCAACAGAAAATATTTCATCTTTTTTTAATCATTAAAATTAATCTAAGAAAAGCTACAGAGTTGCAGTTGAGGTGACAACCCGACCAACCCAGAAAAGCTTGCCTGTTCATAGTTGACTTGTTGTTTCAATTCCTCCCAGTCCAGAAAATGTAACCTTTATTTGTCCAGTTTGTTTTTGTGTTTGACGCTCAACAGTCTTTTTCATGTCTTAATAATTACTTAAAACTTATGCTCCACACATTAAAACAACATTTATGATAAACACTTTTTGTTTAAAAAAGGAAAGAGTTGAAAATCCACACCATGGCTGAAAACCAAAATTTCCCCACAGGGCTAAACATCCACATAGCTTTCTTCATGAATCTTTTTATCAACGGTTCACTTGTTTTCATTTCATTGATGAATTGCTTTGTCCCAGCTTCCTTTTTCACCTGAAGTGCAACCTTGCATATTTGTCTTTCAACAGTAAAGTCTGCTTTTCTGCATAGCATAGGGTTGGTAAGATCTTAGAGAAACCCTGCTTCTCTAGGCCAGAACTTAGAACAGTGGTCCCCAACCACCGGGCTGCGGCCCGGTACCGGTCCACGGCCCGGTACCGGGCAGCGGGACACTTGGCACCGGGCCGCGGAGCGGTTCCAGGCCGCAGGAAATTTTTGCACCGGGACGCACATAAAGAAAAAATAATTTCCATTTTATTGTTTTTTTTTCCGACAAAAACGTTTTATTTTGAAAAGTGACCGGATTCACTTTGTTACATCTGTCACACTTAACGCACGTCAAAGTCACAACACCAAACATCAGGTGATAAACCCACTAAAATTAAACCCAAACAACCAAAATGAGCAAAAAACAAACTTCTTTAGAAAGTTGCCTTGACAAGGGGAAAATTATAATTATTATTGTTATTATCATTACTAAAGAGAAAATACCACCCCCGGTCCACGTTAAATCTCTCTTGCGTTGTACCTCAAACCCCCCCCCCCGGTCCGCGGTAAACGTGCCTTGCGTTGTACCGGTCCACGGTGACAAAAAGGTTGGGGACCACTGTGTTAGAAGACAATTAAGCAACAGATTTACAGGATAATGGAGAACCCTGCTTGTTCTTTGTGTTTGTGTTTGAAAACAGGGAGTCCAGCAGCGGTGGGCTGCTGTGTGGAGTGATGAGGATCGGTCTCGTGGCCAAAGGGCTTCTGATCAAAGGCGACATGAACCTGGAGCTGGTGCTGATGTGCAGAGACAAGCCCACAGCAGCACTGCTGGACACAGTCTGTCAGAATCTGCCCACACAGATCCAGGTTAGAGACGCACATAGACCCACTCCCATCACTTCACTTTTGTTTTTGGAAACGTCACAGACAGACATCATTCAGTATCGCATCATCCTCTTTATGTTGGAATTTTTACAAGCTTTTTCTGTGTAGTTAGTGCCAACATGAGCCTAAGTTAAGAGGAGAAAGCCATACTGCCGTATCAGAGAGGTGTTGTGTCAGTGTGTCACATTTCCTCATTAACAAATCATGGCTTTGAAGTCAGGCTCTTGACATTCACCCAGATGAATAAACAAGCACAGGAAGCAAAAAGACGCAGCACAAATCATATCCCGTTTTTGTATTTATTCGGTATCATAACGACTGTTTACCTTGAGATATTTGCTTTTTCACTCCAGTAATTCAAAGATAGATCTTTTAATTTTCAAAATTGTAGCTTGGGGCAGTTTTACAACATTTAAAGATGTATTTGGAAATTAAATATTTAATCATAGCTTGAAAATACTGCAGGGCTGTTGTACCGCCTTTACCGGCTAGGTCATAATTTACTCATTTTACCTGCTGCACCCTCTTCAGTGTTTACAGTTATCCCTTGTGAGAGGAAAAAGAGGGGAAGTATCCTGTGGGGCTTGGGGGTGGAGGGGGGCACATGAATGTCATGGTTTTACTTAGCAGGGCCTAATAAGATGTGCAAGGAGTTTGTTGACACTCAGTGCTAATTGGAACACATCTGAATAATACTGGATGCGCTTCATTAAATGAGTGATGCATGCATTTACTGTAAATTCTGAAGTATATTTGGGTGTGTCAACACATGACAGACTTATCAACAGATGTCTGATGGATCTCAGTCTTAAGGCAGATTTACAAATAAACTAAAAGTTTAGGGTAAAATACAGAGAAACAGGAATAAAATGGCTTTTTAATTTAGTTTAGTAAAATAAAATAACAAATGTATACATTTCTATCATAAAAAATAAAAAGCAAAACTGTTCCTGTTTTCAGCTATTTCAGATTGACATATTACCCTGTTTGGAAATTGGCAGAAACACATTATTTGACGGATGGATGTTTTTTTTTCACTGTTTTCTAAATTGAGTCTTGAATTGAGAATTCTTCTGGCCGTGAAAAATAAGCACCTCCAGCAAAGTAAGGCTCCGATGTTCTGTTTTGTGGATGTGAACGCAACTGGACACTGATTTTTTTTTTTTTTTTTTCTTTGACCTTGGTTTTTGACCATCTGCTTGTGTCTGTTAACACACCACAGAAGCTGACAGAGGAGAAATATGAGGTCACAAGCTCCTTGCCAGAAGCAGCCATCTTGGTAAAAACCACAACAGAGCCCAAACTCATACTGAAGGTTACCCTCACTTCACCAGCAATGAGGGAAGATGAAGAAGAAGAAGAGGAGGAGGAGGAGGAAGAAGAAGAGGAGGAGGGGGAAGAGGAGCTGGAGAATGGAGGGGAAGTGGGGGAGACAGTGGAGGAAGTGAAGGAGGAAAAGGAAGAGCATGTACCAGAAAATGGTCAAGGTATGAACTTTAAAAAGTAAAGGTGGTTTCTCTCTGTTTTTTAACCTCTGTCACGCTTTAAACAGACATGAACATACATTGACGAAACTGTAACTACAGTAAATCTTCAATTTAGCTGATTTTCTTCTCAAACAACAGAGTCTCCGTAAGTAACAGGATAGAAACAGGCAGAGATGTTCAGCCAAAGCCTGCTCCTAAAATATAAACTAAATTCAGTTTAAATTAAAAAAAACTCATATCATTTAAGGAAACTTAGCTCAAAGAAAAGTCGTTTTTTGTGGTACTTTACCCCAAAAAAGAATTACTTTAGTTAAACACAAGGGAAAAATGCATTTAGGAATTCTTTTTCTGTTCTGATGCTCTAGTCATAACTGCCTTAACCAGTGGATCTGGGCTGTGTGCAGACGAAAAAAGGACAAACCTGTTAGCAAAAATGTTCATGTACATTTTTTTCAATGGCCAAAAAGATCATGACAAACACTCAAGCAACACGCAGGGGGAAGTGAGGGTTAAGTAGGTGAGATTCAGGCATATCATACAGATTTTTTGCGCTGCCATTAAACAACCAGTGTACACACCTTACTGACGACTGTAGTGTGACATAAGGACATGGTACGACAGCATCACCCACCATAAGTGCGAGCAACTTACATTTGCCTTACAAATATTTCAGAACATTTAGCATAGGCACAACAATGGTTCGTTCCATTTTCATGACGTCTCTTGAGGTGCCCGCACGAGCCTCAAAGGAACTGCATGACATGCTGTACCTGTACTCCCCTTAAGATGCAGCCGCTCCCCTCTACAACCCTCCACTGCCCCGGACAACCCAGAAACCTGTATAGGTTAACCACCCGAATGGGTGCATGTGACTAAGGCTTAATACACATGAGTGGTAATAATTATTGAAATTACCTTTGAAAAAACAAAATCTAAATTCACTATTTAAGAATAAAGTTATATATTGTATATATATGGAGAAGTATGCCAAAATATGTACTCAAATAATGATTGAATGAACACATATCTGGAAAAAACACGAGCGTGGACAACACCTGCTTAGTGACCAAAACTCTGCATGGATGAGAGGAAGGATCAAAATGTGACGTAGTGAAGGTGAGTGGAGTGTTGTCTTTTGTCAGGTACATAAAAACGTCAGGAGAGTGTGTTATTTAGAACAATCTTACCAACAAGAAAATTATTTTTGCAACACATTTAATGATGTTGTTTTGAATATTCTCTCCTCCAGAGTGTATTCTCTAAATATGGCATGCGCATATTTGTCAGGTTGTCAGGTTATTGTTCTGCTTGGTACCATCTCAGGGTTCAGGTTCCAGCTGAATCTGGCTGCACTCGGCGCTGTTGGCTGGCAGAACATTTCCACAGCTGGGAGGCTGAAACAAAGTCACAAGGGACTTGCAGTATGATGTAACTCCTCCTGACTTGTAGGGAAAAGTGTATAAATTAATGACCTGTTAAAAGCAGTATAATGCGTGTTATGATAATAGATGCGTTTTAAGTTCAGGACGCATGCCAGAGTTGACACACTGAAGAATAGTCCGGTGTCCAATCTGCTATCAATCCTTCCTCATTCACCTGCTTTCATGGCTGTCAGGAACTGGTTATAATTAGATGTGGGAAGCTTGGGAAAGCAGGGCCAGAAGGCCATTGAAATCAATAACCGTGGAGCAGTAAGCGGCCCATTCATCCTATGGCTCATGTCCAGCTAGACACTCAGCTCTCAGAGAGAAACGAGAGGAAGGACCAAGGTTAGCCGTACATCAATCCACAAGACTGCACAGGAGAGAAGAGGGGCAGTCATAGTCCCCCCTCACAGCGCGCCCTCAAACTGCATCAGCCACACAGGCAGGCTCATATTTTGCCAGTGATGGGTAAACATAGCTGCCATACCGGATACCTGATCGCTGATGATTTGTTGAGACCCCGTTTTACAAGACAGGAACCAGCACTTCTTTACTTCAGGAGCTGTTCTGTCCTTCTTACACGCTTAAACACGCACTTCTGAAATAAAAGCATAAAGTCTGCAATAGAGTAGAGATTAATCAACTTAATTGGTGAGTCGATTTGTATCGCTACGATCTGACCACGTTGATTTGTCTGAGGCAAGGTGTTGATTGAATCGAATCATGTCATTTTAAAATCGTTTAAAAATTAGATCAATTGATTAAAATCAATGTTGGAAAAATCCATTTGGATTGAAGTATGGTAGGTTTATTTCACTCTAACATAAAAATGACCAGGTGCCATCACAGTGGACAACACACGTGACGGCAGCGAGAAATGATGCGGACACACTTTGAATTTTGCAAAGATGTGACATTCATTACAGCCCTAGTCTGCAAAACCTAAAACTCCTAACGGTTTGATGAATCGGATGAAAAACTTTTCAGTGTAGTACCTTTTTATTTTTTCATATTCTTCTCATACACTCATTCATGTTACCAGTGTTGAGACCTTCACAGAACAGACATTTAGAGGAGACACAATAACAAAAGTCGTTTTTTTTTTCTTCCTTCTTTTCTCCTTAATGAGAGTCTGTGTAATGTTGAGGGAGACGATGATTAAAGAGCGAGCAGCCAGCAGAGACTTTGAGAGAACTTGTGGGAGGACAAGAGAAATTAGAAAGACTATAATGATCCACGAGCCGCTGATGGGGAGCACATGCAGCTGGGACCAGTCTGACAGACACACATGCAAACTCCCGGCTTTCACCAACTACTGCTGCTAGAAAAGATATTCTTGTGTCGCTCTACATTCCACATCTTTATATTTTGTGATTACTGGGGAAGAGTTTTTTTTTTCCTGTCATTTTTCTTATATAAGTCTGCTAAAATGTACTTTTTGCTCATTTAAAGTAATAATATACTGGTAAAACCTCAGCTGGCTATTACTGGCTGCATAAATCCAAAACGGTTACATTAAAGTTGAATATTTCTCCTCTTCTACCAGCTCTGACTAAACCCTGCCTCGATCCCTCCCGTGTTGTGTTTGTCTCTGACTGGGTTAGAACTTTCTTCAGTGACTGATTTTCAGCTCTACTCTAGGGGCGCTTGATTCCATGTTCGACCACAGGGGTCGCACCGCTGAATGAATGACTTTCTCTGTGTCACTTCTCTATGAACATGTGACATCAAGCGCGCCCTTAAATAGCGTGGCAGCAAAACACGCTCCTGTTTACTGGGTCAGGATTGTCCTCAAATACCTAAAGGAGAGGTTGATTCACCTGGATGTGCACGGTGAGGCAGACGTGCCCGCAGATGGTAAATCCAACCCTCCTTTGGTATTTGTTTGATGTCTGAGAGGAGCTCTTCATCCCAGAAAGTTGCTTCTTTCCTTGTCACACTCTCCCTCTCACCGATCCATCAGAAACGTATTAACAACCTTTTGGATATTAAGTTAATCTCTCATTGCAAAGACAGTGGATCAATGGCGCCGTGCGAATCAATTAATGAAGGTGGGAGGAAGCCTTTAAACACGTTCATCAGAGGAGAGTTCAACTTTGTGGCATGAAAAGCCCCTTGTATGTCCATGCACGTGTGCATGTGTGTATGTATGCTTTCATGCACATTTGCAGGCATGTTTGGATACATTCACACACGCTATCTCCAAACACACACTCACATGACGTGTGTGTGTTTTGTGTTTTCTATATTGGGTTGTTTTGTGGCAGTGTTGGGTGCTGCTGCGCAGAAAGTGGAGGCTGAGGAGGAGGAGGAGGAGGAGGGGGAGGTGCTGGATAGACACAGATGCCTCCTGGCCCTGGCAGCCCTGCGACACGCCAAGTGGTTCCAGGTCGGCACCCACTCACTTCCTGTCTTTGTGCCCGATGCTTGTTGTAGCCTGACGTTTCACCCAGAGAGGTTGTGCTCATCAGCGGCGAGTCGTTTCACACATCAGCTTTCAAAACTTAAGATATTTTCTTTCATTTCCTCAAAGTGTTGTTTTGCTGTTTCTAGCGGCAAATCCCACCTATTATCTGAGACGGGGTGAATGTAAGGCTACAAAAGCAAAGACTGATAGGTGTTTTTTCCCTTTTTTTTTATGCTACTGTGTGAACCTGCCTGCTTTCTATGCCACATGTTAGTGATTCCCTTTGATCCCATCCCCAATCCCCTTCCCCACCATCTGCCTCTCACTCACCTTACACATCTCTCAGAATATATTCATGCTTTAAAATGACATTAAAAGATAAATAAAATTATTTATTTTTTTTAGTAAACTCAGTTCATTGGGTCCAAACATGGTCACATTAAAATATATGTTGGATCATTTGAAGCTCGTGCCCTTTTAGCAGATAGATTCACATCATTAGGAATGTGCTGTTGTTTGGTAAAGCAGGCTGTTCTCTGTGCATGATTGCACCAGTTCCACACCTCTTTGGTTCAATGTTTCCTTCCTCCTCTCTCTGTTTGATCTTCCCTCTCGCCTCACTTTGTCCTCCACTTTTCTCTCCCCTCAAACCCCCCGCTGTCCTCCTCAGGCTCGAGTGAACGGACTCAAGTCCTGTGTTATCGTTCTCAGGATACTTAGAGACATGTGCAATAGACACCCCAACTGGGAACCTCTCAAAGGATGGGTGAGTTTGGTTTTCTCTTAAAGGTTCACGCTGCAATGGCAAACTTTTTATGCATACTTAGTTTTGTTTGTGCAAATATGTTGTTTTAGCCCTTAGAGCTAATATGTGAGAAAGCCATTGCCACCTGCAACAGACCCCTGGGTGCAGGAGAAGCTCTGCGTCGAGTCATGGAGTGTCTGGCTTCTGGCATACTCCTACCAGGTACAACCCAAACACTTATACAGCTGTGTATTTTGAGGTTTTCTCGGTTCTTAGCATTAACTGTATATGAGTAATGACGGTGTGTGACATCACCCCTAGAAAATGCCGTGCTTACGGTTTGATTGAAATTCAGTTGCCATTTTTCGCGAAATGGACGTTGCCATGTTGGAAGACTACGGTTTGTTTCCCCTGATAGTCCTGTTTATTTAAGTAGACGTGAAAACTCACCTAAGCTCTGAGGACCAAACAAATCGGTTGTAGTCCACCTAAAAGTCAAGGTCCTGATTCATTTTTCATGTGAATCTTTGCGTGTTTCTCTACAGTATGAAGCACATAGGCTGTTTAGTGATCAATAAAAGAGAAGTCAAGCAAAGAGAGAAAGTATATCCATTTGGAGTTCAAATCAAATGCAAAACACACGTGTAGAAAAAGGTTTAAAAAAAACTAATGGAGTATTGAAAAGAGGTTGTACTATCATCTAAGACCTCCAAGCTTCCTCATGCTGTTTTCTTTTTGGTCAGTGCTTGGTTTGGGCATCACCACCCCAAATCAAGCAGCTGTGGTAACTTCAGGATGTTTTCCAGGCGGTTTAGTCTGCAGTCTGCAGGCGGTATAGAGTGCAGAGTGAAAGAAAGCCAAGCTAAATAAAGGGGTTTCCTGCTCGATCAAACCCATTTCACTGGACCGTTCTTGTCTGACCTCACGCTTAATATCATGAGCGTTAAGGTTACTGTGCATGTTGCTAAGCTGCAGTTTCAGCACAAAAAAGCTACTTCATGTGTGTGTGCGGTTGTGTGTCTGCCGCTTCATCTAGGTGGCCCCGGCTTACATGACCCTTGTGAGAAAGAGCCTACAGACACTCTAGCCAACATGACCGACCAGCAGGCCGAGGCTATTACCTGCAGCGCACAGGTACACACACACACACACACACACACACACACACACACACACACCGACTCAGTGTTATCTCCCAGCTCTGCTTAGCCTGAGCTGTCACACTCTGGGAATAAGTAAGCAACACAACTATTTTCATGACAGGAGACCTAAGCCCCACACATCGCGGGCACTCTCACTCACAGAAGTGGGAAGCGTGCATGTACGTGTCCAAAAAGAGTTGCATGCTGCTGCATTTTAAAGATCACTGTGGAAAGCTATTGCCATTGCAAACCATAAATCCATCTCTGACAGCCTGAGGACAGTGGCTGCATGCGTGCACTGTGTGCACACGCACGGTCAGGTCTCTCTGCACACACACCCTCAACTAAGCAGGGCAGCCTCTAAGCTGCATGGCTTAGTGAATCCTGCCGTCCATTTCCTTTGAAGGCAGTGTGAACGAGGCTGGAATGTCAATGGGGATAATTGTATTGGAGCAGATACAAGAGCAGATAGCAGAGAGCGCTGCTCTGTCATTGAGCTACAGCGGCTGTCATGAATATCTTACACTCTTCCTCTCCAACAGATTTAATTTAGCAGAGCCTCTGTGTGTCATTTGGTTATCTTGCAGCACATCAATTAGCACAAGATGCTCAGTTTTTAGACACTTGTCAGTATACCTGATGGTCATGTTAAATAAGAAAAACATAAACCTGCTGAAGCTGCATGTTGGTTTGGTGGTCACCTCTGTCGCCTTACAGTGTGTCCGCATGTCTAGACCTTCCACAGTTTTAAACAGGCACTTTGGGTGGTTGGGTGGTTTTAAATTATACATAGAAGTAAGTTAAAAAAAAAAAAAAGCAGTCTTTCGCTGCGAAAGCACAAGTGTGCCTTTGTTTTTGTAATTTTTTTATGTTTGCTTTAAAAATTTACTTTGACATGTCTTATTCATTTTTGCTGCTAAAACACCACAATGTTAATGAAAACTTGAAATCCTAATTTAAAGAGGACATCGGTGTCTTTCTTTTTCTTTCCCATGTCCATGTCGGAGGAATGAATCTGTAGATGCAAGTCATATGCAAAAAAAACGTTCAATCTTTTGTTAAGTTCTTTCTTTCAGTACTTTATGATTGCAGTATAAAATCCATCTGTCCATCAGCTTTACCCTCTATGTCCTGATTAGGGTCACAGGGATTCACACACACTCCCAGGCCAACGCCACACTAACTGCGTTTACATGGGCAACAGTAATCAGAAAGAACGCCTGATCGGAAGGAAAATGCGTTATGTAAACACGCCATCCCGAATACTCTGCCCCGTTCAGACTCGTTCGGATCAAATTTTCTTTCCGATCGAGATAGGTGGGTTATACCGATTGTTTATCCGATCGTTGGTCATGTAAACAGTTCATTCTGATCGTGTGTCACTTCTGCTCTGGTTTACGTCACGCATAGACGGTGTTTCGCTCCAGAGAAAGCTTTGGAGCTCAAACAGGACCGACCGGCTGCTCTGCGGACGCCCGGTTCGAAGCGCCGCTCCGCTTTGCCCCTCTGGCTCTCCGCCTCTCTTAAACCCCTCATGAGGGGGGTGCCGGGGAGGAGCGGGACCCTGAGCGGTCCTGGCTCGTGTGCCAGTGGACCGAACGAACTGTGTCTCTGAGCAGAGCAGCTGGATTAATAACTTTGTGTTTGAGGGGAGGATGCTTTGTTGCGTGTGCGTTTTGTTGTAGTTTGTGTGACTGCGACCTGTCCCGCCGCTCTCGGTTATCTGCTGTCAGGAGAACTGTGCGTCTCTGAGCAGAGCTCGGACTTCCAGCACACACAGCGGCTTTGGGGCTGTGTGCGAACTTTTCAAAGCAGAATGTCGCTCAGTCCTTAGAAACTGTTCAAACAATCACATGGATTTTTGTTTTTAGTCGTGTCCCGACAATTAACGGCTGATGTTATTCCCACATATTTACGTGCAGCCAGGATGCAGATAGCGGCACATCGCACATGAGTTTATCAAACAAGGCTAATGTTGTTAGCGCGTGTTAGCCTCTCCTGGGAGCTCCGTTCTTCCGCAAAAAAAGCACCAACCACACGGATTAAATATAAAATGATGAACGAACAGGCGCTTCATAATATTCATAACATTAATAAAGACACCTTTGTAAGATCGCCTCGTATATTACCGAGCTGCTGCATAAATGTATATGACAGCAAAGGTTTGTTTACTGTGGGACTCTTCCTTTTTCCAGTATTTTCAGCACTAGCCGCGTTTACATGGGCAAAATATCTTGATCGGATCAATGGTCGGGTTAAAATTCACCCGTGCACATGGGCCCAGAAAACCCTCTTCCGATTAGAACAAGCGTTCCCATGGGTCAGACGTTTGGTCGGAATGAATCATTTGGGCATGCGCAGTAGTGTTAAAACACCCGTATGAGGAAGTAGGTCCCGTTGTAAACAAACCTTTGCTTGCTGTCACATATATTTACGCAGCAGCTCAGTAATATACGAGGCGATCTTCCAAACGGGCTTTTATTAATGTTATGAATATTATGAAGCGTCTATTCGCTCATCGTTTTATATTTAATCCGTGTGGTCACTGCTTTTTTTTTGAGGAAAAACAGAGAACCCAGTGTTGGGAAAGGCTAACAACACGCGCTAACAACATTAGCCTTTTGATGGACACAAAATCCAGGACCATGCGGGAAACGCTGCAATCTGCAGCTTAACACGTAAATGTGTGGGAATAACCTCAGCCTTTATTTTGTCGGGGCACAACTGGAAACACAAATCCATGTGGTTTTTTGAACAGTTTCTAAGGACTGAGCGACATTTCTACTCTGAAAAGCTCACAGACTGCCCCAAGCCGCTCCGCTGTGTGTGCTGGCGGCTCGAGCTCTGCTCGGTTCTCGTGAGTCCTGCAGCCGCTAACCCAGAGCGGCGGGTCCGCTCGCAGTTCGAATTCTCACACATAACGAAACAGCAAAACGCACACGTAACAAAGCACCCTCCCCTTAAAAACACATTAATAAATCCCGCTGTCCTGCTCAGAGAGGTTCACTCGGTCCACTGGCACTGGAGCCCGAACGCAGAGCTCGGGTGCCGGGTCCAGACCTCAGTGGGCACGCATCCCCCCCGCATCTCCCTCGTGAGGGTGAAAGAGAGGGGAGAGCCAGCGGGGCGAGAGAGGAGCGGCGCTTGACGCGGGGCCTCCTGGTCGGTCCTGTATGCGGTCCAAAGCTTTCTCTCAGCGAAACACCGTCTATGAATGACGTAAACCAGAGCAGAAGTGACACACGTTCGGAATGACCGTTTACATGCTCCACGATCGGATAAATGATAGGTATAACCCACCTATCTCGATCGGAAAGAAAGTTTGATCCGAATGAGTCTGACCGGGGCAGAGTATTCCGAACGGCGCGTTTACATGACACATTTTCTTTCCGATCAGGCATTCTTTCCGATTACTTTTGCCCATGTAAACGCGGCTACTACTGCACATGTCCGAATGATTCATTCCGACCGAAAGTGTGAGCCATGGGAACGTTTGTTCTAATCGGAAAAAGGTTTTCTGGGCCCATGTGCACGGGTGAATTTTTACCCGACCATTGATCCGATCAAGATATTTTGCCCATGTACCCGCGGCTACTGATAGAACTCATCTGGGAAATGAACCCAGACCTGTTGGCTTTAACCCTACAGTCTTGTTGTCCTGTCAATTACTGTAATTCAACCATTTTCTCAATCACCATGAATCAACTGATTCTGTCGTCGGAGAAAAGCAGCTTTGTGCCAAAATGCAAGACTAACGTAAAGGTTCCTCCGTGTTGGAATCCGTTAGAATTGTTATGTAAATAATTGGCAGAGTTTTGGTTGTTCAAAGATCGTTGGACATCTCCAGTGTTAAAGGGTTAAAGCAGCTAACCAGCTTATCATGACAATGTGTGGTTGCACAGTGCTCTAGTACATAAACTGACCTGCTTTCCTGAGCGAGCTGCGTCCCTATGTGTTCCATTTTTTCATTTTTAACTAAATAAAAATTACGGAGGAAACCCAGAAAACTGTGACTTTTATAGTTATCTAACCGTTTGACTGAATGTATTATTTGAGGACAACTCTTTTCCTGGTGTGTAATGTTACTGAAGTCTGACAGGCAGCTGCTCTATATTATTTGGTTGGTGCGGTGACTGAGAGACGACCACGCAGCTAACAATCAGTTAGGGGTTTATTTCCACTCAGGAGACCCCGACACGGCAGTTTTTACACAATCTGGGCTCATTAACACACTTTGGGTCTGATTGTGTGTCTCTGTCTGCACCTCCGTCTCAGCTTCACATCTGTTCTGTGCTCTCACATCCCAAAATAAGAAACCCAGCATCAGAGCTGCAAACCTACTAATGCAGTGAGTTAAAGTCAGCTTTAACATAGAGGAAGGTTCATCCAGTAGCAGTGCATTTATGTAAACAAATTTGCATGTGTTGTGAGGGTGAGAAAAAGAGGTGAGGAGGCGTGTGCAAGCAGGATGGAACAGGTGGCTGGTGTGATATGTGACAAAAGAGGACTGTGGGGAGAGCAGCCATGTTGTCAGAGGCGCTGAGGAGACAGGAGGCAGAGAAGGAAATGTCGAGGTTGTCTTTGGATAACAATAGGAAAAAGAAACTGAATTGTTGTCGTTTTGACAGTATGATGGGACTTTATTGTCAATTTTTATTTTTAACATTTGCACATAAAGATTGTTTTCAAAAGCTTCATATGAAGTAATAAGGCTTTGTGTAATATGAGTGTAATAACTCTACTTATATATTACTCACCCTAAAATAGTTGTTTTTTATCATTATATTTGTTCCTGGTGCTCAGAAAAACTTTAAACAGACAGAGTTGCCGCTCAATCCCACTACGATTGCTCTGAAATGCATGTCTCACTTTGACAGCAACACTTCACATGTGTTGAGTGTCAATATCAAAGCGGTAGAATTGGATTTGATTTCTTTTTTTCTGAGCTTTGGTTTGTTTTCTGTTTGCTTTCAACAGCATTCTCTCAGACTCATGGCATTCGGACAGATCTACAAGGTGCTGGAGATGGAGCCTCTTCCTTCAAACAAACCATCACAGAAATATCCCTGGTCTGATAAAGAAGGTGCCTGCATATCTGCTTTTATTTGTGTCATTAACATCCCTCTATTTTGCCCCTTCTCTTTTCATTTCAGACAATATTGGCATGAACTTAATTGTCTGTGATCTTTGGGACCTAAAAACACATCCCTTCTTTGTCCTTTTAGGCCGTCCTGACTGCCTGCTCTTAGAGTTCAGACGGTTGTTCTTTTAATCTGTTCAGATATGAAATGACCTTTCTGGTTCACTTTGGTGTGTTTTTTTTACACACAACCTCCACCAGTTCCATCATTAAAGCTGACAGTTTAAGCATTAATAAGTGTCTCTGTTTTTTCGGTCTGTTTTTGGCTGTTGTTATGATCGCTGTCAGGCCAAGGATTCAGTATCCTTGGGGAGTCGGCTTTAAGATGTGCACACTCTGTAGCTGTGCAGCAATCTTCCTGCTTTTTTTACAAGGAAAGAAATTCCCCTTAGATAGTAAGCTGGAATATTTCCAAAGCGATTCTAATAGCAAATCGACTCAGGCCATTTGGTGTCTTGTGATGCTGACTTGGAAAACTGCCAGAGCATTTAAGGATTAAATGCATGTAGGAAAAGGCTTCCTTGTTGTTTGACTGTCTGCTGATTTTCCTATCACTTCTGTTTATCTTATCTGCAAAGTCTTCCGGCTAATTTCTTGCATTGTTTGTTTCCAAAACATTGCCTTCCTGTGGTTCTGTCATACATTTGTGTGTTTTCTCCTAATTTGATGCATTTTTTTGTATTTTTATTTTTTGTCTGTAGGTTTGGGGATGAAGAGGCCTTATGAGGATGGAGGCATGGATGACAAAGACCTCATCAAGAAAATGAAAAGAAACCTCAGAAAAGGTGTGAAAAGACAAATACAATTACTTACGCTCTAAAGCTGAAATGGAAAAAAAAAATAAAGATTAAAACTAAAAAAAAACCTAAGTTAATCAAAAAAAAAAGGGGAGAAAAGGGGAGATTGAAACGGTTTTTCTTTTTTTCTTGTATCTTCTGGTTTTCTCATCCCTGGAGATAGATCAATGGTATTGATTGCTAACATTTTAGCTGGCCACCCAACCATTACCACCTTTTTCTTCATATAAGGAGAAGATAAATTATACCTTACATACACTGGGAGACATACCTGTCTCTTGGTGCAGAGAGCAAAAATGATTTAAGACAAAAGAAAATAGAAACGCTCTGTTATTCATCATAAAAACAGCTGGTCACGCTGAAAACCATTAAGAGAAAGTGATTTATAATTGACACCATCTCTGACTTTGTTCTGTTCAATTATGGCTTGATTCATGTTTTTAAAAAGCTATACAAAGCACTGTAAATGCAGCACTAATTAGTTTTTTTTTTTTTAAATCTTATTTTATAAGCTCTCATCTGTTTCGTTGCTGTAGTTCTCGACAGTAAAGCCATCGACTCCAACCAGCCTATGAACGCTCTCATGCGCTTGAACCAGATCCGGCCGGGTCTGCAGTATCGCCTGCTGTCCCAGTCAGGGCCAGTTCACGCTCCCGTCTTCACCATGTCCGTGGACGTGGATGGAAGCAATTACGAAGCATCTGGATCCTCCAAAAAGACCGCCAAGCTTCACGTTGCTGTCAAGGTTAGAGGGAAATCTGAGAAAGCCATGTGAAGGATTGCATGTTTGTGTCTGCTTAATCAATACCTACAACCTCAAAGATTGATTTAGAATATTCAGCTTACAGCACCCTGTAGCTACAAAGAAACAGATTTTTGAAGGTCTGGTGAAGAGGCTCAGTGTAATAAATTTCTGATCCAGGTTTGATTATTTTTTTTCCCACAAAACCAAAAAATAAAATACATTTTAATTTATTTATGCTTTATCTAGATTTAGCTTTTATTCTATTTTTTTCTTTTTCTTTTATTCAACCACCATCCTCTGACATGAAGCATAAGGATTGTCTATAATGATGTTACCAACACTGTTTCACTGTAGGGATAGCATAAGCTAATTGAACTCTGGACAGTTTTCGACAGCAGATCTTTTTGGAAGAAATTGTCAAATAGTTTTTCATCGATGAGAAGATTCTTCATTCATAGATTTTGGTTTGTGTAGTTTGCAACAATGGAAATACAGTAACAAGTATAAAGCAATTCTTCTCTAGATTTGAATACAAAGGTCTATCTGGAATTTAGTTCTCAAGCCAAAGTTGAATCATTCCAAGTCATGTTAATTAGACAACAAAGAATGTTCCACCTATAAGCCCAGTATTAAATGATATTTATATACCATGAGCAGAAGCTATCAACTTCCAAGTGATGAAGCAAAATGCACAAATGCTCAGATGTAAACACTTTCTAGCTATTAAATATTAAAAATAAAAAAATACTTTTCAAGTCATTTTATAGGCGTATAGGGAGAATCTAGATATAAATCAGTCTAAATACATACAAATATTTCAATTTAAATGCAAGCCACAAATATATAGAAGTACAGAAATAACAGTGGGAACTTCTGCTGCTTGTGGGCATTTACAAACACATTTTTCATGCTTGCTTATGATTTTGCGTGTAAGGAACGATGCAGGTGGGAAAATCCTTGTAATCCTGAAGCAGTTGTGAACAAAGAGCCTCTCTTGTCCACAGAGCTGGGATAATCCGCCGGCCGCTCCAAGCCTATAAAAAGACCTTTCCTCCCTTTCTACTTCTGTTTTTAATTCTTTTTCTCAAACACTTTCTGTTTCTAAAGCGCTCACCTTTTCATCTCTATCCTTCTTCCCTGGTGAGAAGGTTCAGCAGCTGTGACACAATCATGTATTTGGGTCAAAAACTTTCCTAGACATTTTTGTTGGTGCTTCTAAATATAGGTACTTTATTTAGACTCAAGTCTTTCCTTGCGGGAAGCGTTCTCTCTTAATATATTTACACATAAAATGTTTGATTGGCTTTCAGTTTCCCGGTGGGAACATATGAAAACTGCCCCATGTTAAACTTTACCATCTTCCTCTGTTTTAAGGTTCTTCAGGCGATGGGATACCCGACAGGATTCGACTCAGATCTGGACCCCATGAGTTCTGACGAGAAGTCCGACGGTGAGGGGAAGAGTGATACGTCTTCACACACGAGCAATAACCCAACTCATTCTCTGGATGGCTCCAACACACTGGAGGTGAGGAGCCTTTCACAAAATTTCACAAAACAACCTGTTTTTTAGATCCCATTTTTACTACTTTTATTTATTTAGTTATTTATTTATATGTATTTATTTATCCATTTTATCTTGTTTTATGAACTTGAACTAGATTTTTAACGCGTTATTTTAATTTACCTTATTTCAAGGTTTTATTGTTTTTATCAATATGTTTACTTTTTCATTCTCATTTTTATTTTTATTTCCGGTGCTTCCTCAGTTGGGACCTCTCCCTCTGGGTCGACTGCTATTCAGCCACTGCAGCTCTGGATGGGAAACTGCATCACCACTTAGCTGTGGTGGAGCGGTCCCCACCTGTGATGCTGCATTTGGCTGTCAATGCGGCTGTTCACAGAGAGGGAGGTTCCAATTATCAGCGTTTCCAACATCTTGTTTTCGTGCTCAGCCTATTTCTCATCGTCTTTCCCCATCAGTTAGGGGGTGGGAGGTGTGAAAGGAGTCGGGGGCTAGGTACGGGGAGGGGGGCCCTATTTTTTAATTTTTGTGCTTGTTTATTTTAATCGCCATGCTTGTTTTTATATTTTGTTGTGTTTTAATGTAAAGCACTTTGTGTTATATTTTTATATGAAAAGTGCTTTATAAATAAAGTTTTGATTGATTGTTTGATATTGACTTCCATCTCCTCACCAGGTACGAACTCAGGGTCCCATACTGACAGCAAGCGGGAAGAATCCCGTGATGGAGTTAAACGAGAAAAGACGAGGCCTCAAATACGAGCTCATCTCTGAGAGCGGAGGAAGCCACGACAAACGCTTTGTGATGGAGGTGAGACGCGAGGACAGAGCGTTTTTTTTTCCAGGTTTTTCCTGCATGTGCTCACAACGCTGCTCAAACCAGCAGGAGAGGCACGCACAGTGGCTAAAATACACAACCGGGAACAGGCTCATCACCCGACTGAGTCAATCAGTCAACTTGTTTCCAAAGGCAGGCCTGTTCTCTGTGGGTGTGTTGTTTTCCAACACGCCTGGCTGCTCCATCACACTGCTGACTGATTAGCAGGCCTGCTTGACAGCAGGGCATCACTGAACAAGCTGTCCTGCTCACCGATGCAGTCACTCCTGGTAGATAAAAGGCACATTTTGGCCAGCTTAAATCTGCAATTATTAGATTTTGCAAGAAGATGGCATGAACCAAGAACAGAAAAGCCCCAAAATACTCAATTTTACAACATACATCCAAACATAATTTATATTTTATATTCTAACCAATATTGTGATTTCTTTGTGTCTCAGGTGGAGGTGGATGGGCAGAAGTTTCGTGGGGCAGGCCCCAATAAAAAGGTAGCAAAAGCTAGCGCTGCTTTGGCGGCTCTGGAAAAGCTGTTCTCCGGTCCCAATGCAGCCGCAAACAAGAAGAAGAAAATATTGCCTCAGGTAAAAGACGTTCACCCATCCCATTCCCACCAGCAGCACTGCATTCACTTTGAAAGAATGAACTATCAAAGAATATTCTCTCCAGATACATGAGCTGTACGCGCTAAAATAAAAATACACGTCTGTGCATCTCCTGCTACGGTTCCATGGTGTTTTGACCGGAGATGAAGTAAAACGGGTGCTGTGTGTTTGTGTTCAGACTAAAGGCGCTCTGGCTGCAGCAGCAGCAGCCTCAGCAGTAGCAGCACAGGTAGCCAGAGGAAGAGGAAGAGCAGCTCTAGCAAGAGGGGCCTTCGTCAGTGCAGCTGCTCCTGGATACGTCACACCAGGTACTTGCAAGATTAGTTTTTTATTTACATAAATGTTCATTATTTTGAAATATTTACAACAATATTTCATTCAGCCATCCTGCAGTTTTGCTGAATGTAATCTATTTAAACCCTTTTCTAAATCTTACATGATTTTTCTCTGCAATAAAACTCAATGAGCCATTGTTTCTTTCAGTTATCCTGCTTGACATCATTGTTACTGCAGAGTTTGGCCTTTTCCTTTGGTTCTCGTTTCTGCTCTTGACATTTTCCTCTGCTACAGGCTGCTGGCTTCTTTCTCTGAGGCAAAGAAGCATCTGTCTCGGTGTAATGGAAACATGAGAGGCTTTCATAAACACCCAGCAGCAGCCAGGGGGGGCACATCATGTTAGCGTGGTTAACCTGACGCGGAACATGAAGCAAAGTGGCATGCTATTAACTGGATGACTTGTTGCCCCTTATTGGGCTTTTATTAAAGATTTTTTTTGGGGGGGGGGGGGGGCATAAAATTCTTAATGTTTACGCAGATGCTTGAAGGATGCATTGGAACATGTCCTCCTTCAGTCTCGTCTCCACAGAAGCTTTCTGTTTTGAAGGTTTTGTGCAGTTTTGCTACTTCATCTTCAGAAATCCTTGTATGTATGAAAGTAAGGGATGGTGCATTCTAGCAACAACCTCTTAAAACTATTTACTGACCATTTTGGGCCAAAAAAGCCCAACATTTTTGAAGATATGATTGTACAAAGTGGGTAAGTAGCACAGCAGACAGCAAACACGTGAATGAAAACAGCTTCATGGATCCATTTTCTGATGTTTATTCACTGGTAAGGAAAGAAATGCTAAATGAGTGAATATTTACCAGATTTTACAGCTTTCTTTGGGATTGACAGGTTGTGCTGTTAATGGATGCCCCTTGGGGGGGCAAACAGTTTACAGAAAATAACAAGAGTTTTCACTGTGCTTTAATATTTTATCTTGTATTCATGTAAAATATTCAGCTGCTGCTAAGATTTTGAAAAACATTTAAAAAGAACGTACTTCCTGGCAAAGCTCCTTAAATGCAAAAATGTGGAATAAAAGTTGAGATTCTGATTTAAATAACAGTAAAATCTTTATCCTCATGATAACTAAGTTGTTTAGTTTTTGAAGGTCTCACTTCGATCATTTTTGGATCTATTGTTAAAGCTATTTTCTGCGTTACAAAAAGCACTTTTTCAAATGGCATTATATCGCCTGCTCCTGATTTATAACAATTTGAAAAAATAAACGCAATTTTAGTCTTAATTTTCTTTAAATATCTTCTCTATCATCACAAAAAAGCCACAATAACATGTTTGATCGGAGCGGGCCTTTTGTACGTTTGACAAGAGAGTGACTTGTCAAACTTTCTTCAGTGGGTGTGAAACACAAGACTGTCATACACAAACACTGAATGCTGAAACCAAACCTGAGTGACATCTTCTGACCTCTCGTCCATCAGGTTTCGGGACGCCGTATGGTTACAGCCCTGCTGCAGCAGCTGCCCCCGCATATGGTACGTGCTTCCTCCTCATCCCCATATCTCTTTCACCCCACTAATACACTATCTATGTCCCCTCCAGACTACCAAATGTGCAAAAATATAATGAATATAGTGTCATTTCTTGCTCATTTTTCAATCACAGATTTAATGTAATTTCCGTCTTTGGGCGTTGACGGTCACTGACTGTTGAAACTGCTGCCTTTGTGGTCCGCTGCTTGTCTTTCCATCCATCTGCTGCCGGTTTTATGGTCTTCTCTCCGCTTTCACTGCTTCCGTTTGACCTGAAGTGCCGTCCTTCTTTTGTTGTTGTGTTCTGACCCAACCAGTGTTATTACGATGTGCAAACATTCACTTATAATCCTTTGTACTCACAAGGCTTTTATGAAACTCCGTAAAAAGCTGCGTGGTAAATAAGTCGGGAGTAGAACCTGCAGCTTCTTCTGCATCCATGGCGTTTTCTCCCTGCTGGTCACTAAACTCTCACAGTATTAAGACGTTTAACGACTCAAACGTGAACTCGGTAGGAGTAGAGTTGTTGGAACAAAAGTCACTCCGCCCCTCTCCCCATCACTCAGTCATGTTTACCCGAACAGACGCAGCCTTGTTCACTATGTACACATGTAGAGTTCGGAGGACGTTCTGTTCTCCGTGCTGCCAGGCGTTTGAAAGGACCCTATGTTTATGGAGTAATGGGTCTGAGTCCCACATAGGTGTTGAGTCCCCGAAGACTGAGCTGTGTGTAGAAACGTTTCACCCTCGCAGTCTGTGACAGAGCAGCAAGTGTTTGATGCACCAGAAGACTTTATCCTGCTGGCATGAAAACCAACAAGTAACTGCAGAAATCCATTCAAATACATTCAATAGCTGTTACTGTTGATTTAAAAACACTTCTTTGATTTTAGATTTAGTATTTTCAATTTATTGAAAAAGATGTATTTGGATTAATTTAAGAATCAAATTTGATCTGTTTTTGAGCTCATTGAAGTGTTTTTCTATTTGTTCTTAATGTTCCCTTATTTTTCCCCTTTGGTCTCTCTCTTTGTAATTCTTTTGGTTTCTGGAAATCTTCTAGCGTTTACGCAATTAACGAAATTCCAGCGGATTTTGAAGCAGAGAAAAGCAGCCTACCACTGATGAGTAAGACTCTGCATCAGAATCAGCTGCTTCACGGTCCACCTCTGAGATCAACCCAGTTTTCACATTTATTGCACATCTGGGGAGTATTTTGTGTCATGCGACACTAATATCTGTTTTTCAAATTTAATTTTTAAAAAGTGGTCAATTTTGATCAATTTGAGCAAAACCTCAAAAGTAAATTTGATTGATTAAGCTGTTTGTGCATAAGGTTTCCTGGATGATCACCGTCTTTGCTTCCCCTTTGCTCCACCTGATCTCTGATTACTGCATTTAATTTGGGTCGTGGATTTATTTCACCCCATAAATAAGTGAGCAGTTTAAATTCATGGAAAACTGGGCTTAATCACATCCCCCCCTTTCCTCCTTTTTTTTTCTCCTTCCCCCTTTAACTCTGCTCTCGCTCCTTCCCGGCTCGTCTAACCTCTAATGAGGGCTGTCACCTCGCCGCATACATTCCCGCCCGCCCGCCCGCTCCCCCTCCGGGAGCCCTGTTTGTGGGGGGGCGAGCTGATTGCTGGACTTAACCTACAGCATAGCGCCTGTGACAGTAGCGTAGGAAACTCTGGGTTATTTGTTTCCTGGGACTCATGCAGAGCTTCTCATGTCTTCCCTCTAGGTTTGCCCAAGAGAATGCTTCTGTTGCCTGTCATGAAAGTGCCCGCCTACCCCGTCCCCCACTACCATTTCTTTTAGCACCAAATCCAGCTTTTTTCTAAAATGGAAACCCAGTCTGCTCTATTTTTCTACACTAGTAACAATCGGGGTCGGATTTAAAACTTCAACTGAAAATTTGTAAAACTGCTTTTTTTTTTTTTTCTTACTGGTTAAAATTAAACTTTTATAAAAAATAAAAATAAAAACTGCAGGTTTAAGTTCTTAAATGTAAAAGACTTGAAGGATTTGTACTGTGAATTGTTACCTCACTTTTGAATCTAAAATATATTTATTAATATATCTGGGTTTTTTGTTTTTGTTTTTTTAGTTATTTTCTGCTTTGGTGAAAAGATGATGTCCTTTTGCAATACGACAACACACAGCAATCCACACACAATCTGTTTACAAAGAAACAAGAATGTGAGCTGTGTGAAGGATGTACAGCAGTTAATCAGTGATGCTGAAATCAAATAAAGTTATCTCCATTGAAAGCAGAACACTGGATGTCTTTAATCTGATTGAAAGGCTTTCACCACTTTTCACAGCAGTTATCCTGATTTGGCCTCTTCAAACCTGCACAACAGGAATATTTGACCACCGAGCTCCAACTTCCTCCATTTCCTCGGATGTCGTTTCAGTGTCTCCACACAGCTCAGCTCCTCTCAATGCTTCCTTTTGACCTGCAGCACATAGATATTCCCAAAAAGACGCCTGAAGGCGGTCGCTCAATCTGGAGATCCTTCATACGCTGAATTTAGCTGCACCATCTCATTACTGTGTGTGGATTCCCGTTTGGCAGCTTTCCCACTGCTACACCGGAAAATTGAAATCTACATGTTTACTCTGATGTTTTGAACCGACTGACATAAACTTGAGCGCGGCTCACACACTTGCAGTGAAAAAGACACAGCATGCCAGTCATAAGCACAGTAATATTTGCCCTCCAACTCGTCATCGTGCCACTGAGTGACGTCGCCATGGTGTACGGCTTTGAGGCGCAGCCATTGCATGAGAGGACCTGGTGTTTTGCCCAATGGTTGGTGCAGTTCTATTAAGCTACAGAAGTTTGAAACCTAAATCTTACCTTACCTAAACTTTATTTTGCTTCTGTTGTTTCATCTTCACACATTTGTCCTTATAATCCAACTATTTGTAATTGTAGTCTTTCTCTTCTTCTCCTGTGACTGTTCTTCTATGACTTTAGTGAATCGTTAAATGATTAGTTTGACAAATCCAGGCTTGTACTTCCTCCCCTCATGTACCTTTCCAGGTGCTTTAAGCTGACTGCTAACGCTGTAAGCAGCTTTGATCAGCTTATGCGGCCGAGATGACCACTTTGGAGAGGAGAAACTTTTAGAGTGGCTGCTGCACAGTAGTACACTTTGCAGTGTGCAGTACTGCACATTAGTACACATTGCAGTTTGGACTGAACCATCTTTATCTTCTTGTCTTTTCTCTTTTTGTAAATAAAAATTGAAAAATGAAGAAATGAGATTTAAGGCACTCTCCGACTGCTGGTGCTTTCATTCCAGGGCTGTTGATCTCAGTTCGTCTTGTAGTCCAGTACAGACCAATCAAAAGTTGAAGCTTTCTGTTTACCGTCTTGTTTACCTGATTTTTGGGCTAATAATGACATAATCGTTACTAAAAGACCTCTTGGAATGCCTTTACAATAGATGATGGGAGTGGGACTGTAAAGACAGTAGAGACATCCATTGGTTAAGCAGGCCAGTAACAGTGCTGCTGCTGTATGAACAGGGATAGAAAAAAAAAAGCCAAACCTTTTGAAACAGAATCCATGTTATGTATTCTGCTATACCAGGCCAGTTTTCTGAAATAAAAGCCCCTATGTGTGGTTGTCTAATTGGCATACCAAAATGGACCAGCGATTCCCGTATGAGTTAGTTTTATGGATTTTCTGAAACAAACCACCTCAGTCTTTGTTGTTCTCTAAAACCTGCATGTCTTTTTCTGTGCTCTGCTTCTCTGCAGGCGGTCTGTTTATTGACAATCCTTTCTACCAGCCACGTACCATCGCTCCTTTCATCATCCATCTGGGTCCGCAGGATCTCTTTTCTGACTTCTAAAGGCAGCCGTCGGGCGAGCGCGCTCTTCACACTGACCCGTTTGCGTACGCAGGACACCCGGCTGCACACAGCCCTGTTTTCTCTCTCTGTCCGTCCAAGCGGGGCGCCTTTCTATCCAGACTGTCGGATTCGCTCACAGGTTCAGTTTCGCTTGGATTAGCCCTCCCAGATAAACTTATCTGACCTTCTGACCGGAGCTCAGCTCTGACTTCTCTCCAGCGAGATGACCCTCCTCTGAAGGGAGCAACTTTACAAAAGCAATACTCGGGATTCTAGGAGGAATGCTCAGCTGGGATTCTGCAAGAACAGGCTGAGCTTTAGTCTTTCTTATAGCAATACACCTGAACTGGTCTCTTTGAGCTCCTTTACTTGAGAAGATGTGAATGTCCAACAAAGTTTATCTCCAACAGCGCATTGCAATAGTTAATTATGATTGTATATTCCCTGTATGTGTGTATGTGTTGCTACTATATACCTAAATACGGTGTATTTCTATAACGTGTTGACAATAATTATATATGATGATGTATTTTATGTAAATAGCCTATAAAGTATAACTATTGTTGTTACAAATTATTTTAAATGATGAATTGATATGTAACTGTTATATCACAGTATAGCTTTCTTCCAATTTTCTATACACTGAGCAATTGAAGCTAGTTCTAGATGATGCAATATTATCTTTGGTATTCATATTAATCTGTGCTCGTGAATATTAATGCTTCCTTCTTTCCTTCCTCCTTTTCCCTCTTGTCTTTGATGTCCCTCTGAGCACGCTCTCTGCTTCCCGGGGCTCATTTTGGCAGCCCAGAACCAGAGCTCCTCAAAGCCTGGCACGCTCATATCCCATCCCACACACTCTGTCCTGTCACAAAGCACATTTTCTAGAAGCTTCACTGCTGGCAGGGAATCCTCTTCTTACAAGGTCTGTTTGTATTGGCGTGTATGATCTGACGTAAGCCCCACCCCCCGTGGCTAATGGACACACAACCATCAGCCGTCATCTCCCATCCTGCTTGCCTTATACGCCATCCACTATTCCAGCTTCTGTGCTTTTCACACACACACACACACACACACACACACTTCTTATTCTCTTCAGCCGTTTTCTCTGGAAGTGGCTTCACTCTCCAAACAGCACAATCTATTGGTGGACTGGTTTTAGCTGCAGAGAACCAGACAGGCCTGATGGAGGTGGAGGGATTCTGCAGTTTGATTGATACCTTCAAGCTCGGATTAAAATGCCTTACCTAATTTCAGAAATGATGGCGGTCCTTGCAGGTCTACACTGTTGTGTGACTTTACCCCATCCATAGCACACGCTGAATGTATGTACTGGAAGTAAGCGCTGAACCAATTTGGCCGATTAGTGTTTTGATTGCATTTGGCGATATCAGCAGAAGCGAGCAGCCAGTCTATGTTGTTGAGAGCTCTCCATCGCTCACATTTCCAGCCTTTTAACAGAGGCGAGATGTCAGTCAGCTGAGGCGCAATCGAACAGGCCGCGCCTCCAAAGGCTTTGATTCTGCTGGTATTCGACTCGGTCAGAGCACCAGTTTGATCTGTGGAGCTTTGATTCAGCCGGAGCGACAGCCGAGAAAGAAGCGGCAGACACGTTGAGACTCCATATTCCTGAAAGCAAACGCGGCTTGGATTTTTGTGACACCGATGAGCCGATATCAGAGGATGAATTGTTGCACCAGACTCTGAGAAGCTGAATTTGATGTGCAAATCTGTTTAAACAGCCTCTATTACATGGTTATTACACCATCTGACATTTTCTGTAGGGAAAGGCGCTCTAGCTGCTACCGTTTAATCTGGTAGACATTTGTCCTGGTTTTTACCTGACAGGAAAAAACCAGAATTTTTACTTTTATATATATAAAAAAAAATCTGCATCCAGGTTTTAGGTTTCCGGTGTGCTGCCTGTACCATGGCGTGCAGAGGGCAACATGGTCGTTTTGAAGATGCTATGATGGGAATGTGCAGGATGTTCTCCTGATGAGACGCAAGTCCTTCATTCTAGACTTTATTGAACTGAATGATTCCTCTTCAATTCCCCCCAAAATTTTAAATATTTCCTGTTCTAAAGAAAGCAATCCTAACAAAAAAAAAGATTAGGGTCAAACCTTTGCATAGACAGATTAAAAAAGGTTATATCTGTAGGCAGGAATTACGGTTTTCTTTAAGTTAAAAGCTAAATTTTAAACTTTTTTAAAGTTTAAACTTCACTTGTCCCCTAAAAGAATACAGTAACAAAGACATGCAGCATTGCTTTGGTGTCTCTTCTTGAAAAAAGAAAGAAAATATCTAATTTAAGTTATGAGATTTGTTCTTTGGTTCTTCAAAAAATAGTTTCAAGGGCCTCAGTAAAATCCCAAAGGTTTGTTTGTCTTTAGTCCATGTTGATGAGAATAATCTTAGGTTATTTCAGAATTCCTTCACTACTCTATACTTTGTGCACTATTGGGGGCATATTGTTTGGCCCTCCATATCTTAGAAATTTCCCAGAATCCTCTACGAAAGCCAGTGTGCATCGATGCTCACTAAGTTGGAAAATATAGACCACAATGCATTGCTTTTGAACGATTTTCCATGCGGAAAGAAATGTCTTAAGCGTTTTTTGGAATAAACCATCTACGTTTTCCTCATCAGAACACAGTAGATTTATAAATAGTCTTGTTTTTAGTTATTAAGTTTTTACTTTGGAAATCTGTGACGTCATATTTGAAAAAGTGCTGAGTAGTGTCCAAATTGCTTTTATAATCACTTGATCGTTTTTTTAGTAGTTAGGAATAAGGGAGACGATTGGGACATACCCGGAGTCTCAATATTTTGGAAAGTTCCCTTCACATTTAGAGGCATAGAGGATGTTGGGGTCAGCTGTAGAGATGGCTTGCTTTTACCTCCTAACCAACAAGAAAGCGTGAAAACGGTCTCGGAAACGCCGTGCGAGGCGTGAAGGACCCGGACAGAAGGGCCTGTGATTTTCCCAGTTCTCACTCTGCCTCCACAGTTTTCCAAACACTGCCTCATTGCTTGTGTGCAACAAAAACGCCACCTCTAGATCAACAAAGCACAAAAAAACACAAGCAATACACTCACACACTGTACTCAGGGCCACCTGACACACACACACACACACACACACTTAAACACAAGTGAGCACATGTCAAACCACATGTATATATGTCCGTGTTTAACATCCAGGCACAGTCTTTGCTGCATGAGTCGTACATTTGTGAGTGGTGTTTATACGGAAGGATTTGAGCCATGAATTGAGGGGAACGCCACTCCACCCATGTCATTTTTCCCAGCGCTTCACGAGGGGCCGCCTGTAGCATTAACAAAAAACAAAAAAAAAAAGGGAGCAGTGCTGTCATCGAAATCCTTTGATCCCGTCACGTGTCGAGTATAGCTGAAAGAGTTTGAGTGACTTATAGGTCAGAAAGAAAAGTGTGCTGTCTTTCCTCATCTGCAGGGAGGGATTCATTCAGACACCAAAGACTAAGTTTCACACGTGGGATCAAATCTGCAACCTCAGAGGTGAACGGAGGACAGCATCTGATGACCCTAAAGTTTGCTTTTGTGCAAGCTAATGCAGAATCTGAAGGAAAGCTGCCCCCCCCCGCTCATATTTAGGGTTTAGGTCACTAAATTAGTCCAGAAGCAGCTGGAGAATAGCTCGAGAAGCAGCCAGGAGCTTCATCAGCGAGTGGACCTGAGGTCTGCAGAGCAGCGGCAGAAATAGATCGCGGCTCACGTTTCAACTGAGGTAGCAAAGTTACCAAGACTCGACTGCTGAACGCATGGCTTTCTCTGCATGCGTGTGCATCTGTGAGGAGCGGGGGGGGGGGGGGGGGGGGGCTGGTCAGCATCCATTTGCACACACATACACACAATGCTGCAGTCGCACTGAGCATGTGGTTGCATAGTTCTTGGTCATGGTGCACTGATTGTTGAAGCCCTCCAGATAACTGATCAGAAGCATTTTGGTTGGGAATGTACACTGTTGCTATAGTGATTGTTGATTAGAATGTATTTACTCATAGAGTAAACGTGCTTTTTTTGTAGAGAAGCATATAGACAAAATATATATGGTTAAATACATATATATCTATATACACTAGATATCTTTTGAGCTGCCTGTCTGTGTGAGGATTATTTTGGGTGCATTTACATTCTTACTATGAATTTCCTTGTTTTGTTTTGTTTTTTTTCAACGAAAAAGTCATTGTTTTGACACAAGTAGCTGCTTTAATGTGTTTTGCTCTTTCTGTAAATAGTTTTTTTTTTATTTCGACTAAAGAGAATTTAAAAGATACAGTTTTAAGATGCTGCCTATTTATGACATTTAAGACGTGATATCTGTTCACAGAAGCTGCATTCATTATTAAAGTTGGTGAAATGTGTTTCGGCCGAGGCCGCGTCAAGAGGAACCATGAAGGCTGTTTTTGCAGCGGCCTCCATTATTGTTTGATTCCGGCCACATTCACGGCGGTGACGGCCTGCGGCGGTCACTGTTCCCGTCATGACGAATGCCTGGTGAGCAGAAAATAAAACGGAGAAAGTGCAGAGTCTCAGTCGGTACTTGGATGATCGAAGTATTTATGCTGAGAAATGAGTGTACTGCATCATTAAAGCAATGTCTTCAAAACAGATTTTTCTTCAACCTAAACATGTTTGCAGTCGACTCTCACTAAGCCAACATCAAATATGATATATATCATTTTTACATTCAGAACATAACTCCATGTGTATATTCTTTAAAAATACTAAATAATTTTTATAACTTAAAAATAAAGACATACAATTCAAGAATTTAAATTCCTTTTTCTCTATTAGCATATTTTATTTGATTGTTGATTCCTTTGACATTAGTGAGTTAAACACAATAACTTAGAAACACAAATGGGAGTACTCATCAATATTTATTGACGATGATCTAAGAAGATACATTTAGATCACTTAAATAATGACGTTAGGCAATTATGAGGCTTTTCAAAAAGAAGTGATTTAAACACACCTTCCTAATTCTGAACTAGTGATTATGATTCATAAATAGAGAAAGGAAAAAAACCAATGACATCAAAAAGGAAAGGACCTTTTGTGTGTGTTTTATTGGTCAAAATTTGAAAACATTTTATTTATAGCATCTGGAACTGTGTGTGAGCACTGTTAAAGTCCCACTCCAATCATTGTTTGATCTGCTTTAATTATTTAAATTATATTAAATATTATATATCTAGCAAAAGATGGAACTAAAAACCCTGCTGCCAGAAAACATGATCATGTCATCAAAAAAAATAAATCAACATTTATTTTTTACAATATTTTTTTCGTCTTTAATATGAATCAATGGTGTTCATTCTACCAGAATCTGGAATGTCTAGATGCAGATGTCATTTCTAGAAGAATCAGCTAAATTACCTACCTGTACTTAAAATCCAAGATTTTACTTCCAAAACACTTTTTTTTTTCTTCTTTTTAGTTGAACCTTCCAAAAAATGTTAAAGGGAAAATAATTTTCAGAGAAATAGCCTTTGCGTGTGATGTAATTTGTTCTAAAAGACATTCCTAACCTCTCATCAAAGATGTTTTATCTGGAAGAGGCCAAACAGCAGCTTCTGTGTCTGGTTGATGATCAGAGGAATTCTTCCCAAAAGTAAGTCATCTGGTTTATTTACACACTAGATGACAATTCAGTGTCCTGCAATAAGAAAGAACACACTAAAAGTACATGAAAGGAAAAAGTAAGAGATGCAGCATTTAAGCTAAAGCCCCCAAAAACATTTGAACATAGAAAAGGTTTTAAAGTCATCAGGAAGCAGCTTCGTGCTTTTGGATTCTAGATTCGGCCTCCTGCAGATCTCATAACCCATAATGACTTTGTGACCCAAATGCAGATTTTAAAGAGGATTTATTGATTGAAAAACTATGGATCTTTTCTACCATAGATCTGGTAGCCACTACTTGAGAGCTGGAGTTATTTGATCAGTTTGCCTCCTTCTGGAGTGTCCATTGGCAAGACACTAATCTCGACATTGCTACTGCTGGTCTGGCTGGTGGAAGTGTGACAGGGAAGCGCTTTGGGCCCTTAATGCATGTAGAAAAGCTCTATAAGTAGGCACCATTTAATGATTGGAGTTTACTCCACCCGCTTCAGTAAAGTTCCAGAAACAGGAAGTGGACATGCAAAGTTTGGTTTGAAGCTCTGTCGGGTCCACCCACCTGCCAATCACAAAGACACGCCCCTGAAGCGCACAAACTTGAGCTGTAATTGAGCTGCCATAAGTAGGAAACAAAAGAAACATTAATTATTATGTTTTTTTTAAAGCTACGTTCACACTTCCCTCATGCAACGCGCATTCAAGTGGCCAATTACCGTTCACGCATTGCTACTCTAATTATTTTTGACTTTTTTTGGCCATTGAATGTTTGTCACTTAACTCTTGTGCTATCCTAGGCACTTTAACATTGGGAGTTGGGTCATCTAGACCCACTAGACAGTGAACTGAACCTTTTTTCTTCAATGATTTGTGATCTTCACTGATGTCCATGGATTACATGAAATCCTCTCCACCTTTATCCACCTTTGTCATGGTAGGGAGAACATGTCAATGGTCATCTTGACCCCATAGGATAGCACAAGGGTTAAATGAGGTTGGACTTTGACCAATCAGGGTCAAAGACCCTACGTCTTATCTGGTGAACCCAGATAACCCAGACACGCTCCTCGCCGTGTTTGGTGAACCCAGACACGGCGAAGAGCCCGTATCATGCCTTGATTTGTTTTTCAATTCAAGACATGATGGTGATCCATAGCCAATGAATTGAACTGTTGCTGTTTTGTGCCCAAATTGCGAGATTTTGCTACGCTTTGACATTTCACACCAAGCCTCCAGCCGGTGTAGGCGGCAGACATGCACCAGTAAACTGTATTTAAAAAAAGCAAAAAGAAGAAGAAGCCTCTCCCTGCTTGTCCAGCTTGAACACCGTGGGCTAAACACGCTGATGTGAACGTAGCTTTAGAGTTTCAGCACACTGTGGATTAAACATACCGGCAGTGTGTAATCATTAAACCAGATCTGCTGACGGTTTAGCCTCCGCTGAGTATCTAGTGACGCCTTCAGCATGTAACCCCATCAGGACACTGCCCCCACCACCTGCCAGAGCTCACAGACTTTACTTACACCACCCAGTTACCCTCATTCATCCACAAAAACCCACTATAGTTTATCTCCACAATCATGTCAGATCAGGTTACTGAGATAAGGACGCTGATGCGTTTAGGGGGTGTGAAAGACAACTGGTAAGTTTTCTGAGAAGCTTCAGCTGAAAGAAGAACCCAGGTTTTAAACTTTAACTTTAGCAGAAGACACTTCTTCTGCCAAAGGTGAGGGTGTCCTTTGAAGAAAAACCCACTTCTGCCCCGAAATGACCTCAATAAGCAAAAAAAAGTAAACCTTTGTTTTGTTTTCTAATAGCTTTAAATGAATCCAGGCGTCACGGGGGGTTCAATTCTACCAAAGAACAGAGAAGCCATCTTCCCAGACAGCGGTTAGTAGTGAAGGGCAAATATCAGATCACATGGAGATGGCAGAACTGAGCTGAGCATCTTCTCTTATCGTGTTACGTTCACTAATCTCACCATTACGTGTAAAAATCTTGGAAACTAATCAGCCACACTCTCCCAGTGTGTGTGTGTGTTTGACACAGAGCTAAAAGTGTCTGCTGACCCTCTTTTGGGACGGTACCGTGTTTCATATGGAAACAGGAAACTGAGGTGGACATAAATCAGATGCATCTCAAATCTAAAAGAACAAACAAACACCTCAGTGAGTTTAGGATGCAGATCTGCAACCGTCTGGCGTTTGTGTTTGTCGTGTGCCGTTAGAATAATGTATCTGCGTGCGTTCTTTCATTAAAGCAGAGTTATGTGGTTGTAACCCTTGTGCTATCCTAGGCACTTTACCGTTGGGAGTGGGGTCATCTAGACCCACTAGACAGTGCGCTGAACCTTTTTTTTTCTTTACTGATTTGTGATCTTCGCTGGTTCAATGGATTACATGAAATTTTTCCACCTTTGTCATGGTAGGGAGAACACGTCAATGTAAGGGTGGGGTCATCTAAGATAGCACCAGGGTTCAAATGCACCATGTCAACCAGTACAGCTTTATATAAAGTTATTTAGGGGTGGCATGCTGGCGGTGGAGCAGCTCTTCTTGGCTTGAGCGTGACTTCAAGTTAAACTTATCAAAGTCGACGAAATGTGACTTCAACAGGTGGAGATCAGAGGTCACGTGACCCCCCGGGATCAGGAGGTTGCCCCAGAGTCGACGCACAGCCCTGAACCCAAGCCCTGATCCATCAGCACTCCACCTTTGCGTTTTAGGTTGTTGCTGCCTGCCAGGGGTATTTATAGCTCCCTGAGGCAGGACAGAAAGAGGAGGGGTGACGGTTGCATAATCCTGACGCTTGTTACCTTCAGCTGCCGCAGGTACCGGCTCCCCAGCTCATCAGGCCCCGCTGCTCTGCGGTCTGCAGCCGCAGCAATCAGATGCATAACTAAGATCCCTGCGGCTGTCATCACCAGGGGGGGTGATAATTTTTGAGTTATAAACACTCCACGTGATAGATGGGGGACCTCCAGCGCTCTCCACATTTCTATACGCAGTGGACAAGGCGGAAAATAGCTCATCCCTGACACTGATAACAATGCAGCCATATGTTAGGAGGCATGTTCACTGAGGGAGAAGATGAGGGATAAAAATGGAGCAAGACTTCCATCCAGCTCCACAGAAATACGGGCTGCTTTCACCCCAAAAAAAAACATAATTAGCCGGATGAGGCAGGTTTATTTTCATGTTTGGAGTCGCAGAAAAGCTGTTCCAAAGAGGCGACTCGCAGAAAAGTCATCACAATGAGAGGCTTTTATCTTGTTCTCTCCGCTTCAGTACATGACACTGGCAAAGAAATGAAGTTTTTTTTCTTTCTTTGAGATGCAGACACATCATTAGAACATTTCTGTAAACAGTGTACAAAGACAGGAGGCGTCAAGCTGATACATAAAAACAAGGAAAACTGAGATATTCCTTTCTATCAAGCCTCAGTGGCACAAAACTAAAGAGATGCATTTGTGCGGCTAAAATGACAGTGAACCCCAAAATGTGTTTTTTTGTTTTGTTTACGTAATGTAATAGGATTTAAACGTTCAGAAAATTAAACTGAAAATTCCTCCTGCTGTTGTCATGAATCATTGTCGACATCTAGGAAAATTGGAAACATGTTCAAGGCTGCAGGGAAAATCCCAACTAATGTGACGGCTGGATTGGTTCAGGTCCCGGCACTAATGATGGTCCAGTGTTCTTCAGGATCAGTGAAATGATCAGCTTCTCTGCTTTGTAGTTTAGAGTCTGAGCTGTCGCAGAAACCCTCGTTAAAGAGCTTCTCCTCAGCAGAAACGCAGAGCGGCTGCAGCTTTTACTGGGGAGCGTTTCATCCTCATCATCAGCCCGCGTGGGACTGTCCTTCAGCGCTTCTCTGTCTCACCTGTCCGTCACAAACCAGCTGCTGAAGACGGTCCTCTGCAGACGCTGCATTTCACATTTTGGAACCATTTAGACTACAATCAATGTTTTTTTTTTTTTTTAACAGTCTTACTCTTTAACTGTCTTTAATTTGCAGTCTTTTATTTGATTTCTTTTAGGATTTTAAAATGGGCACCCTATGGTGGGGTAGTGGTTAGCACTCTTATCCCTTAGTGGTTCGAATCCCAACTGAGTTCTTTCTGTGTGGATTTTGCATGTTTTCCTCCAGCATGTCTGGGTAGAATAAAGTTTATTTCAATGATCAAATTATCGAATTACCAAAAGCCTGATGAGACTTCATGAGGGCATTTTAGGCACTATAAGAGGATGGAACGCGGAGCTAAAGATTGATTTTTGTAGATGTTTAACCCTCGTGCTATCCTATGAGGTCAAGATGACCATTGACGTGTTCTCCCTACCATGATAAAGGTGGATAAAGGTGGAGAAGATTTCATGTAATCCATGGATACCAGTGAGGATCACAAATCATTGAAGAAAAAAGGTTTAGCGCACTGTCTAGTGGGTCTAGATGACCTCACTCCCAATGTTAAAATGCCTAGGATAACACAAGGGTTAAGGATTACTTGATGAATCCATTTTATATTCCTACAGTCCAACCAGATGATCCATCTGAGGCAGGTTGGTAAACGAATCAACATTTACCATCATAAAATGGTTTCAAAATGAACTGGTACCAATTATGACAACTTATATATATATGAATCATATCGTTGTTAAAATGAATCCTTTCACCTCTAGTTTTTTGCAAGACATGACTAAATTTCAGAAAATTTGAAAAAACTGTCAGGAATTTGTCCACTTTTAGAATTTTCATTTTGTCATTGTCCCTGTAGTTTTGGTTTCCTGACTGGTCTCATTGAAATGCTTTTACTTATCCATGCTTCACGCTTAGATCCTCAAACAGGACATCCATCTTTGCTTCTAATGTAAATGATGCGACATTCAGAAATGAAGTTTGTCAGATTCCAACCTTTATGCTTGTTAGCGTCTTGACAGGATATGATGTCATAAAAAAAATGTTTCTCCTGACAGGCCGTACACTATCAACTTTGGCGCAAATGTTGAAGATCAATTCAAAATAGAAATGCTCAGTGATGTTAGTTTCTAGTGTTTGACACAATCTTGGTTGTGAATTGTAATGTTTACGGGGAAAAAAAGCATCCATCATCTTTATAATCATAAACATAATCTTATAGACAAAAATGTAATTTTAAACCAGCCTGGAAGGATGTTTATTTCAGTTGAATATGAGACTGACTAATCAAGCCCCCTAGTGGTCACCTGATGAACTGCATTTGGCTCTTCCAAAGAGCTTCGGTAGAAAAACCAAAGGATTAAAGGCGGTGTAGCTATGGATAAAAAGTATATGGATAAGTATATTTCAAAAATATCTGATCCATCTATCAGAAATCTGGGTAGAGATTTCAATAAAGATGGAAAAAAATGTTAATTCCTTTTACAAGTTAAAATAAAAATCTGATCCAAACCTTTTGAAATGTTCTATTTTTTTTTTTTTTAATATGAGGCAGAAACAGAGCGTTGATACTTTTTATATTAAAATCCTTAAGTATACACAATGGAGTCTATTCTATCACAATATCCACACTGAGCTAGTGTTTATGTTCTTGGATGAGAAAGCTACGTTTTGGCATTTAATTAACCAAACATCAGTGCCAATGAGAAGCCTGGAGCAAACAAAAACAAACCAAATTAGACATTAAAAACAAAGAAAAAACATCGTGGATTGAACTGCAGCAGCTGGGAGAGAAAAGGTAGGCAACAAGAGTTACAGTTACATAGTAGAAAAACCAACAACAAAAATTCAATATTTAGCTTTTGACGTTTATTTACAGCCCAGTGCTTTTGGAGCGGTTCTCCTCCGGTGGGTCAGAACGCACGCTCTCAATTTAAGATGCAACTTAGAGGAACGCTTGATCTTCGGCTGGAGATGAAAAACAAAAAAAAGTGCTTATTTTTCCTGATGTTTCTGATACAGTGAAGCAAAAACGTGATTATTCCCGCTCACAGACACAAGCGGGTCAAGGAACACCCGCTTTCTTTCCTGCCTTACATTCCAGAGGGGGCGGAGCCACTTCCATTATTGAAGCATTTAAGAAGTGTCTTTAAGGGATTTTTCTGAACTCAGTTTGATGACTGTATAGTTTTGCTTTGTTTTTCACAATAAAGAACTTAAGTTTCAGGTGAAGAACGGCATGCTGGAGCATCAAGATGACCACAGAATTCAAATACACGACAGGTGGTTTCTGACATGAATCCATTACACCACCTTTGCTGCAACTTGTGGCCATTTTCAAAAAGAATTTGAACATCTAAATCTGGGATTTGTAATTTCATGAGCCTGGAAACCTTCTGTACTTCAGGGTAACGTTATAAATCAATGGCCGTGTTGACAGCCACCATCACAGGTCCAAACTGCAGGTGAAGGCGGTAAATATGCTTTTCAAGACTGATAACTGCTTTTCCACAGGCTTCACTTTAGTGTTCTCACACATCTTTATTTTAGAACAAAAGCAGAAGTTTGGCTGCTTTTAAGCATGTTTGTGCTAAAAAAAAAAAAAGGTCAAACTAACCTCCAGAAATATCTGATTTCCCGTCATGTGAGAACATTTATGGTTAGCATGATGGCGTCCACATGTACAGAATTCACATCCTCCTCTGTCTTCATCGACCTTCATCTTCAGGCTTTGTCTTTAACATGACTTATGAACACATTAGAAACATTAGGGGACATGCATGCACACACTCGTACACTTAGTGCTTTTTCCTTCCGTGAGAGTTTCCCCACACACCAGAAAGACAAAAAATCCATTCAGTCAGTCTCACAACCCGAGCACAATACACGACAATAAGCGGCCACACACATATACTCTCTTTACATCAGCAACATTGTGAAAAAGCATTAAAAAAACAAAAACAAAAAGGTGAAAAGCTTTGTTTCCAAAAGGCGTCTATCAGCTCTCGTACCTAAAAACCAAACCAAAGACAGGAGGGGGTTTTGATTTGTGCCAGTAGTTTGGGGAGGGCGCCGGCAGAGCTGTAAGTGTTTTCTTCCGGCAGCTTCCTCTGCATCAGCAGGACACCAACAGAATCTCCTCCTTTAGCAGTGCTCCTCCTGTGCGTACGGACGTACATCGTCTCAGTGGGAAACCCAGTTTTTGGTTTTACTCCCTTTGTGGTCGGTGCTCCCAGGTGGAGTTTTTTTTTTTTTTTGGGGGGGGGGGGGGGGGGCGTTGTAGAAAAGATTTGGAATGGGACAGTTAGGACGACTCTTGTTCAACACATGAACAAAAAACAGCTTCTTGCTGAAGAAGGAGGAGAAGAAGAGCCTCTCAGGTTTAACGGTTAATGCTTAAGGTTACGTTAGTGACCCACAAAGGGGGGAGGGACGGCGGAGGGAGCTCCACACAGGTGGTTAACAGTAGGTGAGCGGGTTAGGCGGTGTCTTTGCCCTGGGTCCCGGTGACGGTCTTGATGGAGCTGAGCGTTCGGTTGAACCAGGTCTTCTTGGCGGCCTGCACCTCATTCAGAGCCAAACCCAGATGGTGCTCCAGGTCCTGATGGAGCACAAGAGAAGCAAAAAGGTGGAGGTCAGTCTTAGCCGAAATGTTTTTGATTCATTCTGGAGATCGGTTTGCTGCAGAGCTTCCTGACTTCAAACAAACTACATTTTCAGTAATAAAAATAATAATTAATTAAATGATACAAAGGATCTCTTTCACTGTTTAGGGAAAAGATCATCCCAGGATTTACTAAAATCACATTTTTTGCAAAAAATGATATGCTAAAGAAAAACCACACTGGAATCTGGCAAAGGAAGAACCTTCAGGATGTTTAAATATACTGAAACCTCTATGACTGCAGCTCCATTGTGGCTCTCAGACGAAAAAAATGCAAAATGCTTTGAAAAATTTTGACACAGGATGTATTTTATTTTGAAAGGAACTTATTTGTGCTTCTGTCTAAAGGTAAAGAAATGAAAATTGTATATAGAAACAATTTAGAAACACAATAAAGAAAAATATAACACTGTTAAAATTCCAAATATTTAAAAGCAACATTTTGTAAAGAAAAGGCTTTAGTGGGCACAAAAATACTAAAATCATTTTTTAAATGGTGAAGTGGGATTTGGTGGCTCTCTTTGGGTTTGGGTCAGCGGAAAAGACCGGAAGGGTTCTGCCTTTAAACTGCCGGCAGAAAGGACAAGAAAGCAAAGAAAAAAGGTTCTTTAGGAACCGAAAACAGAAACAAAACATTAAATCAGACTACACCTGTGTTCATTTGAATCTGATTGAGTTTTGGATTGGTTTTCTAACAGTTGATCCTCTTTTTGGTTGCAAAGTAAAAATATGTATATTTATATATATATATTGTCTAAATATAATCTCTTAAAACCCTGAAGCTAATATAAAGACCCTGTACTTCATGGTTTAATCTAAACAATTACAGAAGTACCAAAACTCCAAGCTGGACTAAATGACGTATCTGGAAGGGTTTCCTCTGTTTGGAACGGCAGAAGCCCCTCAGCTGTTTCATCAGCTGACACCTTGAATTGGCAGAGCGGCTTTACCTGGATTTTGCACTCCGCCTCCACCAGCTGCAGTTTGGTCTGCGCCAGCTCCAGCTCCATCTCTCTGAGCTGGTTCTTCAAGCTCTCCTTCTCCTCGTCTGTCTCCTCTGTTCCCCCGGCGGGCGCCGTGGTCACGGCGGCCCGCACGCGCCCCTCCTTGTTGAAGAGGCTGCTGCATTTCTCACAGCCTTCGACTTTGGACTACGGGAACATTTGAAGGGAAAAAACCGAAGGAGGTCGTTCAGATCTTTGCGTGAAGACGTTTGGTGTAGCAAATGACAGTGTTTTCTGCTCCATTTATGCCAAAATCTGAACATTTGTATTCTTTTTTGGAACAACTAACAGGACGTAAAACACAGCAGAATAAAGCAGACTTTTTCATGGTGAAATAGAAGTTTTTGGAGCTGCTAGCTCGCCACGATGGGACCGTGTGCTGAAGTCGTGGCTCTGCGCACACATTTCTGGCTTAGCAGCAAAGCCTCCTCAAAAAGCAGTCTTCACTGCCAGCAAAGACAAAAGGACGAAGACACTTCTCAAACATTTAAATAAATACGCTGACATGCAATTTTAAGCTTTACTTTCTTTATATATGTCTATCATCAGAAAATACAAGACCATGGTAAAAACCCTGTTTTCATCACAGTGGATCTTTAAGTGTTACATCAAATTATGGTGCCAATAATTGATTATTCAAGGAAGGACTTTTTTTTTTTTTTTTTTAAGTTCTGATCAGTAAAAGACCTTTTTAATGCAACAAACTGCAGTAAAGCATCAAAGATTTCAGTTTTGATGGTTTATAAAGGAATGATGCACGGGACCTCATAATACTCTTTCTGGACAAATGACGCCCAGACTTCCTTGCTCCGTGACTAAACGTGTTTGTAAAGCTTTAAAGAAATGCCGGCGACTCACTCGGATTTTCTCCAGCTCCCCTCTGGTGGCTGTCTGCTGCTTCTCCAGGCGTTCGCTCAGCTGGGAGCAAATCTGCGGAAAACAGGAGCTAACGTCAGATTTGTTCAGCTCGATCTGGATTTCGGTCACCGCGGCTCAATGGAAGGCGCCGGAGCAGCTCTGACTGTTTCAGGATTCGGGGGGGGGGGGAGCCGTTTGGGCTCTTCACATTTATGGGTACTTACAGGTAATAGTGCGGCTGTGTTGATCACTGTTAATAAATGGCCCACAGCCACTCATGGAGGAGTGTAGCCTGTAGTGTTTCTATTTTTTCAATCACAGGCTGATGGACACAAATCTACACTGAAAGGATCAGCGTCTCTATAAAATATTTCAAGACGTAGGGGGGGCACAACAGTTTCATAATATGAAGCTTATGGTTATTGAGGAAACCGCACACTAACCAGTAATCAGAAAATGCATCAAGTACAGGGAAAAGATTCAGAGGCAGAAACAGCTGAAGGAAGAGCGGTCAATGAATGATTTCAATGAATACAGAAAAGGATACTCTCTCTTTTGAGTTGCATCAAGGTGCTTGACTTTCAAACTGACTAAGACTTTGTCTACAACTCAGACCGGATGACACCTCCACCGTTGGATGTGTGACAGATGAAGATGATGAGGAGTACAGGAGGGTTATGAAGGATTTTCACTGCTGGTATGAAAAACGATCTGCTCGGGATTAACGATAGGGAAATGAAGGAAATGAAGGAAATGAAGTCACCTCCTGTGTCACTGGTGAACATCCAGGGAAAAGACATGGAGACAGAGGACTCTTATCAACACCTGGGCGCTCACCTCAATGACAGACTGGACTGGATGACTAAAGCTCCGTTAGCACCAAGCTTGTAAACGCCACCAGCTTTCAATGAAAAGTTGATGTAATTGTGCGCGTATACATGCATGATTCAAGCTCCCACGTTCCAAACTCTCATTCACGTGTCGCAACGCACTATCTACAGAACATCCGCCAATGAACGCATGATTAAAGTCAAAGCAGTTGGACCAGACATGGACTCGGATTTGGTAGTGACACATGGATGGCGTCCTTTTTATCTTGTGGAAGTGCCAATTGTATGAAAATTGGTCACAGAGGAGAAATGAATGGTTGAGGTTTGTGTAGCATAACACAGACATCCTGTACAAGAAAGTCCAGAGTCCACTGCTCCCACTAAGGAGACTGAGGTCCTTCAGAGTTAGCAGGACGGTGGTGACGATGTTTTATGATGGCGTTGTTGCATCTGCCCTCTTGTACAGACTGCGTTGCTGGGGGGGAGCAGATGCATTGGCAGGAACAGGAAGAGGATCGACAAACTGGTGCGGCTCCATCCTGGGACGTCCCTAGTGTCTGTGACAGTGGTGGGTGAGAGGAGGACGCAACGGAAACTGGAATCCAGGATGCAGGAAGGAGCGCTTGTGCAGATCTTTCTTGACAGATATTCTACTCTATACCACCTCAAAGACACTGGAAGAAGTGTAATATCGCTTTTTCTCTTTAAATTAAAGCTGGTTTCCCTCCTGAACGAGTCTGAAGCTCTGCATTAAGTCTGAGTTTAACTTTCCTAGAGTGGATTACAGTTTGTGTGTCACAGGGCGTCCCAGCATGAGACGCAGGTCCGCCTGCACGTCTGCCGCCAACAAACCAGAGTTTTGCTGAAACGTGTCGTGAGATGAGTGGTTCTTCTCTTCTTCTCTTCTTTGTTGCGGTGAACACTTTAAATATTTGTCGTTCTGAAGCTAAGCAATTATCAGCGGCGTTCATCCGTCATCTCCAGATTCTTATCCTTCTCGTCCGACTAATGACCATTTATCCCCTGGTGAGCACTAATCTGCTCCAAGCCCTTTTTTCCTCTCTCTGCTTTTGCATTACAGAAAGGTTTAATGTCAGCAGCTCAGACCTGCCGCTGGGATCCTTCAGTCCGTCTCTTCTTCTGCAGATTGTGTTTTTTTCCAACAAAGGGTTGAAAGCACAAAAAAATGGGACTTCAAAATAATGTTTTTGTTGTTTACTAAGCATAAATAGATGCGATAAGACCATCTGCAAGCAAGCTGAAAAGGATTACAGCCTTTTAATAAAATTCTGGATGAATAGGATTTCATTTTTTATTTTAGTTTTTGTCTTTTTGGGACTACCGGTAATATTAAACATTAATCTTGCCTGATAGTCCAAGCTGTGAAACAAAGCCATTTCTGTTTTATAATAAAGTATTCAGAGAATAATTTAAGGCTAAATCTTTTTCCTAAATAATTCATGAAATAAAGGAAAACGTCCTGTTTTAAATATTCTGCCTGGAGTCTTCCTTTTCCTCCAAGTTATTGAGACATTAAACTCCAGACTCAAACTCTCCTGATCTAATAAAAACAATACATTTTAGGAATATATTCCATGTTAAATGGCACTTCAAGGCAACATTCTTTCAAAGTTTCAGAAATAGAAATGCTTTCTGAAAACGTATTTGCATGATCTGGGTTAAAAATAAAAAAAGCCTTAATGTGTCATTCAGTCGAATGCTGCCTTTTTTTCTCCTCACTTCTTAGTTCATGTTTTTCTTCCCCATCCGTCACTCCCTTCCTTCCTGTCATAAAACGGACTATTTTTGACAAGGTCCCATTTTCACACTCAGCTCTACTTAGCGGCGCTCTCAACCGCCTGCCACATATTTGAGGCTGCGCTCACTTCCACTGCACACTCCGTCTGATGCATGATAGCTTTTGTTGTCAACTCCCGACTATCAACAGTATTTTTAGACTCAGGTGAACATGAGGTCTGAGTCCAAATGAGCCTTTCTACTATTTCTGTCTGCTCCTGTGGGGGGAGAGACGAGGGAGGAGGACGGTTGCGTAAGTCCCCCCGTGCTGATTAGAATAGTATTCCAACTGAGTACGTTTATTTTTAAAAAATTAAGCGACAAGATGAGTTTTGAGGGAGACTTCAAGCAGATGGAGCCATAAACCCTGATTTCAGCTCCAAGATTGGGTTATTACGACTTCACAGCAGATGAATTAAGAAGACATGACTTCATTTTTGAGTTTCTTTTAACAAAGACCTTTCCATTTTTCCCTGTAATAGTTCAACTTTGATGGGAACTTTACTGTGAAAGGAATAAAAAAAGAATGAAGATGAAAACATAAATGTACATTCTACTATCCATCAGGGATCCTACACTTTTTTAGAATTGGTTTTCAATAACTTTTACAAAACTTTTCCCTTCCACTGTTATATTCATGTCCTTTGCATCACTGAACAGTCCTTTGCTCATGGACAACAGTGAAATTGTGACTCTCAAACAGATTAGGACCTGGAGCGCTCTGATCTCTAATCTAATACCCTTTTAAAACCAGTTTGACACCTGAGATTATTGAGTGTTGACAGAAAAATCCCTAAAAAAAAAAAACAACAACAAATATTTTGATGTTCTGTTTCAAACTGTATTAACTAATGCTTTATTACTAACCTGCCAGCTGTTTATTCTTCTTGTGAAATGACATTAAGCTCCTTTTGAGAGGTAGTAGTTTCTATAAAAATACTTATTCATAACAAATGTATTTAACTTTAAAAAAAAAATAAATTGAAAACGGCGGGTTGCATAAGGAATCGAGCATTTGCAGTTGACCACATATTTTTTGTATATATTTTATTTTCATTATTTTGATTATTGTTATTTTTATTTTTGTTATTATTATTATTATTAGTGGTAGTAGTAGTATTTAATATTTATTTATTTATTTAATATGAATCTCATTTTCGATAATAATTTGAATAATAATTGTAACTATAATTTTTAATAATTTATTATTCTTAATAATTTAATATGAATGTAATTTTTATGTCCTTTTTTGATGTTATATTGTATAGATTATTTCTAAATGTCGTTTTTGCTGGCACAGATATATTAATTTCCCCATTGTGGGATGAATGAAGTCATCCATCCATCCATCCATCTACCTATCTATCTATCCATCTATCTATCTATCTATTAATATCTCTTCAAATAAAATGCATTTTCAGATTTTAAGCATAAAGTATTTTTCCCCAATGGAATTAGCTGAATTTGTGAGATTCCTAATAAAATCTTCTTTTTGCTGCCAGCCAAAAAATGACAAAGCAAACCAGAAATGTGAAGGCAGAAAACAAGAAGCAATCTGTCAGGGGCTGATAGACAGCAGGTTGTTTTGTCTTAAAGCAGGCAGTGTACATGTAGCTCGAAAATGGACATCTGCTCAGTCTGAGAGGCTGACAGGCAGCAATTTCAAAAAGAAGAGAAGTGAAACAAAGAGGTGGGCTGCTATTAAACGGCCAGGAGACAGTTTAGCACACTGACCTCAGATTGCAATGGGCACAAAGCTAAGATGTGTTTGAGTGAATCAGAAACTAAAGTCAGAAGAAACAAACCAACATCATTTAAGAGAATTGTCAAAAAGAGTCAGTTTACACTTTTGCGTTTAAATAAAACCTTAAAGACCAAAGATTTGAAGACTGTTTCAACAAAGAGATAGATTCTGATTTTCCTTTTTAGGCTATCTTTGTGTTTAATTTCTAGGTTGTGTTATCACAAAAATCTACAAAAATTGAAGGAAACATCAACAAAAATTGAGTTTTTAAATTAAAGTACATTTGATTGTTTAAAAAAAAAAGCCAGAAATGGATGAAACAAGTAAATCAAGTAAACTCTCTAAAACAAAGCTTAAGATTTTTGCCTTTTCTTGCCTGCTAAGTTGTTCTTACGAATGTGATGTAATGTGAATCTGGACCAACCTGTGTGAATAAATGAATTGTCTTTGTTTGTCATTAGGACAAAAACAGTAGTGCAATTAGAAGATCTAATTTCTGTTTTTTCTTGCAAAAAAAAACCCCCACACACATTGAAAATGTTCTGGTGCTTTAGAGGCTGAAACAAACACATCTGAAATTGAATTTAACCCTTTGACAGCTAAAACTAGGAACGCTTCTGCTTTGCCTCCCCATGTGTCAAAGTGTCCTTGGGCAAGGCAATGAACCCCCCCATCTGTCCTGTTGGCTACAGGGTGGTGCCTTGCGTGGCAGCAATGCTGCCATCAGTGTGTGAATGGATGTGTTTGCACAAGTAAATGGGACTAAAAAGACCTTTGGGCTTTAATCAACGTAGAAATGGGCTGTATAAAAATATGCCATTTACCATTTTAACCAATAATATTTCTGATTTCTGAGCATTGTTATTAGAGATTTCAACAACTGTTCGACATAGAATAGATGGGAAAAAAGACTTCTGGAGTTTAGAGAGGACAATCCCCTTCATGGTAGTAATAAATCAAATTGTTTTGAGACAAATTCATTAGTTACAAAAATAAGACATAAGGGAAAAAGTGGCAATCCAACCTACATATAGATACATCCTCAATCTTTTCACTGAAATATACTACAATATAGCATTTGAAAAAAACTGACAATAGCTATTGATGAACAGAAAAAGGCCAAAATAATGTTACCTGTTTATATTCCCCAATGATGGAACCATTCTTCTTAATCTCAGATTCCGATTTATCCAGCTCTCGTCTGCACATCTCCTTCAGCTGCATAAAAGCACAAAAACAAAGACTTTAAATGGCAGAAGACATGAGACAGAATTCATTCCACAAGTCTTTGATACCAGTGGACTGTCGCAACTGAACGCTAGCAGCTTCTGGCCACTTCCTGCCCTCAACACAACCTCCCATCAAGAACACGAATCACTGAACGTTGCACCTCTGCGCTCAGCAAGACAGGAGGCACTTGGAGGACACAGAGGGTGGCAGGTCTTTCTCTAGCCTCAAAGGAATTCATACTGAACATGAGAAAATACACATCCAGCACTGACAGCTTTTGATATTGTGAATAAAGAGAAGGCTGTTAACCTTGGAAGTCTTTTACTTTTATGACTGAACTCAAAGGACAAACTCAAAATAATGGTTCAAAACTTCTATTTATAGTGGCCTGCATATTTTAAATTAAGAGACTTTGAACAGGTTTCGCACCAATCTGAGCTTTTTTTTTTTTTAAACAGTAACCATGTGAGGCATCTTTCTAAAACTAGAGAGTAAAACTGGTACTAGTTAGTGTTTTCTTCTTGAGTCCATTTCTATTTAAAGCTGGAAACGGCGCGTTATTCCCTCCTACCTGAGCGGACTCCTCTTCCAGTCTCCTCTTCTCGTCCTCCGAGTCCACCAGCTTCTGTTTGGTCAGCAGCAGCTCTTTATTCAGGGCGTCTGCCTTCTCCTCAGCCTGACACACACAAGATGAAAGACCCCCATGTTGATAGGGTCACTGAACGTTACGCTTGTCCCATTTTGTACTTTTTCAAGGTAGGTCAAAGGAAAGTCGACATGAGTGTGTGGTGTGGGTTTTGACTAAACGAGCTTCTACACCCATTCATTTCGTTTGTTAAAGACTGTCATTTACTGTAACTGCACCAATACCCCCCCCCCCCCCTTCTGAAAGGCCTTCTTTCACTTTAGCTTACGTTGTCGAGGTCTTTTCTCAGGGCGATCTTGCTGCTAACTAGTTCGTGTGCCAAGTCGTCGTTCTCCTGCTCCAAGCGCATGTTGGCCTCCTGCAGGCGTCGGTTCTCTCGCTGGAGACAGAGGAGCCAGGCAGCAACAGAGAGGGGAAGCGAAAGAAGAGAGTTGGAGGAAGTTCAAGAAAGATGAGGGGGGTGAGAGGAAGAAAGGAAGATGACCCAGGAATGAAAGAACAAAAAAACAACATAGTCAAATAAAAAGAGGAAACAAAGGGAGTTACTCATGAAACGATGAACATGAATATCCAAACTCGTCTCCTGAGCTCAGTGCATTATGACAAATATGTCCAACCAAGACTGTGAGAGTGCAAAAGTGCAATATGACCACATGACAAAACAACAGCACTGGATGAGCTTTTCTGTAATGTTTAACAGGCCATAACCAGCTCTTCATCAGAAACAGAAACAGAAACAGACAGATGCAGAAAAAGCTGTTGTACAGACTCAGCTATTTCCTCCAGGGTTCTCCGCCTGGAACCTATGCTAATTCTGATACAGCTTATCCCTTGTGCTATCTTATGGGGTCCAGATGACCCCACACTTACATTGACGTGTTCTCCCTACCTTGTCAAATGTGGATAAAGGTGGAGAGGATTTCATGTAATCCATGAGACACCGGTGAAGATCCCAAATCATTGAAGAAAAAAGGTTCAGCGCACTGTCTAGTGGGTCTAGATGACCCCACTCCCAACTTAACGTGCCTTGGATAGCACAAGGGTTAAATAATCAAATCAAAGATAAAAAGAAGAAACTCATCTTATTAAATGCTGAGGGTTTTGGTGTCACAGGTTATTTTAAGGAATAAAGCAATAAATTCTGTTCACTTAGAGCTAAAAATCAGTGTGCCTTTGGGTTTTACTGCATTTAATATGATTATAATCATAATAATAATAAACCCAAGTATCTGACATTTGGTTACCTCATATCTGTCAATCGGAGCTTCTTGTTGCTCTTGTTGCTCCCTCATGGTGTGATACTCTTTCTCAAATTTCTTTAACTTCTTCTGGCTGATCTGTTGGATAAAGAGAAAACGTCAAAGATCCTCAGCACAACACCACGAGTATGTAAAAACAACTACAAAGTGTAATCTAACCTCAGTTTACACATAAATATCACATTATGCACTTTTACTTTCAGTGTTTGAGTAATAATAATTTATCATAGCACAAATTTACATTTTCTCTTTGATTGCTAACACATTTAGCACATCTTCCAAAAAAGATGATAAACAGCAAAGCACCTCTAACCAGACTGCATTTATCTGAGCTAAAAAAGAGAATGACACTTAGAATAACCTACTTAGCTTCTTCTTTCAGACATTATTCTACTTTATGATTTTGCATAAAGGGGAGTTAAGAAAAAAGTGAAAAATATGAAGAAAACGATCATGTCCTCTGTCTGCTTCATCATCTACTCAATCTTCAAAGGTTTTTGATCAAAACTGTTTTCAAATACAAAGAAATGTATTGTTAATAATGAAATGTATTTTCTATCTTCAAAAGTGAGCAAAAACAATAAGGCTGTCTTCCGATGTGCAGCCTAAAAATATAGAAAACAAGAAAAAATAAAATATCTTGGTTCAGATGATAAAAATAAACAAACATAAAAGATGTAACTCAACAAAAAAGAAAATCAACAAAGAAAATCATGTTCCCAGGTGAATTTGCAGAGACTCGCTTCAGAGGTTGAAAGGAGGCAAGAGGAAAAGAAAGATTTTAGCATCTGCTGTCGGTGAACAGTCTGACTGTACGGTGCTACAAATGCCTGCAATTTCTAAATATTCACCAGGAAAACAGCTAAGACTGATGGGTGCTCTGGTGGGAAGAAATGAGCTAAAAAAAACATCTGTCATCATCAGAACTGACGTGTAATTCCTCCAAACCCCCTTAAACTGCAGTTTAGTGTTCAAACAAGAAGCACATCGTAAAGAAAAATCTAGTCCCTCTAGAACCTTAAAATGAAATTAAAAACAATCTCATATAAATCACGATTTACATTAAGAATTGCATTGTTATTTAAAAGAAGAATAAAAAAGCATGGATGCTTAGTTTAAGAATCTTAAAAATGTGGTTTTGATTTGATCGATTTAATGTAATTGCAGGACTTTGGCCAACTCGTTTTTGGTGCTGTGCTTTAGCTTTGCACCCACACCGTGAATAAAATCAGAGCATCCAAAAACGCCAAACAGATCTGTCATTGCGTCAAAGGGCAGCCTCCATCAGTCAATGAGGCCAGCAGTAATCTGGTTTGGTAATCCTACTCCCAGATGAGCCCACCACCGTTACAGCGGGCACTCACGGCAATTTGGCAAATGGCTTCCTGGAATTGTTGTTTTTTTCATTTTAAAACACTCGATTAAAAAAATAATGGCCACAAGTATTTAAAACTAATGGTTAAAAAAAAATATAAACCAACTGCACAATGAAATAAAACAGTTAATGCCAAAGAAAACAAAGAAAAAGGCATGTTGTAAAAATAAAAAGTCATGCCAATTCTCCTTTTCTTTGGAACTGTCTTTAAAATCTGCTGGTTCTGTTTGCTTAATTACTTTTTTTTCTCAAAGATGCTCGGGTTTTTCTCTGTTCAGCTGAGGAATAAAAACAAAATTCTTTTCTGGTCAAAATTACAGCAAAGTTGGAACTTATAAAGTGGGCCAGACTGTAAAGTGGGCCAGACTGAACAGAGCATGTCAGGACAGGAGCTTTAACATTTAAGAGAAGGATGTCTGTGTCCTGTGTCTGTTCAAGTGTGTTCATTTAATCTCTTTGTCACATGGTTCAACAGTGACCCCTGCTGAAATATAAGCAGTAGTGTTGGAGGTTTAAAAAGGTGCTTGACTTTGTGTCCTCCACTTACATTTCCATAATTCCAAATGTAATAAGGTCTGCGGTTTTCTGCAGATGTTTTCTTTGTGTTCTGGCCTGAACTTCAGATGTTTTCCTGAAGGATGTGAGCAAGGGATCTTTTCTAAAGTAATTACCTTCATGCTGCAGGCCAGCTCCATCAGTTTCTTGGCGTTTTCCTCAGAGCGGTACCTCTTTGGGACCGGGACACGAAAGAACTTAAGTGCGCCTTCGAAGTCCGATTGGATTAGATCGTCTTTTGACGTCTGGGAAACGCGACATCAGAACAGACAGATAAAACATTTCTATGCGAGTTATTAGGCTCAAATGTGACACTCTTTTTGAGCAGTTGTAGCATTAAGTAGTGGACTAAATTCCTACATATCTTTAGAGTTATTTAATTTCTTTTTGTAAAACCTAAAAAGAGCCTACAGTTTTCAGAGAGTTTATTTACATTTTCTGAGGATGAAAGCTTATCTTACCTTTAGAAGTGCCAAGGCTACATTAAAAATCACACTAATTCCCTAAAAAGCAAAAGACACAAAAGATTCATTAAAAAACTGAGGGGTTTTCCTAAACAGGTTTTGACATAAAGTTAGATTTTAAAACACAGGAAAATATACGATTACATGAAATGATTAGTGTTGCTCCTCTTTCTTTTAGCTTTCCTTTAAATGTTCTGAATTCACTGGGTTTTTTTTTAAGCATAAACCTCAAGTCTAACAGCAGGTCCATTTTAATAGTTACAGCTTTGAAAACCAAATGGACATCACTTGAACTTACTTTAAAATGATGATTCATTCATTAGTTTATAAGAAATATCAATGAAGTTTATCAGTGATCTTCAAAATTATTTTTTTTATCTTTTAAAACCTCAGTTAACTCAGTAATTATCCTTTTCTCTTTTCAAATGTCTTCATTCTTTACATTTCCTTAAAGTTGATTCTAATTCAGAAGCAAAAATCAATCAACTGAACTGTTTTAAACCAACAGTGACTCAAAAGTACGTGTTAACATAGATAATAGCCCACTAACCTCACACAGCAGCAGGTCCATTATATGGAAGACCATGTAGAGCGGGAACTTGGCTGTGAAGAGGGTGAGGAACCACTGAGAAGCATACATATGAGCCTCCAGGCCCACATTCAGGAAATGGTTATATAGATCCGGTATACATTCCTAATAGGAGAGAAAGAAAGTAGTGGATGTGGGAAGAAAGCCATGAATACAAAAGAGGGAGTAGAGGTGAAGAAGAAGTCAATACATTTCAGATTGCAGGGAAGTGCAAAGACATTTTAAGGAAGATGAAAAAAAAAAAAGGGTGCAAGTTGGTTAGCTCACAGGAAATCACACTTCTAGGTACATAAAGATAACTAATACGAAATATACAACCCAAAAAATGTTGGGCTGCAGCACACAGACCTGCATGAGTCTCTCAAGCTGGAAGAACTTGCAGTGAAGATCTTCAAAGTTCTGTTTGAAAAGGTCCCTGAGCCCATAATCAAACATGATCTTCACCAGAACACTAAAAGCCTGCTCCTCTGGCATCTGAACAGAACAGACAGAATCAATCAGCAGCTGACCTACAACATAAAACAGATTTCCCTTTTTTTTTTCCATAAAAAATATTTATAAAGCTTTAAATAAATACTTTATTGCTCTCACCTCCTTCAAAACTAAATTTCTAAAGGACAACATTTCTCCACTAGGTGGCAGTATCAGCATCCCACTAGACTACTATTCTTATAAATGGAGCCACAAAGAGTTGAGATTCATCTGACCTTAAAGTAATTCAAACACAAAAGATCACACTTAATGTCTGAGCGCTGGGGAAAATTGGGTTTAAAAAGAGCCCAAGTTATTCTCCCAGGAGGTTTATGTAGTCAAAGGACAACTAACCGGGCCTTCTCAGACCTTGACACTGTTTGAAAGATTTGGGTTTTGCAGGACTTTGGTATGTCAACTCACGTGCAGGAGCAGCACTGCAGCCAAGAAAGACTGTCCCTGGCAGTACCCTATCTCTTCATCATAAACAGAGTAAGCCTGAAAGGAAGGAAAATAGAAATACGCTCAAGTAAAATAAGCTTCAAGAAGGATTTAAAAACAGGTCTGGGTAAAGAAAAAAACTGACAGCTTGTTTTAATCAGTCAGTTGCTTTAAATTTTAAAACATTTAACTCATATTCAAAGAGTTTTAGAAAAAAATATATAAAGTTTTTGTTTAATTTTTTACCCATTTTTTAAAGGTTGTCAAAAAAAATGAAAACAAAAATGTATTTTAAGTGGCAAAAGTCTCAATTAAAAACACACCCAAAGATTTTTCATTGTTTTTTTGTTTTGTTTTTTGAGCTACTAAGTAAAAAAAAGGGGGGGGAATCAAATACAATGGTTGCAATGGCCTACTGAACTACAAACACAAATATCGAGGCCATGCAGACTGGATAAATGCACAGATCCATACATATGCAAAGGGGGGGGGGCGAGACTGAATTATTCAAAAACACCTCAGGAGTTAGTTGTCTGTGAAGAGATGAATGCCCTCACTAGAGCTATGCATAATGAATGACGTAAAAGTGGAAGCTGTGAAAATACTGCAGTGAGGCCATTCAGGACACATTATAGGAGGATGAGTTCCAATGTGTGCATCAAAGCTATAGAGATAGTTTGGTAAATACTTCAAAGTTGTGTCTATTAAACACTGGACAAGCAGGGAGGACTGTTTCTTTTGCTACTGCAAATGTCTGCCAACTACAGTTGGAAAAGGCTAGATGTAAAACGTCGATGAGGCGTAAATCTTGCTCAAAACCTTTTCTTTCACAGCTCCATTCCTCATTTATGAGAGACTGGGTGTCATAAAACACAAACCGCAATTATTAATTTCTCCTCCATGATCAATTTTTAAAAACAGTTGGCATTTCCGTAAATTAAAAGGACCCTATCCATACGTCACTACCACATCTGACTCCCGATTGTTCAAAGTTCACCTTGATTTTTATTGCAATGGGCGTTCAGTGGCTTCATGGAGACCAAAAATGATCCTCAAAACTTGCTACACGTAAATGCCAGAGTTCTGAACGAGGAAGCCTGAAACGCGCATTTACTTGCATTTACAAATACTTTCTATTGGATTTGGATGCTTAAACGTGGATTGCAGAGGGTGATTTTAACGTAGATTAAAGTTCAGACTCTAAGCAAGCATTAGAAGGAGTGATGGGACATGTGTGCAGGACTGGCAATCTAAGGGTCCACCCACAGGCCACCAGTTGGAATTTGTCGTGCCAACAGCTCAAGGGACTCTTTGCATCCCTATTTCCAGGCAAAACCTTGTTACCCTCAGTGCTTAGGAACAGCCAACAAGTACGTTGGTACAGTATGGGGCAGTGTTCCCTCCTCTTATTGACCACAAGGGTTTATGCTAACAACACTGTTACCCTGTTCACAGGTTCAAGGGATAGTGCCGTGGTCAGACCAAAGGCTTTGCAGGGGGCCGGACAGGAGAAATCCAGCAAACGAAAGGGCTGTACTGTGTGAGTGCTAAGATAAAAATCCAAAGCCTAAGATAAAAGTCACATTCTTAGTGCTTCACCAATTTAAATGCCTGTTTAGCATCCAAACTGAATGTTTATTGTTGAAACCAGCACCAAAAACTCGAATTGAAACTTTCTAGTCCTAACAGGACAAATGACCGAAACAGGGTTTCAGTGTACACGGTTAACTGAAAATCTTGCTTTTTTTTTCTTACAGATTGTAATGAACTCTCTGAACCACCCAGTGACAGAGTTAATTAATGAACAGAGCAGCTACGTCTTACATTTGCTCCACAAAGTTGTAATGAGTTCCACTGTAAATGTGTCATTTATACAGTAATTACACCATATTCCAGAGAAGGTCCCGATTCAATTTGACAGGACATTTTTCAGTGTGGTTTCTGGCGAAAACACATCACTGTTCCATGAAATCCAGCTTTTGTTGTTTCAAGATAAATAGTTGTGTTTAATCTTAATTATGTGTTTCGATTAAACAAATTGCCAATGATTCTTAAGATATTTGTTCTAGGTTATAATAAATGAAGACGTTTTTGTGTTTGATCCCAACAAACTCCTGTCTGATCTCGTTCTAATCTGATTATTCTGCCCGTTTGTCTTTCGCGTGACTTCATCAATACTGGATTGCTTCTGTAGTTGTGTTGATGTGTGCACTGCATCTTCTCTTAATTCCCCCTGAACCTCACAGAAAAACAGCATTCTATATACGGGTTGGTGTGGCACCTTGCAGATCTTGTAGAGGGAGTCTTGCCCATCTCCTCCAGTGTCTTTGAAGTAGTCATGAGCAGGGAACGTCCTGTTGATGTCCCTGGTGATTGCACTGTCCTGGGGAGACTCCTGTAAAGAAAACAAGGGAAAACGGGTGTTTAATGAGCTAAAAAGTGCATTTTATTTCATATATTTTAGTTGTCATTGACAGTAACTGAAGAGAACAATTCAACAGAAATACAGGAGTGGTCGGAGCTTCACAGCATACAAAGAGCAAAAGGAATTTAGAGTTTCAGGCATGGTGAATTACTGGCACAGAATGTTCTCTTCTTTCATACAAACTGTCCACACCGCCATGTTTCTGTTATTTTGACAAGTCTGATTTGAATTTCAGTCCATTTAGGAAAGTCACCAGTAAATCCTGTCTTGGAAAGATTTAGGTCCACAACACTGTTACATAGAGACTTTACCAGACATGAAAAAAGAAACAAGTTTGGACGTTTGAAAGGTGTTTTGGAAAATAAAATGATTATTTAGATTAATCAAAAACAGTTTTGGTTTATTCTGTGTAATTTTTTGATGATTTGTACTTTTTCTTCAAAAAAAAAACCTGAAAGAGCGCAATTTTACTTTTTCAAACACGTTTGATGGCATATGTAGCATGAAAACCTAACCTGAGAAAGAGTTTTGCTGGCTTATTTTTAACATATTGCAAGTGTAGGGTGATTTGAAGGTCATTTGTTCTTAAACAGACAGTATATTAAAACATTTAAAGAGGAACAAAAATTATCTAAAAGAACACAGGAGGACCAACGCCATTACAAACTGCAACAGAGTTTATGTTAAACCAGGAATGGTCAACTCCAGGCCTTACTCCAGCTGTGTCTGCATGTTTTCTCTACATCATTGCCCTACTCACGGCTGATTACCTGGATCAGGTGTGTCTAGCATATTAGAGCATGCCAAAGCAGGGTATGTTGGAAAACTGTGGCCCTCGGTTCCTACCCCTGTACGAAGTAGATTGTTTTTTATGATGTTCAGTTTCGAATTATCAGTATTGTTGGTCTAAAACACTAAATAATTAAATATATGTTTTAATGTTTCAATAGTTCAATTCTATTTTGGCACTAAAATGTCAGGAGTCACTAAAGTTTCCTTATTGTTTAACATTAGATGGTCTGAATATTTCTCCAAAGTTTGTGATAAAATTACAAGTAAAGCTGTTATAAACGATCCATAAATAAAATCTATAAAATTCTGACACCCCAAACAAACCCCATTGACACTAAGTAAAATCTGTACATTTCAAATTAAATTGATCCAGAATTTTTAAAGAGGAAAGGGTGCTGGTCATTGAACACAAGAGGTGGGCAAAATGTTTTACTTATGGGCCAAAGGGGGTTCTACAATTCAACAGAAGGACCAGACCAGTTTTAGTAATCCACCTCAAAAGAGAAAGAAATAATATGGAATAGGAATCAAAATATGATTTAATTAATAGAAATGAATACATACATTTTTAAACCCTATGTTTTTGAGTTGTTTTTTTTTTAACTGTGACTTTTGTTCTCATTTTAATGCCAATTGCACCAATGGGTTAATGTCCCGCAGGAAAACATGCAAACAGAGAAATGTTCCGTTCATGCAGTGTTGGAATGATCAGACAAATTATTATCCGACTCAGAAAACACAAATGAACATCAGAAAAACAACAACTCTTCAGACACCACGTGAATGCTGATTAACGTTCTGCACCTAAACTAAGCATCTATGGAGAGACACCAGAATTACTGGGAAAATAAAGTATTATTAATATAATTTATTCCAATTTGGTTGGCCAGATTAACAGGCTGCATATGGCCCCCAGGCCATGGTTTGCCCACTACTGATCTAACACAATCTGCATGTAAATGCTAAATAATATTAATTTACAGATAAAAGAAACTGCAAAGTAACTGAAGAAATTACTATCCTTCAGCTTATTAAGGTATAATCACTAATAATTTCTTTTTAAGAGTATATTATTTTTTTAATAAACAAAATTTCACAAAGAGAAAATTAAATGTGAATTTTTTATATTTTTTTGGATACATTTTGGCAACAAATACACGGTTAGAAGAGCTGTTTATTTTCCTAGAAATGCTACTGGATTTATAAGATTCATGCATTTGTGGGATGATTGAGCAATGGGCTGTGTATGTTGTTAGTCCCCATTAAAAATGCATTAGATCTTTTAGCACCAAACAGTTTATTGCTGTTGATAACAACGCTTGTTTTCGAGCTTCCTGTAGGGCTGAATTGACAGCACCTTTGAGCAGGAGCTCTTCTAGTAAGTGTCTGCTGTGAGAACTGGGCGCCATGTTTGACTATTTTGGATTATGTTTGTGTAACAAGACAACTTCATGAAATCAAGTATTGACGTTTTTATGAAACTCCAGCACATGTTCATCTAGATATTTTTGGAAAAGCTTTCCTTATGTCACGATAGTACAAATACATCAAAGTTGATATACATCTCTGAATATTTTCTCATTTAGTGCATCTAGTTTTGCTGCCAACTGCACATATTAGGTCTGTATTGTCGTACCCCTCCCCTTCTCTCAGTTTCTGTTCCAACTTCCACAAAGGAAGTTGGTCGAACCAAAATATTGTTAGGTATCAGAATAAATGCAGGAAGAAAGGATTTGCTAAAACAAAGTGACTTAAAAGTAATCATAGGTCAACAAAAGAGTTCCAACCCACACCCTCCACCACCGTTTATTATAGTACTGCTGTGAAGTTAGGGTCCACCTTAATGTTCCTTTATTCAAGAAAAAACTAAACGTTTCAAAACATCTATCTGACACGATAAAGATGCAAAAATTAAGGGCTTAAATCATATTTTGTCATTGAGTTACTACGACAAAAAGCCTTTAGAAATGACACAGTAGACAGTGCAGGTGTTACAGGGTTTGTATTCAGTGTAAAGGTCACACGACACTTGGCCACAGTCTCAAACATTCCATGCGTGATCAAGCACCACTAGCCACACTTATCTCAAGTGCTGAGAGAGATCTGCAAAGACCTCTTCCATGGAGGCCAATTAGCTTCCTGTTTGTTTGATTGTCTGAACTGTTTCAAGGCAATTTTTTTAAAACAGGGTCGAGTGAGAGGGAAGAGAAAACACGTCCATGTGTAACAATGTTAATTGAGGACACATTTTTTGATATAAAGCCCTCGTTTTTCTGAAAAGAGGAACAAACTAGTTTTTAAAATTGTCAACCCTTCCCCCCATCCTCCTAATGAGTGTCAGAGAATAACGGGATGGGTTACACAAAGGCTTAAACCAACCGTTTCAGCTGGAAGATCTATCAAAGTATGTACCTATACTGGCAAGTCATGGTAGGATTGTGGGGGGAGGGGGGATAAATATAAAATAATAAAAATGAAATCACAAAAACTTCTACAAAGTCCTAAAGACCAAAACATTCTTCTCTTAAAGGGACTGTAGTCGATTCACAAGAGCTGAGCCAAAAACGGCAGAGATGCAGCCTCCCTGCATTTCTGTTTGTAAAAGCTAGAAATAAAACGGCAGAAAGAGGCTTCCGTGAGAAAACCGGACAACTAGCCAGCTATTGTTCAAGTCCCTGGTTTTCTCTGCCCACACACAATAGCTGATTTGTCACTCTGTTATTCCTTCTTTGCTTGCAAACGAGCCTGCTGCGGCGTCAAGACAACGGAGCGTAATATTTATCAGGTCTGACACAGGCCCCAAACCACACCTTCATCAGAACGGACTGCCACAGCTTCATGGTTTCAGGCAGTCAAACTTCATATTGCACAAATTAAAGTTTCATGCTAAAAGCAAAGATGTCTTATTTATGTAAAATAGAAAGTACTAGTTAAAATAATTGCCCCGTTAACCTTTGATTAAAAGCTTTCAATAATAAGATCTCCCAGCTAATCATAATGCTGGTTCCTTAACATTTATCTTTAAATATTTACAGAGTCTTACATGTCCCACTTCTTTTTGATATCTGAGCCCTGATAAGCAGCAGACAAAATATTTGTCCAATCGGAATAGAAACAGAGCATGAAGCCAAGTGGATCCCTAAAAACTCACTAGATTTTCTTTTAAACTATTCGTTAACACAGTTGTAAAGCTTAAAAAGGATACCACCTTGGGGAAAAACATCATTTTAATTAAAAAAAAAAAAAAAGGAGAATTTTATTTTTAAATGGGGCAAAATGAATTCAATATTTCCATTTATTTGATCTGAACACATTTATTCCAAAATGACGTCAATCCACAGACAGAATATCACATTTATTTCCTCTGTACAGATGAACAGCATTTACACCTTTTCAAAAGCACGCGGCGACACATGTACTGAACACTCATTTTCATCAGCAGCATCATTAAACATGAATGTTCATTAACATTCTCCTGACATTCATAAGAACACTCCCCGCATATTCAAAAGCACTGGCATATGAGACATGTTTTGTCAACAGTCGACGCACTAATGGCTCCGTTCCTAGGATTCAAATGTACAAGGCCGTTATTGTTCACTGTGCAGATTTTTGTCCTTCATTAATTGTGGATAAATACAAAAAAAAAAACAGAGTGGAATTCTGGTGTTTGGAATGCTCCCAGGAGAAGGCTTGGTTACAGTGGGAAGTCTTGTCTCGTGTGTTTTGTGATAATAATCTGTTCTGCAGGAAAAGCTGGCTCGTGAGTCAGTCATTAATGGGGCTGTCTGATTGTGGCATCGTTTTTGTGATAAAATAATCTGAACAGTCAGAGGGAAAAGAAGGATGACGGTTAAGTAAAACTGATAAGACATGGAATTTAGGTCATCTTTAATACAAACACTTGAATTAAACTTCAGTGTTAAGTTTTACCTAAATCTATTTTTGTTTTGTTTTTTTTGGTCACTATTTTACCCATTTTACAAAACATTTAAGATTAAAATGACAAAATTATTACAAATAAATATAAAAGCCTTTAAAACTATGCTTTGAAAAAACAGTATACCATGTGAAACATTAGGACTATCTGGAAGCAGACAAAAAGAGCTTGTTGTAATTTTTACCAAAAACATCAGCACATTTAAAGAGAGTGTCCAAAATACTGAAAGAGGGGGAAACTTTAATAGGAAGAAGCACAAAAGAGTTTCTGGAAAAATTTCCATTCATTTTGAACGTTTTATATTACTATCAAAAACATATTTTGTAAATTTTTGTAGAATCAGTCGTTTTGCAAGTTAGGAAGTCGGTTTCTTCTAACTGACATCATTCTGATGTTTTAACTTGAAAGCTGAAATATTGCACTTGTTCTTAATTGTGAGGACACTCGTAAAAATGTCCTTAACTGGAGCGATGTCCCGACATTTTTCCTCCTACTCCTACCTGACATGACACGAGGGGACCCTACAGCCACTCAAGTCTTTCCCCTGAAAAGGTGCAAGTAGGTTGTGTTCCCACAAGAGCATGTGAACAACTACTTGTTTCGCTTTCATCCTTTCAAAAATGTCAAAAGTCTGTGCCTCAACATTCTATAACAGCAAAGTTGTGTTTTGGTGGTCGATATTTCACTCTAAAGCCATCTGTCATTCCTTAAAGTTGGGGTTTTTTTTGCAGCACCTTTTCATGACTTTGTTGGAGAGCATGCGGGAGGATCTAGGCAGCACAACGTCTCCGACTACACTGAGACAGAAATGAACGATGGTTCAACATTTGTTGTTTGATAGTCAAACATCCATTACAGCAAAACTGTAAACATACAACTGTTCAGAGAGTGGAACAGTGAAAGACACATACCAGGAAAGACTGCAATATTTTGGCAATGCTTCACAGCCGACAGTTTTAGACAGCTAGTACAACTGTGCATCACGTATCACACAACTACAAGTGAAAGAGACTACAACACCTTCAACAGTCTGAATTCAGCCAGTGGTCACATCTGGATAGACCAGCACACATCCTTATGTTACAAACACACAAATACACAATCACACTAATACAAGGCATTGGATTAACAGCTAAACTGATGTTTTTGCTTGTTTGGCTTTACTGAAAACAGAAAAAAAACAAATGCAAGTTGGGAAATATTAAGAAATACTGGTTTTTTTTTTTTCAAATAATTTCACACAGTAGATGCAATCAAGGCAAGCAGACTTGAGAGTAAATATGGACTCAATAGCAGAAATGGGATACGGATATTTTCATCAAAGCACGTCTACACGATCAGAGAAACAAAAAACAGTCGCCTGCCTTTACACCGAGCCCTCAAAAGTAGGAAAACGTGGTTTTACCAAATTTGTCTTTAATTTAAACAAGACAACAACACATCGCAACAGTCTAATCCTCACTGAGCCAACACAACTCCATGGACTCTCACACAAACAGTGTGAAGCTCAGTAAAGTTTAACAAAAAACAGGGAAATGTTTTAGACCAGAACGTGTCTTTGGTATTAGCACAGAAATTCTTATTAACATGAGTTTTCACAACTAAGAAGTTTGACTTGGTTAGTAGAATTCACTACGGCCAATTTGTATTTATTTATCTTTTTTACTGTGTTATTAAAAAAAATCACTTCATAAGTTAAAAAAAAAAAAACAGGGCAGAAAAGGAACTGAGTGCATGCAAGCGTATACACACACATAATGCTACTGCACACCCACAAAGCAGGTGAATTTCCTCCTGATGGCACCACAAACGACTTGAGCAAATTGGCTATTACTTTGTTGGCGTGCACGTTTGTGCCTGTGCACATTACAGTGTGTGTGCATATATTTGGTATGTTGCATCAGTCCTCAGATCGTAAAAATATAAGCGGATTTAAAATTCACACAGGACTGCAATCTATCTTTAATGACGTCTCATATTTCAAAGGTTAACTGATACATCTCTTACACACTAAACGTGTTTAATGAAATCAAACGATGTGCCAACAATCTATTTGTCAATACTTGCAAATATACATCCTTTCTAAGTTCATAATGTCTTGAAAGCACTTTCTATCAAATAAGTTAAGTTGCATAATCAACATAAAGGTGCAATGAAGAACAAAATGACTGTTTGTTTTGTCAGCCTAACAGTTGTACACCAAAGCTGGGTGATATTACCAACATCAGGCATAGTGTGCAAAAACCCGAACTAAATTAATTACATTTTAACAACAATAATAAATAATCTTTCATTTAAAGCATGTTGATACATCTCGATACAGACAAGCCATAATCACATCAGTCACTGTAGGCTGGGTCTGCATAATCCCACAATGATGCTTTTGATTTTTGATTTTTTTGTGTCAAGTCAAACAGAGAACTAAAAGAAAAAAGGAGGAACCAGTTTTAAACATAGCACTAGACTGCACATAGATTCTCACATGGGAGAGTCACTTTCCATTCTCCTACAATCTTATAGCAGCTACTTGCACTGGATGTTTCCATCTTTTTGATACTCGACACAAAATGTGCTGACAGCGGTCATAATGTATCACATACAGCACATTCAACGTTTCATTTGTCAAATGTTGCAAAGTATAAGTGTCCCAAAAATAGAGCAGGTGCAAAACAAACATTTTGTTCAGCCTCCATAGATTTCTCTCCTTCATAGAAACTCCTTCCATGTAATTGTCCTGTGTTAACGAAAAATAAAAGACCTTAAATGGGGTCTCCCGACCTTTAAGGGTCCATTGCTCTGCTTTTAAGATTTTCAGCCTTAACAGGTAAAACCTGAAACATATGTAAAACATCAAAGCTTATTTCTCTTTATAGCTCCTTTAAAGACATTTTCAGTAGTTTGATTTTGGTTCATACTTCAGCACAAATGCTTTTTTTTTTCTCTTTAAACTACACATGATATGTTGTACCAACTCCTACTTCCTCCTGGTCAAATACATAACCCGGACCTGCACATCCTTTTTCAATAGAGCCAAGGCCAGTCTTTTTGGTGTTCTTTACCCTGAACCCTCTGCCAGTACGCTGCAAGCAGAAGGAGCAGAGACGCTTTAGACCCTTTCTAAAGGCAGAGTTGGAGAGGCTGTAAATAAGACAGTTACAGAAGCTGTTGCTGATCGCCAACCATGTGGTGAGAAAAGAAGCTGCTGGGTGGCGGTAGATCTGTCCACTCTCTAACAGAAAGTAGAGGATGTAGGGCAACCAGAGGATGTAAAAAACGCTGGTGATGCGGAACAAGACCATGGCATATCTCTTGTCCGAGTATGTGGATGTGGAGTTCTGATAATTGGGCTGAGGGTGTTGGGAATTTTTTGTTTCGGACGAGTTGTGCACCTGCCCTTTATCTCCTGTGCTGGTGCCCTTGACTACCGATCCGGCTGTGATTCCCGGGCCTTGCAGCTGCTGGGGTCGGTAGCGTGCGTGGCGCTCATTGATCTCCCGGGTGTGCTGTCGGCAGATCTTGAAAATATTAGCATAGGTGAAGCAGATGGTAATTGCGGCAGGGGCGTAGACGAGTGCGACGATAAAAGCTGTGAAAAATGGATTAGTCCTCCACTCCACCGCACACCAACGAACAACGTCGCCATGATATCCCGGCTTCCCCCATTCCAGAAAAGATGGGAGGAAGACCAACGCAGAGTAAAGCCATATTAGAACAACGCAGCAGCGCACTCGACACGGTGTGACAAGGGAGGCATAGGTCAGAGGCCTTGTGATGGCGATGTAGCGGTCCACGCTCACACAGGCTAAAGATGCCATCGAAACAGACTTTAAAACAGAGACCATATATCCAAAGACCTGGCAGGTCAGTTTGGGGTCCAGACCCTTCAGAAGATGGAGCAAAGACAGGGAAGGGAAAAGGCAGCTGACCCCCACCAGCAGGTCTGCGTATGCCATCGTCTGAATGAATGCACTGGTGGTGTGCTGGCTAAGCAAAGGGGCACAGTGGAACACAAAAATCACCACCAGGTTCCCACAGATGATCAGAATAGTCAGGAAAAGGATGATTGACACTTCAAGGAGGCAGGTGTTAAAAATGTTGGAATAACCTATTTCAAGGAGGCAGAAGGGAGCGGATAAGGTCGATGAGTCGGCAGAGCTTTGGTTCAGCGGATCCAGAGAGAAATTCATGGTTTTATTTTGAAGGAAGAGACCTTTGACAGTTTGATGTCTCCAAAGGGAATCCGCTACTTCATCAGGTAGACGACTCGTTGTTTGTTTTCAGTCCAAACGCATATCTCCATGCTTCACTTCAAACACAGGAAGGATCAGGGAGGAAGATAAAGGAGAGGGAGTCCCCCGTCCGTGTCCACAGTGCAGGCAGGATTCCAGCAAGGTGAAAAACAAAAGCAAAATTATCCAGTGATGTTCTGAGTTGAAGGCACAAAAATGGAAAATAAAAAACCCACAAAAAGTGGCTGAAAGATTTTAATGGAGATATTCTGAAAGTGACTATAAGCAGTAAAAAGTGCCATCAACATTTGCTGCAGAAGAAATCCCAGATTGGAGATGGCTAAATGGGCAATAATCCACAAAACCAACGCCACAGCTTCTATTATGAAGCAATGACTGCCTTTCTTCCGGTTCTTCTCCGCTTTATCCCCTTTTTTGTCCATGTCCGGCCATCGCAGTGGTATCACAGCAGAATACCTCTACCTCAGAGGATGTAGGCAGCGTGTGGGTGACCGGTGTCCAAAACCCACTCTCACATACATTCATTCAAAGAAAAGCCCTCTGCTTTTTTGTTTTTTTTTGCTTGTAAGAGCGGCGACTCTGGGGCATGAAAACAGAAAGGCAGGCATGCCGATGAGAGGAAAACCCTCTGTGTTCATTTATCCTCCTTTGCCGTCTCTCCCGCACACTGTCCCGCTCCCTCTGCCCCTCTCTCCAGAAACAGCAGCACTGAGGTCCCTCCCCGTCTCTGCAGCTCCAGCCAATGATCATCTGCTAAAACACGAGGCTGCCTTCACCCACCACCTCACCACTCCTTTCCATTTACAGCTAAAATGTTTCTAGTAATAATTCCACAATATGAGGTTGATTTTAAAAGACTAAGTATTTAGATTATTAGTTATGAAGTAACAGCCCAAGAACCAAGCTTTTTGCAGCTTAACTATTTCTCCTGATCATAGCAATGCACTTTAAATCAACTTTGTCATTATTCATGTTTTTCACACAAGCTAAAAACAAGATTAATCTACAACTTTAGAGGTATGTTAGATATTTTAACCTCTTCCTCTGTATGGAAGATGCTTCTGGCTGTTTGTAGCTTTATGATTTATGGCAACAAAACAAATGAATGCAAAAATTAGAGCATTCCGACAAGAGCTCCATTCTTTACAGCAAAAAAAAAAAAAAAAAACGTACTTCAGAAACCTGGAATGCTGCAAGTATCATTGCATTCTGTAGCAAACATTCAATTGGTTTTTTAATAGTATCAAACTTCAGCGAATTCCACACAGATAACCAAGCACGGGGTAAACGATTTGATTTGCATCCACTGTAAGTCAGAAGGATCTGATTCACTCAAACAACAAGTCAAGTAGCCAGATGTCTCCTCTGCAAAGGATGAGCAAATGAACGATAGGCTAAAGTACAGCGTAAAGCTTCAGGGGAGGATTGAAGGGAGAATGTTTCCTTTTTCCAAGGATAGATTTTTCTAGCTAAAATTAAATAAAAGCTAAACAAAAAAATATTTTTAAAAGAAGTGATGCTAAAAACATTCAAAACTTGAATGTAGTAAAATTGTTCAGGTAAAAGTTTTTTTTCCGTAAAATTTGGATTCGTTTTTAAAAATAAATGTTTTTCATTAAATTCACTTTTTTTTAGCTTTTAAGTGTATTATAATATAACTCCTCAAGAAAAACAACCCCAAAGCAGTACTGTGATCCATTCACACATTTCTGAGTATTCCTCTAAAAACCTCTGAGCACCAGACCCCCCCCCATCCATGATAATGAGTGGGTTCTCACATTGTGACGCAGATAAGTGAGAACAGCCCCTTCCAGGAAAGGTCTGTGCTGCCAGCATTGCCCCCAGGTCAACACACACACACACACACACTTAGTCAGCGGAGCTAGTGGTGATTGGCAAAATATGCACAATATTTGTTTTCGAGGGTGAAACGCAGTCATGCTGCCAAGGCCGGAACAAGGCTGACGTCATGAAATGGGGGGCAGCCACAAGGAGCCAAAGCCAGATCGAGTCGTCTTACTTCCGGATAGAAAAAATAGCTTGCAAACATAACTCATTTTTCATAAAAATTCATTTCTTTGGTGTGCCAAAAGGAATAAATATATTGTTATATACAGTGAGGTCAATAAGTATTTGATCACCCTGTGATTTAGCAAGTTCTCCTACTTAGAAAATATGGAGGGGTCTAAAATTTTCATCATAGGTGTATTTCCACAGTGAGAGACAGAATCTGAAGAAACATTCAGAAATCACGTTGTACGATTTTTTAAAACAATTTAGTTGTATATTACTGTGACAAATAAGTATTTGATCTCTGGATTATCGGATAGATTTCTGACCAGCAAAGACCTGCTGTTCTGCTTTTAAATAGTCCAACTCCACTCTGCTCATGATTCTAAATTAGTGGCACCTGTTTGAGGTTGTTAGCTTGCAAAAAGGCACCTGTGCACCCCACTATCAGTCAGAAGTCTAACTACCAACATGGGCAAAACGAAAGAGCTGTCAAAAGACACAAGAGACAAAATTGTAGACCTTCACACAGCTGGAAGTGGCTACGGGGCAATTGCCAAGAAGCTTGGTGAGAAAAGAAAAACTGTTGGAGCAATTGTCAGAAAATGGAAGAGGCTAATGATGACTGTCAATGTCCCACGGACCGGGGCCCCTCGCAAGATCTCACCTCGTGGGGTATCGATGATGCTAAGGAAGGTGAAGAATCATCCCAGGACTACATGGGAGGAGCTGGTCAATGACCTGAAGAGAGCTGGGACCACCGTTTCCAAGGCTACGATAAGTAATGCATTAAAACGTCATGGTTTAAAATCATGTATCGCACGCAAGGTTCCCCTGCTGAAGTCAGCCCATGTCAAGACCCGTCTGAAGTTTGTCAATGACCATCTTGATGATCCAGAGGAGTCATGAGAGAAAGTCTTGTGGTCAGATGAGACCAAAATAGAACTTTTTGGTCTTAACTCCATTCGGCGTGTTTGAAGGAGGAAGAAGGAGGAGCATCATCCCAAGAGCACCATACCTACAGTGAAGCACGGGGGTGAAAGCATCATGCTCTGGGGGGGTTTTTCTGCACAGGGGACAGGACGACAGCACTGTATTAAGGAGAGGATGAACGGGGCTCTGTATTGTGAGATATTGGGCAAAAACCTCCTTACATCAGTCAGAGCGTTGAAGATGGGTTGTGGCTGGGTCTTCCAGCATGACAATGACCCGAAGCACACAGCCAAGAAAACCCAGGAGTGGCTCCGTAAGAAGCATATCAAGGTTCTGGAGTGGCCTAGCCAGTATCCAGACCTAAATCCAATAGAGAATCCAAATATTAAAGCTGTTTAACTCAAGTGATGAAATACTTACTTTTCACAGCAATATACAAATAAATTGTTTTTAAAAAATCGTACAACGTGATTTCTGAATGTTTCTTCAGATTCTGTCTCTCACTATGGAAATGCACCTATGATGAAAATTTTAGACCCCTCCATGTTTTCTAAGTGGGAGAACTTTAACTAAATCACAGGGTGATCAAATACTTATTGACCTCACTGTATATATAGATACAGTTTACTTTGAAAGACTTAATAATAGCACAATATGGGCAAATTAACAGTGTTGTGTTTTTTTGTTTTTTTTTAAATCAATGCTAGACAATGCGACTTCAATTAAATTGCAAAAAATCTTTGTGGCAACACAGAATTAGCTTTGCCAATAGTTTCAAATGTCCAATAACCTGTAATGAAATAAAGACCACAAAGACATAAAAACATGCACCTGGATTTGCAAGAAATTCTCATTAAAAAAGACAAGTTTGTAAGTACAAAAAGATATGTGTATAACTGCTATAGAAGAGTCACCAACATTATTGCCAAAAAAATGAAAGCAGGGATAAAGGATGAGAAGGAACTACACAAATAAATGCTAAATTAAACACAAATACACGTGAAAAAAAGACAGAATTGTATCGTGACCTATAAAAGGAGTGAAAACACAGGTTTAAAGTGTGATTGTAGATCGTCGAGGTCAGGCAAGTTGACAGTTATATTTGATTATACTTTAATATTGACTTTGTGGGGGAGGCATAATTATATTTATGGGTCATTTTGGAGAAAATTTTATTAGGACTATTAGCATTGCCATAATTGTGTCCTCAGAATCCCTCACAGTGCCTTTTCAACTTTCCATAAGGGTGCTCTGGCTTCTGCAGATGTGCTTTCACTAGAAGGCAAAACAACAGCACAAGGAAACAAAATTTCATAGCCTTAAAGTCCCACTCCCATCATTTTCAGCTATTTTCAAAGCATTCTCTGTGGTCTTTTATTTATAATTATGCCAATTTTAGCCAGGATTTAGGATTCTAGGATTTAGTTTCTGCAGAGCAGCAGGAATTCATTAGAAATTCACCTCAGAGTTGTAGGAGAGCCCTGCGCATCGCATTTTCTACGCAAAAAATACGCTCCAGATTCCAAACAGTTTGTATAAAGAAACAGCCAGAAAGGCAAAGTTAAGCTAAATTTTCTTTATATATGTCCTCTATCATCAGAAAATGCTACAAGAACGTGTTAAAAACACCAAAAACTCTCTTTTCATCTCAGTCAGTCTTTTAACAATAAAGTTCAGCTATGGTATTCTTATATAATAAATAACATAATACTTGAGTCTCATGGTGGTAAGTGCAGTATCATGTGAGCATTTCATAGTTTAACATCAGAGAATGCAGGCGATGAGACTTCAAGCTATGGTGGAGGAGATGCTTTTTAGGGTTTCCTTAGACAAAACAAAAAAATAAGGTCATATTTTTATTTTAAAAGAGAAAAATCCAAAATAATAATTAGTGTCAGTTCTATAAGTTTTGGATGACAACAACTTTATTCAGTGTACTAAGATTTTACAGTAAAGACCAGCTTTCTCTCAGCAATGGAAGTGAAAGTGCTGCTTTGAGAACTTTTTGCAGTTTACATGAAACTACTTTATTTCTTAAATGTGACCTTTAATTTGCACAGATAAGCAGATGCTGCCCCTCTATTACCTAATAGATGTGCACCAATGCCCCCCAACCAACCCAAACAGCATAAAGTTAGACCTTTATAAGCTCCCTCCTATAAATATCAGCAGCCAGGTGTTTATTGCAGAGGCAAATAGGCACCTCTGTGAAGAGTGCACTAAAATCTTTGCTAGATTAATTACTGGCAGTTATTTCCAGTTCACATGATGTGAAGATTAAACTGAATTACTCAGGACCCCTGGACTAAAATTAGCAACTTCAGTGGGTGGTAATTAGCGTCAGATTTAGTGCAGCTATGTCTGCATCCTATCCTTAATGACTTTCTGAAGACTGCAGACTTTGCCTCGTGCTGGGAAATTTGGCGTGGCGTGATGGAGACCCAAACATACCCACAGTCTTGCGCACGCACACCAGTCTGCACCTTTCTCCCCTGCAAACCAGACACACTCCCATCCATTTCACGTACCGCTTCTGCAGGCTACACGAGGAGCTAAAAATAGATGACAGCAGGACTAAGGGGTTGGCAAGAAGAGAGGAGTAAGAGGAAGGGATGGAGATGGAAAGTCAAAAGAAGCACAGAGCTCATCAATGATGTGAAGGGAGGAAGACATCCAAAAACAAAAAACTGTAAATGTCACGAACAGATGGGTCACAGAAAGAGGAATCAAGACAAGCATGATGTAATATCCCCCAGTTGCCAAGCAGAGTAGAACTCAGTCCTGTTAGCTGTCTGAACTGTCTTTCCTTGTTTGGTAAGTTCTTTAGGTGTCCTGGAGCCTCAACACCTAAATCAGACACAAAAGCCCCTAAATACAGTGCAGCTCATCTCATTCAGGGGAGTAGAAAGAGAACACAGGAACCAGTTTACCATAGTTTCTGGTACGAAAAGATTTAAATTGTCCCTGAAAACTTAAAAAAAAAAACAAATAAATAAATTCAAAAAAGTAAGCCGAAAAACTCTAAATGTGTAAAATACTAAACATGTCTGCATTTTATGACCCCTATTATTAATAATTTCATTCTATCCATGCATAATTTTAAAGATAATCATTGTGAAACACAAATCTTCTCATCCAAATATCATGTTTCTTTTGAAGCTTTCTTCAACCTGGAACATACTTGAACACATTTCAAAGCGCGGTTCAGCTAATATATTTAAACGTACAAATACAAAGTCTGTTTTTGTTCGCTCTTTGATCCATTGGGAAACATAAAGTTAGCCCAGCGTAAGTCAGTGGCAGGCTATGTTAAACACAGACACAAACAGCGGGCAGAGAGAAGACAGCATTCCAAAGAAAATAAATCTTGGCTGCTTTCAACGGCATAAGCTCTGTGTCTTTCATCTGACTGTCCACCCCTCTAGCATTTGTTGTCTTTCTTTTCATATGTGGGAAATTGGATTCAAAGTCAGACAGAACAAATCTGAAAGTATTTCAAAGCAGTACTGCCAAAGAAATCTGCGGCCAGTTGAAAGCTACGCAGAAAATGAGAGAACGGACTATCCTGGAATGTGAAGGCAGAGGTGGGAGGAGGAGGGAACGACAGACAAAATGTTTTGTACGCGCAGGCAAGGCAACAGGAAGTGGACATACAATATGGCACGAGCGCAAACTGGTACAAGGCGGAACAAGAACCTGGCACGCATGTACAAATGATACTACCATTACATGTCAAATACAGATGTTAGAGCAGACTGGCAGTGCTATCGCTATCAAGGGGGTGTGGCTTAACAGGTTTGGCTTTTGTGATGACCTGCGTGCCAAAACAGGTCCCATGATGCCCTTTTCTAACTTCAATTCAATTTCGTTGACTGTCCCTGGCTTGAGGGGTTCTCTGTTCTGCTTTGTAGAATGGTTCAGTTTGTGACTAAAAGTTGATGCCCCTTCCACCAATACCCCTTGTTCAGTTTTTGAGCATGAATACAGAGTTCAGAAAAGATGAAGAACAAAAGAGGGCACTAGATGGGTCATGATGTACTTCGGAGAGCAGCAGAGCGTAAAGAAAGACGCACTCAGACATAGGCTAGAACACTAAAAGCACAAATTAGGAGTTGGCAGATGGACATGATACATGCACAAAACCACAAACAAGGGCTGAGCATGGAATAAAGATATTAAAAACGGTAGGGTTCTAGCAGCAACACAAATACTGCTAATAGTGTCAATTTATACTGCATAACCCCAAGCTTGCTTTTTTATCCAAATATCTCTGTACTGGTTTTTATAGATCAATCCAACTAAATCAGTTCAAATCTGAAATGGTCAGCTGTTTATCATGGAGTAAAACTGTCGAGGCATAATACAAACACCTGTGTGCTCTCAAAAGAAACCTTTTTAAACAGCTCCAGAATCATTGGATAGGCTTCCCTTGTAAGCATGTGCTCTCTCACCTTGGGGTAAGCAGGAAAAAAGAAAAAAAGAAAAATCCGAACACAGTTTTTCCCTTCGTGACGACGACTCTGTAAACTCTATGCAGAGGCGATTGAACAGCGTATAGCCTTTCAGAACAAGGAATGAAGCTTCTGCGCACCACTGCACAAGCGCTAATGACATGCCTTCTAGTTAGCTTTCTCTCTGGCCAATGAGGGGCCTGCAGGTTTTTAGCAGTACCTGTTGGAATCGACTCTCCTCATTCTCACCCACAAAATAAAGAAAGTAAAAATAAATAAATAAATCAATCAACCAGATTTTTTACAGGAGTGAGGAAAAGACATGAACCTGAAGGTGGGAAGTTCCATTAGGCTCTTCAGGTAGAAGGATGCCCATCCTCCAGAAGGTGATAACTTACCTTTAACATGTCCTCAGATTGATACTAGTCAGTATAAAGGACTGGCACTGTGCACTAACAGAACTTCATAGACTTAAATCATTTGGACTTAAAGAGAAGAAAAGATGTTGAGAAGTTTCATCAAGTTATTTTGCAAATCTCAGAAAGCTGGTATCCAAATGTGAATGTCTAGGTGAGAGAGCACCGCTCGTCTCTAATCGTGCTAGTTACAACCAAACAATGCCAACAGGAATCTGCAAAAATGCAAGAAATGATACAAGAAAGCAGCTCATCTACAGTGAGGACTTCTGTATTATTATCACAGCTGTTCATTTAAAACTTTCCCTTTTTACACTTCTGTTAACAGCTCACAAGTCAGTCTTTTTCCAATTTAGCAAACTAAATTTAAAAACATTTTTGTCATAAAAGGCTTTGCATTTTCTCCACACTTTTTCTTCTGGGCTTTTTGGCTGATTTATATTCCAACAATGTTTCAGTGTTACTAAAAAAATAATCCCTACCAACTTGATGTCCAATAGCCATCAATAAAAAGCATTTCAACTCAATGTTTAGGCCAGCAGAGAAAAAGTTGGGATTCCGTGCATAGCTGGCCCGTTTACAGAAAAAAAAAAAATAAAAAAAAGAACAGCTCTTGGTGCTAAAAATGCTGGATGAAGGAAACAAGAAGAGAAGATAAAAGCTGGGGAGGGAGATGGGAAACATCTTTTAACCACCTGGGACCCAGCTTGCTGCTGGGGATGTTCCCTTTATATAAGAACACTGGACATAAGTGAGAAGGAAAAATATGGTATAAAGTATCACGCTGTCCTACGTGTACACAAGGGATAATCATGAACAGCAGACATTTTTTCCTTATGCTGGTACTGTAAATGTCCACAGTATTTTTGAAACCTTCAAGTTAAACATACAGGGAAATAAACTCTTAAAAACGGGGTACAGCCATAAAAGCAAACAGCCAACCTTACTTGCATGGCAGCTTTTTGGATCACAAGTTATTAGCTCATAAAAAAAAAAAAGAAAAGCAGTCTTATGCAGCACTGCCACCGGTGACCCCTTGGGTAAACTTTTTTTATGAGTAGAGATGAACCAGAAAATTTCCAAGAAAAGTAATAGCAACAATTCTGTTTACGTAAGTAAAGAAATAAATATGTTTGATTCTATTATCCAGAACCTAATATGTTTACGAGGAAAAAGACAGTAACATGAGGAAAGAGCCAACCACCAGAAAATGTGTTTTAGCCGCTATGAAGGAGTTTTAAAAACCATTGACCCAGTGGTCCCTAACCTTTTTTAGGCCACTGATCGGTTTAATGTCAGACAAAAATTTCACCAACCGGCCTGTACGAGGCTGACGTCTGTTTTTTGGGGGGGCTTTTGAGGGTAAAGTTTATCTTCATCCTCTGTAAAATATCTGCAGGTGCTTTAAACGTTTCTTGTACACTAGATTTCATGCATGAACCATTCAAATGTGACAGATTTTCCCTTGACCTGTAACTAGTCTAAAATATTGGACGCCAACTTTAGCGTCGTCCGACTTATTAGGTGCAACGGAAAAATACAAAAGAAAGTCTAAATATTTTCTAAAAATAATAATAAACCTAAATCCACCATTTGAGCAACTTTATTAGCAGCATCCTTGTAACACTACGTCACCCCATTGCTGAAGATTATGCATCATTATTTCAGTGTGTTGGAACAACTCTCTCAATGAATCCATATTTGGAGTGAAGACTCCTGGTTTTTGTCTGTCAAATGCAGCTTTGTGTTTTGTTTGAAGCGAAAGGCTCTTCTGTTTCCTCACCGACTCTTTTCAATGAAAAGAAACTTTCCAAATACCTCTGTCATTTTGCTAACTCTACAAGCTCTGGGGTTTCAATTTAGCAGTTGGCGCAGCTGCTTTAAGACAGTAGCGGACATATTTTTGACACGTGACCGAGCAACTTGACATGCGTCAAGAATAACTCCGATGTGGTGGCGAGCATCTAGTGGTTTTTCAAAATTAAACTTCCTTCAGAATCAGATTGGGAATAAAATGGGGGAAAAAAGTAGGTCGTCAGCATTCGTCTTACCTTTGTAATCAGAGTACGATACTCTTCTACCAGGTGGTCATTGTTGTGACAACCTGCAAGAAGCTGCCACACCTCCCCGCGGAGTGCCTCAGGGATCCCGCTTCGCACCAAAGCTGGCAGCTGCTTTGGACGCACCGATAGGTTCATGTGCCTGAGAGAACAAACGACAGCCAAGCTGCTTAAAAAGTGCCTGTTGGATGCTATTTTTCCATCAGCCTACAATTGGCAAATAACATGTTACTGTAAGTATGTAATTGTACTTTCAATCCATAGAGAAGGGAGTGTCATGCCTAGAGATGTTTAAGGGGGCAATATCATGGGAAATGGGTGGGGGCTGTTATATAACCTTACAGTCAGCCTCAATGATTTGCATGCAAAAGTTCCAGTTCCACTTCCCACAAGGGATGCAATCAATCACAGATTTAAATATTCCTCTGTCAGCATGAGAATGATTAGCATTTCTTCAGCTGAATATGGAAAATATTTACCCTTGATTTTTTTCTTCTAACATTAGCATTAATGCTCATTACCCCTATAGATTTTTAAGACAATAGAAGACAACAGCTCAAGAGCTCAAAAGAAAGTCAAGTGATTTTGCCACTTTTCCCCATATTTAGAGTCTTTATCAGTTAAAAAATGGAATGCAGCATTTATCAAACTCACAGAGAAAACTACAGATACAGAGAGTGGACAAACTTTTTATTGCTCAACTGCGCCTCACCAAATCCCTCAAGATTTTCTCACTCTTACCCCCCATCTAACCCCCTCCATCTCCATCTCCCAGGTTTGTTTTGTTTGTTTGCTCCAAGTGTCAGATTATGCAATACGTGACATTTTTTTGTTGAGGCTAAAACTATACTTGTGCATGCCCATGCATGTGCGTCTGCATGTGATGCAAGCAATTCCAGGCTGGCTCCTTAGGGCATCAAAACTGTAAAAGGCTTTGTGTGATTTGACCCTCTGAGCCCCCCCACCCCCCACTTCAGTGCCACATGCTGCAACACACAGTTTTTTGCTCACACACACCAACTCATGAATCACAGATAATAGCCTTGTGGTGCTGTAGTTCAGTCTTATGACTCTTATTTAGAGAAACACCTAAAAAACAGTTAAATGTTCCCCCTGAAGGGCATCATAAAATGCCTAAATCTAATGTCAAACGCAGAGTGTCGATTGAAAGGCAGAAAAAGAGGATGGAAAGCCAATAAATGAGCACCTCATCAAGGCTTTCTAAGAGGCTTAAAAAATCTTCATACCACTTGGACAACAGGTCTCCCCAGGTCTCCAGTATCTTCTCAGCACATTCCTTTGAAACGTCTCCTGACCCACTCAGCAGGGGCTCGTCGTTATCTGAACAAAAAGACAAGCCAAAAGGAGCAAAATGAAAGGTTATCCACTATTGCATTAAAAAAGAAAAAGATCAACTAGATTCCTAAAACTATTTACACCTTTTTTTTTCTTTTTTTACAAATATTTCTTAGATTTTAGCATAAATACATTACGTGTCTAAATTAATTGAATCAAATGTCACATTCAATCATTTTTCTCAGGTGCTAATCTGGATGAAAGATTTATTGTTATTTTCTTATTATCCTTTAATAACTTAATTAACAACTTTATAAAAGATAGTGAAGAAACTATAAAGAAAATGTTAATATCTAATATTTGCAACAAAATAATATTGAAACAAACGAAAGCACAAAGCGATGCTCTTTTAGCTCTTCTTTCTAACATTCCACATTCAAACTTAAATACAAAAGACAATGAAGCACAAAGAGTTTAGTCACTGAGTGATCCGTCTCCATTTGGATGGCTGGGATCTACTCACATTTGTCTTTTCCTAAAACCTCTCTTATAGCTCTCACTCCGGTTTGTCTGTTGATTTAGAAGTTGTATTTCATAAGGGGACGGTGACAGGTTTCTAGCTTTAGGTTAGATGTTCTGGCATGCGTTTGCAACATCACCCCAAAATTCCATTTCAGAAGCTATAACTAGCTGAGAAGTCAAACTACACTCGTTTACCTTCCTCCTCATCATCCTCTGGTGGCGATGGAGCCCCGGTGCCAGCTCCACCCAGGACAATGTTTGGACTCGCCGTGGTTTTCCTTTTTTCTCTTTCGGACTCACTTTCTAAACTCAGCACCTCATAAAGTGTGTCAGAGGCAGGACTCTTTCGCTCTTTCCGCTCCATCTAAAAACAGAAGAAATCTGATCAATGCTGCGATAGGAGAAGTAAGGAGATGGACAGGCGGGCTGACAGGAGATGTTGTTTTCGGCCACCTCTTAACTGCATTATATTGCACTAAGCTTACTGCAGTACGTTTACTTATTTCTTTACTAAATTGTTTATGAAGACTCTCAATCTTCCAGGTTGATTCCATCGCAGTAATAGATTTAAAAGTTGTCATCTGGACTTGGTTTTTTAAAGTTTAAAACAGTTCACCTCTTATCCAAAACCAGCTATTTCAGAATTGACAGACTTTTGAAACGTTTTCAACTTTAAAAAAATCCAAGTCCAGAAGGATGCCCATTTAAACCAGTAACTGCGGAACATAAATTAATAAATAAATAAATAACTAAATAAACCAGTAACTGCGATCTTCACTAAATTGCTAATAGTCTATATGCAAACGCTGTATCTAAAAAGCATTCCCCACCCCCTTACAAGCAGATGATATAAGAGTTAACAAGTATCACACAGACGGTTTCATTTTTTTTTTTTGCTTCAGGGTTACACCAAGTAACATCAGAAGAAAAGAAAAAAACACTAATAAAGATTGAGTTGAGAGTCTTTTTTGGTCTTTCAGATCTTGCATAAAACCTGAACTCTCTCATGGCAGGATGACTTTTGTGTCGTTACGCAACTGCAGCTTTGAGATTTATCGTTCAAAAACAGCAAATGTAAGGATTTCAATGCATATAAAAAATACTGTATAAGCAAGAAGCCAAGAAGCCATAAGAAGCATGAACAATATTTTTTATTTGTGAGAAAAAGAAAGAAAAGGCACCCTGAATCTAAAAGAATAACTATCCAATGTAATTTATTACTGATAAAACCCAAACAATAACAGATCTGCTGTTCTGTTGCTGTCCTGGTAGATAGACCGACCTGTCGCAGTTTAAGGTAGAAGGTCTCGGTGAAGCTGCGCTTGCTGAAGGGCCAGAACAGGCGGTCATTGGGGGAGCACACTCTGACCCTCGTCTCCAGCAGAAAACGGACCGGCTCCTCGACCTCTGTGATGACCAGGTCCACTGCTGTCGTCATGTACATGAATTTATCTATGAAAGCAAGAAAAACAGGAAGGAGGGATATTTATTTCCACCTTTGAGACACATTTATGCTTAAAAAAAGGAATCTGTATCATTTTAAGTATGGCTTTATCCACTGTTTTGTAAATTATTTCTACTTCTGAGTTTAAGGGATTAATTCAAGAGTTCTTCTCAAACAGTGCTGTAAAAGACTGAAGGAAACAGCTTCTGTTGCTGTTCTAACTAGTGAAAACAATTCCGGCTTATCTGCATCCTGGGAACCGTTCTGGCTCTTACCTTTGGGTGTTTCCTCGTTTACAGCCTGGAACTGAGGCGTGTTGGGGTTCCAACTTCCTGTGATGATGTAAGACTTTCCGTCTGAGCTTTTTCCCATTGACTCCTGTGGCAGAACACGGCAGAGGAAATTAGAAAATCGACACCGTTTCACAACAGAAGGCTTCACAGGCACATTAAGAAACAGCCACCGACCAGATCCAGCAGGTGCATGTCGCTGTTTTTCACATTTTTCCCCGGGCTGAGCAGCAGTCCGAAACACCTGGAGAACACACACACAGGGAGACGCAAGACGAAAACATGATAAACCTCTGGGAGAAACACTATTTACTCATCAACTGGATTAAACATAACCCATCTTTTAGTTTATGAAATGCAAATTTAACACTAATTTTAAACTTTAACCGTTTTTTGAGATGTAGAAAATGAGACATATTCACTTCAATCCCTTTTCAATTTACCCTTAAAACATGCATTAGGAGACAAAAATATGCAGCTGTAGTAGCTTATTATAAGTTTTCATTTTTTGGTGAATATTTGTTGACAGCTTAAGCAATTCTTATAACTTTCTTTAATGTTTAGGGCTGTGCCAAGGCAAAAAAAAAAAAAGATTAAAAAAAAAAAAGAAAACCCTACGACCCTGTTTGCAGAAACACGTAAAATTGAGGGTTTAACCCAATGGTCTGTGCATTATATTGCGCATATAGGCATGGTGCCTCACAAGGACTTATGTGCGCATGTGTTTCTGTGCGTCACTTTACCTCTCGATTGCCAGCTCCTTGTTGGAGGTCTGCTGAACGTAAATGACAATTTTCTTGTCCATTCCGGCACGCAGCTTGAAGCTCTGTTTGTCCTTGTCTTTTGCTACAGCACTGAATCGAAACAAATAATGATAAAAGCTTAATATTAGTTATCATGACAAAATGTAACCAGATAAAAAAAACAACCCCATTTTCTATCAAAAATATTATCAGCTCCAGATAGAATATAAAAACCTTTAAACAAACTGGACAGTAAGGTCTAAGAGCTTGATAAAAGGAGCCATTTCCCGACGGCTTCATTGTCAAATACATAGACAAAAACAATTTAAAAGTCTTAAGTCCTCACTGCTAGAAAAAAATGTACATTTTTAGAAATACATTATTTGCTGTGAAACAAAGACAAAGGGAGCAGTCAAAGGCAAAGAAGAAGACAAGTGTTTTTCCTGAACAATTTAGGCGCTTTTTTAGAAATGTCAAGATCCATTATAAATTCGGCCAAGTTAAATATTTATAGGAAAACGTGTTTAATTTTTTATCATCACAGTATCATCACAGATGCTTTAAGGGTTTAAAACAAAAACAAAAAAGTATTTTGCAAGAGCAGCAAAAAATAATTAAATAAATATGATTAAAAATTGTGTTTTTTCCTCAACAGAAAAAATTTAATTATTCCCATAAAAACTAAAAAATATATATTTTTTCAACCAATATTAAATCAAAATTTTTTTTGCCATAAAAAAACCTTTTAATAGCTATATTCTAGATTAAATCTAGTAGTAAAACTAGTAGTTTTAAACTTTAAAAATATTGTTCTGAACCCCAGAAAATTCCAACTGATCTGTGGATTTTGTTTCTTACTAAACAGCTTGTTTTCACCACTAATGCATAGAATTCTCTGCTCTCAGAGCTCTGCTGAGAATTTCTGTTGTACAAAATCAGCCAATGTGAAGTAGAATGCAAAGACTGCTTGTTAGGAGCTCAGAATGCCTAAAATAATTAGGCTAAAGCTAATGAGGAGGAAGTATGAGCTGGCTAAAAATAAGCAGGTTTATCTTTGCGTTTTGTTTTTCTTAGGAGCTGAATGAGTCACGGAAACCACTCAGTATGATGGCAAAACAAAATAAAGAGGTCAAGGAAGATGTGGTGAATAAAGCAAACACAGGAACTTCATGTTGTGCTTTCTTATCTGCTCCACCAATGAACACGAGCCTCCTCCACAGTAATTCCTTTATTTCTCTTCAAACCTACTGTCTGTATAACTGTGGATCATGGAAAGTGCAGAGGAGGCTATTAAGCTATTTGGATCAATGATTCTGATGTTAGGAAACGTTATTTAGTGTTATGTAACAATTGCTTGGATCTAGTTTTGGTTCCCTGCTAAATTATGACCAAACAATAAAATACTATTCCTAAAATGTAGTTTTATACAATGTAGTTACATGTGGTAATGGTTATAAATAGATTCTGTTTCACACAAAATCCAGCTCTGCTACTAGGACGCAGGACAGGTCAAAACAAAGATTTTTTATTTATTTATTTTTTAAAATATACATTTCTGTCTGATATGTTTTCCCCGTAAAGATTGGCATGTAAAGGAAAAAATTGTAAGCGGTTTTCTATGCACTGAAAATGTGATTTTTTTGTTGTTTTTATTTGCTTTAACAACACCAGCAAAGTAGAACAGAACAAACACGTCTCTTATTTTCCCACTCCTTACAAAGAAAAAATCTTGAACTTGATTTTACCTGAAGGTGCCCTTGCCATCATCCTCCTTAATCTCCAGACTGACCGTAAAGGTGAACAGGTCACTGTCAGGAGTGAGAGGCGGAGCCTGCTGCGATGACAGAACTGACTTCTTCGCAGAGCGCCGAAAAGCAGTGGCGAAACTGTACAGTATCCTACTCACCTGGAAAAAAAAAACAACAGAGCACAGTGGTTACCCATATACACCTCTTTGACTTCAACACACAACTTATTTTATATTTAATAGTTAATTTATTCATTTCACTTTGAGCATGTGAACAGTTTAAGATTAAACTGCAAAAACTTTGGACGCCCCTGCTCTAAGATATTTTAATAAGATGACATGGCTTTTTCTTAGATGTTAGTTTTACCTCGTCATAAGAACTTACTCTAGTCTAGAGACATGAAACCAGCACAGCAAGAAGGCTCAAAGAGTTTTTTCAAAGTAAAATAGATTTAAAGTATGAGCAAAGCTCCAAAGGGTATAAAAATTGCCGCTTAAGTCCTTGTTTGGAATGGAAGCAGCTTAATAGAACACAAGTCCTATCTATTTTATAGAAAAACTTTTTCCTTGAGACATTAAAATTAGCATTTCTTGGTTCCTCTGTTTTTTCGGCTTTACAAAACATAAAAATGTTTTCATCAGACTTGTGGTTTAGAGTCGGTAGTGAGATTCTGTCACTCACCTAACAAATTTTGTTGATAATTGCTAATCCGACTCTTTCTTTTTTGCAGTTTTATTTTTAAAGAATTTATAGCTTGTTCAGCTATAAACAGTTTAGCAAAAACTTTCAGCAGTAATGTAATCAAATGTATTTCCACAGAAAATCCAATTTATCTAGTATTTTTAGAAGCTTTGAGTTACTTCTATTCATGAAGTGGTTCACTAGCCACTAAATGTTTCCCGATGTGTGATTTTTAGGTCAGTCTGTTTCTGATTTATCTGTATCTTATTCGCTCAGTCTTACCTAAAACAGACAAACATTATTATCTAATCCATGCACAGTCAAGTTCTGTTTTTAGTCAAACTCTCAGGAGGTAAACCCCATTCCTCCATTAAAGTGTTTTTGGAGCAGAAAGTCACTTAAAAAGTGTTGCAGTTTCTGTAGCTGTGGTTATTGGGAGCTATAGAAGAAAAACAACAAACAAAAGCAGTCATTAAGTCGTTAACATTCATTTCCAGCTCCATGAACAGATCTCCGTACATCTGCCACAGTTTCTTGGTGTGTTTGAAAGTAGCCTTGGACACATGCTGCCCACTCTATGAAAAGAGTTTCTTAGGTTTTCCTTTAAACCTTGCTCTAAGGTTTTTGGTCCAGTCCTCAAGCCTACTCCTCTTCAGAACATAATCTGCTTTTGTTTGGGTGATTTAACACTGGGCTATGATGTTAACAGTGGTAAATAGACATGTAAACAAAGAATAAACCATTGCTGTGACTGGCTTTGTATCCATACAAAAATAAGGTGATTTTATGTTAAAAGATTTTTCTGACCGTGTTGTTTGGAAAAAACTAAATCTGAATGACTCAACGTGTGTGTGTGTGTGTGTGTGTGTGTGTGTGTGTGTGCACAGTTGCAAAGTAAACATAAAACAGGATACACTCTGCCCCTTTGTGTGTGTCTGCATCATAACTGAATCAATATAATTGATGTCTTCCTCCCCATTATTACAATTAAAGATTATTTCAACCAAACGTTTTATATTAAATAATGTTACACAAAGTCTTGTTTGAAATAATAAAAAAAATGTTGAATTACAAATAATAACTCTTCCAAGAATTTGCAAAAAGCATTTCTTGAAACATCGGAATAAAGGTTATAAACAACATAAAATTAAATCTAAAGTGATAAGATTAGGACTTTAATTGCACAATGGTAATATTTAACAAATTAAACTCACTTTTATCAGTAGGGAAAGTTATTTCTGTGAAATATTTTTAAAAATCTCTCTGGAAAAAAATAGTAGGAACTATGACAGAAAGTATACAAAGTATTGTGTCAAAAACGACAAAAAAATCATAAATGCACCGTCCTTTAACAAAAATAGGAATCTTTTTGCGGCCTTTGCTTGATTAATAAAACACTAAACTAAGGTGGAAAAATCACAGCGGTTGTGGGAAAGGGCAGTGCCTTTAGGGATGGTGGCATTGAGAGGAAAAACTGCTGCTATCAAAAATAAAACTTCTGTGCTTCTTTCAAGGCCAGAAAATAAAGCAGCATTCAACACAAAGGCAGCATTATATTCTTTCTACAGTAGAAAGGGATGGTGCAGGGTTTGTTTGTTTTTTACAGCAAACACGAGGGAAGAAATATGAGCTGGGAAGAAAGAAGTCAGACCGCCCCCCACCCTCTGTGGAGTTTTAAAATGTCCAGTTTGGAATTTTTCCTAACAAAGTTTGTTTTTCTTCTTCTTTTGGTTCAACATAAAAGAATGTTTCCAGGAAAAACTGTCATTTGATTCAATTCGAATCTCTTTTCGATACTCTGATATCTTTTTGATTCAAGTCATGCGGAAAAAAGCACAATGTTTTCTTTGGTGTTTATATGTGTACCTCTAATTGTAATTTGATTTGTAAGAAACCAATTTTATGAGATAAAGAGGCCCAGACTCCTGTGTTATGCGGGAAGATTTCAGGTTGAAAACACAAAGTTTCAGGTCAGAGAAAGGAAGGGTTTCGTTTGAGGGACTTAAACTCATCCTATGGAGATTTTTTTAATAGAACGATCATTAACTTCACTTTATTTTTGACATTAGTGACATTAAAGTTTAAATATGCCAAACTGGATGTTTTACTGTACTTATGGCGACTTTCTAGTTTTAAGCAGTGTGTGAAACTTTAAATGTTTAAATCTATATCTATAAACTTAGAAACTAAGAAAAATAAGCTTGTTTGTAATGCAAATACAAATATTACCAAACAGCTTACAGTGGAGGAAACAAGTATTTGATCCCTTGCTGATTTTAATGGTTGGCTCACTTATAATTGACAGTCTGCCATCTTAATGGTAGGTTCATTTTAACAGAGAGATTTAAAAAAAAAAAAAAAAAAATCACAAAGAAAAACAAGAAATAGACTTTAAATAATCTATATTAAGAAATGTTCCTTTCATTGAGGGAATTGAGTTTTAGTACCGTCTTGATAGAAAGGCTTAGTACTTTGCAGTAAACCCTTATAAGCAGCAAAGAGGTCAGACATTTCTTGTAGTTGATTCCAGCTGCTTTGAGATCATCAACTAACTCCTGCCGTGTTGTTTTAGACCCATTTTCTCATGATTCTTATGACCTATAGGCCTACAGGTTGATTGATGGTCATGTTGTCATTCTTTTATTTTTGCACCGACGATTGTCACCTTAACCCCCAGCTTCTTGATGATGGTTTGGTAGTCCATTCATGTCTTGTGCAGGTCTATAATCTTCTCCCTTAAACCCACTAAGAGCTCTTTAGTCTTTCCCATGTTGGAGAGTTTGGAGTGTGACTGATTCTGTGGACGGGTGTCTTTTCTACCTGGGATTAGGTCAAACAGGTGTCTTCCATTCAGGAGACAGGTTGGTTAGGAGAGTCTGACCTGTCTGTGTGAACCAGAACTCCCAGTGCTTACAGGGGAATCAAATACTTATTTCTCTCAATGAAATTCAAATAAATTCATATAAGTACGTTAAGGTCATTTTCTTGATCTTCTATCTTTCAGTGTTTAAATGAACCTACCATTAAAACAAACCACTGTCATTTATTAAAGTGGGTAAACCTACAAAATCAGCAAGGAATCAAATTCTTCTTTCATCCACTGTAAAACAGCAGAACTAAAGTCTCTTAATTTTTGAACACCTGAAGGGAATAAAGTCTAGAACAGAACTGTTGAAGAAGCAGAATGTGGCAAAAGCTAATAGTAACAAACCTCTTCTGTACATTAGGAAGCAGCTTGTTCCCTTTTTAAAAGATCAAGCAATGACAAAAGACCTGAAATCTGCAGTAAGCTGAAAAAGAGGTGTTGCAGATCTCCAAGCAAATCAAGAAGAAATAGAAGGAGAAGCTTTTTTGCTTGCTTCATCTTTTTATTGAATTACTGTGGAAATCCAAGATCTCCTGCAAATGAGATGAATGAGCTTGCAGCTGATGAAGATGCAGCATCAATATCAGGAGTCACTGTGTCAAATGTCATATTTTGCTTCGCTTTCAGTCTGTTTGTTTTGTTTTTTTTTGCTGGACATGCTGGGATGTCCAGTGTCAGTGTATATTCCAAGATCATTTACAAAAAGATGCACACCTTATACGCACATGACAAATGTTCCACATCGAATGAAATAAGTAAATGAAACATGCAACAAGGTAAAGGGTGAAGAGAATAAATGTGCTGATATAAGAGGTGTTACAAGTTGTGTCTTGTGAAGCTGAGGCTGATGAGAGTCATATGAAAATCCCGAGGGACGGAGCAGCCAATGGACTGACTCACAACAGGAGTAGTGCAAATTAGAACCCAAAAAAAGCATGAGACAGCAGCAGAGAAGCGTTTGTTGCTGGGGGGATTAGAAAGGAGACAACTGTGGCTGCCTGCGGGACACTTAAGGAGGAGAAAACAATGGAAAAAACGGCAGATGCCTTTGCTAAAAAAATTAAGGCAAAATGGTGTATTGGCACTGGAGATTATTGCTTTTTGGAGTGTTAAAATGTCTGGATTTTAGGGCATAAAGGTGATTTATGGGGGGGTGTCTGGTACTCTGGAAAAAAAACAAAACAATGTGGGACTCATTGAGCAGCATCTGTCCAAATGTTTCCATGAGGGATGAAACAGGTCAGTGAACACAGCAGCAGCACTCCAACCCAGTTTCTTGAGTGAATCCCCTCTCGTCTGCATTTATGCGTCTACTGAACCTCGTGGCGAGGACGAAATCTCTCTGGACTAGGGCTGCACGATACGAGGAAAACCCGCAATATTAGAGATTAATATTGCGATAACGACATAATTTACGGTATATAAACAAATAGCAAAATAACCATAAACCTCATTCAAATTTCATTGCAACAGTTTAAAAATGATACTCCAAATGATCCTCGTCGACATAGATGACAAACATCTAACACAATAGGCCTCCATCCAATTGGTCAATAACTTTAAGGCGTCCATCCGATTACATAAAGGGATTTTATCGATCTGTTAAATGCTTCAAGCTGCCATAAGATAGTTTTAGCATATTGAAGGTTTACCATTTATTGCGATTTTCACGTCTTTTGCGATATGCAGATATTGCAGAGCTGGATATTGCCATAATGATGAAATTGCGGTATATTGTGCAGGCCTACTCTGGATGTAAATTGACTTTTGGGATTACATGTAAACTCCACTGCAGCTTGCAAATAAAGGACATAATTCCCAGAGGCTCATACCTGATGATCCGACCAAAACTGAGCCTCCATGAAATGCAGAAATCTAACATTTGTATCGCTTATTTTCCTGATTATGAGCTAATAAACCAGATTGGTTAGCTAGCGTTTCTGCTACATGTGGTTGCAACAAAACGCTTAAGTGGTCACTCACAGAAACAGGCACAAACAAATAAAACCAGCTGTCTTGGCAACATTCAACAGGAAAAGTTTGTTTTTTTCTTTTTCTCAGATGTTGTGTTTGTACTTTATTGCCTGTAGAAATAGTATCCAGCAACAATAAAAAAAAAAAAGGTCTCATGATCAGAAATGCCCCAAAAGCAACGCCAGATATGACACATGGAAGGACAAAAAAACACATGTGCTCAGGAAAAGTTATATAACCAAACCTACAAACCAGATCAACTTCAAATTCATGTTTTGTATAACAGCTGGAGGAAAACAGTGCTGGACCTATTTTTCTCCAGAGCATGGCAGACATAACTTCATAATGAAATGCTCACCGCCTCTCGTATTTGGCAGCGGAACACGTGGATCCTGAAGATCTCTGCATTGTAGTGACTCTCTGTGAAGGCAAAGCAGTCGCTCTCCGGCGTGCCGTCATGGCCTCGCACACAGAACAGAATCTTATAGATGGGGTAGTTGGCAATCTCTGTGTTGTTGTGGGGATCCAACAACCTGGTGAAATAAAAATAAAATTGGTGGTGGGTCCTTCACTTTTTTTCAACAGCCTAGCTTTTACAGTATTATTCAGAGTAAATGTGGTGTTTTCCTTTTTGCATAGTTTGGCCAGGAGTGCGAATTATACTCATGGTTATTTTCCCACTAACAACCGCCAGAGGACACTGTAGGTGTGTATCGATATATTTTTCCCAAGAATGCCACTTATTGTGCGAAAAATACAGTACTTTTTTTTGTGCATTATGTGTGCGGTTTGTACAGATTTAGACCATGGTCCAGTCTGATTGGCTGCTGGATGTAGATTAACAGTGTTATACCAAGGTCCGGGTGAATTCTAGATTCTGATTGGCTGCTGGGTGTGGATTAAAAAAGTGATGCCCAACTAAAAAAAGACATTCCGGTCACATAGTTTAAATGTTCTATATCACTGTGCTGGCTTCTTTAAAACAAACTTTTGCTTCATCATCTGGACAAAAACAAGCAGGAAGAGGTGAACTTCCTCTCTGAACTGATGCTTTATTTAACACATTGTGATCATCAGCATATATATCGCTTCCTTTTGCCGCTTTACTCGAAGTCCACGCCTGCTGAGCTGGCTAAGGGCCGCCATGGAAGCCCTCGCCATGCATTAATTTCTGATATTGCACACTTTGAAGGTCATTAACTCTTACCTAATGCACACCCAGTAGCCAATTCTTTACTTGCTACAAATACATAAACTTCTGCGTGTTCTTTTTACCTGACGGTGCCTTCAGACACGCCTGGCACAGACAGGGTTACATCCAGTGGGACCTGGCACTGCCCCCTAAGAATGCTCATCATTCGCAGAGCCTCCACCTCGCTGCGGGGGGCGTTGACTGAGGCACATCCTAGATATGTGAGCTGGCTGAACACAACGCTGTCCTCGTCTGGAATGGGACTGCAAGGACTGCCTTCTGAAGAGGATTCATCTGCTGCAGCATGGAAAGGAAAGAAAGAAAAAAAAAGTTTACATGTTATGATCGAATATAACTCCAGAATTCTTGTCATGAAACCGCTTGTAAAATGCTCTGCCTAAGGAATATTTTCAAAATAATAGATCAGAGCTGAACTCTTAGCACTAATAACTTTCAAAGATGAATAAATGTGAAGACTGGGAGTCTTGGCTGACTCACCTCTGTAAGACCTCTCATTCAGCTCGCTCTCCTGGGGCGTCTGAACAGGAAGCACCATCTCCAACTTGGGGGGCGGTGCGCTCAGAGGGTCCAGGCCTGGCAGTACGGGTGACGGTCTATTGAGGTGAGGGCTGGAACCGTCGCCACAAACACCGTCTAGTCTCCGCTCTGACCCCAGCGCGTCCTCATGCACCGACGGGTCCATGAGGACGTCCTCTAACTCCTGTTGCAGCTGCTGCTCACTCCCATTCCCCACAATCTGGAACGCACAAACAGGCAAACACCACAACAACAACAACAACGTAATGTCAGAAGGTGTGGAAGAAAAGAATTTAAGAAAAAAAAGGAAGCACAAGGACATTGTTTTAATGAATTTCGCCATAAAGCATCAAAGTTGACAATTTTACTTATCTCTATTGAAAGTGTTAAATAAACTTCCCTTCGGGCATTAATGAAGTTTTTTTTAATAAACTGAGTTTGGTGACATTTTAATTAATTAATTTAATTTGGCATGCTGTTTGTAAAAGACTTGAAACTCAATGACTTGTGGATTTCCAGAGATTATACAACATTGAAAGTTACAAATTAGTAGAAATCATCTTTAACTAATCAGAAATCTTTTTTTTTAAATAACTGAAAAATTAAAAATCAATGTAATCCAGTATCTATGTGGACACAAACTTAAAGTAAAGGAGTCAGAGGAAGTTCCCAGCTTTGCTTCTTTGTGTTAAAGAACGTTAACAAAAAGAGAGATTTTCAGGCAAATTTCTTCCAATGTATATTTTTTCCAGAGATGACAAATTTGTCCAATAGAAGCAACTCGTGTGTCAAATTTGAACTGTAATCCAAAGCAGTAAAGACACAACTGCAGACTGCAGCTTAGTAACTGAGAAAACTGGACCAGACCCTTTATAAATTCCATACATCCACCAATTTAGTGTTACTTCACAGCCGTTAGGGGGCTTCATGACACACAGGAAGAACTAAGGGCCTAAGAAAATAACTATATTCTACATTCTACATGTAAGAATACCCATATGTTCATCAATACAAATCAAAGCAGCCCAGAGCCAAGGCCATGAGTTAAAAACGATTCGGGAAGAACACATAATCACAGACAGACTCATCACAGAATCACATTACAGGAAGAAAGCGCTGGAATATGAACAAGGACAAGGAGACATCAGAGAGAGGAGCAGAGGAGGAAAGAGAGCAAGAGAGGAGACTAACCTTAAAGCTGACCCCTTCCTCAGAAATCACCTGCATAACAAACAACAAGTTAAGACATGCTGGCTTCTCTTCTAACTGGATGGGCTGACTGGGAGGGAGATGTGAACGATAAAAATAAAATAAAAATTAAACATGATGACCCAAAGCCAGTGGATGGGGTGAACACACAACTGTATTGTGCGACACAGAAAAAACAGATGAGGTGTGTGTTGGGTGTTGATTTTCATCCATCTGACAGCGGACTGACTCGGTTAGAGGCACAAGCCCTCAATTTCACTCAAAGCAAAACCTCCCTCTGATTCCATAAGAGATTCAAGGAAACAAAATGGAGAATAGTGCTCTCTCTGAGCCACAAAAAAATGTAAAGATGACACCCTGCAGTCCAGAGCTTGTAACAACCATGCAACAATGGCACCATCTGGTGGTATTACTAGTACATCTCCATTTTCTTCACACAAAAAAATCACCCAGAAGTAGCAAAAAAAAAAATAGCACCAAACAATATATTTTACTACAAGTAAATGTGACTAAAACTGAAATTGATGCAGATAAAAGGTAATAAGAGAGCAGCCGAAATCTTAACGTATTAGGGCAAATAACTACATTACCCACAAGCAGCATAAAAGTCTCTTCCTGAATCAATGACAACTTCCATTAACCTGCATATCAAACTATAGTTCAGCAACATATAGCCCACTTAAACAGATGCCTCCTAAAAAAACAAATACGAGGGCGGACAAAAATGTTAACCCATAAGAACCCATGGTGACATCAGTGCAACAAAAAAATATCAGAAATTGATTCTGTTGTGGTAAAATACACATCATTTTATTTCTAAGAAAAAAAAATGATCTGGGTTCTTATGGGTTAAATGTGTGGCTATAGGTTTTATTTATTTTGATTAAAAAAAAGTAACAGAATTCTTGTAAACTAAATAAAAAGATGCGAGTTTCCAAAAACCATAACCTCAAGTGGTCTGGAAGTCCATTCGTCAACTAAAAAGCAACCAAAACATGAGTAGATCTACACAGATCGGACGGAAAAGAGGCAAAATGACGATGAAAAAGAAACACAAAGAAAAAAGTAGGTTTATGGTTAAACATGTGAGCAAGGCAAATGTTATTTAACAGCAGAAGGAAGTTTTTAACAAGTGAGAAATGGACATGTTAGTGGAATCTAGACAGTTTACAGTGATCTTATACTGTCAAAGGAAAGAAATGTTACTTAGAATAACCTGGTAAATCATGTCTTTGTTCACTGAAGCCACTTTTTTCTTCTATAACGAGTGCTCATTTGATGCTATTACCCTTAGATGAAATATTAAAGGAAGAACCTTTTGCTGCTGCGATTGTTCTTGTGTGATCAGAAGCCATATTGTGAGCATAATCAGTCCTGAGTATTTGCTAAGTAAGAATCCGTAGAAGGATTAAAGCCCATATGGTTGCTATAGCTTGAAATGTCAGCTGGCCGATAGCATTTCTATCGCTGCCGTTTGGATTATTTGGCTCTACCTGCGTCAACGATCCTTACCTTCAGTCCTGTCTTCTCATCATCACTACCATTATTAGTAGAAGAGGGTGTCTCATCCCCCAGCCGGGACACGAGGACAAAGTCCTCACTGTTGAGAGTGGACACTGAGTCTGAAGACACGCTAATCTTCCCCACTGAGCCCTTGTCATCCATGGCTGTCGCTGTAAAATTCAGCTACGCTGCTCATGAATGGAAGACGGGAGGAGGAAGCGGTGGGAGATGATGAGCAAAATCCCCTAGAGAGAGAAAGAATAAGTACAAAAAAAAGTAGAAAACAGTTATGAAGTGATGAAATCCATGAAAAGCATCCTGATTAAGAGACAATATTAAGCCAACTCCTCCTACAAAGTTTTGATTTTATTTACACAGAAACTTGGATTTTGAAACATCTGTAAACCAGCAGCAAAAAAAAAAGTGAATGAAACAGCAAGGAAAAGAACTTGATACAAGTGAGAGTAGAGAAGCAAATTAACCACAAAGACTTGCAACTCATCTTCTGTTACTTTGTATAAGTCAGAAGAAATAGCAAAATATCAGAAATGTAT